>CM038470.1:46293481-47493481 GCA_021464415.1 Lonicera japonica
TGTCTCCTTAGGGGGCCCTCGTGGTTTCCACGCTGTTTCTTTCTTTCTTCTTCTCCGGGTCCCTCCTATCCCAGATTTTCTGGGGATTGGTTTTTTATGTGAGTGGCTGTGAGATTCCCTGATTTGTCTTTCCTAAACCCTGTCCGGGTAGGAAGTTCATTTTAGCCATCCATTGGTCGATTATCGGATTGAGGCCTGGCGCTACTTGAGCCTTTACTGGTAGTACTGCGGGTGCCTTGCAGGCCGGGTCATCTCGAATGAGTCCCACGGGATCAAAACCTTCTTCTTCCGGGTTAAGGCATTAATCCCCGCAGGTGGAGCGTGGTTGGGAAGGGGGTTGTTGGTAACATTGGGTCCGCCAGGTGCGGGGATGGTTCCGGCTTCAATGAGGTCCTGGATACGATGGCGAAGAGCCAAGCAGCGTTCCATGTCGTGGCCAGCTACTTGATGGTATGCACAGTTCTCATTCATTCTCCAGGTGCTGGGAATAGGGTTTGGTGGGGGGCACGAGTTGAGTGGAGTGATCAGTCCGCCTTTCGGAGTAGTTCCAGGCTTTTGACCAGGGTAGTGGGGAGGGTGCAGAAGTTTCTCCTCCTCTTAGCCTCGGTGTTTGAAGAGTCTCCTTGTGCCGGCCAACTCATCGGAGGGGGCTTGTTGTGATTGTTGGTAGGGGTATGAGCTTAGTTGATTCACGGCTAGAGTGGAGTCTTTCTCCCCGTGTATGAGGCTTTCTTAGTGTCAGTTTCAGCTTTCTTGGCCAATTCCTCTTCTACTTATGATCCCATACTCAACGGGGCTCTGAAGTGTGGGAATACATGTTTCCCCATGCAACTCAGTACGGCTGGAGTGAAGTTCTTCTGTATGATCCCCAACTGTTCTTCTTTATCAGGCGTTTGGACATTTGGGAGGCCATCTCCCTCCAGCGTGATGAAATCGCTGAAGCTTTCTTTCTCACCTTGCTTGGCCATTTCCAGGTGTTTACGGGTAATTTCCAAATCCTCGTTGGACCCGTATTTAGTCATGAACTCCTTCACGATATCTCCCCAAGTCTTCGTGTGGTGTCTTTTCAGATCAAAAAACCATCTCAGGACGGCCCCCGTGAGGGTCATGTGAAAGGCTTGGGCCAACTCCGGCTCTCCACACCCGGATACTTGCATGGATCTTATGTAGGATTGAAGATGGGTTTTAGGAGGCATGGTTCCTGTGAATTTAGTGATGGAAGGGAGTTTGAATCCCTGGGGTAATCTTGCTTCTGGGTAGAGGGAGAAGGCATTCATATCCGTGATCTCGTCTGCCCCTTTTATCAAAGAAATCCCTCTTTGCAAAACCTTCATCTACTCTTTCAGTTTCTTCATCTCTTCGCTCTCTCTTAACATTTCGTCGAGCTGTTCCCGAGCTATAACTAATTTGGCATACACTGCCCGGAGTCGGTTGATGTCTAGGTATTCATTGGGAGGGGCTACTGGGGCCGGTGGTGGAATAAGTCTTGCGGGAATTTGTGGCCATGGTTGGTATTGGGGGTCAAAGCCGGGTTGTACTTGAGGCTGTGGCCAAACTATGGGTGGTTCTTGTTGCTGATAAGTAGGGCCTGAATCTAGGGCCCATTGGTTCTGATTGTTGGGGTCCGTTTGAACGGGACCGGCTATGATGGGACCCGTTTGGGGTAGATTGGTTCCTTAAACTGGGGGAAGCACTTGCGATGACTGCCCTTGATCTCGATTTGGTGGTAGTCGTTCAAACCCCGGTGGCGCGGGTCCATACGGCTGACAACTCCTCTACTCGAACTCGAGTATTCTGTTGCTCGTTTGTGAGGCTTGCTAGGTTCATGCTGACGGCCGTTAACAGACGGTGCATTTCGGCTAAAGTAGGCTGAACTGCAGACGCCTCGGCTAGGATCTGATCTGTCTCTCGGTTCTCACATTCATCGGCCATTTCAGGTGTGCTTGGTCTCACTAGTCTCCGGTGTGATCTCGGCCAGCCCAACCTTCCAGTCTGTCGTCGCTTTACGACTGTAGACGAAACCACGTGGCAAAGATGAAGAAGAAGACTGTGATGCGACTCGATTTTTGCAAAAAAACCACTAAAAATTGCCTAGAAGAGCCTCGGATTTTTAAAAAGGTGTTGGAAAGCAAGCCGTAAGGTGGTACATCCCCTACGGCCTTTTGACAAGTGTTTTAACTGACTCAATCTTACATGCAGCGCAGGTGTACAAACGGTTAAGGCTTCAGGCTCCCTCCTTTTTGGCAAGACCTTGCAATATACCCAGGGGCGGGTACGTGCAAGGGCCTTTTGATATACTTCCCGGGTACGTGAGTTTTCTCGTCACTCGATATACCTCGGGGGCGTTCTTGGCCAAGGAGAGTAGAAGTAAATGCTTTCGGTTTATGTTGGCCCAAGCAAGCCAACTCCCTACTCACTTATAATACTTTCGAGGGTTTGGGGTAATTTTCACACTCGTAGAACCAATGCATGATTTGTGAAAGTGCGTGTAAAGTTCGAAAGTTTTGGTTTTACAAATATCATTATCTTGATTACGTATTTTTGAAAAACTCTCATTCTTAGAAAAAATGTTTCTTCTCAATCAATTAACATAAGTAGGGAAAGCAGTAAAAGCAAGTATTCAATAGATAAACAAAAGTCCACATATAAGAGTCTAGTTTTCTAACAGTCCCCAGTAGAGTCGCCACTATGAGAATCCACAAATGCGACCCCCGGGTCTCGTCCCCGTTCGGTTGGGCATCTAAAACGTCGGAACGGATTCCGTCGTTCCATTTGCTGGAGTATCTTCGTTGATTCATATCACATGTCCCTATGTTCTATTTCTAGATGCAAAGGGGTTCTTTCAGAGTCGCCAGTACGTTTTACGAGAAAACGGACAAAATAGTTGTGTAAGAGGAAAGGCTACAGATAAGCCTTCCTTTACACGTTTGTCTACGAAACCAGGATTCTATAGGGTTCGGGAACTATATTACGGTTTGGGAAGATGTTAAGCACCCATTCCGCCCTTTCGGTCTCTAGTGGTCTTATATGTTTATTTTATGTTGAAAAACTTGGATGCTTTTACTGACAGTCTACTACTTTTCAAAGTGAAAAACCCTAATTTTAGGCTAAAACGGGAAAAGGGATGAAAACCTTTGTGTTCCGAGATCCGATGTTTTGTTTTGAGAGATGCAAATACATGTGTCAATAATTTGTTCTTTACTTTAGAGGGAGTTTTATCGTGTTATTTCTCAGATGACGACAATTTTTCTCGGGTTTGGATTTATTTTGGAAAAAGTTTGGATCTTGTATCGGAACTAATTTGACATGGAATTAGAACTCTTGAGGGGAGTTCTACCATACGTATCACAATCTATGAAACAGATAGGATATACTGGGTTTTTTAATTCCTAAGTAAGTTTTACCGGTCCGGGTTTTGAAAACAGGATTTTATCCGGATGGTAATATACTTACTTTTCTGGTTTTGTAAATAGTTTTATCAGGGTCTTTTGTTTTGAAAACGGTAAAATATTTGTAACTTG
Organism: Lonicera japonica; assembly: GCA_021464415.1. NCBI lineage: Eukaryota > Viridiplantae > Streptophyta > Magnoliopsida > Dipsacales > Caprifoliaceae > Lonicera > Lonicera japonica. Next base: position 46,297,003 of record CM038470.1, read on the forward strand.
GCAATAAGTTTATTCAAATAAAACTTGGACAGAACAACAGAAGTAAAACAAGTACACAGATATCTGATTTAAATACTAGAAGGAATTTTCTTTACCTTTCCTGACGAGAATAATAATAATAAGAAAGAAAATATGATGCGGCGGAGAGATTTCCGGCGATAATAATCTTTTCCTTCTTCAGATATTTCCGAGAATTTGATTCCAGAGACAGGACACGTCGAGTGTCGAGAATAGATTCGATAATTCTTCAGAAATAAGATGGTAATAGAGAATGCTCGATAAAAGACTAGAAAATCATATTTTAAACTTAGAATTCTTCAATCCCAAGTAGATGTCCCCAAACCCTTGGGGGTGTTAGCATATTTATACTGCTCAGAAGAGTATGTCGCGCGACACTTCCCCAAAAAGGGCATGTGTCGCGCGACAATGTGACTTATGTCGCGCGAAAAACGGCTGAAGTGATGTTTCTGACAGACTGATGTGTCAGAGAGTGGATGGTCTGGTGCCAGGAGGGATTGTCGTGCGACATAGCAGGGATTGTTACGCGACATACCCATTTTTCGTGCGACAATCTCCCTTAAAAATAGGTTTGTTGGCCAACAAACCCTTTCGGGGTGGTTTCGGGTGCTCGGGTGGGTCCCGGGCCCCAAAATAGTAGTTCTTGAAGGTCGTTAGGGTTCTTGCGGGGGTCACAGATCGGGGTGTCTACACTAGTGCATGAAAAAAATAAGCCAAGTTATTAAAATTCTAAAAGATCAGTAGCCTAGCACTCCTATAATATTTGAATAGGTTTGAATGTGATTCAAAGCAAATGCGTCTTAAAAAGAATTGCGAAAATAAAAACCAATACTTTCTCGGCATTTATGTGAATAAATACCAAAATAGTACCAAATCATCCAATTCACTTCGGAAACTAAAACAACTAATCATAGGATAAAAACCATCCTCAAATCAGCCATGTTAGGATTTTTGTGCAAAAATTCGTGAATCGACGTTTTTACGGTTCTTAATCAAATAGAACTTTGAGTTAACTTATGGAAACATATTTTTAAACGCATGTAAAGATAAGCACATACTCATTCATTCAGTGGGTGATCTATAACCAATGAAAAAATCAGATTCAAACCTAGATTGGATTATATTCAAAGATTAATTACGCATCTTTCACTACGAACCCCCTAATAAAGGATTTAGCTAGTCATAATCAAAGTAAACTTACAAATAATCTTAAAAATATGGAAAACAATAAACACATACCTAATAATGTAAAATATTAAATTTGAAAATGTTTGACTTTAGAATTTTGCAATTTCGATTTAAAATAAAGATTTTACGGCAAAAATAGTAAATAAACTCACAACCGAAAAAAACCTAACAAACTTGACCTAAATACTAAGAATTTTGGAAAATCAGATTCTTAATGATCAAGGAGGAATCACACATGAATAGTATAGAAAAACTATAAACTATTTGAATATAAAATAAGAATCAAGCATAAATTGACAAAAAATCGACAAACCAACCAAATAGATCTATAAACCCTAGAACTAACCCCAAAAATGTGGGATTAAGGTTGATTCCAGAGTATACATGATCTCAAATAACTAATCTATGAATAGCAAAGAAAATAAACAAATAAAGACAATCGAATTGAAAGAAAATAGAAAACTAGGATTTGTCCGGAACGCAATTGAGACCTGAATTGAAAACTGTATTGACGGATGAATTGAATGTTGATTAGAGTAAAGTTCCATCCTTAAAAGATCATAAAAAAACAATCTAAAAATTGTTTTAAGGAATTGAATAATAAAATTCTCAAGTTCGATCGTCAAATACAGCGCAAAAGCTCCAAAGAAGTTACAGTACTATCAGCCTCTCTATTAATCGACTATATATTGTGTTAGACCCTAAATAGTTGGGGTTGGAGTTGGCATAACTTGGTTGCACCATTGCCAAGGCATGCCCGATAGAAATAAGGGGTGCGGGTGTGAGAATCCGGACTCGCGCGACCCGAGAGGTCTCGTTCTCGGTTTTTATTTGAAAACGTGTTTTGTAGAGTCGCCAGTTTGTTTTACTGGAAAACAAACAAAAGATCGTACGAAGGACAATTCGAAATGAATTATCATTCATACGTTTAAAACCAGAGATTTATTTTGAAAATTAACTTTGTTAGGGTTCGGGAACTACGTTACGAATTGGGAAGGTATTAGGCACCCAATTCGCCCCTTCGGTCTCCTAATGGATCACGTATCTAATTCCTATTTTAGATATCTTGCAAGTAGTTTGAATTGTTTTCAGAATAGTCCTTTTCGGATAAATTCAGTTTAAAATAATATTTTGAAATCAGACTCGAGCTTTGCGAGCGCCTACGTATTCATTCGTAGAATGAAATCAGAGTCTCGTAGTTCCTTTCTTTGGAAACTATTTTTGTTTTTGTTGGTTTTGAAAACGTGTCAAAACGGATTTTAGTTTTCTTGTAAAATTTAGAAAGGATTTATTTTGAAAGCAATGAACTTCTTTGCAAGTTATCTAATTTCTGTATTAAAACTGGTATTGAAATGCGGTATTAAAAATTTAGAAGAGTGATAGAAAGTTATACCTGCTGCGCTTGGAGAAGATAGGAGAGCCTTGCCTTGCCTTCCTTCTCTCTCTAGAACTTTCTCTCTCTAAAGCTTTCTCTCACTAACTTCCTCTCACTAGCCTTCTCTCTCACTAGCCTTCTCTCTCAGAATTTCTCTAAAAATGATTTTCTCAAAACTTTGACAAAGCTCCTACTTACCAAAAATCCTATTGAATGTTGATGATCCCAAAATGGGATCCCAAGGGTCCTATTTATAGCAACATTTCCGCCAAAAACGCTCCAAAAGAGGCCAACCGCAGGGGTACCCGCATGGGGTGCGGCTGGGGCGTGCGACAGGGTTGTGCCAGCCGTACGGCTGGCAGGTAGCCGTACGGTTGGGCGTGCGGCTAGGGGGTGCGGTTAGCATGTGCCAACCGTACGGTTGGCAGGCAGCCGTACGGTTGGGCGTGCGACAAGTGGGTGCGGCTGGCTCATAAAAAATGCGCAGGAGCGCTCGGAAAAAACCAAATTTTCTAACGGGGCGCTGCCCTGCACCCCGCGACCTGACCGGGCAGGTCGATCCCCGTCCTAGTAAGCGAAGAGGCAACAAAGTTTGTCTTAGACTCCCAACGCGTCCGAAATCGGAGTCTTTTCTATCAGTCTTTCTACATGTATGATGACTCATGATTAAATGCAGGATGCTTAAAGAAAACCAGTATTCACACGAGAGTCGTGGATTGGGGTGTTCACAGCGGGATTTTAGAGGCTTTCTGTGCGGGCAGTTAGGCTCTATTCGAGAAATCCAGCCAAGTGCATGGGCACTTGGGTTGCAGCAACTTATGACACCTGATGTGCACTGCTACCACTTTGGATATTTCATTAAGTGGTATTATAGGGGGCTGGTGTAAGCTGTGGCATGCAGTCCCCATGCGGGCTAAGTGTGGGCGTCCGACACAGCACGTAGGTTACTAGAGTTGCATTTGTGGGCTAATGTTGCCTAAGTCATGAGTGGCTTATGACTTGAATTTGTGGGAATTTGAGAAAGGACCGAAACTACGTCATTTTGACGCATGGATAGGCAGCTGAGGAATCCAGCTACATGTGGGCAGTTGGTTGTCTAAATTGAGACAAGGAAAACTCCATTGCACATGCTTGGCACAGGACAAGGTAGTTTTGTGTGGACAAAACTACCTGGCAGTTGTGTGGGTTTCCTTGTGTTTGAATTAAACAAGGCAGTTTTGTGCAGACAAAACCACCTTGCAGTTGTGTTGGTTTCTTTGTGTTTGAATTTGAATTGCCCAAGGCAGTTGGGGTTGTCAACTGCATGCATGCATATAAATGTTGTCTCAGCCAAGTGTGTTTGGCTGGTTAGACAAATTCGAGATTTGTGTATTCTTTGTAACTATTGAGGCAATAGAGAAAAGGTTTGGGAGTGTTGTCCCTGTAATTTGCTTGTCCCTATATTTTGAATTGTGTGTGCGCTTATATTTGCTGGTTGTTTGTGAAATAACGCAATCACTTGGTAAGCCTCTAACAAAAAAAAAGAGTTACCCCGTGACAATTTGGTATAAGAGCCAGGTTTGGCTTAGAAATTCGTGAGATCCTTGTTTGACAGTATCCATGGCTGGCGGAACAGCGAAAATTCGTGAACGTGTGACTTGCTTGGAAGAACTCGTGGGTGTTCCTCCTGCGGGGGAGGAAACTAATCCCACTCTGCTTGTTGGCATGGAAGAAATTTGGTCTGAATTGCAGTCCCTTCGTGTTATGCTTGAGAATCATGTCAAAGATACCGGGGAACAAAATGACTCGGTTATTGCTGATGTGAAGGCTCTTGCAGACGATCATAAGGCCAGGCTTTCCAAACTCGATGCAGAACTTGGAATTCTGAAAATGGCAGTCCATTCCTCTGGCGGTGTGTCTGGGTCAGATGCGTTCGCCTTCAAAACGAAAGTCCCTGAACCCAAGCCCTTTTCTGGCGGTAGAAATGCAAAGGAATTAGAGAATTTCTTGTGGGATATGTCTCACTACTTCAAGGTAGTTCGTACATCGGATGCCGAGAAGGTTGATCTTACAAGCATGTTCCTTTCGGGAGATGCGAAATTGTGGTGGCGCACTCGGTATGAGGATGAATCTCATCCTCAAATTCAGACTTGGGAAGCAATGATGAAGGAATTGAGGGAGCAGTTCCTTCCTACCAACACTGTATGGCAGGCCCGTGATAATTTCCACCGGTTAAAGCAAACTGGTACTGTTCGTGAGTATGTGAAAGAATTCTCGTCCTTGATGCTGGACATTAAGAACATGTTTGATGATGACAAAATGTTCAACTTCATGAAAGGACTGCAGAATTGGGCACAAACTGAACTGCGGAGGCAAGGTGTCAAAGACTTGCCCGCAGCCATGGCCACGGCAGATGCGCTGGTCGATTACAAGTCTAATGCTGCCCCAACAGAGAAGGACAAAGGGAAAGGCAATAAGGGGTCGAAGAACAATAAGTGGAAGAACAAAAAGAAAGGCCGGAATGAAGGTTCCACTTCAACTATTTCACAGACCTAGCATGAAAAACCCGCAGCGTCTAATAGGGGAGGGTGTTTCATTTGTGATGGCCTGCACATGGCCAAGAATTGTACCAAGAAGGAAAAAGTTAATGCTATGGTGGTGGAAGAGGGAAGCCATTCTGGAAATGAACCAACTCGCGTCAACCCGCTGCAACTCCTTAATATGATTCAGAGGGAAGTGCAGCCTGCGACTGTGAACGGGTTGATGTATGTTTAGGTGTTGCTGAATAATGTGGCTATTCGTGCGATGGTTGACACAGGTGCCACGCACAACTTCGTTTCAGACCGAGAAGTGCAGAGATTGGGCCTTTCATTGGTTGATGATGGCAACAGAATCAAAGCAGTGAACTTGGATGCGAGACCAGTTGGTGGCGTTGCAAGAGATATGTCATTGAAAGTGGGTGATTGGTGTGGTCGTTGCAGTTTCATGGCTGTGCCTTTAGACGATTTTCAAGTCATACTCGGCTTGGAATTCTTCCTTAAGGTGCAAGTTTCAGTTATGCCGCACTTGCAAGGATTGTTCATCATGGATATGCCAAATCCATGTTTTGTTCCATTATCGAGGACCCGAAGCCAGACAGAAATGTGTTCTGCCTTGTAATTGATGAGTGGTCTGAAGAAGAGGGAAATGACATACTTGGCAATGATCTTTGAGGAAGAGGAATCCGTGGGTTTGCAGGTGCCAGAATCTGTTGCAGAGTTGGTGAAAGAGTTCAAGGATGTGATGCCTAATGAACTCCCGTCGAAATTGCCTCCAAGGAGGGAGATTGATCATGCCATCGAATTGGTGCTTGGTGCAAAACCGCCAGCACAGGCCCCATATCGCATGGCCCCGACTGAGTTGACTGAGTTACGGAAACAGTTAGATGAGATACTGAAGGCTGGGTTCATTCGACCTTCGAAAGCGCCTTATGGTGCCCCTGTTCTTTTTCAGAAGAAGAAAGATGGTTCGCTCAGAATGTGTGTGGACTATCGGGCCTTAAATAAGGTCACCATTCGAAACAATTATCCAGTGCCGATTCAGGATGAATTGTTTGATCGTTTGGGGAAAGCCAAATTCTTCACCAAAATGGATCTGCGATCAGGGTATTATCAGGTCAGAATTGCTGAAGGTGACGAGCCTAAAACTGCTTGTGTAACAAGGTATGGCTCTTATGAGTATCTAGTTATGCCTTTTGGCTTGACAAATGCACCTGCTACTTTCTGTACGTTGATGAACAATTTGTTTAGGGAGTACCTTGATGATTTCATGGTGATATATTTGGATGATATTGTGGTATATAGTCGAACCCTTGAGGAGCATGTTGAGCACCTCAGGTTGGCCTTAAAGAAACTAAGGGAGGCAAAATTGTACTTAAAATTGCAAAAGTGTGAGTTTGGCCAGAAGGAAATCATGTTCCTTGGCCATATAATTTCTGAGGGTAGCGTGCGGATGGACCCAAAGAAAATTCAGGCTATTGTGAAATGGCCTGCTCCCAAAAAGGTCACAGAACTTAAGAGTTTTCTTGGTTTGACTAATTACTATCGGAAGTTTGTGAAGGGGTATTCTAAGAAATGTGCGTGTTTGACCGATCTGTTGAAGAAGGATAGGCCTTGGATTTGGTTGCCTGAATGCTAGGAGGCATTCGACAAATTGAAGGCGGTAGTGACTACTAGTCCTATACTTTGTTTGCCTGATTTTGACTTGCCTTTTGAAGTCCATACAGATGCATCGAACTTTGCAATTAGGGGTGTTCTTGTGCAGGCAGATTATCCCGTGGCTTTTGAAAGCAGGAAACTTAGTGATACCGAGAGGCGGTATTCAGTTCATGAAAAGGAGATGACAGCTGTCGTTCATTGTGTTCATACATGGCGGCACTACTTGTTGGGTAGACATTTCCTTGTGTTTACTGATAATGTTGCTACTAGTTGCTTTAATTCTATGAAGAAACTAACCCCTAAGCAGGCAAGATGGAATGTGATGTGATCCGGCCTAGCTCTAGTTTCTATTCAATCATGGTGGTTCGTGGCATTCCAAATGATGATCCACACATGATGGCAAGCAAGGATCGAGCATGGAAATTCAAAAGGAATTCCATATAATTTCATATGCTTAATGCAATAAACTTGAATGATAATTATGCATTCCAAGGAGTTCCAAAAGATTGGGCATTGGAGTTTAAGAGGAAGAAAGCCCGAAGTTAAAAGGTGAAGAAATCAGAAGAAGTGTTGCCTAAAGCGTGGGCACGCCAAAGCTGGGAATTGCGACCAAAAGGCAGAAGTACTATTTTGATAAGGCGTGGGCACGCCTTAAAGTCCGAAATTTGGCAGAAGTACTGTTTTGATAAGGCGCGGGCACGCCTTAAAGTCCGAAATTCAGCCTTATTTTTCTAGCGTGTTCTCACGAACAGCTATCGAAGAATTTAATTAGTTTTACTATTATTTTGGAAGCTTCTTTATTTCTTTAATAGGCCTTTTATTTTAATTAGGAGATAATATTTAGTTTTTTTCCTTTTATTAAGATTCCTATTTTTAATAGGAGTTAGTTTCCTTTTTGTTTTAGGATTCTATTGTTTTGTTTACTCCTATTTAAAGGAGGCACAATATTGTTTTATTAATCAAGTTAAGTTATGAATACAATTATGATTGGAGAGTTTTCTCTTTGTGTTCTCTAAGAACATGTTAAACATGGTGAATTAATTAATTCGCGTGTTTCTTGACTTATCAATCTAGCATCCACACTAGATTGTGGCGTCATTCATTATACCGAGGTTCGCGCTTCTTTAAGCGTTGGGTTTAGGTTCCATTATCCATCTATTCGTCATATTCCAAGGTTCTAGTCTCAATATAGACTACGGGTCAAGGATTCACAAACGACCTGGTTAGGAGTACGATCCGGGATCGCATCATTGGTATCAGAGCGAACTTCTACTCCAGGTTATCTATCTTTTATTTTTTTGTTATGTCAATTCGATAGCCCTAGTCTTTGATTCTGCGAATTGGGATTCCCTATCTTGATCAATTAGGGTTTAAAAAAAAAAAAAAAAAACGTGAACAGTGTCGCGTGAATAATGCCGCGTCAACAGTAAAAAAATTTTCAATTTCTTGAAACCCTATAATTAAATTGCTCATTGTCTAGGGTTTTGATATTACGGCGCCATTGGTCATAATAGAAGACAAATTCCTTGAACCCTAGAAATTGTTTGTTTTATTGATATTAGGGTTTAAAGCGCTGCGAATTGATTTGCTTTGAGATTGAAAATTATGAACTCTTGAAAGTTGGGAATTCGAAACCCTATATTATTCATTGATACTTATTGTTGGGTTTTGTCTTATGATTTTAGTCCATTTAATTCTTTTGGTTGGGAAATCTAGAAAACCCTAGGAAAAATTTGATTACTATACTCGTAGGGTTTGATATTCATTGGTGTTTTGTTTTAAACTCTGCTATATTGTTCTAGCAATTCTAGAAATTCGTTTGGCTCATTAATATTGCTAGAATTTGGTTTCTTGAGTCCTTAGTATACATTGTGAAGGCACTCAGTCTAATTGTTGGTTATGTGATTGGTTGTTGGGAATTTGCGACAAATTCATATTGTTCAACTTGTTTAAAAGAGTTCCAAAGAGAAATTGCGAGGATATCAATATTTTGTATGCAAAACACGAGCGGTAAAATCAGAGTGACATCTTTTGAGTGAAACACGTAAGGGAATGCTGTGAGGAAATTTTATTTCTTTATTTGTACTAATCCTTGTTTTGGGCAGCGATAATGTCTTATTTTAATTTTGAGCAAAGTTGGTGTGATGAAGAGTTTAAAAGGGATAGCACACGAGTAAGAAATCTAGAAATTAAAAGGCACAGGCGGTTAAGTGAAACTCCTAACGGGGGAAGGAGAAAACAAAATTTGAGTAGTTTCAAGAAGAAAAAGTCTTCCATGTTTGAGGATGAAGATTGCCGTAGGTTTGAGGAGATGGTTGCCACAGCCTATGAGCAAGCTAAGAGGAGGAGCAAATCATTGCCTAGCCAAAAGCCGAATGAAGTTAAATCCAAACCACCCGTGGATAGTACAGCTTCCATTGAGCCTATGTCATCATTAAAGGTGATGGAAACCAACCAGTTGGAAGAAATTGAGGAACTAGCCGTAGAAGGTGAATTGTTAGCTGAATGTGGTGACCCAAGTGTGTGAGCGAATCTATTTCAAACTAGATGCCTCGTGCAAGAGAAGGTGTGTAGTTTGATAATTTATGGGGGAGTTTACACAAACTTTGCTAGCGCAACAATGATTGAGAAGTTGAATCTGCCTACGTTCAAGCACCCATGTCCTTATAAGTTGCAATGGCTAAATAATAATGGAGTGATAAGGGTGAACAAGCAAGTGCTTATTTCTTTTAGCATTGGGAAGTACAAGGATGAAGTTTTATGCGATGTGGTTCCAATGCAAGCCGGCCACATGATTTTGGGTCGACAATGGCAGCTTGATAGACAAGTCAATTACAACGGCGTTTCAAATAAATATTCTTTCAAGACAAAGGAGAGAATCATTACTCTTGTTCCATTGCCACCAAAGCAAGCTCATGAAGATCAAATGAAATTACAAAAGGAGAGTGATCAAAAGAGAAAAAGTGAGCAAAAGAAAAAGTGTAGTGAGCAAAAGAAAAAGAGTGGCGAGGAAAAGAAAGAGAGTATGGAGAGAAAAATAAAAGAGAGTGATGAAAAAAGAGAGGCTGAGCTAAAAGAGAGAAAAGGAAATTTTAGTGGTCTCCAATGAGAATGAGTCTGAGGGGAGACAAAAGAATTGTTATGCAAAAATGAGTGGGGAGGTATTTTTAAATACTAACAAATTTAACCCGAATTTGCATATTTCTATTTTGTCTTCATTGCAGGAAATGGTTGACCAAAGCCAAGGGCAAGTGGAGTTAGGACATGGCAAGCAAGTTCTAAGGCAAGGTTTTGGTGAGTTTTTTAAGTTAGAGTTGGTAAGTTGTTCTCCGAAGAAATTATTTGGATTCAAAACTGAGCATGGATTGTTTGAATGGGCAACTAATTCTTTGATTTTGAATAATGCTTTAATGAATTTAAGGAATCAAGTTTTGAATCCATTATGGGAAAAAATTGTTTTGAAGGGTTTTGAACATTTGAATTTCACACTGCCATGTAGCAATAATAATTTGAATTGTTGCTTATCGATTGGTTTGAATGATCAATTGCTTATGGTGAGTTTTGAAGCGCTAACTGCTAACCTCAGAAAGTGCACTTTTGGCATAGATGAGATTGTGTCTACATGTCCTGTTTTGAGAGCTGTAGGTAAGTAGGTTGTAGCGGAGAAATTGAATAACATGGCAGCCGTAGATAGTGAAAGAAATATGGAGATTATTTGCGGAGAAGAGCAAGGGTTTTCAAAGATGGCCATAGAAGCAAGGAAGATAATTGAAAAGGGAATAAAGGCACTTCAATGCCTAGACCGAATCAATTTGGTAAATGGAATACAGTCCTTAAGGCATGAGTTTTGTGAGTTTTCTAAATTTGATTCAAAAGGCTGTCTTCTAAAGGAATGGTTGTTTCAAAAGCATGAGTTTGCCAAAATTGATTTTAAAAGATGTTTTCCAAGAGAGTTGTTGGGTTTAAAAAAAAAGTAATACTTTTGTGTATTCCAAAAAAGCTCATGGGTTTCAAAACAAAATATGGATTATTTGTGGGGTTAGTTGCATCGTTTGGTTTGACTAATACATCCATGAGATTGTTAAATTATGTTTTGAGGCCAACCATAGGATTTGTTATTATCTATTTTGAGGATGCACTATTTTACTACAAGCAGTTGAATGAACATGCATTACATTTGAGGGCTGTTTTAGGTGTATTGCATGTAAGGAGATTATTTGATAACTTAACAAGGTGTACTATTTGCACGGAAAAGTTTGTGTTTGTTTGCTTTGTTGTGAGGGCAATAGGTATACAGGTGTTGGAAAGCATTGGAATGAAGAATAACATGCGTGAGCGAAGTCAAGAGGTTCGAATTCAAAGGCATGAGCCTTGAGAAGAAACTATTGATGAGAATAAGTTCTTTACAGAGCCAAGAGATAATGTTCGAGTTGAGTTGAAGATTGACTTCATTGGAGTGGATCGCTTTGATGTCCATCCAAACTTTCTATTGATAGAATTCTTCAACAAGTTGCGGAGGATCGCATTGCAGCATGATTTGAACTTTGAGGAGTTTTTCTTTGCAAGGAGAATCAAGCGTCAAAGATATTCAAAGTATTTATTTTCATGGCAAGGTAGATTCGAGCTGTTTCAATTTGACTTGAGAATGAAGCGTGAAAAGTATTCGAAGTACTTGTTCTGTTGGCATGGGAGATTCCAAGTTCCAAAGTTGCGTTTGAATGTCGAAGTTGTTAAAGATTGGTTAAACCGAGGGATGGGTAGGCCAGATTCGAGGACGAATCTTCTTGAAGAGGAGGGGTATGATGTGATCCGGCCTAGCTCTAGTTTCTATTCAATCATGGTGGTTCGTGGCATTCCGAATGATGATCCACACATGATGGCAAGCAAGGATAGGGCATGGAAATTCAAAAGGAATTCCATATAATTTCATATGCTTGATGCAATAAACTTGAATGATAATTATGCATTCCAAGGAGTTCCAAAAAATTGGGCATTGGAGTTTAAGAGGAAGAAAGCCCGAAGTTAAAAGGTGAAGAAATCAGAAGAAGTGTTGCCTAAAGCGTGGGCACGCCAAAGCTGGGAATTGCGACCAAAAGGCAGAAGTACTATTTTGATAAGGCGCGGGCACGCCTTAAAGTCCGAAATTCGGCATAAGTACTATTTTGATAAGGCGCGGGCACGCCTTAAAGTCCGAAATTCAGCCTTATTTTTCTAGCGTGTTCTCACGAACAGCTATCGAAGAATTTAATTAGTTTTACTATTATTTTGGAAGCTTCTTTATTTCTTTAATAGGCCTTTTATTTTAATTAGGAGATAATATTTAGTTTGTTTCCTTTTATTAGGATTCCTATTTTTAATAGGAGTTAGTTTCCTTATTGTTTTAGGATTCTATTGTTTTGTTTACTCCTATTTAAAGGAGGCACAATATTGTTTTATTAATCAAGTTAAGTTATGAATACAATTATGATTGGAGAGTTTTCTCTTTGTGTTCTCTAAGAACATGTTGAACATGGTGAATTGATTAATTCGCGTGTTTCTTGACTTATCAATCTAGCATCCACACTAGATTGTGGCGTCATTCATTATACCGAGGTTCGCGCTTCTTTAAGCGTTGGGTTTAGGTTCCATTATCCATCTATTCGTCATATTCCAAGGTTCTAGTCTCAATATAGACTACGGGTCAAGGATTCACAAACGACCTGGTTAGGAGTACGATCCGGGATCGCGTCAGAATGACTCCATGGTTCAGTTCCATTATACATTGCAATATAAACCATGGAATGTGAATCAGGTTACTGATGCTCTTAGTCGTATGCCAGCAGTGGTTGAGAATGCAGAGTGCAGTATTGCAGCGGTCGTGAGGGTTACAACAGTTTCACAGGTTACAGGTGACATATTGCAGCAGATCAGAGAGAAGACTGATCTTGATCCGGTTACCAGTCAGTTAGTGAGACAGGTGCAGGATGGTTTGATCCGAAGATTTTGGGTCGAGGATGGCGTTTTGTATGCAAAAGGGCACAGACCGTATGTGCCAAAGACGGGTGGGTTACGACAGGTTTTGCTGAAAGAAACTCACGATGCTTTTTATGCAGGTCATCCAGGGCAGGAGCGCACACTTGCCCTTATTTCTGAAAGTTATTATTGGCCTCGTATGGAAGCAGATGTTGAACTCTATGTCAGAACTTGTCTTGTTTGCCAGCATGATAAGACGAAGAGGAAGAAAACAGCAGGTACTTTGGAACCACTCCCAATTCCAACCAGGCATTGGGAGAGTGTTTTAATGAACTTCATCAACGGCTTGCCAAAGGTGAAGGATTTCGTGTCCATAATGGTGGTTATGGACAGGTTCTCAAAGTATGCTACTTTCATTCCTGCTCCAAAAGTGTGTTCCGCTGAGGTTGCAGCAGATTTGTTCTTTAGGCATGTGGTCAAATTCTGAGGGTTACCGCTAGATATCGTTAGTGACAGGGATGCACGATTTACAGGACGGTTCTGGACTGCGCTATTTGAGATGTTGGGTTCTCAATTAAAATTTTCCACAGCAAATCATCCTCAAACCGATGGGCAGACAAGACGTATTAACACTCTGCTCGAGGAGTACTTGCGGCATTATGTGATCGCAAACCAGTCAAACTGAATTGATTTACTTGATGTGGCACAGTTCAGTTACAATTTTCATCAAAGTTCTTCTACAGGTCAAAGTCCGTTCGAGTTGGCTACGGGCCAGCAGCCACTCACTCTGTATAAAGTGGCCAAACAGAAATCTCAGGGTCGTTGTCCTGCAGCCTATCGTTATGCTCGGGAGAGGCAAGAGAGGGCTGAGGAGGCCAAAGATATGTTGGCTAAATCAGTGCGAAGGATGAAGAAATGGGCAGATGAAAGTAGAAGGCCAGTTGAGTTTGATGTGGGTGATCGAGTGATGCTGAAGTTGACTCCACAGGTTTGGAAGAAGGTTTGCCAGAAAATCGCTCACAAAGGGTTAATCCAGCGATATGATGGTCCATTCAAGATCACAATGAGAATTGGAAGGTTGGCTTATCGCCTTGATTTGCCAGCCCGACTCAAACTCCATCCAGTCTGTTAGTTTTTTGAAGAAGTATGTTAAGGATACAAACGATCCTAGCAGGGGTGCAAGGACACGGGCTCCTCCAACAATCAGAAAACAGTACACCGAGGTTGCTGAGGCAATCCTAGATCACAGAATCGAAGGTCAGAGTAAGAAGAATCGAAGAACTTACTACTTGGTAAAGTGGAAAGGAAAGGCACCGGAAGAGGCAACTTGGGAGAAGGACACACAGCTTTGGCAGTTTCAAAACTTGATCCACCGTTACTTAGACTCTACCTCGACGAGGACGTCGAGGAAATCTAGTGGGGGTGGCTTGTTAGACCCTAAATAGTTGGGGTTGGAGTTGGCATGACTTGGTTGCACCATTGCCAAGGCATGCCCGGTAGAAATAAGGGGTGCAGGATTTTAGAGGCTTTCTGTGCGTGCAGTTAGGCTCTATTCGAGAAATCCAGCCAAGTACGTGGGCACTTGGGTTGCAGCAACTTGTGACACCTAATGTGCACTGCTACCACTTTGGATATTTCATTAAGTGGTATTATAGGGGGCTGGTGTAAGCTGTGGCATGCAGTCCCCATGCGGGCTAAGTGCGGGCGTCCGACACAGCACGTGGGTTACTAGAGTTGCATTTGTGGGCTAATGTTGCCTAATTCATGAGTGGTTCATGACTTGAATTTGTGGGAATTCGAGAAAGGACCGAAACTACGTCATTTTGACGCATGGATAGGCAGCTGAGGAATCCAGCTACATGTGGGCAGTTGGTTGTCTAAATTGAGACAAGGGAAACTCCATTGCACATGCTTGGCACAGGACAAGGTAGTTTTGTGTGGAGAAAACTACCTGGCAGTTGTGTGGGTTTCCTTGTGTTTGAATTAGACAAGGCAGTTTTGTGCAGACAAAACCACCTTGTAGTTGTGTTGGTTTCTTTGTGTTTGAATTCGAATTTCCCTAGGCAGTTGGGGTTGTCAACTGCATGCATGCATATAAATGTTGTCTCAGCCAAGTGTGTTTTGCTGGTTAGACAAATTCGAGATTTGTGTATTCCTTGTAACTATTGAGGCAATAGAGAAAAGGTTTGGGAGTGTTGTCCCTGTAATTTGCTTGTCCCTATATTTTGAATTGTGTGTGTCCTTGTATTTGCTGGTTGTTTGTGAAATAACGCAATCACTTGGTAAGCCTCTAACGAAAAAAAAAAGAGTTACCCCGTGACATATTATATCGTACCCTAAAATATGAGATATCAGACCTTTTATATGTTACACAAGTGTCTCATCCAACCTTAGTTGCTTAACTACTTTAGGCCTGTAAAATGGTTTAGTAACACATGAATATAATACAATACCTTCTTTTCACGCTTAAACTGAATTTACATGCAATTTTCGGTTTTAGGCAGTAACTAGAAGCTAATTGAGCCTTGTTTAAGATATTAGAAATGCAATTTTTAGGCTCAATCAATCACTCTTATTTCTTCAACAATTTTTACGTGTAAAAAGTTGATATAGTGCAATTGCTTGTACATGAACAGTCATTGAAAACTGGAAGGAGACTACGTTCCCATTTAGAAATTGTGGAATAAACGGTTGAGCCCAAGCACATATATAGAAAAAATTGAAACAGTCGAAAAGAAGTTATATAATGACTCCAAAAGTGTGTAAATTTTAAAATATAATTATTGTTGGCCTAAGGCTTGTTTGGTTGCTTAAGTTATCACATTTATAATTGTTTCATTATAAATTAATAAATTGTAATTTTTTTTAATTTTAACAAAAACTTTTATGGTGTGATTTTTTCTGCATAAACTTATATGATAGTTATAAGTTGTGTAATTTTAACCATGTCTTTATGTTTTTTTGAAGTTCTAGATACTAACTCTGAAAGAGATATGTCCTAGGACTATTCATAGATTATGATTTGTACTTGGATATCTTATGCTTATTGTCATTAATAAAGTTGATTTCATTTTACTTTATATTCTCTTGTAAATAATATTTATTAATACTAGTTCATCAAGTACGTGACTAGATTGTGGGATGCTAGTAATGTTATAATAATATTGTTTAGATGTCCCTAATCATGTGTCAATAACCTATGATCACATTGATATAATGATTAGAGTATGGGTCAGCTAATGACTATGTTCCACAAGTTATGGATATGGAGATATCAAGCTGAACATACTGATACTTGTTAGGGAACAAAGTATTGGACCGACCCGCTTTGGGGACACTGCGAGGAGTGTTACATAATGTCATCAATGATGTTCCCCATTTGTGATATCGTATTATCCTCAGACCTGAGATCGCCATGGTTACCAACATAGGGATTAGCATGTCAGGCATTATCAAACGTTGCTCTTGACTGAGTAATTATAAAGATGATGATCGAGTATACTATGAACTATATGTAGAGGTATGTGGTTGATCAAGATGGGATTTGTCACTCTCATATAATGAGAGAGAGATCGTTGGGCCCCTTGATAAGTATAATTAATATTTGCATGGCTATGCACAAATGAGATGTCATTTATTTTAGATTAATTATACTTAGAGATCAAGAAATAAAGATTGAACTATACAAGAATGACACTTGCCTAGTCTTGTGTTCAATCTAGATATCGATTGACAAAAGGAGTTAATATGTGGAATATCTATTTAAGGTTGTGTTGTTTTGACCATTATACCCTTTGGGTAATAGTAATGTTTTACTAGAGACCGCTTACTATTCGTATAATAAAACGGGCTTTTAATTATACTGCCAAAGAGTATAAACCTACAGGGTCGCACACCAAAACGAGTTGGATCAAAACGAATTGAAAACGGGCCAAGTTGGACTTGGGCCTAATTCGTTTTGTTGCTTAGGGTTTCTCACTAGGGTTCCCTTTAAAAGGGACTGTTGTTCTTCTTGGCCGTCTGAGAGAAAAATAGAGGCAGAGTACGAAATAAGTGTGAGAACTCTAAAGGCGCTAGTACACTAAGCAAGGATCCGATCTCGTTCGTGTGTGTGCATACCGTAGAGGCGTTGTATTTTCAACGCTAGAACGACAACGACAGAAGGTTCTATCCACCGTGTTCATAACTTTTAATTCGAATCTCATACAAGGTATGTCTTCTATCGATTTATATTAAACAGTATAGATCCTATGGTTTAATGATTAGTGCATAAATTAGTGTATGTGATGCATGATTACTGCCATAATTCCCTACAAACTCAAGTTTATAACTTTATATACTAGTTCATTTCTATAACCAAACACTCAAATTATATGATTCATGAATTAAGCAAATTTTAATTTGTCTAATTCGTAAATTAGAAGATAACCAAGTGAGCTCTTAGTGGTTAGAAGTCATATTTTCCACATTAAGGTCAAAAGTGATAAGCATAAAATAAGAAAATCATATAAATTGGTATCATAACTGCTTCGACCCTAAAAATACAAGTAAATATATTATTGATGGGTTTATTGGATAGACTTTGGATTAGATCGTGGGCGAACATAAAAAGGCTCAAGCCTGACAAGGCCGTGAACAGGCCTAAAAATAAATCCTCCACCCATAACCCAAAATTTATAGGATTTCAACCTCTCAAAAATTTGTTGACTGATCAAACGGATCGGACTAAATCAGGATAGGTTTCAAGCGTCAAGACTATTTGACTAAATCAAATAGGTCTGGTTCTGAGCATCTGAATCATTTTTTTTAAAAAAACAATTACATCTAAAAAAATTTGAATATAAAATCTCTTGCTAAATAAATTATCCGCGCATTAACTTAATGAAGCCCTATGCTAATCCTTAAGTCCAGTTTATGAGCCATTTATAATCAAATAAAATCAGGTCGGGCTTGGAGCATCTGGGCCATTTGAGTGTAGTTTGGGATGCGTGAGCAGCATAGTTATCACCACCGCCTGTGTATTTATAAACTTGAAAGTAACTCCGCATTAATAAAATCCCTAGTCTACTTCACAACCAACACTCAACAAAAATTCTCACACAGAGGAATCATAGAGAGCGAACATGGCGGAGAAGTACGAGCAGTTCAAAGGTCAACCTAGACTCCCCAAATTCGCAGTACCCAAAAGATACGATCTCAATCTCAAGCCCGACCTCGTTGCCTGCAAATTCGCCGGCGCCGTCGATATCTCCGTCGATATCGTCGCCGACACCAAGTTCATTGTCCTCAATGCCGCCGACCTATCCGTCGATCGAACTCACTTCGTTTCAGATCTCAAAACGGCTCCAAGGTACGGTCTTTCCGATTTATGTAACGTTTGAAATTTCTTTTAGGCTGCGTGCTTTTGACGCGCACGATTGGATATCCGGACGGATTAAATTTTCTTATCCACCGAGGGAGGGATTAACGAATTTTAGACTTGATTGTTTTATCTTATGCGGAAGGGATTAAATAATCTCTCTAATCCGGCATGAAACACAGCCGTGGTAGATTCTGAATTGACGCTGTTTTGAATGTGTTGAATGATAGAAGAATAAGGTGCTGTTTGTTTGCGTAACTTAATTTCAAAATTTGTTCTTTAATTGGAAATTACTTCACTTTCAATTTGGAAGGAGAAAAAAAATATATATATCTGCATTTGTGCAAAAGTTGGAATTTGGGGCACGGAAAAGTAGAAATCTGTCATATGGGAAAATAAGCGAAGAAATTGTGATTTTACATGCGGGAAATCTCCTAGATTTTGGCTATAAAAATATTGGAGTTAAAATTCCGTTGGTTGAGTCGTAATTCTCCCATCATTATTTTGGAGGAAATTTTTATCCTTTAAATGAGATTTCATGACTATCCAAACACATGAAATTATAATTCATGTGATTTTCAAATTTCCATCAACATGATGTTCAAATTTCAAAAAAAAATTTACACAACCAATACTTTGTAACACCTCTGAAATCTGAATCAGTCCTATTTAGATTCAGAGGTCCAAACAAGCGGAACCGTAAGTTTGTGCATTTATATATTATTCAATTCTAATTTATGGAGGACTTTTAGAATAATTAAATGAGAAATTTTGAATGTTAGAATAAAAACATGTTCTAAGTGCCTCTATGAAATTTTGTCTAGAGGCATCACAAGCAAATGTAGACACTCAAATCTCCTCGAGATTTAGGGTTGGAGTAAAAATCCTAGAGCTAGAATTAGGCAATATGAAGTTTTATGTGAATTGTGAACTTACTTAATATGTTAGGATTAAATTAGTTTGCTCAACCAAACACAAATAAATGAAAAAAAGCATCATCAGCGTAAATTATATAATTCACAATTTAAGGGAGAACCAAATGATCCCTAAATGAATGTGTGTTTTTTAATTTTAATTTTTTTTGGTTAAAAAAAGGTATTGGAGGCTTTACATGTGGAACTTTTCGAACACGATGAGATCATGGTGGTGGAGTTCAGTGAGAGTCTTCCGCTTGGAGTTGGGGTTTTGTCTATTGTATTTGAAGGAACACTAAATGATCAGATGAAGGGATTCTATAGAAGGTACACCCTATTTATGCGCATCATTTTCTAATCATTTTAGTTCCAAAAAAGAATATCATTAATTGGTCATTTGTTGAATTTGCTCATTATTTATTCTTAGTAATGTATGGTGGTTGATATTTGTTGAATTTGCTCATCTTATTTTAATGGAAGTTTGATTTTTAGTGTCCAGTAGGTTGCAATTTCTCAATATAACATCGTACTTTCTTGTATTGTAAATAATTTTACTCTGAAGTAGTCGCATCTTTTTCTGTTTAACCGGAGAGAACTTAGTACCCTCTGGAGACCGCAAATTCATACTTTGTTAAAAAAAATTGAATACCTGGCAATGCAAATGAGTGTTTAGCAATGATAGAAAATTACCTTTTATTTAAAAAGCTTTGCTAAGTATGGATTTATTAGACTTAATTTATGTGAGTTTTCTATGCATTGAAAATTTCCTTGTTCCTATGGTTTCTTCTTTTTCTTTATTGGGCAGATCACCAAAAAGTTAAATATATGCAACAAATTTTATTGAAAGCCTTTATTTTTCCCCTTGCAGTACCTATGAACATAATGGTGAGAAAAAGAATATGGCGGTCACCCAGTTTGAACCAGCTGATGCAAGGCGGTGCTTTCCTTGCTGGGATGAACCTGCTTGTAAGGTGCTTCCAAATACCTTTTGTGTGTGTTTTATTCATTACTTTTGCTTTCATGGTCTAGGTTAAGTCAGATTTCATATAAAACACATAATAGAGCTTATTTTGGGGGAAATGCCTGAAATAAACTATGATATCTTTTGTCATTCATTTGTCATACATCTATATTGGATTACCATCTTTTACACTGAATCGTTGGAGTGAGAACGGCCATTTTATATAATTAAACAAAATTGAATTTGGGGGTGCTCACTGATGCATTTCAGTATATTTGTATGCTTCAGAATTTACTAAATATAATAAAGTAATTATTATCAAATCGAACAAATATTGTATTATGGCTGCAATTAGAGTTTCATGAACTGTACCCTATTTTGGGAAGGCGTTGGTTGGCATTCAAGTTGAGCTTTTAAGTCTGTTGGTCAGCACTATATATTAGCAGCGAATAATCAACTAGTCAGATTCTTGTTGACATCATCAAACAGTACGATTCTACTCCCCATCCATATCAATCACTTAGTGATGCTGGAATCTGCTTATAGTGCACCCTTCCCATTGTTGGTACATAGATCTTGACATTATTTTATAATAACCAGGTATAAACCATGCCTATGGCACGTTCTACATATATAGGAACTTCTTTTGTGCCTATGGCACTATCTATAATTGTAACATGAGAAACATGCCTGCGGCACTATACAAATAATTTTTGCAAAAACTAGTTGCTTAAAATATAAATAGTTTAGTGTAGGAAGTTTTGACTTTATAAAATAAATAAGTGGATGGTAATTAAGGCGGTGAAGGGTGTGAAAGTGTAGGACAGATAAAAGTAAAAGAATGAAAGTTTTGATCATGATGTGAGCCTTTTAATGTGTAAACCATTTTGGACCCTTACATGTGAAGATAGTGGTCATATCAATTGGCCTTATTTTGTATCATAGGTTTTACTTTTGGATGAGCACTGGTTCAGTGGAATACAATCTATTCAGCAGACTCTGTTTTTATACATTTTTTGTTTTTGTTAATTTTATGAAGAAATATCTTGATTTTTGAACCGTAATATGGACAGGTTGGCTGATAATGTTTGCAAATTAAAGCTCGAGTTTGTTCTTTTTATTAACTTTTCTTTTTTGATTGGTTTCCTCTTGCTACTCAGGCTACATTCAAGATCACATTGGAAGTGCCATCTGAACTTGTGGCTCTTTCTAACATGCCAGTTGTTGAAGAGAAGGTGAATGGCAATCTTAAGACGGTTTACTATCAGGAATCCCCAATCATGTCTACATATCTGGTGGCAGTTGTTGTTGGCTTATTTGATTATGTTGAAGATCACACTCCTGATGGTACATACATAATTTATATATGCATTGTTCTTATGCTAGTGTTATACAATTGTTGTTCTTGAGAAGGCAGTTCCATTGTCACACAGGAATTAAAGTTCGGGTATACTGCCAAGTTGGAAAGGCAAATCAAGGGAAATTCGCTTTAGATGTTGCTGTTAAAACACTTGGCCTATACAAGGAGTATGTCTTAGTATTTCTTTGTTGCTGTGCTTTTGTCTTCTTTTTTTTTTTTTTTTTTTCATTTATTTTGCCCCCTATTTTCAATCCAAAATCAGCTAACCCACCTGTTCTCATAATCAGTAGACTTTGCCCCCTGCATGCAAGTTAATCTCAAAGTATTTCGTAGGGGGCAATGTCTAATTTTTTTTATTATTTTTTTTTTAATGTAATCCTTTGACTTAACCTCGTTTTTCATGTAATTCTTTGAGATTCCCCCGCATGCAAGCAGCTAAGTCTTTAACAATTATGAAAACAAGGGTAGGTCTAATTTCACATATAAGCTGAGTGGCGAAGTATAGAAAGCCCTGTATTTCTAATAGAATGAAACAATCTTCATGTTGACACTAGAAAAGTTCAAACTATTTGGCCTTTCAATTTGCACTAATTATCATGCCATCATAACATTTTGCATAGAAGTTGTGTGATAATATATTTTCTCCATACGCTTGAACATCTCCCGAAATATGGTATCTAATCTACCTGCAGGTACTTTGCGGTTCCATATTCACTACCCAAATTGGACATGATTGCAATTCCTGATTTTGCTGCCGGGGCAATGGAGAATTATGGCCTAGTTACCTACCGAGAAACGGCTTTGCTCTACGATGATAAGCACTCTGCAGCCTCTAACAAGCAGAGGGTAAGCAGCGTGTTATTGTATTCTCAAGCACAACTGCAGAGCGATAATTTGTTGATTAGCCATAATTTTATTGTATTCTCAAGCACAACTGGAGAGTTGATATGTGTAATCTGTTTTTTGGAAGAGTTGCTTGTTCTGGATTACGATTTCTATTTTTCCTTTTCGAATTTTACGTAATGGTGGTGGACATCGTGTCTTCTTTCAGCTTATTTTTTGATTATTAATAATATTTTGTTTCTTATTAAAAAAGCATGTTGTTGTATTCTCGCAGTTTATGAATTTAACTGTTGTTGTATTCTCGCAGTTCATAGAATTTTGAACCATGCCAATTTTTCAGGTTGCAACTGTTGTAGCCCATGAACTTGCACACCAGTGGTTTGGCAATCTTGTGACAATGGAATGGTGGACACATCTGTGGCTGAATGAGGGATTTGCAACCTGGGTATTAGATATTTCAGTATTTCCAATGTTGAGTCATTTATGCTAATTTTTGTCCCAAGTATATACGATTGTAAAATTTTCATAAACGATTTTTTTTCCGTGTGGTTAGGTGAGCTATTTAGCGACTGATAGCTTGTTTCCAGAATGGAAAATTTGGACTCAGTTTCTTGACGAAAGTACCGAGGGTCTTCGCCTGGATGGGCTTGCAGAATCACACCCTATTGAGGTAGATAGGCATGCTCAATATCTTATTTCGTTTAATTTCTACATACAATATGATCACTAGTAATCTGTCTTAGAACTACATTTAAAAATTTCTTTCCAGGTTGAGGTCAATCATGCCGGTGAAATTGATGAAATATTTGATGCAATTAGTTATAGAAAGGGGGCATCTGTCATTCGGATGCTACAGAGCTACCTTGGTGCCGAATGTTTTCAGGTTTGTAATTTTGATGACATTACTCGTCAGTCCTAAATATCTTCATCCGGTGGTTTTAAGTTTGTCACTAGTTGCTATAGTTTTTCTTCTTGATCAGTTTATGTATTCTCCTGGTTAAATGTGTATTTGTCATAGAATTGCTCACCTAGTTTCGACCGGAGGGGAAGAATGTCTACATCGCAAATATAAATATGTTAACAAAACATTAATTTGTTGCTGAAATAAATCACCTTCCTGTTTGGAATTGCAAAACATGTTTTAGGTCTAGGGCAGAGGCAAGCTGACGTACTAAAATATGCTTTTTATTTAAAAACCACTAAAACAGTTCGGATTAAGAATGAGTCGAAATCTCGTAATTGGTAGGTGTTAACTACTCGTGATTTCTACATAACTTTGCCCTAGTGACCAGGTTTTCTAGTTTGGCTTGTTTTTCTTTTTCCTTCGATATACATTCTCTGAAGTGTAATGCTGTATTTTTTTAAACCTCATTTTTGTGGTCTTTGGGATTCTGGAAATACCATGCAAACTGGCTTCTTATTGATGAACGTGGCCTTAGGCCCTCAACCATATGAAAAAAAAATCTTAATTGCAAATTGCCACTACTTTATCCTCTATAGTATAGACTTCGGGGTTACAGCAGAATCCATCATTGAGAGTTCCACTGCAAATGGTAACATATATTGAATGATTCTCCTGGGCCCCATTTTTGCCCCATATAAACCTATTTTGTAATTTTGTGCACACACAAATGTGGAAGTTTTGTGTGGTTAGCGGTCCATGGTAATTTTGGCGTAAGAGACTAAATTCAAAAGACGAAGTCCATTTGTTGTCTTTCTACTTATTGGTGTGGATTGTACAAAATCACCGGTGAGGGTTAGCATGATTTTTTTCTTTAAATGGAATCATCAAAATTTATTGAAAATTTTGGCTGTACATAAAAGACAAACAAGGAGTCCGTCCAGGCATGAATAACATTACAAAAAAGAAAAAGAAAAACGTAGGAATAGTATACCATTAAGTTGTCTTCATCTTGTCCATGTTTTCCCCGTTCTCACATTTTTATAAACTTCCATTGTTTAAATTCAAGGGCCCTACTTTCCTTTTTAAGATGTCTCAAATTAAGTGTCTCGTTTCTGAAATTAGTTTGTAAACTAATGTGATGTATCAAAGTTGACCTTCTATGTAATGGCTAACAACTGCATTGATGCCTGTCACTCCCTCTTTTTCTTTAAATGGAGGATAATTTTAGAAGTTTATAATAATTTTTAATATGTTTTGACTTTTAAACTGGGACTATTAATTTTGGGACAGACAGAGTAATTATCTAATTCCAAAATTTGCAGTACTATCCTAAGTTTATATTTATCCTTTGCTCAGAATTTTTTTTTTTTTTTTGATAAGAAACCAAATATTATTAATATAGAAAAATTTACAGAAGAAGGACAAGATGTCCCCTACAGATACCCCACAAAGAACACCGGGCGCCACATAAACAACACCACTAAGACTATAAAAACCAAAACACAAAGAACAGCCTGTGAATCATGAGCTAAAAACAATTAATGTAAACAAATCTCCGCCCAGTTCTGCATAATAATATCAACCCCCAACCCTGAAAATTCCTTAGAAAGAGACGCCCACAAAGATGCTAAATAAATCACCCTGTCCCAAATGCCTTCCTTATCGCATTTCTTATCTTAAAAAATACAAGCATTCCTTTGCAGCCAAATACACCACATTGCTGCCATAAAAATACATCTCCATAGCTGTTTGAGCCTTTTCTTGTTGCCCGAGGGGAACCATGCAACTCTCGAAAAAGCCTTCCAACACCCAGGAACTGCATCTATCACCTGAAAGGTATAAAACACTTTTTGCCAAATGAAAGAAGTGAAAGAGCAATAAAGGAACAGATGATCCAGATCCTCCCCTGCTGATTTACAAAGAACACACCAATGAGGAGATAAACATTTTGAAGGCCTCCTTTCTTGAAGCAAATGCTCAAATCACAAGTATTTAGCTTCCTCTTAAAAGCCACCCAAACTAAAACTTTGACTTTTGAAGGAATGCCATCCTTCCAAATAAATTTCCAATCTTCATTCTGAGCATAGGGCCTTGAATCTAAAATATATTTGAAAAAGGATTGACAAGAGAAAAGCCTCGAAGAGTCGTTCGACCACACCCTATAATCTGATAAGGTCATAAGAGAAACGAATTCAATGAGTTCAAAATCATTAAGGTTTCTACGAAAACCTATATTCCAAATATTAGAACCTGATGGATCCCTAGACACCAAGGATTCTATACAAACATTATGCAAGGAAGAAAGGTTAAAAAGTCGAGGAAGACGTTCCAAAAGAGGATAATATCCAACCCAAGTATCCTCCCAAAAACGCACTCTATTCCCCCTAACCACTTTTACACGAACATTTTGAAGGAAAAGATCAAGGGCTTTTGATATAAATTTCCATGGATTACGATAAGACAAACCAGTCCTTACTTTTGAATCCCACCCATTTTATCACTATCTTATAGTATTTTCATTGTTATTTTATTTACAGTCCATTTTTTTGCTTCAATGTTTCAAAACTTGTGAATCACAGTAGCGATAGTTTTGAATTTGTGGACTAAAGACATTGCTCACATTGCAATGAAAATTTCATGCTATTCTTTTACTTTGTTTTGATTTATTATCTCAGTAAGATTCCTCCTTCTATAGTGCTCGATTCTATCCTTAATGAGAGTACTACTTTCGCATAGATGCAGAGGAAATTCTTTGGCCATAGCATCCTTCAGGAGGGTGCTGTCCCTTCTCAGTGATCAGAGAAGAGGCGACAATGTGGAGAAAATATTCAATACAACAGTTACAACGATGTCATGTTGTAATGTACTCACATTGTTTCTCTCCCCAATCACACGGGTTTCTCTTTTTCTCCAAATCAGTGCATCACTGTTTTTCTATATTTTTAGACTTCTAGTGTATTTGTTACATGTCATCTGTGTTCCAAGAGTCCCCAGTTAGGGCCGGTTATGCCCTGCCTAGGTGCTAGGCGGTGGTTTGCCGCTTAGCCTATCTGGGCAGTTGCCTAGTATGTCGGGCAGGGGTGGACCCACCAACAAGAGAAGGTGGCCATTTGCCTACCGTAATTTGTCAAATGTGTTTATATTTACTAATAGGCTTAGAAAAAAATATGCATTAAGTAATAATTTAGACTTTTGCACACCTTACTTTTAGGGAATTTTGTTTTTATATTGCCCACCTTAATTTACATTATCATAAGTTTATTTTTTTTTTTGATAAGAAACCAATTATATTAAAAAAGAAAAGTTTACAAAAGAAGGGACAAGATGTCCCCTACAGATATCCCACAAGCACACCAGCGCCACTTAAACAACACCACTAAGGCTCTAAAAAACAAAACACAAAAAACAGCCAGAGAATCAAAAGCAAATACAATTAATATAAACAAATCTCCGCCCAGTTCCGCGTAATGATGTCAACCCCCAACCCTGAAAATTCCTTAGAAAGAGACGCCCACAAAGATGCTAAATAAATCACCCTATCCCAAATGCCTTCCTTATCGCATTCCTTATCTTCAAAAATGCGAGCATTTCTTTGCAGCCAAATACACCACATTGCTGCCATAAAAATACATCTCCATAGCCGTTTAAGCCTTTTCTTGTTGCCCGAGGGGAACCACGCAACTCTCGAAAAATCCCTCCAACTCCGAGGAACTGCACCTATCACCTGAAAGGTATAAAACACTTTTTGCCAAATGAAAGAAGTGAAAGAGCAATGAAGGAACAGGTGATCCAGATCCTCCCCTGCTGATTTACAAAGAACACACCAGTGAGGAGATAAACATATTGATGGCCTCCTTTTTTGAAGCAAATCACAAGTATTTAGCTTCCTCTTAAAAGCCACCCAAACTAAAACTTTGACTTTTGAAGGAATGCCCTCCTTCCAAATAAATTTCCAGTCTTCATTATGAGCATAGGGCCTTGAAATTAAAATATATTTGAAAAAGGATTGACAAGAGAAAAGCCCTGAAGAATCGACCAACCATACCCTATAATCTGACCCATTATCAAGGAGCATAATATTTTCAATTAAGGTCATAAGAGAAACAAATTCTATAAGTTCAAAATCATTAAGGTTTCTACGAAAACCTAAATTCCAAACATTAGAACCTGACGGATCCCTAGACACCAAGGACTCTATACAAACATTATGCAAGGAAGAAAGGTTAAAAAGTCGAGGAAAACGTTCCAAAAAAGGAGAATCTCCAACCCAAGTTTCCTCCCAAAACCGCACTCTATTCCCCCTAACCACTTTCACACGAACATTTTGAAGAAAAAGATCAAGGCCTTTTGATATAAATTTCCATGGATTACGATAAGACAAACCACTCCTTACTTTTGAATCCCACCCATTGTTTTGGAGCCCATATTTACTTTTAATGATAGAAACCCATAAATAATCATCTTCCAATGGGAATCTCCAAAGCCACTTGCCAAGGAGGGCCCTATTCCTAACCATTAAATTACCTATACCCAAACCACCTAAAGACTTTGGTTTGGACGCTTCCTCCCAGCTAACCAAATGATCTCTCTTATCCTCCCCACTACCCTCCCACAAAAAATCTCTCATCCTTTTCTCAATAACGGACGCTACTTTTTGGGAAAGTTTAAAAATGGAAAGGAAATAAATAGGAATGCTGTCTAGCACCGATGAGATTAAGGTTAATCTTCCCCTTTAGAGAGACAATTTTTCCTCCACCCATCAAGCCTCTTTGACACTCTCTCAATCACCGGATTCCAAAAAGAGATGTGACACGGGTTACCACCTAAGGGTAGACCTAAATAACTTAAAGGCCAAGACCCTACTTCACAACCAACTTCTCTTGCTAAAGTACCTACCTTCTCCTCTTCTATGTTGATTCCGACGATCACACTCTTTGATAAATTAATCTTCAATCCGGAGATAAAACCAAAAAACTCGACTAAATTCACCAACTTACGGAACCTCACCTCATCTCCTCGCAAAAAGAATATGGTATCATCTGCAAATTGTAGATGTGATATTTTGACCTTATCCCTTCCGACCTCCAATGGATCAATCACATTAAAATCCTCCGCTTTAGCCATCAAACGACTTAGAACATCAACTACAAGGATAAAAAGGAAAGGAGATAAGGGGTCACCTTGCCTTAAACCCCTCGAAGCTTTAAAATTACCTTCCGGTTTACCATTTATCATCACTGAAAAATTTACCGAATTCAAACATCCTCCAATCCATTTTCTCCATCTACTTCCAAACCCCTCCTCTCCAACACAAAATCCAGAAAGTCCCAATCTACATGATCATATGCTTTTTCAAAGTCAATTTTAAACACTAACCCTTTCTCCTTTTTATTCTTCACCTCCTCAACTACCTCATTGGCTATCAAAGAAAGATCGAGGATTTGCCTACCCTTAACAAAGGCACCTTGACTTTTAGACGTAGTGAACCCAATCACCTCTCTCAACCTCATTGCAAGAACTTTAGCCAAGATTTTGTAAAGAGATGTTACCAAACTAATCGGTCTAAAATCTCTCACCTTTGTCGGGCACACTTTTTTAGGAATAAGGCAAATAAACGTCTCATTTGTTTTAGCGTTTACTATTCCCCTCTCATGGAACTCATTAAAGACTTTCATTAAATCCATTCTAATCGAGTCCCAGCAAATCTGAAAGACTTTAAGAGTGAACCCGTCCGGCCCTGGAGATTTATCCCCATTGCATTCCCACACAGCTTTTTTGATTTCATCCTCACTAAAAGGTCCTTCTACTCCAAATCTCCCGCCCTCTTTCCTAGTATACAATTCCGCAAAAAATCGAAGCACTTCCCCCTTAATATGTTCCCTATCTTCAACTATGCTACCATCCTCCAATTCTAACTTATTCAAACAGTTATTCACTCTTCTGCCACTTGCAATCCTATGGAATAATTTGGAGTTGTTGTCCCATTCTTTAATCCATTTTATTTTAGCCTTTTGATTCCAAGAAATCTCTTCCTTTCTTATCAAGTCACTCACCCGGATTTTCAGGACATTTCTCTCGTCTCTACGGTTTTGATTCAGAACTCCTCTTTCCTCCTCTCATCAATAATTTTAAGCCTTCTCAAGATTGCCCCCTTTTCCGTCCTGATGTCTCCAAAGATTTCCTTATTCCAATCTTTTAATTTCCGCTTTACACTTCCCAATTTGGACATAAATTTATATCCCTCCCATCCATCAACTTCCTCACTCTCCCACCACAGATTAAAACTTTCTTTGAATTCTCGATGTTCTAACCACATGTTTTCAAATCTAAAAGGAGTGGGACCCCACTTGACAGGAGTAGTGTCTAAAACAATTGGACAATGATCCGACACTATCCTCACAAGCGCTTCTTGCTTCACGTGGGTATGGGAATCACCCCAATCACACGAGAAAAGAAACCAATCTAGTCTTGAGCACACTAGATTCTCCCTTAAGTTTGACCAAGTGTAACGAGAATTATACAGGGGAATATCCCTAAGCTCCGTATCCTTTATGAACTCGTCAAAATCTTTCATACTTCTCGTGATTCCCGAGGCATTTAATTTTTCCGAAGGATATCGAACCACATTAAAATCTCTGCCCAAGACCCATCTATTCCCACACAACCCATATAGTCCCGCAAGTTCCTCCCAAAACTCTTTTCTTTCTCGTTTTTTACAAGGTCCGTAAACTCCGGACAACCACCAAATATCTCCTTCCTTAGGTTTAAATTTAACCGACACCGAAAAAATACCTATCAAACTCTCAATTAAAGACACCGACCTCACGTCCCAAGCAATTAAGATACCCCCTGATCTACTTATGGCTGGGAGAGAGACCCAATCTATGAATCTAGCCCTCCACACTCCCCAACTAACTTTCTATCAACTATTCCTATTTTCGTTTCTTGCAAAATAATTATGTATGGGTTCTCTCTTCTAATTATTTCTTTAATAAGCCCTCGTTTGCTCCTCGAACCCAACCCCCTAACATTCCATGAGATTATCTTCATTGGGAACTCTCACTAGCCCCGTCCTCTCACAATCTCTAACTCTCTCATAATTAATCCCACAAGCTAAATTTTAAGTTCTCTTTGACCCTTCCTTCCTTTTTTCCCCGACAAAAGATTTGGTTTATATTCCTTTTTCTGAATAGGAATAATGGCCAAATTCATCTCAAGCAGTAAATCCCTAAATTTCCTCCAATCTTCCTCACGTAGAACTCCTTCCTCTGTTGTCCTCCCCTTACCCTCACTATTTTGTTCCATTGGAGAATGACAATGGATAGGATCCCGTGGATGTGGTTCTATATGCCCTTCTATCTCATAAAATTCGGACCCCTTAATATCAACAGGTTTGTTCGAAGGATAATGAGTGGGAGTCTTATCTACATCACACAATGTAAATGATATATCAAAAGGCACTTTGTTAGGAATCCCAAAAGAACTCAAATTATTCCCTCTAGATGAACAACCCCATGGAAAGACGCCCATTTTTGATACCGAGAAATAGGATCTACCCCCCCCCCCCAAAGCCCTCACAAGAAGAGATATTATTAATAATTGGTACGTAAGGAATTATAGCCCAAGTATCCCTAGCCTCAGAATGAATAGGTGTAAAAATATTGGAAGGTGAACCTGAGGCTTCCTTCGGCATCAAAAGTGAGTGGTCCTGCGAGGTGCCAATGTGATCGCTATCAATCGGGCACATAGAGTTAATCTCCCCAGTATGCTCTTGTATACTAGCAAAGTTAGTCTTCTCACACTGTTCCTCTGATTCCAATTGACTGTGAAAAAATTCTGCCAGCAACTTGTCTTGAGACTCCTCCACAACTGTCCCCATTGATGATACATCATCCACGAAAGATGACGATTCGTAGTCAACATCATCCTCACCCATTTCTTGCGTCTCCCCAACATCGGTCAAATGCATTGGAGTTTCCAAAATGTTCTTATCTTGTGGCAGTATCTCATTCTTGTGTGAGGAATTTTCTAAAACCACTTCCTCTTCCCCCTCTGTCACTGGCGGAAAATTCATTGGTTGCAATCCTCCACTAGACAAATTCCTACTAAACTTCCTTCTTTCAAGTTTAAGCTTTGAGGTAGAGACGAGAGTAACGGCAAAGTATTCCGACTCTGACGCTGTATAAATCATCATCGTTGCAGGTATAAACCCATTACTATTGCCTTTTACCTTAATTCTAGCCATCAACAGATTTTGAAATTTTTTTGTTCTATTATCGACTTCGAGCAATCCGCCACATCTTTCCCCTATGACTTGAAAAACTTTCTCTGTCCACCAGTTAGTTGGTAACCCATGAATATTAATCCAACCCCCAGTACATGCAATCTTTCTAAGTTGGTAAACCTCTTTTTCATCCCATCTCTGTAGTCTAATAGCATACGGCCCACTCAAAAAAACCAGATTTTTTTTGCCATAAACTTCAGCTTCTTCTTCACTGCGACAAATGAGAATAGCTTTATTGGGCAAAAAAGGCTTCAGCTGGAAATTAGTATTGTACAATCGATTCAAAGAACTTTGTATGCCATACCATGTGTCCCATAAATTCTCTCTAGTACACACCACAACCCGTTTCCAATCAATAGCGGGACTCTCTTTAGCCTCTGTTGTTGGTTGCCTCCCCATTTGGTTGTTTATGTTATTGACCGGATTTTTCTTTGGAAAACTGTTCTTTACTGCATCAACATATGAAACAGAGCCCTCTACTTTTCTCCCCGGTTCAACTATCCCTTTTTCAGTTGTTGTCTTGGTTTCTTTATTGTTGCCTGCCATTTTTGTGCTAGAAGATGAGAAGAGGAGACTATGCATCGAGTCTGCTAAACCACACCAACCATTGCCCTTCGTACCAGCCGGAAAAATAACTATGTTGGTGACAGTTCCTTTGCGGATCTCCAGTAATCTGATGAAACTACCATTTTTATTGGTATACTTTTCCAAAGTAAAAATGGCATAAGATGCGAGATATCTGCTGAAAAATACCCTGTCTTTGAACTGCTGTGTAGCTGACTTAAGGCCCTCCATTAACCAGTACACACCACCAAAATCAATCCTGATGGAGTAGGTACGTAGACGATTCATCTCTTTAATCAATACCATAGACCCATTATCTTCAATATTCAGTAGGAATACTTTATGTTCAAACCTGAAAACTCTCCTACGATGCTGAAATAAACTGCCTGATGACTTCCTTTTCTGCATTTCGAAGTACCTTCTGGGCTGACTGTTCATCTTCTCTTGTTTTTCAATCCTGATGAGCGAGAGTATATAAAGGGTGATAGACTAAGCCCTAACTATACAGCAAAGAGAGAGAAGCGCAGAACAGATGTGGACGAAACCCTAGGACGATTTCGATTTGAAACCTTGGGGCAGAAAGAGCAACGATCTGGTTTGGAGTCGAGCTACAGTTGTGGTGGAGAGACGACTATCAGACTTAGTGGAAATAAGGTAGCTTTTCAACTTCCGGCGAGTGAAGAGAGAATCGTGAAGATGAGAGAGGCCGACACCTACTCTGGATCAAGCCTTCTAACTCCGCCAGTGTTACTTCAATGCTGCCGGTCGGCCGGTCCCAAGCCGGGTAAAGGAGGAGGGTTGTGTTAGGCAGTCGGCAGCCAACGTTAAACTTAGTCGAATCTTTATGACATGGACAAACGATATAAGAGTGTTAATGCTAGGTCGTTGCCCAGAAGCAACGCGCTGGATCGTCCGAGTCCAGTGACAAATGAGCAAGGGCCGCTACATCGCCGCCTGGGTGTAGTGAAAAATAAGCAAGGGTTCCCGCATCTTTGTGAACGGGTGCGGGTAAAGAAGCTAGTTCATGATAGGAGGATTCGTTTTGGGACTTGGAATATAGGCACACTCACAGGAAAATCGATGGAAATAGTTGACACTATGATCAGGAGGAGGATCAATTTCATGTGCCTTCAAGAAACTAAGTGGGTTGGAGCTAAGGCGAAGGAATTAGACACTTCGGGTTTTAAGCTTTGGTACACTGGCAAGGTTAAATCGAGAAATGGAGTGGGTATAATTGTCGACAAATGGTGGAAGAAGGACATTGTAGATGTAAAAAGGGTAGGAGATAGGATCCTAGCCCTAAAATTCGTAGTGGAGCAGGACACTTTTAATGTGATAAGTGCTTATGCACCTCAAGTCGGGTGTGAAGAACACCTCAAGATAAAATTTTGGGAGGACTTAGAAGGCTTGATCCAGGATATACCACTTAGAGAAAAGATTTTCCTAGGAGGGGATCTGAATGGGCACGTAGGGAGCTCTTCTGAAAACTATAGGGGGGTGCATGGAGGTTATGGCATTGGGGTGGTAAATACCGAGGGAAAATCTATCCTTGATTTCTCGTCTGCTTATGATCTTATGGTTGCCAATACATGTTTTAAGAAGCGGGAGGAGCACCTCATCACATACAAGAGTGGGGCAGCATGCTCGCAGATCGATTTCTTCCTCTTTAGGAAAGGAGATCGAAAGAGTTGTATGGACTGTAAAGTCATACCTGGAGAGAGCTTGACTACCCAACATAGAGTCCTGGTGATGGATATACGAGTTAAGGGGAAAGTGAAGAGAAGGGGCCAAGGTAAGGTTTCAAGGATTAGATGGTGGCATTTGAAGGGTGAAAAACAAAGGATCTTTCAACACAAGGTGCTGGAGGGAGGGTTTTGGGAGGCAAACGGAAGCGCAAATGATATGTGGGACAAGGCGGCCGAGGGGATCAGGAAGATAGCTAAAGAGACGCTGGGTGAATCAAGAGGGTGTGGACCTAGGGATAAAGAATCTTGGTGGTGGGATGATAGTGTACAAGATAAAGTTAAGGTAAAAAGGAAATGCTTTAAAGCTTGGTCTCTATGTAAGAATGCGGAAAATTGGGAATCTTACAAAGAAGCAAAGAAAGAGACTAAGAAGGCGGTGAGTGAGTCGAGGACTAAAGCTTTTGATGGATTATACCAATCTTTAGGCACCAAAGCTGGGGAAAAAGCTATTTACCGACTTGCTAAAGGTCGAGAAAGGAAGACAAAAGACTTGGATCAAGTGAGATGCATTAAGGACGAAGAAGGTAATGTCTTGGTTAAAGAACAAGACATACAAGAGAGATGGAAGAAGTGAAGAACTATTTTCACAAATTATTTAATGAAGGTTACGAGATTTTAGCATGTGGAGATGAGCTGAACATGCGAGAGGATGACCAAAATTTCACCTTTTATCGCAGAATTCAAGAAAAGGAAGTGAAAGAAGCATTGATACGAATGGATAGTGGTAAAGCAGTTGGGCCAGATAGTATACCTATTGAGGTTTGGAAGGGTCTAGGTGATAAAGGCATTGGTTGGCTCACAAAGTTTTTCAACAAGATATTGAGGTCAAAGAAGATGCCGGAAGAATGGAGGAGAAGCACCCTAATCCCGATTTATAAGAATAAAGGGGATATACAAAATTGCGCCAATTACAGGGGGATTAAACTCATGAGTCATACTATGAAGTTATGGGAAAGGGTGATTGAGCGGAGACTAAGAAAAGAAACCAGCATTTTAGATAATCAATTTGGTTTTATGCCCGGAAGGTCGACCATGGAAGCAATTTACTTGTTGCGGCGTTTGATGGAGCAATATCGGAGGGATCAAAAGGACCTACACATGGTTTTCATTGACTTGGAGAAGGCGTACGATAGGGTACCCAGAGAGATTTTGTGGAAAGCCCTAGAGAAGAAAGAGGTTAGGATTGCCTATATTCGTGTTATCAAGGACATGTATGAAGGAGCTATGACTAGTGTGAGAACACATAGTGGGTCCACAGAAGATTTTCCTATAACTATAGGACTACACCAAGGGTCAGCTTTGAGCCCTTATCTGTTTACCTTGGTCTTGGATGTACTCACGGAACACATTCAAGAGCCAGCACCGCGATGTATGCTGTTTGCAGATGATATTGTCCTAGTGGGTGAGTCCAGAGAAGAGCTAAATGGGAAGGTGGAAACTTGGAGACAAAATTTAGAAGCGCATGGCTTTCGTTTAAGCAGAAGTAAGACAGAATACATGGAGTGCAAGTTCAATAAAAGGCGGAGCACTACTAACTTAGAGGTAAAAGTTGGGGATAATGTCATACCACAAGTCACTCGGTTTAAGTATCTTGGATCCATTATACAAGAAGATGGGGAGATAGAGGGAGATGTAAATCACCGGATTCAAGCAGGATGGTTGAAATGGAGGAAAGCTTCGGGTGTGTTATGTGATAAAAAGGTACCACTCAAGTTAAAAGGAAAATTCTATCGTACCGCGGTTAGACCAGCAATGTTGTATGGGACTGAGTGTTGGGCGGTCAAAAGCCAACACGAAAATAAACTAAGTGTAGCTGAGATGAGAATGTTGAGATGGATGAGTGGCAAGACTAGGAAAGATAAGATCAGGAATGTTACCATCAGAGAGGGAGTTGGGGTGGCACCTATTACAGAAAAGATGGTTGAATCTCGACTTAGATGGTTTGGGCATGTATGGAGGAGACCTGCAGATGCCATGGTTAGGAGAGTTGATCATATGGAGGGAAGCCTAGTTGTTAGAGGCAGAGGAAGACCTAGAAAAACTATAGGTGAAACTATTAAGAAGGATTTAGAGGCGAATGGTTTCACTAGAGATATGATTCACGACAGACCACTATGGCGTCGTTTGATCCATGTAGCCGACCCCACCTAGTGGGATAAAGGCTTGTTGTTGTTGTTGTTGTTGTTGTTGTGGGGGCTGAACACCGTGAACGATTGAGAAGAAGAAACTAGGGTTTATGTTTTGATTCGTTTTTGCAAGAGAGAGAAGAACGATCTAGAGAGAGAAGCTCTCGTCATATTCCCCCCTCCCGTTTCGTATCTATAGATACAATTTATCAACTATATTACGAGGCCTTTGAGCATGCTGTCAAAGTAGATGCGAGAATATGCACCTTATTTTCAGAGAGAGAGAGAGAGAGAGACCAAGCACAATGCCTACATATAAGGGAACTCTGGCAGATCAATGATTGGTGAAGGTGAGAAGCTTTAAGGAGTTAAAGAATTGAGAACAAGACGATGTCTTACTCGCTCAAACGTCAAGAGCATAGTACAATAATGACCGAGTAATACGAAAGGTAGTTGTGAGGGGGGTCGAACCTTTTACCTAGAAGGCTTTGGTCCATATTCACAAAGCTCTGAGAGCATTTAATTGCAAATGTGAAATGCATTAAACGATAATGGATTGATACTAAAAATGGTAAGTAGAGTAGGCTTGATGGATTGCCCGCAAGAAAGGGATTTCAATTATGTCTATCAGCCAATCTAAATAGACATAATTGAACTTCATAAGTTTATTGTTATGGGCAATGCATTGATTATGGGCAATGCAAGATGCACCCCTTTTTAATATTTTAGCACTTTAAGTTGCTGTATCTTGTTACTTTGAAGATATTTTTACTTTCTTTTGAAATGCTAAAATATCAAAAGAAAGTATATGTAAAACTAGCCGTATTGTAAAACCAATTCTTGCTCACCTTAATGACAAATCATGGCTGTGCCATTGCTGTCGGAATGGCAATTTGGCGGGCTAAGGGTGTTTTTCCACTCCTTTTTGTTTTAAAAATTCTTGTTTTTATATTTGAATTATGAGAAAATATATTTGTTTAACCAACTCTTAATTTCCTTTTTGGAAGTAAAGTTATGATCCTGTAATACTATATTTTTAAAAGTAATAACAAAAAAAAATAAAAAATAGGCCGCCTAGCCTAGACGACTAGTCCTTGCATAGGCGCTCATTGGGCATCCTAAGTCCGCATAGCCCCTTTTAGAACATTGCACATTATCGTTGTAACCATTGTATTTAATATTTTCTTGATAGTGTTTAATGTCTGGTCTGAGAAATGGTGTCTTATGTCATCTCTCAATCAATTCATTAACAAATGCATGAATGGATCTTCAAAAAGCGATGGTTTCTCAAAGGTGTTCAATTTTATCTCTCTTTGGCTGTAGTACAATGGGGAATGGCTCCCTAAAAACGTTGCTCCATCCTTCCCTTATAGTTCTAGATATGCCTCCTGAATTATTTAAGCGTATGTACCAAATGACTAAATGTAATAACAAGGTGTGAATCATGCTGGGGTACACTGCACAATGGTTCTTCAGAAACCCTCAGGTTCTTCAATTGTGTGGCTTTGATTATGCCAATGTATAACACCTGTTTTAATTTGATCCTAATATGATGCTGATAAAAGGAGAAGTGCGCCATTGTGTATTTCTCATTTAATTGACGCTTTCTGGTTTTGCTTCTGTTAATGCTTACTTTTTCTTCCAATCCTAAAGTTCCACAAATCATCTTTTGAATAATATTTTATTTTTTATTTGTGACTTCTCCATTGAAATAGAGGGCACTTGCCAAGTACATAAAGAGGCATGCCTGTTCAAATGCAAAGACCGAAGATTTATGGGCCGTCCTTGAGGAGGAATCTCATGAACCCGTGAACAAGCTAATGAATTCGTGGACAAAGCAACAGGGTTACCCTGTTGTCTCTGCTACACTCAAAGACAACAAATTGGAGTTCGAACAGGTTTTTTCATGACTGGTTTCAGCATTCTTTTGAGATAGTTTCTCTCTGTTCAATGATAGCATTCGAAGGCCTTGACTTGAGATTAATTATCTGTAAAATCATTGCCAAGACCTCGTATTAGTTATTTTGTTTTTTTTTTGACGCCCCCTTCTTATATTGAAAATTACCCACCCACCCCCCACGCCTTGTTTTCATAATTGTTAGACTTTGCCCCTGCATGGAGGGGAATCTCAATGAATTTTGTAAAAAGGGATTAAGTTAAAGGTTTACGTTAGAAAAAAATGACCTTGCCCTCCATTTTTCACGTAATTCATTGAGATAACCCCCACACGTAGGGGCTAAGTGTAATGATTATAAAAGCAGGGGCCTGAGTCTAACTTTGAACAGGGGCAAAGTAAAAAAAGGCCTAATTATATGTGGAGGAAAGATTGGGAAGTTCTAACAATTATTTTTTTCTTAAACTAATTCCAGTCACAGTTCTTGTTGAGTGGTTCATCTGGGGATGGGCAATGGGTTGTCCCAATAACACTATGTTGTGGCTCATACGATGCTCGGCAAAAACTTTTTGTTACAAACAAAATCTGAAGTTCTTGATGTGGAGAAATTTGCTGGTGCATGGATAAAAATTAATGTGGACCAGGCAGGTTTTTATAGGGTGAAATATGATGAGAACCTATCAGCCAGACTGAGAAATGCTATAGAGAGCAAAAGCTTGTCTTCAATTGATAGATATGGTAATTTTATTTTGCACCTGTACTTT
Organism: Lonicera japonica; assembly: GCA_021464415.1. Lineage (NCBI taxonomy): Eukaryota > Viridiplantae > Streptophyta > Magnoliopsida > Dipsacales > Caprifoliaceae > Lonicera > Lonicera japonica. Next base: position 46,335,429 of record CM038470.1, read on the forward strand.
ATCAGGCTTTTTTGACATTGGCCCCTATATATAATGTGAAATTAGATTTACACCCCTTTTTTCCTTATCATTCAACTTTGCCCCTGCATCCAAGGGAATCTCAAAGTATTATGGAAAAGTGAGGGGCGACGTGTAATTTCTTTGACGTAACCCCCCATTTTTACGTAATTATGGGTGGGGTGGAACTCTAATTTCACATATGAAATGGGGAGCAAATTCAAAATGCCATTACTTTATCTCCCTGATGGTCAAACAGTAGTTAAAATCATGTTTATGTTGAACAGGAATTCTGGACGATGCATATGCATTATGCATGGCTTGTAAACAGTCTTGATTTCTCTGCTTACCTTGACGGGTGCTTTCAGGGAAGAAGTTGACTACATTGTGTTGTCCAACTTGATTAGTGTAATTTCTCAACTTTAACTTCGATTTCTTTTGCTTGAAGCAAGTTCTGTTTTCTAATTCTGCTATTTTCCTCCCACAGATAAGTTCTAAAGTTGCAAGAATTGTAGCTGATGCTGCTCCACAATTACTGGATCAAGTTAAACTATTTCTCATCAACCTTTTCCAGTCTTCTGCAGAGTAAGTCCTTAACACATGAACAGCGATAAATTCTCACAAATATTATGCTGATCTTAATCAGATCCTAGCATCAATTAGCCAATAATCAAATTCACCTCCTTAATCAAACTAAAGACCTATTTCAATAATCAAAACGGTGGCCCCATTAATTCTAATGGTGAAACGATAAGATAATCATTTCAGATTTGGATAATCTTCCACTCCCATTTTTGTGGAAATTTCAATCTAATTAATTCTGACCCATCAAAGAACTGGGCCCCACAATCTGGTTAATGGAGATAAAATAACCATTGTGATAGTATTGGTAAGTTTAACAATCTACTAAATGTCAAAATGCTCCTTTGGTTATCTAATATTGGTTATTCCATTTGAGATGCTCTACAAAAGCTGGAATGTAAAGAATTCTGTATATAAATTTTTTTATCTTGTGAGGTTGCAATGTTCTAAAGAGTGCTAGGTGAATGCAGGACAGCACCCTAGGGTAGGTGTCGTTATTCAATATATATGTATATATATATATATAAAATGTAATGTTATATATATATATAATATTCTACCATCAAGAAACCAACACATGCCATAATTCAGAGACAAATGACAAATATTTTCATTTTTTTCAGTGAAGTGCGCCCACCCCCCCCCCCCCCCCCCAACCCCAAAACCCACCCAAAAAAACATCACAACACAGGAAAAAAAAAAAAAAAGGCCACATAGTCGCTTGGCCAATTTTTTTCACCTATTGGAGGTGCTGCATTTTTAACACTGCAATGTAGAAGTTATCCATGAGACAAAATGGCCATGCATAAGCTGGTAAATCATGCCACTCATATTTTACTGTTGCAGCTAAAGACACTACATAAACGAAGAAGTATAATTTGTCATTTCAAGTTACTGCATTGTTAAGTCGCAATTATTTTTGAGCTTTGAATGTGTTAGATACAGTCTTTAGCGAGATATAAAATATCGATGACACTTGGTATATTCTTCTTTTTGTTATATCTTTAGTCAAACTTCATTGTGAAAAACATCTAGAGGCACATTTTCTTCCTGTTATATTCCTTGGAAATTTGCAGTATTTATTTCATATGATAAATGGATAATCATGATATCTGGATTTGTTACTATAGTCTCAAAAAGCTAACTTTTTTTAAACCGAAGCATAGCTAGTTTCATCCTTTTCTATCTTGATTATTTATCATGGATTTGCAAGCAGGAGACTTGGTTGGGATCCTAAACAAGGAGAGAGCCACTTAGACGCCATGTTGAGAGGGGAACTTTTAACTGCTCTTGCTATGTTTGGGCATGACCTTACACTGGCTGAAGCAAGCAAACGCTTCAACGCATACTTGGATGATAGAAATACACCTCTTCTGCCTCCTGATTTAAGAAGGGTTGGTAGACACAAATTTACGATACTCCCTCCATCCAATTTAAGGGTCCCACTTGGACTTCTAAGCTTTTTAGAAACACACTAATTTCAACTTAATCAATGGTCGAGAATAGACCAGAATAGAACCTTTCTTGTTATTGTCAGATATGGTGCATTGATTATGTCTTATAAGGGAAATGAGACTCAAATTTTAGATGGAGGGAGTACCATATTCTAGTCTACATTCTTTGTTAAGTTTCTAAGATGCCTCTTGCCCTCTCTCCTTACGGCAGGCAACGTACGTTGCTGTAATGCAAAATGTGACCACATCAAACCGATCAGGTCTTGATTCTCTTTTGAGAGTTTATAGAGAAACTGACCTGAGCCAGGAAAAGACGCGAATTTTAGGTAATGACAATATATATACATATATACGTGTATGTGTCGATCGCAAGGCTTCAGGTTTTGTTTAATCATTGACAAGTAAATGCCCTGTATTTGTAGGTTCACTAGGATCTTGCAGGGATCCAAATATTATTCTTGAAGTTCTCAACTTTTTGTTAACACCTGAGGTATTGTCCTTGTTTATATCCAATCCACCCCTTGTTTGCAAACTTCTCAAATATATAAATGAATAAAATTGTTGAAACTTGACGTGCTTAGGTTCGAAGCCAAGATGTTGTTTTCGGACTTGCCGTTTCTAGTGAAGGACGTGAAATAGCTTGGAAATGGTTGAAGGTAATTTCATATAGTACTCATTTACACGCAAACTCTTGTATCTTAACACAAACAAACAAACAAAAAATTGTTACTATTTTACAATATAGAAGCATTCACAATTATACCAATATATTGATTAAGAATTTTCCCAAATATCTCACTAATTTTTCTACAATTCAATTCAAGGGGAGTATGTTATGGACTTGACCTTTAACTTACCTACCTATGGACCTTTGGTGGTGTTTTAAGGATATGCAATAATTGCCTCGCGCTATAATCCCTATTTTTGGTTTTGTTCTGTTTTTGGGACAATAATAATTGTTTCGTGTTTTTAGTCACTATTTCTCTAAAATGTGTATATGTGTGTTAACATGCTATTCTCTGAAAAAGAGGGACTAAAAAACATAATATTTCAATATGTACATGTCAAGATTGTATTCATTGAAAAAGAGGGACGAAAAACATAACTTAATAATATGCACACTTCAATGCACTATTTAAAAGAGAGGGACTGAAACTATAAAATGTAATTGTCTATTTATTCTCAGTTTAACCTTTATATCCAATGAATCCTCGTCGGAGGCATGATTTATTACTGTATCTTTGACTCATTTTTGTCACACATGTCACCACGTTATTGTAGTGAAAAGAGAGACTGGAAACATAAAACAATATTGTTCTTTTTTATCTTTTCTTTTTTTGTTGAATTGAGTTTATAATTTTGTCCTTAATTCACATCACTTGGGGAACCCAAATTAGAAAGTCTAAGATTGTGATTCATACTTTATGTAGATCCATATTCTAGATAGCACTAGGCGGAAGTTTGGTGGCCGGAGGGGCCAGCGCCTAGGTGGCCAATTATTTATGTAGTTATTTTTGAAAAAATAATAATACAAAAAGTCAACTTCTAAAATCTACATTGAGAGTTCATTGATCGAATGTTTCTCGTAATTCACAAATGAAAAAAAAAATTATGCTAAATTGCTATCCTAGTTGAGGATTTTTAGAAAGGTGATATTGATTGCCTTTTTTTTATTTTTTTTATTTTTTTTTTTATTTTTTTTTATAAAATCACTAGCCTCCTTAGAGGACTAGTGCCCTGCCATAAATAACCAAAAAGAAACATAGAGGGGGGGATACAATAAGGCCATCCCCGGGACCCCAAAATACAATGAAATGAGCAAAAATTACGAGATGGACTAAAGGACAAGACCGAAAGTCTACCAAGCAATTCAAAACAAGAAGATAAATTCTAAACGAATGACTGTAGAATAAACTAAAAATACTTGCAGCAAAGACAGATTTTGCGGAAAGAACCAAGTGGTCGACCGCAAATGAAGAAGGCTATGTTTTTGCTACATTGGCTGATTGATCCACTAATGCAATCTCTTCTCTTTTCTTCTTGTCCTGCAAATGGACTTGCCATTGATATAGAGGTTGGGAAGAAGAAAGGGAATTAGATTGAGCTTCTTTAGGAGGTTTTCCTGGTGCAGCAGCTTCAACTTCCTTCTTTTCTCTACTTGCCATTGATTGCCTTTTGTTATGCCTGCTTTTTCTGTTATTGGTATATACCTAGAAGCTTATGTAACAGTAAGTTGTCTTAAAGCAGAATGTAAAGGAGATTTTAATAAGAAAGAACTTTATACTTTTGACGCTGAATGTTGATATTGTCTTGGATTTTAGTATTTTACTAACAAAGAAACAAAGAATTAAGACACTATATACACCATTTCCGCTTTGAGAGGGAACTAATGCTAATTTTTTAAAATTAAAGTGTTTTTCTTTTCCTACTATGTGCATGTTAATTAATTACTCTCCGTCCAGAATTAAGATTTCCAGTTTTGTTTTTTTGGGAAGTCCCAAGTTAAGAATCGTGTTTGTGTATTCAATTTTCCAAATCTCATAATAGTTAAATAAAATTTAATTGCAAATTCTTGACCATTGGTAACTTTTAGTGCTCGTTTGGTTCAAGTTTTTGTTTGTTCCGTGAATCTGAAATGGTAATTTTACATGGTAAGTTTGAGGCTCATAAACTTTATTTTTTCATTTTGAGAAAAAGAGGGGAAAGGAAAGAGAGAAGGGAGAGAAAAGAGGGGGGGGGGGGGGGGGGTTCTAAGTCTCTGCCTTAATCTACAAAAAATAACCCCCCTCAAGTGAGACTCTTACCTGAGATCTCTCCCAGGTCCAAGTGGGTGCCTCCCCAACTAGGCTATCCTACTTGCTCCATCAACTTATGATTCAACTTCTTGACATGACTTGTCAGAGACTCCTAGTGTGAATTTACTAATTTAGGATTCCAGGAATGAACCAAAACTCGAACCAAATGAGCCTCAAAAGTAATAATGTTTTCTTAACCTGGGACCTATAGCTTGTAAAACACAATACTATAAATACTTTGTGGTATGTGGCCGATAATCACATTTATAAACTCCTGTTCTATAAGAAACTACGCTGTGCACCTCTTATTCTATGTATTGAGAACACACAAAAAGGACTTCGGGAAAAAGAAAAATTAAAGAAACGAGAAGAAAAGGGGTATTTAATTTATTTTCTAATGGGCTTTTTCTCTTGATCTTTGATATGCAGGAGAATTGGAGTTACATCTCAAAAACATGGGGTTCTGGATTTCTACTTACCCGCTTTGTCAGTGCAATTGTGTCACCGGTTTGTTCTCTCTCTCTCTCTCTCATGTAAAACGTTTTCATTTTGGATTATCTCTTCCTTTTTTTAATTCCTATTCCGAAAGTTTTTGCTGTTTTTTTTATGTCAGAAACTATAGGTTAGGGTCTTTTTGACAAAATTAAGGATCCATGTGATTTGGCAAAATGCAGAATTTGGAAATCGGTTTGTCTGGTTGCCAAGGTTTTCATAGAAAACTCAGTAACAATTGGAAAATTTTTATTTTTCCACCTTTTGGTCTTGTTTGATTGTCCAAGTTTTTCGTTGAATTCACAATTAGCATAGTCAATGGAATGCAATTCTTATACTCCTGAGAATTGAAGCCTAGTAGGTTGCATGGAAAGCTCCATCAAAATTGTGCAATCAAACACCAAAAGCTGCGAAATGTACATCTTTTCCACCCAGGAAATAAACGCAACCACACACACTAATAATGCCTTTTCTCTGTAATTCTCTCTTCCGTAAACGCCAACTACCTACAGGTGAATTATTTTCAGCCCCAAATTTTAAAATAACACAAGTTATAGAACATTTATTGTGCTGAACTTCTGATGTGTGTTATAAATGCGCACACACGCATGGATAATGCTATTGTTGATGCATAAATGAATTTTTTCAAAATAATGTACTATCCTCAAAAGACATATAACAAGTTATTTACTAATTTCCACCTGATACAACCATGTCAGTTTCTCGCATAATATTTTACTTGATTTGAACTACACAATGTATAGAATCTTAAAAGATCACACAAAATTTAGAAATTATGCGATTTGGTAGAAATAATGTGGTATATAGCTAATTATGAAAATTATCAAATCTCAGGAGCAACATAGCAATTAAAAAAAAAAAAAGGCAACCTAGCAGAAAAAAAGAACTATTATTTCTACACGTAGCCTATGTTGGGGTCGTAACTCTCTAAATCTCTCTCTTGTGTACACAGTTTGCATCGTACGAGAAGGCGAAAGAAGTGGAAGAGTATTTTGCAAGCAGGAGTAAGCCGTCGATGATGAGGACATTGAAGCAGAGCATAGAGAGGGTACACATCAATGCAAATTGGGTTAAGAGCATTCAGAATGAGAAGCACCTTGCTGAGGCCATTCAGGAGCTAGCCCACAGGAAGTACTAAGCATTCTTCAATTTTTATTAACCTGCCTGTGCTTCTCCTTCCTTTCTTTTTCTTTCACAGTTCATGACTATTTCTCTACAGAAATGAGAACAATACAAGCACATTGAATTATGATGAGTTAATCAACAGTTTTTAATTAATAAATGCGACTTCAAACTCATTACTGGATTTCACTTCACCTTGGTCGCATATAGGGACACATTAATGTGACGCCATTACATTGGTCAGTCAGTAAATTGGGTTTATGATGAGTGTATTATATACAAAGTCTACTGCTGACTAGTGCGTAGATGACTCGTCACTAGTGTCCCCATAGCATTTCTCCAACTTTAGAAATGTTTTTATTATCGTGTGAAATTTGGTAATAATGATCAGTTTATTATTAGTTTGGGGGTTTCGAAAGGGATAGTGACTTAATTGACCCTTAATTTGAATGAAAGGAGTACTTGCCCACACGTACTCTTATTTCCACACGTAGGTGTGACATTTTGCATAAATTGAAAGAGAAACAAATAAATTGTCTAGATTTACTTTGTTAAATCAAAGGTTGGCTTGAAATCTAGATTATAAGCTCCGTTTGATAGTAATAAAAAAAATGATAAGAAAAATTGATTATGGGTAAGAAGATGGAAAGTAAGTTAAGGGATGTGGTGAGAATTGAGATACTCCATATAATATTCATTTTTATAAATATATGTCTTGCATCTCCTCTTATGTTTTGTGGAAAAAACAAATTCACCACTACCCAAAGAAAAATATTTTATGAAAACAGCTAAAAAAAACAAAAGTTAATTTCACTGTATTTTTTAACTTATTTTTCATCTTCTCATTTACATTAGTTGTGTTTTTTTTTCTTTTTATTAATCATTTTTTATGGTGATATCAAAAAATACATAACAAAATAAATATTTTTATTTGTTTTTAAAACATTGAAGCTATTGCCCCCAAAAAAAACAATGAAGCCATTGCAATTACGGTAAACAGTTGGCCTATTAAAAAAGGAGTGAAGCGTTGTTATTTAGGCGAGAGCAGCAGTAGGCCTCATTTTTTATTTAGTTTTTCCCTAATAAAAAATTCCCCCTTTTTCCCTTATACAAGGGCAAAAGCTCGAGGGTTCTGGGGGTCCCAAAACGGACAAATATGTTAAAATATCACGTCCTTTCTTATTTTGTGCCACATCAGATCCACTCTTTTTATCCTTCTTCCTCATTTTAGGGCTTTTTCTCTCGGGGGACCATTTGATTGCACCTTTTAAATCTTAAAAATTCAGATCAGAACACTTATTTTGCCTCTTAAATATGAAGTCTTACTTTTTCAAGAGGTAAAATATCTCTTTTACCCTAATCCTTTTAAATAAAGTCAGTTTTTATAAAATAAGTGGATAAGGGCAAATTTATTCAAATAACACTTATTTAGTATTGAGATGTGATATGGTTAAACAAACAACTATTCACATATGACATTCAGCAACAAAACAAACAGATTTTTCAGATTCAGTTTTCATACTTCAGAACTATTCTTCAATCTTCAGATTCAGAATTCATATTCAGACAATAAAACAAACGCGCCCTTAGTCGCCGCCGACAACCATTTCAATTTTCAAGTAAGCATTATTTTTTTCCTCCAAATTTCCTCCTTTAGTGTCTTCAAGTCCTCATTTAACCTATTCTCTCTGCACGCCATTTTTTCTCCTTCTCTTTTTGGCCGTTTAGATTTAGGGTTTAACACAATATTGATGCCTTGACGCCTCAAAGCGTACACCTCTGGTGCGCGTCAAACTAGTGAGGCGTAAGCCTCATTTTTACCCCAAAAAATCACGCCTCATAACGTTTTAGCACGGCCTCACCTCAAACGCCTTTGTAAACATTGACTAAAAGTACAAAAACATAGGGAAAGTTGTTTCCGAAGTGTACACTTTGCATGTGCCAAGACTTAATAAAACAAATCAAAAGAGGCCTCAAAACTTCAAAATTAAAACAAGCAATATCCTTATGCAAACACGATACCCTATTTGGAGAAAATGTCCACTGAAAACCAAGAGTAAACTTTACCACTAAATTATTACAAAATGTCTAGTGACTTTAAAAACCTCCAAATGACCCCTTAAATTATCCGTCGCGTTCTACTTTAGTCATTGTGTCAATTTTAAGTTGTTAGATTTAACAAGATTTGCTCTCATGTACCAATCACATGACCAACATGTGTGACTTATGTCAAAACAACTCAAAAATCACTTTTCTTCCGCATATAGGCGCCAAAACAAACTCCAATATGTGTATATATTTACCATAATTAAGAGGTTTTCTCAAGTTGGTTATGTCATGGTCACATGTTCGAATCTCGTCAAATCTAACGACACAAAATTGATGGAATGACCAACATAGAATGTGGTTGGATAGTTTACGTGTCTGTTTTGGGGTTTTTAACGTTTAACGCACACTTTGCAAATTTTGCAATAATTTTGTGGCCATTCATGCAGTTTATTCCCAATGGTCGCAAAATTTGCTTTATTCCGAGTCCAAAATTTTTGCAATTATCCTGGGTGATTTCCTGATTTTCGTGCAAAAACTTGAAAGGGGCCTATTTAGGGGAATGGTGGTGCCCCCATCCGCTTTTATTAATTTTAATTTTTTTCTCAATTTTTTGTATGCTTCTTTTAGTGTCCCACCAGAAGAAAATCTAATGAAATCTTCAATTATTTATATGATATTATTCATGCATATTTCAGATTTTTTATCTAGACAACTTAAAGGAAATTAATTGCATTTTGTTGTAATTATTTGTGATTATGACACTAAACAAGCAAATATTCATTTTTTTTTTTTTTTTGGTATTTTTGAAACACATTAAGAAAATTCTGGCTCCGCCCATAGTAACCTGTACGCCTCCAAAAATAGCTTCGAATCCATCCCACGCCCTCCTCTCTTATTAGACCATCTCCATTACATAGGCTAAAAGTGTAATTTTCCCTTTTTTGCTGTCTCACTCGTGCATGTAAAAAGCTAAAAAGGTAAGAGATAAGCTAAAGACAAGCCAAATATAGCAACCGACAATTTTATACACTACACGATCAATCATATGTCGAGGCAACATCTTACCTCTTCCACGACACATCATGTGTCGTGAGGCATAAAAGTTGCCCTCCCACGACACTTCATGTGTCGTGTGAGGTAATTGTTTGAGGCATAAAAGGTGACCATATTTTGAAAATGGCGATGCATGCATGCCTGCCATGGAGGTGATTGTTTGAGGTATAAAAGGCTACCTGCTTTGAAAATGGAGATGTTTGCATGCCTGCCATGCGGCGTGGGAAGCCTTCATTGGCACAACACATCATGTGATGTGTAAAGCTTCCTCTTTTGCCACGGCATTTCATGTGTCGTGAGAGCTATATATTTTTAGTTTTTTTCTGCTACGTTTTCTCCTATGTTAATAGGCTAAATATTCATTTTTACACTACACTTTTACCTTATACAATAGAGATGGTCTTTAAATGGTTAGTCATGTAGGTATGATCATTGGCCATTTAACTAAAAACTAAACGATGGTAGTAATTCTGATTTAGAACATCAAGTTGGGCTTAGGTAAGAAGATTTAGAACATTAATTGCGATCTGTCAAACATAAATAAAATATTAGATTCATAGCAAAATAGCATATATTTTTTATGCTATTTTCGGACCCAACTCAATAAAATACTAGTCTTGTTAAATTAATAAATTTTGTCAGTCTCAACTCGGATCCAAAAACTAAATTAATATAAATTTATCAGATAATATTTTTTTTGTAAGTTTCACTTAGATCCTCGGTTATATAAATTAATAATAATTCATCTTTTCTAACCTACTATTATAACTCATCAAAATATGTGTACAATATTATTTGCTTTTTGTTGAAATTTATATTTGCTTAAAAACTTTCTATAATACCATAAGCTTGTGCATTTATCATCTTGTAAGAGAAAATTATTTAGTGTCATTATTACTTTGATAACTTCTTTTTGAGAAACATGCTCCATAGCAAAATTTATCATCCTTGAAATAGTCGGGTGTTCATTCTTGTACTCACGCAAGGCTTTTCGCATTACATGGCTCATCGTTGCTTTTTTGATACATTTGAGATGGGAAGCCATTGGAATTGAAGTATAGAAACAAAATATAATTTTTATGAATGTAGTTACTTAATTTAAAGAGTACTTAATTTTGGAAGACCAAAGGATAATATAATTGCTTTATTTTATTTTATTTTTGAACAAAAATTGCTTAATTAAGTTTCTAGGAAATAAAAATTTAGGGAAAACCAATAATATTAGAAACATAAATCTTTCAAATTATTTATTGAAGGATAATATAAGTTAATTAAATTTATAGGAAATAAAATCTAAGGAAGGTCAAGAAAATAATATTGGAAACACAAATCTTTCTTTAGATTAATCAATTATTAACTTATCGATAAATTATTAATTTATCGATAAATTAAAACCTCATTTAATTAATCAAATCGGCAACCCCAACTTTACTAATTTATTAGGGTTTTACTGCATATAATCGTATATGTTTTAATAAACTTGCTCCACTTTTGGTAAATTGAAAGTATATTAAAGATTTTAGTTAGGTGAAAAATAAATTCTCTCAAAATAAGGTTACAACTTACGAGCATAATTTTGTGGGTGCGTTTACAAAAACCCCTTTTTTCACTATAAGTATTGGGAAGAAGGAAACGAGATTCAACAAAAGCTTGGAGATGATAGAACCCTAGCAAGAAGCAAAAGCCAGTTGTGCACAATCGTTCGCTAACCTTTTAACCCGCCAGATCATTGGAATTGCAGTTTTAGTGATAATAATGAAAAAATAAAAATCTTACCTGCTTCATTTACTAGATGATCATACCGGATGTATTAGTGGATTATACATTCCAAAAATATACAACCCACTAATGCATCTGGTATGAATAACTAGTAGATAAAGCCGGCAAGCGACAAGCATAACATAAAAAATTATGTACTAAAACAACACACATTTTCCTACTAAAAAGGGCACCAAAATACTAACAAATACAATGATCACAAATGTCACTACTTCCAAAAGAATGGAAGGCCACTGGATCTCCTATTTCCTAATTCAAACAGCCCAAAAATTCTTATTATAAGAACTTTGGCAATTGTTTGTTACAAACTTTAAAGAGTTTCACAATGGGGTTACACTTGCACATAACTCTATTAGTACTTTACATACAGATGAATGCTACTCTCATTAAATTGACACAAAGCCCAGTTTGAAAAACATTGATGGGCAAAACTATATAATTTTGAGAGCAGGACACTATCAATTATAAAACTCTATATAGTACACCTATAAAATTGAACAACAAACCCTAAATGAGAGAGATTGTGAGCTGAGTGGGGGTTCAAAGCGAAATTAACCCAAAGTTTTAGTCTTGAACTTTCTTTGAGCTTTCAAGTCCACCACAATCACAGTCATGTTGTCCTTGCTTCCCTTTTGAAAGGCACGGTTCGAGAGGCACTCGGCAGCAGCCTGGGCTGCCGGGTCGATGGTTGAGCCCCTATCCACTGGGAGGGCGAGACTGCCGTTCTTTTTATGCCACAAAAGTATGCGTTTTCGAGCCATTTCACACACTTCCTCGTTGCTCATTACATCCCATAAGCCATCACTGGCTAGAATGAGGCAATCGTCTTCTTTTGTTCGAGGGATGAACATCACTTCTGGGTCGGGTATTATCCATGGTTTCAAGTATCTATCACCTGCAAAAACCAAACACGAAAATTATATATATTTTTTTTGTTTAAAGAAACAATAAAATGAATTTCCCTATTCCTTTTCAACTTTACACCCTGTTTGATGCGAAATTAGATGTACCCCATGTTTTAATAATTGTAAGACCTTGCCCCTACCATGACCGGGAATTGCAGAGTTACATGAAAACGGGGGTTTAAGTCAAAGGATTACGTTAAAAGAAATTAAAAAAAATCCCTCCCTGCAACAACACCATTTTTTATTTTTACCAGAAAATGGATAAAGGTACAAAAACGATGATCCAGAGGATCACCCAAAACAACTACAACAGACAATCACAAAAACAAAAAAGAAAGAGCTGAAATAAAAAAATGCAAAACCCCTGAAGCTGCTACATATACACTCACTAAACAAAAACACCATTTTTATGTAATTCTGTGAGATACCCTTACTTGCGAGGGACAAAGTCTAACGATTATGAAAATAGGAGGGTAAGTCTTAACTTTGCATGGAAAATAGGGGCAACGCGAAAAGCAATGGCGTAGGCAGAAATTTTCAGCCGGGGGTGCGCAAATATTTTTTTTATACATATACGAACAAACACAAACTCTAAATTTCTTGTTAATATAAGAATAAGAATAACCCTAAATTGAAACATTTTCCTTTTTGTGTGCGTGGCCCACGGTGCTTTAGACAGCCAGACGGAGTCACCGGTCAAGGAAAGCCAGAGAGGAGATCGGTGGCTCAGTGCAGTGGAGACGTGGAGTGAAACGGAAAAGGTTTAATACTTTGAGCACTTGTAAAAATAAGAGAACAGGAGAGAAGAGAATGGAAAAAGAAACGAGTCTCTCCCTCTTCACTTAAATGTATTTCAATTCTCCAAATAGCCCTCCACTTTTATTTCTTCAAATTATATACTCTCAACTATAAATTTATACATATAAATCCTTATATTATTTTAAAAAAAAATTATATATTTTTTATTTTTTTTTTAAAATTATCAAAATCGTCGGCAGTGCACCCGCACCCCCTCGCCATAGTGTGGCTACGCCACTAGCGAAAAGGCCTTTTTTTTAACAGGTAAACAGCAAAAAACAAGTGTATTACTAAGGTGCTAGGAATGAGATGAATTTATAACATAAAAAGAAAGTCCGTATAAGAATGGAAATCAGCTATAGCAACAAAAGAAATGATACTATCATCGGCATTTCCCAAGGGTGGCTGCATTGCTAGAGCAATGTACAACCGCACAAGCATATGGTAGAACTTTTCTCAATAATATTATACTATTGCAAAGTCATACTTGCTTTGGCAATAGGTGTAGCTTTCCCATAATAGTGTTTCAGTATACTTGTACCTTTTTGACACTTATCTGAAGGTACAACACTTTAAAACATGGTGGAAATATAGGGTGGTGTCACTATGTCAAGCACACGAGTAACATACATTTAGTACCATGTCAAACATTTAAGACAATGTTAGCGCCAGATATGCGCACTCTTTGTGTGACAGTATTGCCTATACAATAGATATATATATATATATCAATATATCATTGACAAAACTGAATTGTCTATACAATATAATAAGGAACATAAAAAAAACCAAAAAAAAAAATTCAAGATCCGGGAAGAAGTTTAAAGCTGCGGTTCTTTTCCAGGGAAATAATGCCCAAAATTCCGCATTTTGCATATGTGGTGGAGTTTTGATTTGATAGCTTTAAGTTCCCAAGGAATCAATTTTCATGGTACAATTCATCTTGTTTAAGTTGCGCCCATTTTTCCATGAATTTAAGAAGCCAGTGGCCACCTTCCCTTTACGTTCTTGTTTACCATGGAAACTCTTTCCATATAAAACAATTTATTAAAAGTAATCCAGTTTTTTTCCATGCAAACCAATATCCAAAGAAAAGTTCTACACAAGAAAATATACTTTATGGTGATTTTCGTTTTTATTTGACTCTTTCATAAGTCAAAATAACGTCCTTTGATAACTCAACCTTTGCATTTTACAATAATTTTATAGAGTTTTTTTTTTTTTTCCGAAATAGGTAAAAGTAATTTTCACCCCTAACCAAATGGTCCCCTAGTCTTTAGTAATGTGCATACTCATATTTTACCTGTGTTGTGTTACCTTGACGATGGATATTATCTAGTGATGAAATTAGGATTATGTGTGCATATATGCAATCTTTTCCCTAATGTGAAAAATATGCTCTCAAAATCTAGCCCAGCTCAACCCATTTAACCCGCCCATTAGAAACCTATCTCAATGCAGCCCATCAAGTTAATGGGTTCCTAATGGGCGACTCAATAGGAGCCATTTCTTATTGGATTTAAACACGTTCTTATTAGGCTGCCCGATAAGAGCCCACTAAAAATCCCACTGCATACAATTTCACTAACTCATTAGCCCATAAACACCACTGGTCCGCCGCCAATTTCACGAACTCAATAGATTTCAAGAGTGTTTGTAAAACTAGCAAATTAAACATTTCTTTTGGTTTTGCTTCTCCTCCTACATATCATAGATTTACTCTTCCCACAAGAATATATGACGTGTAGTCTTATCTTTGTCGTTATTCGAACAAACAAACAAACATTAGGAAAACATATAAACGAAACACATACCAATGGACCTCGACATTGCAAGAACACCAAAAACGCGATGCCCGTTCCATTGTATCACCTTGCCTCCAGCTGCTTCAATCCTCGCATATTCATCTTCACGATTCGGCTAACAACAATAAAAAAACCCAACAAAGAAAATAAACGAGATTAGTGCTTTCAGGGGAAAATTTGAAGATTATTAGATCAACAAAAGCAACGGGGTCTCTTACTTTATGATCCTCCGATAACGCAATGGGTTCTTTTCCACGACAAAGAACTGCTCTCGAATCACCACAATTCGCCACAATGATATGAGAGGAACAAACTATGGCTACAACGGCAGTGGACCCAACAGTCTCTGGAACAATAGATTCAACACTAGCTTTCCCTCCAACCTCGGCATCAATCTTGAGAAAACAATTGGTGAAGGCTTTTCTCCATTGCTCTTGGCAAGTGTCCTTCATAGTATCATCACTCAGCCTGGCCATAACGAGTTCCAGCTCCTCGGCCAGAGCCGTATGAAGTCGATCACGACAATAATTTGCAACCTGGGATTTGAGAAAACAGTAACTGGTATTAATTACGCATCTCCACAAATATTTGTATAGGCTTAGACAAAAAATTTGACACAAACCAGTGATCCTATCTGACCCAGAAAAGTGTCATGCTCAATATTGGGATCCATTAGTTAATGACCCTAGTGTTGTGGGCGAACAGTTATATGCCATGTATGTGGCAGCAGTAGGTGTTGACAGGCTACACAGTTTGGGTGTTACGTTGCACATCGCCTGGGTGAGGTGAATTGAAGTGCTATATATGTGATAACGAGTCCTTTCTGGTATGATTTTTTTTGGGAATAAAAGAAAAAACATGAGGGATAATTAGTGGGATGTGGAGCCTGCGAGGGACCAACCTCTACCACACAATATCCCGTCCTTTTCTGGGTTAGATGTGTATGGTCCCATTTGAACTTAACACATATACATATATACACACACGTGTGCGTGCACACACACACACACACACAGAGAGCTACCTGAGAGCCACCATGACCATCGTAGACTCCAAAGAAGTGAGCCGTCAAGTGACTTAAACACTTGGTCACTCCATCAAGAGCGCGATCACCGATGAGCATTTGAATCGGAATTTTCAAGAACCTAGGCACAATGGCAAGTGCATCTTCCATTTCCGGTCTCCTTCCACACACAGACGTAAATCCCCAAAGCGGCACATAATCCACCTCAAAAACACTCCGGCCAACAACCGTCCCACTCGACCCTTTCTCAAGAGGCAACTGAATAACAACCGCAGATGAATTCGAATTAGATCCTTCTCGAATTTCTTCATTGAGGCCCACCGCAACAGCGAGAGGCCCACCGCCCACAATCTCCTCCTCAACATTCAACACACTTAAGTCTGGCCCCTTTGCAATGATCTCAACATTGCAAATGTTCTTCTCAAAGTCTACTGAACTCGAACCTCCTATCTCATACGTTGCTTCGAAACCCAACAAATCGTCACCACATATACTGCTACAATCACTAATTACAGAAAGAGAACAAGAACTATCAAGAATTTGATCACCCTCTAACGATAATGAATCATCCTCTTCACTTTCGTGGATTATGACAGCATCACTAGATGGAACACAATTGCCTTTATTCTCAGATACGACACATACATCACCCTCAGAATCAATGGAATTACAATCATCTTCACCACCAGAAACAGATTCCGAAGAATTTTTTGTAGCAGAATCAGCAAACAAGCTTGTGGTGTTCTTCATTAAGTTTAGCTTGCTAGTACCATCAATATGGGTTCCAATGGTGGGGTTATCACAAGAAATTGAATTACCTAATCTAAATGGCACTGCAACCGCCGAAGACATCTCCTCCATCAAAATCACTATCCAGGTCGTGGTAAAAGTTACCCTTCAGCCCTTTTATTATTACATAACCTGTCATTGTTGAACTAAATTCATCACATTATTCCTCTATAATCCAGAATAATCTTGAAATCTCACTACAGGATTTCATTTTCATCCCCTAAGAAAACTCAATTTAACAACCCAAAAAAAAAGACAAAGAAAGAAAGAAAGTGAATTCACACGATTCGTCGCATCTCATCAAGCTTAATAAGTCTTTGAAAAATGGGAAAAGGGTAGTCAGATCTGGTGAACAAAAATGGATAACTACTTTCCCATTTGTGGGAAAAATTTAAATCTATTGGCTTTGGTCACACTTTGTCTGGCCCTCATCTAATTTCTTTCTCTGGACTTCACTTTATCTACCTTCTCTATCAACTACAGTGTCAATGAAAGAGAAAGAAACACCCACATAGATCCTTAAATCCAAACTATATATATAACCCCAAAATTGAAAAAAAAAAAATATTATATATATATATATATCAATAATTAAATATTTAGATTCAACCCTTTATCTGTAAACACAAGAAAGAGAGGAAAAGGAGAGTCATGAGAAAGTACCTAGGAAAGGCAACGGCAAATAGTACCAAGAATCACAAGAAAAAACCCGAGAAAAGATAATACCCTTTTTCACTTCAAATTTAGAGTTTCCCCAGATCTGAGGCAACCCATTTCAACCTCTTGATTTTTGGGTTTCTCTCTTTCTCTCTCTTTTTCACACAATTGTCATAATCACTTCAATAGATGCAACAAAAATTAGGGTTTCAAACAAAATTAATGAAAAACAGAGAGAGAATCATCACTCACTACCTAATAATCTTCACAAAGTGTAGAGTCATCTTCAGAATCTGCATCCGTTTCCACTTCCTCTCTCCTAAAATTGGGTTTGAAAAGAAGAATTGAAAAGCATCAAAGTATCAATCAAAGAAAAACAAAAACTAAAGCAATAATTGGGATTTAGCTTAGTAATGTGAGTAACAAAGCTCAAAAAATTGTGACCACTATAACACTCCTCTCCTTTTACTGATTCTTTTTTTAATATTTTTTTTATTAAAAAAAATAAATTTTGAGTCTCACACTCACATTTTGTTGGAAGAGCAAAGAAAGAGTTTGGAGAAGAAAGAGAAAAAATTAATAATAATAAAATAATAGGCACATAGAGAAAGTGAAAGAGAGAGAAAGTTAGAGAGAGAGAGAGGACAGATGTCAAATCTAGGAAAAGCATATTAAAGCAGATCCACCCATTTGTTCACGCTAACTTTTTATCTTTTATTATTATTATTATTATTTTTTTTTTTTTTTGTGTTATGTTATTATAATGGTTTGTTAGGAGAGGGGAATTGAATACTTGAATGTCGGTGGTCTGTTCTGATAACTTACGTTTTTAACTTTTTAAATTTTTGAGTGACATTGTTGTTAGAATAAATATTGCTCACATTAGACTAATGTATAATTTAAAATTATAACATATAATTTTTCAAATATATATTTTACTATAGAAAATGTATAATTATTTTAATAGTAGGTTAGATTTTTAAAAATATAATACTAATAAAAAAAATAAAAGTTACAAAAACTATACACAAAATAAAGAGTCACTTCATTTTTTGAAAAAAGAGTCAATTTACCCAACTCTTTATACAAAATTTAAAGTGAGGGTTCACAAAAATATTTACTCATATATGTTTACATTTATTGATCCTTCTCACATGAATTAATATGATTCTTTTTTTTGATTGGTTAATGATTGAAAAAATTAATAATTGATGGTAATTATTCTATCATTAATTTAGTTTATCTTTCAATTAGGTGAGAGCTAACTAAGTATTCAATGGTTTGTTAGGAGAGGGGAATTGAATACTTGAATTGAATACTTATAGTGTATAAGTTTGATTAATGTTGCTATCTCTTTCTTGGTAGAGAGAGAGAGAGAGAGAGAGAGAAAGAGAGAAACTCTGAGGTGAGGTTTTTGTCATTCTCAACATCCAAGGTCAACAATTTTAAATGAATAAAAAAAGAGTCAACAAATTAAAAAAAAAAAAAAAACCTCCTTTTCTACACCTAAATGCATCAAAATTGAAGAAGGTTTACTTTATTTTTGCTTTTAACTAAAAGAATAAAGAAATAAATTTGATGAAATCATTGTACAATAATTAGATATATTCAACTATTGAAATTTGATCATGGATTGGTTATGTGTAGCTTAGATTGGTGGGAGTGTGGGGCAGAATTGAGGTGTGAAATGTTGTTTATTTAGGATTCCTTAGTTCTTTTCTTTTTTATCAAAGCTACCTAGCGTTCGGATTAATTTTTATAAATTTTGACTAGTCTCTCTTCGTAAAAGAGTATGTCAATAGCCACTAAAGCCTTTTATAATTCGAGAGATTTGACATAAAGAACTCTCATTCCAACTCACCGCTAATCTCAGTGACACGAGCATTGAACCAAATTTGATGCTTATGACACATTATTTCGTGATAAAAAACCTTAGGGTGTGTTTGATTGGGAGTATTTTCTATGGAAAATACCCATTTTCCACTTGTTTTGACAACTTAAGGTATTTGATTGGCTTTTTTTTCTAGGAAAAATATTTTCCAACTTTTGCTCACACGCTTACATTTTCCTTGTAAACAAGGAAAATATTTTCTTTGGGGGGTAGTTTTTATTTTCCAGGCAATTGCACGGTTTTCGAGACAACATTTTACCCATTTTCTACACTAAAAATGTTGTAACTTAAACTACAAAATTCAAAATTTAATAAAAATTTTATATTTAAAATCTACTCATCAAGATCAATTAAACAAGATCCATCATGACTGTAAAATTATGTAAAAAAAAATACCCATAATTTTTTCTACATTAAAAATGCCACAATACAACCAATATTTTTCGGGTAGAAAATTAAGACAATCAAACACATTTAATTACATTTTCCATGCAACTCAATTCTAGGCAATTCAATTACCTGGAACTTATTTTCTTTTCATGTAAATTCCATGCTTGCAATCAAACGCACCCTTAGTTTTATTACTTAAAATAGACTTGATTTATTTGTTTTTTCATTAAACGTATATTTTTAGCAACCACGCACTTACTAGAGAGTATGAAAAAAAAAAGTTTGGTAAAAGTACCATATTAATTTTATAAGAGGAACTGCCTCAAATATAATTTAATTATGTCCTATTTACCCTTTTTTATGAAAACTTGCTTTCATTTTCATGTGAAACTAGCTTGATAGGCTATCTTGATGTGAAACTTGTAGTGCTTTTAGGGCTTAAATATTAGTTACATAAAGTGAAAATAAAAAAAATAGTAAGTGATCATATGATTAAATTAAGGCTACTTAAAAATATATAAGTTACTTTAAACGTGACAAGAACTCGGCTACTTAAAAATATATAGCTTACTTTAAATGTGACAAGAACTAAAAACTTTTGTCACATATTTTTTTGGTAATCGCCGGCCATTAGAGATTTTGCAGTCCAGTTTTTTGAACCAAGTGGCTAGCCACTGGACCACTTTGTTGTGATTGAAAAAAAAAATTGTCACTACATCTTATCTTAAGACGATATAATGTCATAAGACATTGCAGTCACTCTCGAGCACTCACATTTTTTCTTTGTGGTTATTTTTTTTTTCACAAAATTTATGACTACAAGTGAGATTTAAACTCTTCTCGCAAGCAAGCTTGAAGTTATTTTTAATCACTGAATCACTTTGTAATTTTTTTAAGTTTATTTTTAGTTCACTTATGCATGAGCTGCACAAATGGAACGCCGTAATTGATGGATTACATGGTTATATTGAATTGGAAATGATGATACCCATATAAAATGGTATAACAAAAAAAATAGACAAATTATGTGCCAAGTTACTAGATTGATTAATAATTAAAAAAAAGAATAGATAATTGAAATGGTCACTAAATTTTTGATCCAGTATTACTGTAGGTGGTGCAAAATTTAAGCCTAACCTACGGTAATGATTTGAGAAAAAGAGTTTTGTTATGGTAGTGAGAATGCGAGAGTGGATAAGAGATTTTTTTGGTACGGTAGGTTTCATTCAGTAGCACTTATGCTAATCCGACAATATGTCCTCTATTTGTTTATGTGTGATTGTTATATTAAGCTATTAAGGCTGTCAATCAATGGAGAATACGAATTACAAGCGCTCTCTCTCTCACTTATCCACAACTAACAACTTTTAAAACCGTACGTTTGTAGTGCAATAGTAGAGATTAGTACGATTATGTATAGGTCCGTGTGATTCGGTATGATTCTCCTCATGTACTTTTCACGTGTGAAGCCACGTGTGCCATTGCTTGTCGGAGTCGACCTCGGCTTTGTTGTCGCAGCAACCTCGGATGTCGGCAACTCGGCATACCATTCTACTCGTTCCTTTTGCTCATGCCAGGTTTATTTCCCTGGTTTGCCACATGGGCTCCTAAACATATTAGGCCAGTCTATCTTGCCTTAACCAAATTTTATACACCCTCAATTACTTTAGCGATTAAACTTTAAAACGAACAGTTTGGTTATTCAGAGAACGAGCCCTACTATACATGCAATTGCCTAAGGTCTCGTGATAGTGGGGGGTCCACTTACATGCCAAGTATATAGTAAATACGTATGAGTGCTAATTACATTGAATCTTATAGATATACACTACTAGCAGTATAGTAATTGAGTCACTGTAATTGTAGGTTTGTCTTTTATTTTTATCACAAAAACAAGTAATTATGGGCCTTTGACAACTATAATTTGTAAACAATTCCATATTTTCCACCTTTTTCCCTTTTTAGGGAAACATATTTTTGACATTTTTAGTGTTATAATTTTCATAATCCATTTATGATAGAATTTGGTATCAAGTCTCGCACTTATTCTTAATTTAATATTTGTTTATTAGTCTTTTGAGCTAGTCGATTTTCATAAACAATCAAAGTGACATTTGTTTCGTAGTACTTTATTTGTATATGCTCAAAAGCAAGTCAGTTAGCCTAGTTAGGAAAGTGCCCATTATAACATCTTTCATTTGAGTCTCACCGACGAGAGTTTGGGGTGGAGCAGGCCTGATCCTGAGTTTTGTGGCCTTAAGTGAATTTTTGTTTTGATGCCCTTTTGTATTTTTATAAACTTATTATGTAATACAACCACACTAATAAATTATAATAAAAAAAATTACATAGCAATGAGATTTGAAAAGTTACAAAAATAGTAATTAAATTTCTTACTCATGTAGGATTTAGTTAAAACAAAAACTAAAAGATAGTGCTTCGTTCAAAAAACAAGGAAAAAAAAACCAATCTAAAATCAATTCATCAATTTATCACATAAGATGATTTCTTCTAGCATACCAATACATAAAGAGAAAAAAACAAACCTTAACACTTGAAGATTGCAAATAATCGTGAAGTATATTAGTGTGGCGGCCAGCGAAGCGAGGTCATTAATTATTATTGTAAACTATACTACCAAAGATAACTAAAAGATAAGAGAAAGAGATAAAAAGAGAAAGTGAAAGTATTGTGCATATAATACGGATGGTCACGTTAAAACCCGAAGATAGAAAATTTTGAATTTTTTTTAATTAAATCCTATTAAAAGGCTTTTTTTTTAATTAATTGAATGGCTCACTGCTGACCTACTTTTAATTGAATTTGGAGGTGCTGCCATGCTACTTATTTTACATATTTTAAGGCTTCTAGGTTAATTACTAGCTTTTAATTAAATTAGGAAGTGCTGCTTATTAAAATTCAAAAAAAAAGAAAGAAAAGCACATGCGAGTCTCGAACTTGTCACCCCATATAGCAAGACTAAGAACAGTTTCTTTAACTTTTAATCGATCATAAAATCTTTATTCACTATAACATATATATATATATATAAGACCTCAAAAAATTGGGAGTCTTGCTACATCGGGAGCTCTAGGCGACGGCCTAGGCTGCCCCTGGGGTGGAGTTTTTTTTATTTGTACTTAAAGGGAGAGACTTGAACCTCACTTTCTAATAAATAAATAATAATAAAAAAGGAAGCTCACATGATAAAAAATTAAAAAAATGAAATGAGTGATTTGATGACATGTTCTAATTTTTTGTACCCATCTCCCAAATATTTTTCATCATCTTTTATTAATTATTTCTTTAATCAAGCATGCATTAATAGCTAGTTATGCTAGATGTAAACTTCATTTTATATCTTATATAGTTTTTGAAATTGATTATTAAAACAAAAAGTCAATTATCACATATAGTATTAATTCATTAAACTTTTTTAAAATAAAAGGCCCCACATCAACATATCTTGCATAGGGCCCTAAGTTTGAGCCATGTTTAGCCGTTCAACTTTAGAGCGAGTACTACTTCAACCATTCCATCAAATTTTGTTGTTAAATTGGATGGAATGTAACCATGTGTGAAGCACATAACTTCATTTAAAGGAATTTTGGCTATGTTGCAATAAAACAATATTTTCCTGCAATAAAACACCATTTCTTTCAATAATTCTTGCCAAAATGGACACATAATGTATAAAATAGAACAATTTAATTTCCAAAAATAGTCCAAGTTGGGCTACACATGCCCAAAATGACGAACATGCCCTTAAATAAAGCCATGTGCCTCACACATGGCTTCATTCCATCCAATTTAATAGCTAAATCTAATAAAATGATTAAAATAGTACTCGCTCTAAAGTTGAATGATTCATTTTAAAATTTAATGGTCAAAATGATAATAGATAGAAAATTTAATAACCATTTGAGCTATTTACTCTTAAAGGAATTTTTCAACTATTTTATGATAAGTTTCAAATATTGACTTGTTTAATTTATTATTTATATGTGTTTAGCCTTGCAATTCACTTTGTTCAGCCATTTGACTGCTTTTATGTACCGATCAATTAAGTTGTTATATATACTAAATTTTTGTGAACACATAATATATATTTTATTTGAATATAAATAACTTAAAAACATAAAAAATATACAAAAGAGCACATCAGTTAAAAGCCTTATTACTCTTAATGACAGCAATGGTTCGAATCATGTTACTTATAATGTGATTCCTTTTGTTAAATTAAAGCTCGTAGTGGTAAAATTGGAACTCCGAAAACATTAAAAAGCTTCAATTGTCTTATGATTTTATATTACAGTAGATATGTGTGTGTATGGTTTTATATTATAGTAGATACACACACATATGTAGATAGCTAAAAGTTAACCAAACCCAACTTGAATAGAATCGACCCAGTTTGGAGTGCCTCACAACCAGGAAATGTTAATGAAGCGATGAACAAAAAATATAAAAAACACCATATTTGTTTAGGGGTAGGTTCCTCCGATAGTTTTAATTTCCAGTTCGACAATACATCCTTCCTGATATGTAGTGAGTATATTAACTTGAAAGCTAAAATGCTATAGTGTGCGAGCTCCGTTTTTCTTCAATAGTGGTGTTAAAACATTCCCATTCAAATATCAAATTAATGGCCACACAGGGATCGCCATTTAATGTTTTAAAATGAAGCGAACATAAGGTCCTAATTGGATCACAAATGTACTTTAGGGTTCAAATTGGAAGGGTAATTGATACGATAAATCATAAACTTTGGGTTAAATTCCAATTGCATCTCTAACAATTAGTTTGGATTAAAGGGGACGGATGGAAAATAAATAGTTAATTAGGAGGGGAAGGAAATGAATAGAATGGAAATGAATGAGTTTAATTTTATTGTTGTTTGGATAGCTAAGGATGGAAAAGAATGAAATAAAAATAAATCTTGTTTGGATAGAAAGAGAAAAGAAAGGAAAGGAATGCGATTTAATATATTATTAACAAATTAGGGTTAAATTTGAAATAACGTAAAAAAATCATTAAAAACTTTTTCTTTCCCTCCCGCTCCTCCCAATATTGGAAGGAATAGAGAGGATTGACATCCCTCTCAATCCCTCCGTTTCCTCTCCCCTCCCTCTTATAAATCTATCTAAACGAGTAAAATACAATAATTCCTCTTCTTTTCATTTCTTTTCCTTCTCATTCTCTCAATCTAAACGGACCGTAAAGTTTTGGAAATGACAAGCTAAACCTTCTATATTTAGTTATATTATTTAAACCTTCTGCCTACCCTATTAGTTTTGTTTTACGAAATGCTTACTTGGCAATCCATTCGCATCTTATTTGGCAACAAAAAACAATGACTGAAAAAACAAGAAAGAAAAAGAAGAAAATAAAGAGAAAGAGAAAAAAAGTGAAGGTTGCCTTCATATATCTCCCCTCCTTCTCTTACCACCGCCAAAATTTGCCACCAGTTTTGCCTCCCATTAGTTCTTCTTCTCCTCCCTGACAACTCTAACTCCATCATCAACTACCCCGTCTCCCTACCATCACCGGTCACCGGCGGCATCATTGTCTAGAAAGAACCGAAGAACTCCCCCTCTCTTATAACACACAAAATCTAAGTTGATGTTCGCTCTAAAGCTCGCCAATCTTGCTACAAGCATGTATAAATACTCTCACATACATACTTCTATTTACATGCTGAACTACATGCATGCACACGCGATATGTATGCTACTCGTATGTATTCAATTTAAAGAATATTATTTAATGAAAAAGAAATATGGTTTAGTGGTTAAGAAGTGAGTTAATTAATAAAATGTTTGCGGTTTAATTATTGTTGGTAGCAACTTTTTAGAAAAGATTGCAGGAGTAAAAATGTAAAATAGGAATTATAAAAGTTTGACACAGCTTTACGCGGTTGAATTAAGTTTTGGTTTTATAATATAGAATAAATATGTATATGTTATATATATAGCCAAGTGTAAAACCAAACTCACAAATTAAATATAGCTTTCCCATGAGTGGCAATTTCAATCCAAATCAAGATCGAGATTTGAATCTATTCAGATAATTACTCTCTCCAATCTCAAACACACCATTAAAATACATCAAAAGATTTAGGGATTTAATTTTTTTGCCAAATCGAATAATTTTCAAGACAAAATTTGAAGTGCAAAGACAGAAATAAAGAGAGGCAATGGGGTAATGGTTTATACATAAACTAAATTCGAAAAACGGATGCCTTTTGTCATATGCACATACGTTATCAAATTTAAAATCAATCTTTTTTTAACAAAACAGTGTTGTCTCAGTAGTATAAGCCATTCGTAGTTTCAACTTACAACAATTACATAGTCAAAAAGAAAAATATCAAAATTTAGTGTTATAACCGTAAACACATGTTTGCTTTTACAAGGCTCCGTTTAGCTCTCCACATAAAAATATTGATAGAATAAATAATCTCACCTTTAGGCTTTGTTTAGAGTGCTAGATAAAAATACCATACATGATATAAACCACAGGGTTAAATAATCCCACTTTCAAAGTAGGATTATTTAATCGGGTGTTTTGTGGAATAAACCGTCAAATTCGGATAATTTATCCAGTATTTTATTGTATCCAAAGTTGCAATAAATACGAGACATGAATATTTAATCATATCCTATCAACTAATTCGGCACGCCAAACATAGCTTCAAGGGATTATATAATCCAATGTTTTGTATGATAAGCAATTAAGTTCGGATAATTTATTTGATCACGCCTTTTATTTTGGCAGTGCAAAACGTAACTTAAAGGTGTGTTTGATCCCCAAATTAAAGAGTCAAATATAATTATTTAATTCATTTAAATAAAATAAAATAAAATAATCTACTTCTTAAATGGAATACGTAATCCCTCTCTCAGTAAAGAAAAAAATTTTAGCGTGATAAATAATTTATCTGAATATATCAAATGAATTTCAAATCCCACCCTCTCATATTGCACAGGCACCCTAATAAGATAAATAAACAGTAGATTAGTGCAATATGCGGAAGGAGAGTGAAGAAACTGAAAATTGTAAAAAAGATTATTTTGGCATGAGAAATTAGCCTTAACGCTCATTGTAGAGAGAGTTGAAAAGGGAGTTTTGAAACCAAACCAAACCAAACCAAACGAGTCGGAGCTCGGAGGCATTAAATGGGGGATCCCTACTGGAGATACGCTGCTGCTTCTGCAGACCCAGGAGGTTCTTAGTTTTTTTCTATGCCCTAACCCTAACCCTAATTCTTTCAATTCAATTCACGCACTAATCTTGTAGATTTTTCATTCATATATATATATATGTATAATAAGGGCAATGGTTTTTGATTATGAGAAGTATATAAGAGGTAAATAATTTTGTGGCCGAGATTTAAGATATATTTTTTAATGGTTGATACTGTCATCGGCACGACTTACAACCTAGTACCTATATAATATAATAAGGTGTGGATGTTTTTCTTTTTGAATTTATATACAAGGGATAAAAGAATTGTGTTGTTGAGATTTAACATACTTTTTGAATAGTTAGTAGCAATTTTCGCAAGAGTTACCACCTAGTTTATATACACACAGAAAAATAGTTGTCAACTCCATGATGCAGTTGAGGTAATCTAAAATTGAAGATTAGATGAGACAAGAAGACTAATAGTGAATATACGCTTCCAAGCAAAATTCTTTAAATTCACTTTGTAACACTAGAGATTTCAATATATATGTATAAGCAAAATACATACTTGTTGATGCTCATGTGACGTGTCCATGACAGTGGATGAACCAGATTTTTTTTTTTTTTTTACCAATTACCACCCTTGGCCAATAAGCTTCAAGTTAAGTTGATTAGATGTAAAATTCTTTCAATTTGCATTGTCATCATAGGTTTACATACATATCTACATATATATGTATATATAAATGGGTCCGGTTTTGGTATAGACCGTCTGTATGCTGACCAGGTCTTTAGTGAGAATTTTAGTCTCCAAATCGTTGGGAGATGTTTTTAGCGTTGAAAATTTGTTGCTAAAGGCGTGGTCTTTATACGGATGATCCGCGTTAGATCCTTCCTCTATATATATAATAAGGGGCAATGGGTTTTGAATCTTAGAAATGGATGAGGATAAAAGATTGTGTGGTTTGGATTGCAAGATGCTTTTTTAAGGGTGGATAGCCTTTGTCATGGGTTACAACCTAGTACATATATGTATATTCACATACATAGTTGTGGATGCTCATGTCCATGACGCAATGGAGGAACCTTTCTCCCTTCCTAAGCTAATCTAAAGTTGAAAATTAAATAAGACAATACTAATAAACTCTAAGCTAATTAGAAGTTACAACCTAGTACATATGTATATTCGCATACATAGTTGTGGATGCTCATGTCCATGACGCAATGGGGGAACCGCAAATTTCTCCCTTCCCGAGCTAATCTAAAGTTGAAAATTAAATAAGACAATACTAATAAACTCTAAGCTAATTAGAAGTCAACATTAGCTAATTAGGGTGTGTTTGATAAAAAAGAGTTGAAAATGCTACTAGTTTTTGTAAGAAGTTGGAGTAAGAGACCAAGTGCTTTGATGCGAGTCCTATTACTTCTATGATTTTTCCATATGGAATCCAATTCTTTGGGCTATGGGTAAGAAAAATTTTCCATGAAAAGAGGGGAAAACATGGAGAGCATCTCATTAAATTCACACATCTCATTCTCCAACTTCTGGCAAAACTTAATTAGCAATCATTTTCCAAATTTTTCTTTTCCCATCAAACGAACCCTCAAAAATAAAGTCAAAGTAAAGTGAAACGAATTTATAATTTGTTGGGTTGCTTTCATATAATATATTTTTTATAATGCACATTATTAATTTTCTGATGGTAAAATAAAAAGTAATAACACATTTAAGTAATCAAAGCTAATCTAAATTAAATAACCAAGTTTACCACAGGGGCTTTTGTTTAGAATTTGTATATAGAAGTAATAGAACGAACATGGGGGAAATGACTAAGCATCGTTCGTTTCATTTTGAGTATTTCTTAGATTACTAAAAGTACCATAAACTAGAAGAGATTTTTTTTATGTAAAAAAAATGAAAAGGAAGGATCCAGTGCAAGTGCGAGCTTGAGAGCACGAGTTTGACTAAGTTAAAGTCTAGGGTTAAGAGCACCACAACCCCTTGAGTAATATATCTAATTATTATCTTTTTATGTTATACTTTACTTCATGAAAGTATGAAACATTCATTAGTATTTTTTTAAATTTTTTTAATAAATAATATAACTGATTTTACTCTGTTATTTGAGATCATATGTTATTTTCAGATAATATTTAATCTGGAATGATGCAAGGATAAATATACCACTTTTATCGGCAAGGAGTAATCAGGTGACGAATTATACAAAAGACTCGTAAACTCAAATAGATCAGGGATTGAAACTTTTTGCTGCCAAATTTAGAGTAGTTGAACGTCTCTTTATTCAGTTGGGCTGGGCTACTATATAACTTCGCCCTTCATAGTTTCCCTCCTAATTGCGGTAGAAATACAACCAAGTGAAAGACAATTGTTGTTTGATGGTTTATATTTTCGACAGTGGTGATTAATTTTTTTTTTTAGATCTAGCTTTCTCCAGTAGAGATTGCTTACTCTTTATTTCATTCTTCTTTTACATTGTTTCTTTGTTGAACTTCATAAGTAGCATTTAGTTCTGCAACAGGCACCATCCCGAGATCGAACTTTCCTGGCTTCTTGTCAACTGAAACATCTACATTAACAACACCTCATTATCTATGGAGCACCAATCACTTGCCAGCTGCTTCTTCAGACTACCTGCAGAAAGATGTAAGGATTTTACATCTCACAGGCTTTTGAGTTCTGCTATGAATTCGTTTTAGCCTTAGGGACAGTGTTCAATGTTTGTCCATTACAAGGACAGTCCTATTTTTTTTTAATGGTCAGTTATACCCGTACCACAATTTTATATTTCCTTACCAAACCTTTCATTTCTTTCTCACTCATGAGTGGCCCCTAGGCCTTACTAACTATCGCCGCTTCCCACCACCACCACCCACTGTTGGAGCTCTGCGACCTCCCAACCCACCCAGAAACTCCAATCGTCATTCTCTTCAGGGACTTCATTTATTTCTGTATGTATATATGTGTGTGAGTGGGGGGTGTTGGGGTGCGGGTGTGGGGTTGGGAAGGCAAGGGAAGGGGGGGGGGGTGTCTTTATTTAAAAAAAAAAACATAATAAATACCAAAAGGGTATTTTAGGTGAAGAAAGAAGAGTGTCCTTATTACGAAATGGAAAATTAAGGTGTCCTTCCTTTGGATTTAATTATGGAGGGAGCCCTCAAAACCTATTGCCTCTAAAAGAGGGCGTTTTGGATTTCGTTTTCAGATCTTATCATCAAGGCCTGGGGCTTATGGCATAGATGAGCTTGCGGGTATTGGTGTTCATCCTGAATCTGCTTTCGCTGGATTGACTTCTGGAGCAAGCATTAAAGGCTACCCATCTCCTCTAGAAGATCCAAGTTTAAGAAGAGAGGGTGCTCTAGGGATTACTCCCGGTATCCCTGACATAATAAATGAAAGGCCCAGCTCTCTGAGAAAGGTTGACGGTCTTCCAGGTGCTGCTGTGGAATCAAATGTTTTGTTTGTTGATGGGCTTCCAAATGATTGTTCAAGAAGAGAAGTAGGACGTATCCTTTTTTTTCTCTGTAATCTTTTCGGCCATAAGTCGGTGTTTTGATTGTGTAATGAATTTTAGGCAATTTCTATTGCCAGAGCAATGTTTTTGTGCTTTAAGCATGATGTACAAGCATATATATGCACACACACTGCTCTGACAATAGATATTCTGCTCTGGCAATAGCAATTGCCCTTGTTTTTTACCAAGATAAATATGTGCTTTTATTCAATAAAAGAAGAGTTATTCTTTATACCAAAGTATTTCTCCCTCTGTAGCAAATTGATACTCCCATTTTGACTTTGGTAATTTTCAAGGAAATGTTACTTTCAACTTAGTCAATAGTCAAGAATGCGAGATTTGGTATATTGAATAAGTCTCAAATGGGAAATGGGACTATAAATTCGTAAAATTCCCTGCCAAAAAGTGGGACTATCAATATGAAACAGATGGAGTAGCTTACTATGAATTTATAGCTGTTTTATATATAACTATTAAGTGTTAATGGTCGATAGTTTTTCAAAAGGAAAAGAGGGTAACACATCATTTTGTTATAAGTACCCCCCACGTTAGAAATTTTGTTGTAACTGGATCTATTTGAGTATATTTTGTTCCTTGACTTGTTACTTAAGATCTTTTTCGTCCGTTCATTGGCTTTCGAGAAATTAGAGTTGTTCATAAAGAGCCCAGACGAGTAAGTATGCTGCTTAACTTACTGATTTTAGATTGCTTATAAACACATTATTTTTGTTGGTGAGCGTTTTGTATTATAGTTGCTTGTTATTTGAATGAGATCTAACATTTTAACAGAGTTGTAATTTCTATTATGTTCTTTTTCGAGAGGTAGATTAGACTTGGGCCCCTTTTGCTTTGATGTAGCCAGCTTTTAGGAACATCTTCCGCCTGTAATTGTCGAGTTCCTTTTGGTGGAACACCTATTTTTCATTGCTGAACTACCTGCACCTATTGTCCCTAGGGCATAGTTGTCATAATCTTACTATGCATTAGGTCCGTGTGGGTGAAAGGTGTCCATGACTATGAAAAAGGATCAGGGTCTGACCCCTTACCCGAAGTGGCGCCATAATTTGTTTGTTCTAGGTTGCAAACCCACACTGAGATTTTTAAACTGAGTAAGAAATGTTGTCATTACCCGAACTTCTGCGGTGTACTGCACTCACTTCAATGGATCGAGCCATATTTGACTAGGCTAAAAAATTATTGAGGAGTGCCCTAATGTAGAGCTTGAACTATGGAATGCAATGTCAGATCCACCCACAAGTTCTAGCAAGGTACCTAGTTGGCTTTCCTTCTCGATCCAACTTAATAGTTCCCTAGAGCATAGTCTGAAGTAGACAGCAATAAACAGAAAATTTCAACAAAACAATGAACAAACTGAAAGCTATTCCAAACACCATCAGAGCCAAGATTTCTAAAGGGAAATCAAGGGAAAGCCTTTTATCAAAGTTTAGAACTGAAACTCTTCTTACAAGTGCTTATCAAGTTGGTTTTCTCAAAACTGTGGCAACCCATATTTATAATAATACTATAGAGACCAGTACTTTCTAATTACTAGAACTTTCTAATTGGACCCTTTAGACTTCCCATAGAACATAATATCAACTAGACTCTAGATTCTTCATAGACTTATCCTTTATACTCCCCACAAAGCATTACTATCATCTACAAATACCAACAAACCATTCATTTCCATAAGCACAATTAATCCACGGGACTTGGACAATTTTCAATACATAGTAATCTACACTTGGACAGTTTTTGAGTTAAATTATTGATTGCATCATAGTCCAAGTATAGGAATTTATTGTTGGTTTTCAGCCATCATTTGGGTGTTTTGTCCCATAGACACTTTATTCGTAGGCTATTTTAATGATCTATTGGAACTGATCATCTCATCAGAGAGAAAGAAGAGAATTTACAAGAAAGGATTATTCAATATTCGATATCAATCCAAGTCTACTTAAATGAGTCCATTTAGGGTGCGCTTGATAACAACATGGAAAATGATAATAAAAACAGTTGATTTTTGTGAGAATTTGGAAAATAAGTTGAGGCATGTGGTGGGATGTTGTCTTATTTTTTTGACATTTTCCATAGAAAAAATTTATTTGGGGGTTGAGGAAGAAAAATTTTCCACAAAAATTAATGAAGGATAGAGGGGAACTACTCATAAAAATGACCATGAGATGGAGAGCATCTCATTGCATGCCTCAACTTATTTTTCAACTTCTCACACAAATAAAGTGTTTTTCTTTTCATTTTTCGTGTTGTTATCAAATGGAGCCTTAAAGGCTTAAATAAGCAAACTAAGATAGAAACAAATAGAACTCAAACTTAATATAAATACCACAAGCGAGTTGGTTAGCCTAGTGGTAAAGAAGCCCATCCGGATCCGGGAGATCCAGGGTTCAAGTCTCACTTGGGGAGGGGAGGATTCTTTGTTATTTGTAGTAAAAGAAAGAGACTTGGACCTTCCTTCCTAAGGATAAGTTGGTACTAAATCAATGCAATAAATCCAAATAACAAAATAAAGATAAACTTGATAATTATTACCAATTCTATCCAAATCCAAATTTAGTTCACTATCCCATCCCTCTCTGTTCCCCATTACTTGCATGAGTTATTAGGTTTTCTGTTCATATGTATGTCCCACTTTAGAAATCTGCATTAGGCCCCCAAATCTTCAGGCCAGTCCTGATCGTGGCATCCAAGAAAGTCCATAAGAGTTATCTAACTATGAGACAATTTTCTTGCTGTTCCATCAGCTAGGAATCTTGTCATGTTCCAATAAAAAAATTGACTTACCACCCTCCGATAAGATTGTGGATCATCTTGTATACATTGATGATCTTACTGGGCTGGACCGGATGTGACATAATGGTATCAGAGGGGAACCCCAGCAGGAAATGTGCCAACGAGGATGTTGGTCCCCATAGGAGGGTTGGGGGTGGATGTAATGACCCTAGTGTTGTGGGCGGGCTGTTGTATGTGCCCTGAAGTGGCTCCTTGAGACAATTTTTTGTTGGGGGATTGATTGTACGTTGATGAGATGGTGCAATGAGAACAGAGCCATGTAAGCTAGTAAGTTGTCTTTACATCAAAGACGCTGGGCTGGCTGGTATAGGATTTATCTCCCGTTCTCAATTGCTACCTAAAAGGTACTCCGTCCATCCCAAAATATGTCCAAAATTAAGAGTCTACTTTCTTTTTTAAGAGCATAATCAACGTACCAAAACTCACAATAGGAAACAGATTTTGTTCTAAACCATTGATTGTGAGGAAATTAGTGCATTCTTAAAAATTGTGAAACCCAAGGGCTGTCACAGCGGTAAAGGCGAATTTGGGACTGTGTGGGTAGGCGCACGGTCTCAGGTTTGATTCCCCGCTGCGTGAAACCTTTGTTGGGCCACTGGGGGCGTCTCCCGGTCGAACAACCAGGACCTCATGGGATTAGTGGGGGTGGGGCCTCGATACCCATGGTTATCAAAAAATAAAAATAAAAATTGTGAAGGTGAAAAATGGACTCCTCTTAAATAGGGACATAGGGATTACTAGTATACCTTTTTGAAAGCACTTGAGGTAGTATTCATTGGAAACTTCATGGCAATTACTAGTATTCATCGCCAATTACTAGTATTCATTGGCGATAATTTGGAAACTTCATGGCATTCACGGGAGCGATTGTGAAAGCACTTGAGGTAGTTGGTCGGTTAGTTTGTCACTGAGCATCCTCTTTAACGTGTCTGGTTAATTATGGTAATGTCCTAGGTCTGGAAGCAGTTGGCACGAAATTCGTGTAAAAGGTCGTCCAATGACATAATACTTTGGTGGGGTGCTGGAAGGGTATGCGAGCTTTGTCGGCTTGTGGTCACTGACTTCTCTGCTATAATTTTCATAAACTCTATATTACATATTGAAATTTGGATGTCACGACCCCAATATGGTGGGTTTGCACTCTGGATCTTCAAAATTGGCTCCATCAATTTGTATTTGATTCTGTTAGCCATTGATGGTAAGTAGTCATAATTTTTTTATTTTTTTTTCCCGATCTTCAACTAAGTAAGAAATGAATAATTAACAGTTCTCAACCCAAAAAAGGTAAAAAAAAAATGCATGTACACAAATTCTCCTTTTATTTCAAACCTAACATACTCAATGAAATGTAGTGGAGAGAGAAAAATTACTTATAAATTTTTAAACATAAAAAATGCCAAACTTGTGATTCATGTGTCTGGTTTCCATAGAATTTAGAGAGCCCTTTGAAACATGAAGAGAATTTGTGTTGAAAAACTGAAAATCCTGGGAGGCACAAATAATTCGCCATATCTGTGGAGTGCTTTTTGTATGCAATTGACATTGCGGAGGCTCCAGATTTGTTGGCCCAACACCCAAGGTCACCATGACCCTTGTACTTCGATGGAGAATGCAATGAAATAATAATAAAATAACTGTGGTGGGTCCTTAATCTTTTATGGCATCCACAAAATGCTTGGTCATGGTTGGTGACCCTCTAAACAAAGTAAACAAACCTGGACTCCATTTTCGAAGCCATAGCTTAGATGTACAAGCAGACGAAAAGCATGTTAGTACATGCAATTTAGAACGTGATTGTCATTGTGAAGACTTGCTAACAATGGTTAAAATCAGTTTTGCCTATAATTCGTGGACTCATGCTACCAATCGCAAAGCAGGTGTGCTGACCCCAAACACGGTGCGTATCACGACCCAAATGCGAACCCTAGCAACCCCTTATTTCAACTTGCATAGACAGGCGAAGAGCACATTAATTGTTATATGGACCAAGATAGATATATACTTCCTCCTCACAAAGATGGTACCGCTTTCCTTTCGGGGATGTCTCAAGTTGATGGTCCCATTTCCTTATCTTATAGTTGAAAATGATTCGTGTTCTTGACCTCTGATTAGGTTGAAATTAGTTGTTTACTTAAAAGGTAACAAAGTCAAAAGTGGGACGATTGTTTTTGTGGGAGTAAAATGTATCAGAAATATCTAGGATTCCATTGTGCTAAATATGTATTTGTATAGCAAAGATGATAAATACTGTATACAGCCCGAAATAGCTTTCCAATTGTATGAGTGCTTATACCTTGTATATAGTAACTCATATTTTAGGTTACTTTGGTCATTGTTGTATGCTCCAAAGGACTCGGTGAAGCGCTGAATGTCAGTGATGCCTCATTCGATTTGGTTTAATTGATTTTTGCTTGATATTACAACAAACTCTTAATTGCAGAGCGGAGATAAGGCAATGGTTTTGTGCTTTGTCGAGTTCACTGATGCTAAGTGTGCGTTAACTGCGTTGGAAGCCCTTCAAGGTCGGTGCTTTCTATCAAATTTTTTATTACATTTGGGGAAACATATCTGGCTGCTGTATACTTTCTTTGATGAAAAAATTATCCGTAATACTCACGTGCTATATAGATTAAATCATTTGACAAGACATTTTTGATTATGATATTATGGGTCTACTTGATTGCAAAGTTGGAAAAAACAACTAATGTTTGTGAGAGATTGGAAGAGACGAGTGATTTGGTGAAATGTTCTCCATCTTTTTCCTA
Source organism: Lonicera japonica (assembly GCA_021464415.1). NCBI lineage: Eukaryota > Viridiplantae > Streptophyta > Magnoliopsida > Dipsacales > Caprifoliaceae > Lonicera > Lonicera japonica. The sequence continues at coordinate 46,371,329 of CM038470.1, forward strand.
AATTTTCATGGAAATTTTTTCTTACCCATCGCACAAAGAATTAGAATTCATGGAAAACTTGAAGATCCGAAGAAGTAACAGAACACCTCACCAAATTAGTCATCTTGTTTTTCAACTTGTCATAAAAAATAGTTTTTTTATTAATCGTTTTCCAACTTTGCAATCAAACACGACCTATATGTTTGACGTACATATTAAAACTTTGATAATTGATTAGCGGCCTCCTTGAAATCATGGTGTCAGTCAGTGTTCCAAAAGTCTCGGCCTAGGGACGATTGGGGCCTGTCTGGATGCTGGCCATTGGTGAGCACTTAGCCTACGTAGGTGGCCGCCTTCTAAAAATGCCTAGCACTTTTTAGAACATTGGTGTCGGTCATCTAATAAGATATTGCGTTATGCTTTTATATGTTTGAATAAGGTACTCAGAAATTTTTGATTATAAAGAGAAATCCAAATAGTTACAATCAATATTCCTTGTAGCAAATTAGCAAACTGAGCTCGAGAGATGCATGAAGGTTTGTTCATTAAACGAGTCAAGCTTGAATGCCGCCAGCTAGACACAAATAGGCCCGTGAACCTAGTTTGAGTAAGTTGGCAGACAGGCTCAACTCGACAAAGGTCCATTAGCATGTTTATGTACTTAATTCAAGCACAAGTAGACTCACTTAAGCTTGAAAAAAAAACTTTACAAGTCCGAGTCCGAGATTGTTTAGGTTTGTTTGTGTACTCGATCGAAGCTTGAGCAAAGTAAACTTCTATCAAGCCGAGCTCAATCATGGATTTATTGAGCTTGTCTAAGCTCCGCCCAAGTTGGGTTCGGTTTGTAATTAACTGAGCTTGAGCTTGAACACCGGAAAATTCGGCTTGGCTAAGCTTGTTTGCACCCTACCCCTAAGTGGACGCTAATCTATTTGGATCTAATTTTGTACTGAATTTATTTTGTGCAATTTTGACAGGTTACAAGTTTGACAACAAGAAACCAGACTCCCCTGTCTTGAGGATACACTTTGCCCATTTCCCCTTCCGCCTGCCATCTGACAGACCCTGAGGAGCCTCAGTTTGAAGCAGCAATACCGCGATCGCAAAAACATGCGTGTATCATCTGAACATGCGTTTGTATCCTATCTAATGATTCGATGCGCATTTCGCCGTTTAGATATATTCATAGTCCAAGCATATTATTAATTAGAACCATGTAAATTGCTTCTCCAGACAGGTGATGCATTGTCAATTGGTCTTTTTTTTTTTCTTTTTTCTTTTTTTTTTCACATTTTTACTTTTCTGTAATCAATCTATAGTTGCATTTTCATGCGAGCATGATGACAATGTTGTGATTTGTTTTAACTTTTTGTGTATATAGTAACTCCCTCTTATCTCAAGTTAGTATTCGACTTCCTTTTTTGGAATGCCTTAAATTGATAGTTTTATATCTTATTTAGGACGATCAAATGTTCCAAATCTGGTAATAAAAAATAGGTTGTAGTGTTGACCACTGATTAAGTTGAAATTAGTGTTATGTTAAAATTACGGCAGGGGATTATTAGTTTAAGACGGTGAGTCTAATATTGTTTTTTGAGCAAATTTTTTACTCATTTATCTCTGTTTGTTTCTTACGGAGCTTGCATTACTACGTTTTATCTCTACTTGTTTCTTACGGTGCTTGTATTGCTACGTTGGGATTGGTGGTAATGTTTTTGTATGTAGTTGAAATTATAAAATTACTTGTAAGTTAGAAAAATGATGTAGTTCAATGGGATTTGTCTGCGACCTTAATCTAAACAATATGCGACTTGACCGCTTGATTAAATCTTACCACATTTTCTCAATTTGTTTTGAGAAGCTGAGAAAATTATCGTGAATTATCAAGTGCAATATTGTATGTGTAGGGTGTTGCATGTTTTATCATAAATATATATATATATATAGGTGTATAAATATGTACAACTAAGATCGGGTGCGAACAAGTGCGTAAATTTTGGACTTTTAGCGACAGTTTTTTACTACTAAACACATCTCTTCAATGTTTTAGCGATAGAAAATCGTAGCTAAAAGTTCTAGTGTATATGTACTAGTCCGTACTAGATTCAGACTTTATATATGGACACAATATCCCTAAAGAAGATGATCATATTTTCTTAAAAAAAGAACGACTATCTATATGAAAAAGTAAATGACAAAAATTTATCGTTGCGACTTGAAACTACACATTTTCTTGTACCACGAAGATTATACGTTTGGTTGTGACCACCCTAACTTAATTTGTTCTTCCATTTGATAGCTTTGGACTGCATAGCCTAAACAGGTACAAATATAAATTATGGATTTTCATAGCAACTAACTATGTATTAATTATAATTAGAGTGAACCATTATTATTGATATTAAATAGTTAATGGTTAAACCTCCACTGTCAATGTGTTTTCCCTATAAATAATCATAGCAACAAGTTTAGTTAATTACCATCTATTCAAAAAGAAAAAAGCCATTTAAGTTACTACTCACCAAATTAAGTTCACCAACTTAAAATCCTAGGCATGGGTCAGTCCTCCAATGTGATTCCATCCAAGTTTATTAGCTTGGTTTTGGTACTCTCTTTTCTTCTCTTAATCTCCATGGCTGAGAGCAGACAGTTTGGAGGCAAAAGGTGTTTTTTTTTAATAAAAATAAACTAATTAAAAGATGATAAATATAGGACGTGTAGAGTGGGCAATTGCACAATGCTCTTTTTATAACAAAAGTTTTTGTAACTTATGTAAGGGCCCAGTATTTTTGACATGACATTAGAAATGGCCCAAGAAATATGTTTGTATATGTGTGAAGTATCTTATTTCAATATTTGTACTGAGCCCTATATATCTCAGGACTAGTCTAACTGCTCCCCATTTATTTATTTATTTTGAATATTTTACATTATTAATGTTTAGAATAACTTAAAATTTCAGTTATAAATTCTTCGTTTGATGGGTTTAGTTGGATCTGGAAAGACTGAAGCAACCACAGTTAGTTGTGACGCGGTTTATGGATAGGAAGATGGAGATACTTGCTTTTCTGTTGCTCAAAAGTTTAAGTTGTCAACCGACTCATTTCTTGAGATCAACCCGAATATCAAATGTCATGCAATCTTTGTGGGTCAAAGGCTTTGTGTTGATAGATCAGTGTCTCTTTGAATCAAGTATTTGCTAAAGCATTTGCGCGTTCAAATAGCGAAAAATTTGTTGGAATAAAGAGAACGAGAGCTTCATTCATTCCTCTATTGTAATGATACTACTAGTAATGTATGCTTGTCATGACTTCTTGTTAATGGCCCTTGTTCTTGTTTGTCGTTAGACTAATCGTACATTTCAATATTAAATATCATACATCTGTTTTTGGTTTGGTTTGGTTTCGTTCGATTCATTCAAAACTTAATATAGGATAAACAAATTTCAATATATAGTATTTTCTTTTCAAACAATTAGATTTGAAAAGGTAACCGCAGGGAAACCAATTTTTTTTCATATCCTTCGCTCCAAGTAGGGCCTCAAGGAAAATGTCATGCTTATTCAATTTTTGTACAAATGATGTGCCACTACTCAAATTAGTTCGCAGGCTAGAGATTTTACCTAAATGAAAGGAAAAAAAAAAAGTCACAGAAAGGGGTCTAGAAGCCAAACCACCCCCCTCCCCTCTCTCTCTCTGCTATTCAAAGGGGCCTTGAAGCCCAAACTAACCATACATATCATTCAAAACAACATCTAGCCAGATCATGTCTGTACTATTCATGGCATTATAAGATCTGGGCACAAAATTTACAGTACAGTTCCAAACTCTCTTCTTGGATGCTCCTCTTCCACATAGCCATACATGAGATTAACAACTTGAGAAGAGTTTATTTCTATGATAGTTCTGCTCAGGGGCGAATTCAAGAATATTCCAGGGGTGGACTAAAACTTAGAAAATGGGTGGATTTATACTAACTTTTTTTTTCAAGTGCTAGTGAGTTTTTCAAAAAATTTCTCTAGATTAAAATTTACCCTATCCCCATGGGTCCACCCCTCGTTTAGCTGCAATCTTTCTCCACGAGCGTGTTAATGCTTGCCTTCAAAACCATTTTTTTAATTGTTGTATTTTTAGTGACTTAAATAAAAGTTAAAATGATATTTAAATTACGAATAAATGTATAATTAGCTTTTTTTGTTCCGCAATATTTTGTGCCCATTCCCCCCCTCCCCTATTACTCTCTCATCTCCTAGACTTCATCCAAGTCCACAACCCTTATCCAAGCAATTAAACAATCTAGATATTGAAAATTAAGGTTTCTTTGAAAATTTTTTTGTAAAAAAAATATAGAATAATATTTTTATAAATTAAGGGCCTATATTTGACCAAACTCTAAAAAAGTGTAATGTTAACTTTTCACTGGATTTCCAAATTGAAATATTTTATGATATTGTGCAAAATTAAGTTTGTGCTGCCTGTTTTTTAACAAATTACTATGTACAAATGTTTAATTGTCAGTGTTTTAGAGTTATTTCAACAAGAATAAACATATTCATTAATAAAACACATATGATAAATTTTTTTGGGTTATGCAAAGTTAAGTTTGCGCACGTTGTTTTATAATACATTACTATGTATTAGATCTTATTTGTCGTTACTTTAGAGTTACCCGAGAGCCATAAAAATATACTTGTTAAAAAATATAAAACATTGTGCAAAACAAATTTGCATTAAATTTTTTAGATTGCAAAATTAGCTTTGTATAAAACACAATTTTGTGTAAAGTTAAATTTGTACAAAATACAATTTTAGTTAAAACCCTCAGTTCAAAACACAATTTACAAACAAACCATTACTTTAGAAAATCTTAAAATGCATGACCTTATTTCAAAACAAATATTATTCCCAGAATGTTTGTGAAAAATATTGTCACCCTTTTGCCACATTTCCAGTCAAACTCTCTCTCTCTCTCTCTCTCTCTCTCTCATCTATGTTACATCAAGTCTCCATTCCTCACCCCTACAACCCTTCCTATATATATCTATATTATAAAACATCAAGTTTGACTTAAAAAATATAAGGATCTAATGGTTAAAAATATACATGCTATGGTGTGCATTAGTTCTACACCTTTTGATGAGTTTTATACACACATCAAGATGTCACATCAAAGTTAAAACACTCATACCAATAATATACACACAATAAACTCTCACAAACTAATAATATTGTCTATACTAAAAATGCTATAACTTGAAATAGAAAATTCAAAATTTAATAAAAATTTAATTTTTAAAATCTACTAATTAATATCAGTTAAACAAGATCCATCATGACTATAAAATTATGTAAAAAAAACCAAGAAAAATTATTGAGTAACATTTAAGAATCCATACATTGTTGGATTATTTTTACATTTTCCTTTGATGTTTCTCGAAATAAACTAATAATGTTTGTCTATTCAGATTTACAGTACGTTACTCTTTTTTATTCTATTATTTCACCGTGCCGAATGGCACGAGTATACCCTAGTATATAAATAAAGTAGCGTGATAGTGGGTACAATAAATACCTCTTTATTTTAGCTCGTTTATCTTTGAAATATTGTTCAATCTACTAAATATATCAATGATATGGAATATGATATTCACTTGATATAGGTGCTAATTTGTGGAAAATATTAATATTTGTGTAGCTTAATTATTAAGGTACACATACACACACTATATACCACAACACCAAAAAAAATCAAAATAAATAGTTTCAGTTTATAAAAAAATAATAATGTTGAATTGAATAGTTGACTTCTATATCATCATGTGAATAAAATTGAAAAATTGAACCATTAATTCAAAGCTGATAATGTAAAAATAAAGAGGTATCGATCATACACTATTGTAAAAAGTATCAATCATTGCACTACTCTATATAAATGTGTATATATATCAATGCAATCTCTCTAAAGAAGATGATTATGTTTTTGAGAAAAAAAATGACAGTCTATTTGAAAAATAAATGACCGAAGTTTATCAGTAAATATGTTGGGACATGAACTACACAATTTTCGTGTAGCAAGATTCCTTTTGAAAATAAAATAAAATTAGAATATTTAGTTGTAACCATCTGTCTTAATTTGTTCTTCCATTTGATAGCGTTGGATTGCATAGCCTAAAAAAGTACAATTGTGGATTTTCATTGCAACTAAACTATATTTTAATTATAAATACATGCAAGCCGGCTGGCCTGTTTTACTTATAATAATTACAGTAAACCATTATTAACTTATAAATATTGATATTAATAATAAAACTCTCTTTGGTTAGTTCTCCAATGTTAATGTGTTTTCCCTATAAATTAATAACCACAGCAACAAGTTTAGTTAATTACCATATATTCAAAAAGAAAAGAGTCATTTAAGTTACTACTTGTTGTGAATGTTTTAAATACTCGCAAGTGCACGAATCGAATACTAGTATAGCTTAGGCAAGTGCGAGGTCGAATCTTAGGGACTTGACGGATGGAACGAACGTATCTCTCTCACTAACTTTAATTAATTCCTAATTTAGTTTAAAAATTGAATGGGATGATTTATCAACTAAAAAAATACGAATAAAATAATAAACTAATAAAAATACTAATGAAATAATAAATTAATAAAATACTAGGGTGGCGGAATCATATATTTGATATCATGTTCCTAGTATTCATACCCAGTTAACTCTACTCTCTGTCTCACATTAATTTGGTCTCTCGACTCTATTAGATGCGGAAAATAAATTCAATTAAGCCCAATTAAATTATAAAATCTAAGTGTTAATTCTTCTACAGCCAAACAAATGTATAAAATCAAAACACTCGCTATATCCGTCAAAACACACTCTATATCCGCTCTCAACAAATCATAAGGTGAATCAAACAAAAAATAATGAGAATACAATTTTAATTTTTTATCAATTAAAATAGACATTCAGTAGGAAAAATTATTTTTAACATTAAAGCATTAAATTGGTAGAGTTAATTGGTATGAATACGTGCAAGAGAATCAATCAAATATACTTATCATCAACCTTAGAAAATAACCTAACCTAACATGCTTGTAATTAAAACAAAAAACATAATTAAATAATGCATAATTAAATAAATTAAATACTTACTTGGTACGCACAAATAAATTAATGAAGAAAAAAATAATTTTGAATTGCAATTATAATTGTCCACAAAGCATCCAAAAATTAATCTCAATAGAAAACCATAAGGAAACATAGCCTCGGAAGAAGAGAGAAAAAAAAAGAAAAGTTACCGGCTGCCGTCTCGATAACCGTGCAAGAGGGAAAAAAATAAATTGACTGCTGCTGTCTCGAAAATCAAGAAAGAAAAGAAAGGAAAAAAAATAAAAGTAAAGGCCCTTTTAATTTGATTGCTGCTGCTCTATTAATAATTGATGATGATGAATGACCTGCTGCATGAGACATGGGCTTGGGCTGGCATCAATGGACAAGGTTGAGCTTTGTTTAATAAATGGGCTGCGGCTACATATTGGGCCGAATTTGTAATTAATTAATGGGCTCGCTGGAATTAATCAATTCAATGCACTGATCGTGTTTTGGCCATAACTTTGCGCTCCGAACTCCGATTGACGCAAGGTTTTCGCCCACGCGTACCTAACTCAAAGATCTAGAAATTTTGTATCGGCGGTTTTCTTCAAATTCTGTATGGATTAATGCCAGAAATTTATTGAACTCAGGCCTTGCGCGCGGTCAATATTTCCTTCAATCGCAAACTTCTCGATTTAATTCCAAATACCTGAAAAGCTCCAAAGACACAACAAATGTAATAATATATGCTCTCCAAGATATATATATTAGTGCCATACAATGTACCAATTTCTTGGCACATCAAATTCCCCCCAACTTATACTTTGCTAGCCCTCGAGCAAAGCATAAGTTTTAAAATAAATTCTTTAATTAACCCCAAGGTTCTCCCAAGAGGACGAGTGAAGTCTCGTGATGGTTTGCAGTGAATATACCATCATAATTCGAATGCAACGGTTATTTCTAAAAATTATTCCCTTTCTTTCACCAATGCAAATAACTCAACAAAGACATCAAAACACCAACAAGTTAAGCAATGTGAGACACATAACATCAAAGTTCTCAAACTAGCAAGATTAATAAGAATATTTCTTTCTCTCCAATCTCATTATGTGTGTGAATCGACAACAACATAACATCATTAATATCTAAATAAGCAAAACTTGCAAATCCCATTCGAACTATGCTTTGACTCAACTCCTCACATGGAATATACTCAACAAATGAAACACTTAAGAATATGGTGTAATTGCACTCATTACATGTGGGCTATAAAGATTAAATGTATTCAAATTCAAATGCCTCTTACATGTATAAATTCCATTAGAAAAGTGAAATGTATAAATGGACCCCCTCCACCACTCTTACCTCAAAACCATATTCCAAAGAATCATTAGGACTTTTTAGGGTTGAACCGCAAGGCTTTGGGCAAGGGCTAATCAAATGAAGGGAAATATAGGGGATTCAAAGATCTAAGAAATACATTGAGATATAAAATTAACACTTCGGGCTAAATTTGACTTTATTCGAGCTTTTTTTTTATTTGTTATTTTCCTTTTCCTTTTCACATCTCCTTTCTCATACAAAATTTTCACTTTGATATTTCTAAGGAGATTTCATCACTTTTTTTTTTCATTTTTTTCATTCATTTTTTTTCATTTTTTTCTTTTTTTTTCAAGCTCACTTTCCACTATTGCCCGTATATAGAATAAATAATCTCAACATATTCTTAGATAAAAGGGTAGGCTATAAATATGGTTTACACTCTTAATTGGAGTAGGGTAAGGATATTGGGCTACCAAAGAAATGCTATAAATAAGGCTCAAAGGGGTAACTAGCGGTACATAAGTAAGGGTAGGATTAGTCTATATTGAGGTTGCCAAAGACGGCTAAATCACTTCCTAAGGTTTAAGGTTCTTCAGTTTAAGTAATATCAAGAATCCTTAAAAGAATTGCATTTCATGAACGTACCTTTCTAGTATTCAATCAAAACAAAGAATAATGAGAGTAGTTAACGAGATACGCTTCTTAAAAATTAAGAGTTGATATATATCCCTCAAAAAAGGAAGATTGGCTCAAATTCTCACGGGTTATTTAGTCTCTACATTTATGTTCTTCAGGAAAATTTAAGTTATGCTCACTCATCCATCTAGTCATGTATAAATTGTCATATGTGCTCAAATATAATGATGATTGAAAATCATGAAATTTCTTTTAATAATGATAGTAGGAGAACTAAGCATGCACATGTAAAGTATTAAGACGAATGCGTCATCGTTATTACACTAGCTAGAAAGAAAATCTTAATTAATATCAAAGAATCATTGCAAAGCTTTTCTTTGTTCATTTTTAAAAAAATCAATTTTTTTTAACAAAGTGCAATAAGTGAAATGTATGGAATGATAAGGCAAATAAATCCCACCCCCAACTTAAATCTTACATTGTCCTCAATGTAAAAAGACAAGTAAATATGAAAAGGAAATGATATCACCTGGAGTTAATGAAGCTCAATGACAAAGGTAAACCTGCACTTTTGTTAGAAAAAGAACAAAGAAAAGCATACTATCCAATTTAATTGCAAAATGAATATTTATCAGGTGGAAGGTTAGCAGATATAATAATCACAACATGAACATACTTGTTAAACCAACCACTTACCTCCAAGATTTGACGGTTAATATCAGGTTCTAGATCATATAATATAAGATGAATTAACTCAGTGGGCTCAACAGATGGAAGCAGGAAATCAATAGGCGAATAAGGTTTCTCCAAAGGTGACGAGTCACTAGATTTTAACTCAAGTATACCAGGATCAAATGGGATACTCTCGCACAACTTCACAATATCAAGGGATTCATCTCTTTCGCTATTTAGCTCTGAAAACAAAAAGTTATAAACCTCTGCTTCCCACTCTTCCTCTTTCATTCTTGACATGCTTCTTGCTTCTTTTACAAATTTTGGATCATTTACTTCATCTCCTAACAAAGTTATGATATCTTCTTCGAGCTCGTCACCACCTCCATCAAATATCCAGCTTCCTATCATGTTCACACCTTTAACTTCCTCTTCTTGGGTCTGTTTGCTTGTATCAAATACATTAAGCTCAGCTGTCATATTCCTAAAACTTATTTTCATCAGTCCATTCCTACAGTTGATTAGCACATTAGCTGTAGCGAGGAACGGCCGACCAAGGATTATAGGGATTTGCCCGTTTGTGTTCTGAACAGGTTGAGTATCAAGGACCATGAAGTCCACTGGGAAGTAAAATGTCTCTACCTGTATCAAAACATCTTTAATGACACCTCTAGGAAATTTAACAGATCGATCAGCAAGTTGGATTGTCATTGGTGTAGACTTCAGCTCTTCTAAACCCAATTGCTTAAAAACTGAATATGGCAATAAGTTCACACTAGCCCCTAGATCTACCAAAGCTCGCTTAATATGATGATTCCCAATCTTGCATGAGATTGTTGGACAACTAGGGTCTTTATACTTGATAGGGATCCTGCATTGAATAATGGAGCTTGCTTGTTCAGCTAAGAATGCTTTTTTCAGAACATTTGTTCTCTTCTTTTGAGTGACCAAGTCTTTGAGAAACTTGGCATAAGAAGGTACTTGTTTGATGGCATCAAGCAATGGAATGTTTATCTGAACTTGCTTAAACACCTCTAAGATTTCTTCGAATTGAGTACCCTTCTTATTGTCTTTTAGCCTATGAGGAAATGGAGCTTTAGGAACAAAAGTCCTAGTCGAGGTATCTTCAATTACTTGCTTAGTATGAGGAGTTTGGTTCACAACTTGAGGTGAAGACTCAACCTCAGTTGGAATTTGCTCTTTTTCTTCTTTCTCATCCTCTTTACTATCTGACATTCTCACTTTATTGTCAATTACCTTTCTCGACCTAAGTGTAGTGATGGCTTGAACTTGCCCATGTATTGGTGCATTTGGTGGGTTAGGAGCGGTCCCACTTGAAGAAACACCTTTAGGATTTGGAATTGGCTGACTCGAAAACTTACCCTTCTCTTTTTCACCCAATTGACTCGCCAATTGACTCTCTAACCTAATGATGGCTTGAGTGTTCATGAGGCCGTTATTCCTAACTTATTGCAAAAGTTGGCTTGAAGTCTGATTATTTTGGGTGGTCACGTGGATGAATTGCTTGAGAGTGTCATTTAAAGATAAAAATTGTTGTGGAGTGACATGGGATGATGGAGCAGGCGAAGCAGGTTGGAATGGTGGATAAGAATTGATTAGAGGGCGAAAACCAGGAGGTGGCTGTTGTCGTGAAACATTAGCTGATGGGGGACCCATATTGGGGATAGGTTGAGCTTGTGTCCACAAAAAAATTTGGGTGATTTCTCTAACCCGGATTATATGTTTTTGTGAATGGGCTATTGAATTGCTTATTGTATTCATTCATCGCATTTACTTGTTGTGGCATGAATTTAGGGAATCCTACCATAGAGGGGCAAGTTTACGACGTATGCATAGGGCTAGCACACACAGAACATCCTTCCACTTGAATTTGATTGACAGAATTGCTATCTAACCGCAGAGTTAATGCGTCAAGTTTTTTTGAGAGACTATCTAACTGCCTTCTAGTCTCTACACTTTTAGATAACTCATAGATGCCCTCTTTCTTAACTTCCTTCTTAACTTGAGATAATGAATTTCTATGAGAAGAGAAATCCTATTGCTGAGAGCTCTCGGAAAGGTTCTTAAGGAAATTATAAGCTTCATTTTCTGTGAGCCTAAGGAAAGTGCCACTGTTCATCAACTCAATCATATTTTGATTGGTTTGAGCCAACCCATTGTAAAAGAACTGAACTAGTCTCCATGTTTCAAAACCATGGTGGGGACATCTCAGAAGTAGGTCCTTAAATCTTTCCCATGACTCGTAAAATTTTTTATTATCCTCTTGACAAAAATCAGATATCTGCTTTCTAAGTTCATTTGTCTTGGACATGGGAAAAAATTTAGTTAAAAATTTGGAAACTAAAGTCTCCCAACCAGTGATGGACCTAGAGGGCAGTGAATTGAGCCACGCTTTTGCTTTCCTTTTCAGGGAGAAAGGAAATAAACGTAAGCGAACAGAATCATCAGAAAAATTTTGAAACTTGAAAGTGGCACAGATTTTTAGAAAATCCTTAATATGGAGGTAAGGGTCTTCTTGATCAATTCCATGAAAATTAGGAAGAAGTTGCATCACTTGCGGTTTAAGCTCGAAATGGTTTGCTGTAGTGGTAGGTAAAACAATGCATGATGGTGGATTGGTAGTGATAGGAGAGAAAAGCTCCTTCAAAGTTTTCACCTCTTCTTGTTCATCGGCCATCGTTCCTTCCTCAAACAAATGATTGAGTTCTAAGTTCTCTATCCTATTCAATCACTTAACACCGTGCTTCCAAACAATGCTCATGCATTACTCTACTCCAAGAATTTTTTTTTGTTTTTTTGTTTTTTTAAAGGGAACTAGTAGAAGGAAATAATCTAAATTAGTGAGATGGTGGAAAACGAATTTTTAAGTTCCCGGCAGTGGCGCCAAAAACTTGTTGTTAATGTTTTAAATACTCGCAAGTGCACGAATCGAATAATAGTATAGCTTAGGCAAGTGCGAGGTCGAACCTTAGGGACTTGACGGATGGAACGAACGTATCTCTCTCACTAACTTTAATTAATTCCTAATCTAGCTTAGAAATTGAATTGAATGGGATGATTTCTCAACTAAAAAATATGAATAAAATAATAAACTAATAAAAATACTAATGAAATAATCAATTAATAAAATACTAGGGTGGCGGAGTCATATATTTGATATCATGTTCCTAGTATTCATGCCCAGTAAACTCTATTCTCTGTCTCGCACTAATTTGGTCTCTCGACTCTATTATATGGGAAAAATAAATTCAATTAAGCCCAATTAAATTATAAAATCCAAGTGTTAATTCTTCCACAGCCAAACAAATGTATAAAATCAAAACACTCGCTATATCCGTCAAAACACACCTTATATCCGCTCTCAACAAATCATAAGGTGAATCCAACAAAAAATAATGAGAATCCAATTTTATTTTTTTATCAATTAAAATACGCATTCAGTAGGAAAAATTATTTTTAACATTAAAATATTAAATTGGTAGAGCCAATTGGCATGAATACGTGCAAGAAAATCAATCAAATATACTCATCCTCAACCCTAGAAAATAACCTAGCCTAGCATGCTTGTAATTAAAATACAAAACATAATTAAATAATACATAATTAAATAAATTAAATACTTACTTGGTACGCGCAAATAAATTAATGAAGAAGAAAATAATTCTGAATTGCAAGTATATTTGTCCACAAAGCATTCAAAAATTAATCTCAATAGAAAACCATAAGGAAACATAGCCTCGGAAGAAGAGAGAAAAAAAAAAGAAAAGTTACCGGCTGCCGTCTCGATAACTGTGCAAGAGGGAAAAAAATAAATTGACTTCTGTTGTCTCGAAAAGCAAGAAAGAAAAGAAAGGAAAAAATAAATAAAAGTAAAGGCCCTTTTAATTTGAATGCTGCTGCTCTATTAATAATTGATGATAATGAATGAGCTGCTGCATGAGACATGGGCTTGGGCTGGCATCAATGAACAAGGTTGAGCTTTGTTTAATAAATGGGCTTCTGCTACATATTGGGCCGAATTTGTAATTAATTAATGGGCTTGCTGGAATTAATCAATTCAATGCACTGATCGTGTTTCTGCTATAACTTTGTGCTCCGAACTCCGATTGATACAAGGTTTTCACCCACGTGTATCTAACTCAAAGATCTAGAACTTTTGTGTCTGGGGTTTTCTTCAAATTCTGTACGGATTAATGCCAGAAATTTATTGAACTCAAGCTTTGCGCGCGGTCAATATTTCCTTCAATCGCAAACTTCTCGATTTAATTCCAAATCCTGAAAAGCTCCAAAAACACAACAAATGTAATAATATATGCTCTCCAAGATATATATTAGTGCCATACAATGTACCAATTTCTTGTCACATCACTACTCACCAAATTAATTTCACCAACTTAAAATCATAGCCATGGGTCAGTCCTCCAATGTGATTCCATCCAAGTTTATTAGCTTGGTTTTGGTACTCTCTTTTCTTCTCATAATCTCCATGGTTGAGAGCAGACAACTTGAAGGTAAGCTTTTATTGTTAACTACATATTGAAAATAAAGTAAATAAGAGATGTCAAATATAGAGTGTACAGAGTGAGTAACTGTTATGGTTCCTTTTACAACAAAAGTTTATAACTTATGCAAGGCCAGGTACAATATTTTCGATACGACCTTAGAAAGGGCCCAATAAGTATGTTTGTATACATGTGAAGTACCCTATTTCAATAATTGTACCGGGCCTTATATATCTGAGGACTGACCTGTTTCCTCCCCAATTTTTTTTATTATTATTAATTTTTTTTATTTTACGTTCTTAATGTGTTGTATAATTTAATTTTTCTTTTATAAATTTTTTGTTTGATGGATTTAGTTGGATTCAAAAAGACTGATGCGGTCACAGTAATTTGCGATGCGATTTATGGACAAGAAGAAGGAGATACTTGTTTTTCTGTTGCTCAAACGTTTAGCCTTTCACTGGAATCATTTCTTGAGATCAATCCAAATATCAACTGTGATGCAATCTTTGTTGGTCAATGGCTTTGTGTTGGTGGATCCGTGTCGACTCCTTGAATCGAATATTTGCTAAAGCATATTTGGGAGTTCAAATTGCCAAAAAATTTTAGGAATAAAGAGAATGAGAGCTTCATTCATTCCTCTATTGTCATAATAATACTTGTAATGTATGCTTGTCAAATGATTTATTGTCAATGCTCATTGTTCTTGTTTGTCGTTAGACTAATTGCACATTTGAATATCTTATATATAGTTGTCTTTTATTCGGTCCGGTTCGGTCAAAACATAATACAAAATAAACAAATTTCAATATATTGTATTTTATTTGCAAACCATTAGATTTGAAAAGGTAACTACATGAAAACCATTTTTTTTGTCCTTTTCATTTCCTTCTCTCCAAAAGGGGCCTCGAGAAAAAAATGCTATGTTTGTTCTATTTTTATACAAAATGATGTGCCACTACTCAAATTAGTTGACAGGCCACACATTTTACCTCGGTGAAAGAAAAAAAAAGACTGAGTAAAATACACAAAAGAAATAATGAAATAATAATTTTTCTGAATATTTTGGTCTAAATAAGACGTTTATTTTCTTTCTTTTTTTTACTTTTGTGCTTTTTACTTTTTCGGTTTATCATTAAAGGAAATGTTAGTTTTTAATTGTTGTACGAAAATATTCTTAATATGGTCATGCATGACGCACACGATCATTTTACATCAACTTTAAAGACCATAGTTTAGGGAATTAGGGGCCATTTATGTATACTTTACTCAGTGAGTGATGAATTTATATCCATATTATTAAATTCACGGAAGATTTGGTGTGTTTATTAAATTGCTAAATTACCATTCCTTAATTACGAAAAGAAAAATAATAACTCAACCAGGATTTGAACCTTAACTTTCAAATGAATAATGTGCAGCGTAACAACTTGGTCGAACTCACATTATTTAAAATATATCAATATATATATATATATATATATATATTAATAAAGATGTAGAATGTATAACATTTCACACACGTCGAGTATGCTATGTATTTTAGCGTGCAATTATGTAATTTATCATTTTTTGTGTGAGAAGCCAAAATTGGTCTGAGTTTTTTCCCCTCTCCTTACAATTAGATTTTTTTAGTTACATCACTTATTCTAAGGCAATCTCCAATGTTATTTTCACTGATACAAATTTCTTTTATTAGAATTGAAAAATAGTAAAATTTCTCTCCAATGAGATTTTATATATGTATTGTTATGGGAGATGGCAAGTGAGTCACATTCATATTTCTATCCTACATGAAAAAAATTAAGTGAAGCCAAAATTAATATTATTTTTGAAAAGAAAGTGCAAACTAAGGTAGAGATGACACATTGACATCATTAGAGACACTTCACCTGAGACTTTTCTATCGACATAATAATATTGCCGATATATAAATCTTTTAAAACAATCATAACACATGGGATAAAAACAAATTTATAGAAAAATTAGTAAATGGAGGGAATATGAGGAGAGAAAAAAAACGAAAATGTTAGGGTTGCTCAAATTATATATGAATTATTTGTACAAATTGATATGATTCCACTCAAATAAATAAATAGGGTCGCATATTTGATGTGTTGTGCCAACTATCATAGGGCACTCTTTGATGGTTAAAAGAAGGCCACGTGAGGCACGATTTGGCCTTAACCTAACTAAATTATTTTAAATTTTATTTAAAATCGACGGTGAATATGCAACAATAATAACTTAAAAAGAACGAGGTCATAAATGGTATTTCATTCTTAGAAAATTTGACTACATTGAAAGCTATTAGCGTATTACGACTAAAAAGTAGGTAAGAGTTAGAAACAAGTGTTAACAACGTGCACTGCTTAGATGTATGTGTAACACCCACTAAGTGATTTCGTTACTAATTCTTTCTATAATCTCCATTTATGCAAAAATCGTATGTTTTGGAGGCAAATTTTAGTTTAGGTGGTACTTAAGTGGTTTAGAACTTTTCCACACCCTATTTATATGTTATTACACTCGCCTATTAGATCGTAACCCATTTCGGGTGGCTCGAGCGAAATTCAAAAATTCACCGTCTAAATTGCATTTACCAAAAAATGACCTTCCTGGTTCGGAAAAGGCAGGACTTCTTTATCCTAAGTCCAAAGGAGTCTCCGTTTATGCCATTGGAAAGGTATTTCAATTATCTAAAACTTTCATGTTTTGGCCAAGACCTGATTCTTGCTTCTGGAGGGTCGAAAATTAGCGCATTGGCTAGACTGCCAAAAATGGCATCAGTGAGCATTAATTGACTAAGGCACCTTGCTTAGTCGACTGATGGCCCTAGATTGGGTTAAAACTCATATTTTTATTTCTTTAACTATACCTTAACCCATATATCATCCCCTAGACACCTAGAACCTTCCATGGAGCCCCAATTTCGATTTAAGGAGCTAGAGAGGGTTAAAGAGGGAGAATTGGAGATACAATGAGTAATTTCTCCACAAAAGTCTTGGATTTAGCAAGGGTCTAGTAACTATTCATCATCTTCTTCACCTTTATGGCTAGGGTTTGAAGCTTTTAGGGGAATTTTGTGGCTACTCAATTGCGGCTCAATTCAATGCTTAATCTTCGAGGATTTAGTTTCGTTAAGGTGCGAACACTAATACTCAAATCATTTCTCAAGTTGGTATCAGAGATATATGTTTGATTTTTTTCTTCTCGGGGTTAATGGGAGAATTGTTAAATGGAATATTAGCATATAGCAACTTGTTTCGATTCCTGAACTTTAATTCTTAAATGCATTTGTTCAGCTTCTTTTGTGATAATTTTAATTCTTGGCTCTTATTCCTTTTATTTCAAACAAACGTTTTGTACTCGGGATTGATTCTGCTACTAGATGAGCAACAGGCGACTATTGGATTATACTATAGTCATCAGCTGGCCAACGGTTAGCTATCTTATAAGTCATTAGCTTACTATTGTCACTGGGAGCTAGACCGTGGTGTACTCTTGGATGAGTGGCCATTAAAGTCCCATTCCATGTGTTCACACCATTGCATCTTCTTTTAATTTTTACAAGGGGTGAACCTCATATGTGGCTATCTTTAGGACGGTAGTACCCGAGTACTTGTGTTGTAGTTAAAAGAGAGAGCATCGACGATCGATTATATTTCAATAGATGCTGCGCAGATAAGAGATTTAACCTTTGGAAACCATGTAATACATGGAATATTTGGTTTTGTATGTATCCTTATTCATATTTACTATAGGATTTACCTAACGCCAGATTTGAGAATTGGATGAAATGATCAAGCTTAGTTGCGTGTTTTGACATTAGTAGTTAATAAGTTTGTCTTGTTCTTCCTTATGGAAAAGAGTTAATTGTAAACTTTAGTTGGGGTATGATTCCTAATCCTTGTCGTTAAGGAGATTTATTAGAGTAACGCCGCGGAAGAGTGTGTTAATTGTTTAAGCCATAGTGGTGGTTTCTTTTAATTGATGGCTTGGCAAAATTAGTTATAGAGCCCTTCTTATGATCAGTGATTATGGCATATCCAAGCACTAAATGGATTATTTATTAATCTTTATGATTAATCTTTATGATTAACGACTTCGAAATTAGCACTTTTGGAGAATTGTTGTAACTCACATGTGTAGACACCTAGTTAGGGTGGGGGTGGAATTAGTAGAACGGTGAGACTCCATCGGAGTGTAATAATGAGTATATCCGAGATCCTTAAGTGTTGAGTATATTTGTTTTTGCAGTCACAGAGATAGATATGGAGATTCTAATAGGACCCTTCTGCTTTCCTTTGAGCCTAATGTGGAGACTAAGAAGGTGACTGAATTTTGAAACCTTTGTCAACATGGATTGGTAGCTAATCCCCTACGGAGGGGAGTTGGCGTTTTATTGTATCGAGTAAACCTCATTCTCTTTATAATTCATTTTTCATGCGATACATTTTGGGGATTATTTTTATGTCGGGAATTAACCCTGAATTCAAATGTGTGGATATGTATTTTGGATCGGAGCCATTGTGGAAGGGTGATAGTTGGATGTGACGCCCCAAATCCCGTTATGAGATTTTCACCTTCGGGACCCGGTTAATCACATGTGCCGTACACTGACGGCGAAAATGAAACAACAATTCTTTGACATATACATGGTAATGCAACACGTAAAGTCTTAATAATAAAATTTCTATAGATAGTATAATAGTTCATTCAAACTAATTCTACACAAAAGACCATAAAAGAATCCAAACAATCCTCCAACGAGGTCCCAGCATGATAATTTAACAGTCTCTAAATAGCGAATAATTTATAACATCCGAAAAGCAAATATATATACAACATGAGCAAAACATGGAGAACAATGGTCCTTCAAGTGTGAAGGACCTACGAATATATCAGGTACAGAGGCTTTTTAGTAAGATGCGTCCTTTCCTTACCCTTTCCCAGACGATTCCACTGAAGTACCTGTGTAGACAATAATGGGATGAGTCAAAAGGACCTAGTGGGAATCATTTACTAAGTTTTAGTGTGGAAATCATATTTAGAAATCTCGTTCCATAAAATTGTGGAAAATTCTTTTCATAGAATAAATTGAAGCAAGTCTTTTACACACACACACACACATATACATACAATAGTTTAGTAAGAAACCTTTCTCATTTTTATAACATCGGTCAAATTATAAGGAAACACTCTTTCGATCTTTTGTCTAAAGACCAACCTCATCTCAAATGAATATCCATGGCTCGTATGCACATGGACCTTGAGCCGAATTCTCACAACTCTCGCACTATCCAAGCGTCAACCAGGTCTGCATTTTGTGGCCTTTCACCCACGCGGCAACAGGGCTTCTCGTTAGTTTCCATGCACGGTTTCGGGTCTTTCACCTAGGGGTGCTCTGTCCCAACTTAAGGTCTCAATCTTTAGAGACCAACTCGGGGCCATCATGGACTAGTGCTATCATAAAGCCTCAATAAAATAGTAACCGGATCGTTCAACTAATCTTTGTACCATATTCATTGTTTCCACCAAGTATATAAAACCTCACAATTGGCTCATTTATGTAACAATCACATCATCCATATGTATATGTATATATGTGTGCTCCATACAACATTAGTTGGTTAACGATAAGAGAAATCTCCTACCGATAAACTAGGATAGTATAATACTTCATATACATGCATTTTATGAAGAGAAAACATCACTGAGGCCATTTAAAGAGAATTCAATAATAATAATATTAAGGGTTATTTGCAATAATGACGTATAGGAGGGTTTTAGGACTAATGAATCCATTAATCACAAAACTTTGTTGAATCATGTTATTAAGGTCATACTTAGGTTATTTGAATCTTTCATTCCAACAATAACCCACCATAACCATCATATCCCCAAGAAGCCTCATAATTTGAGCTCTCAAACCTCTCTCTTACTCTTGGACGAAATCGGTGAAGAATGGGGGGGGGGGGGTTTAGGAATGTTTAAAGGGTTAAAAAACAGTGAAATTTCTTGGCTGGTGGAGCTGGATCGATCTAGCTTATAGTTGGATCGATCGAGCACTTGTTGCACAAGTGGACCCAGAGCACTGTTCGTAATTTGGCCATAACTGTCCGCTCGGGACTCCGATTGAGGTGATCTTTATGTCCACATAAAGTTAATTCAAAGATATACAACTTCACAAAAGGAAGTTTTCCCAAATTCTGGATGAATTAATCCCAGAAATTCATAGAAGACAACAGTCTGCCACCGAGTTACAATACGATCAGATTTTTGCGATCGGCCTACTTCGCGCGCTATTTTGACCAACGAGGAGCATAAATTGGCTTTTGATCAAAACATGAAAGTTGTAAAGGGTAATGAAATGAAGATCTATCCATAAATGGGGAGTCGTTTGGACATCGGATAAAGAAGTTATGGCCTCTCAAAGTTGGCCAAAAATTAACTTTTTCAAAAAGTTAAAAACGCATGATTAGCTTCCCGTTTCAGATTCGGGCCATCCGAGAAATGAAACGATTAATTCCATAAACTTAATATACCATATATCGCATGCTAGAAGCGTTGGGTTCAATATAAAGGGTCCGGAACAAAATATTCACGGCCTAACGAAGGTTAAAACTTTACCGGGCCTTGAGAGAATAATATGCGCGGAGAATGGGTACGGGGTATTACATTGGATGTGAGATGAACTATTGAATACGATTAGTGCCTATGTTTGTTTTACGACTATACTTATTTTGTAAATAAACTTATAAATGCTATTGTTATTTTATTAGTATCTTGGTGATACACACCTTATCGTATCTACACGCGCGCGCGGGGGGTGGGTAGTATTTGGTGTGAATTTCATATAACAGTCTTCATGATATTTTAAAAACATTACTTTAAGTATGTATATACATATATGTGTGTGTGTACATGTGTGTATAAACGGTATAAACATGGTTCAAATTACTTTCATTACTGCACATCGCATGCGTTTTCCAATATGCATTTTCCTATGCAAACTCTTATAGTTCTCATCGACCCCATGTTTGGCTCACTCATTTTTTCCAAACTAGTTTTGCAGGTACTTCTTCGGGGACAGCTTGAGTATGGAGTCTAGAGGCTTTTGAACACCTTAAACCCCCATAGTTGTCTATAGACAACTTTTACTTTATCAGTTTTGTATGATTAAACTTCTAGTAGATTAAATGTATAATTTTTGAGAAATGATGCAAAGCCTTTTAATTAATGTTAGGACCTCGTTGGAGGGATTGTTTTACATGAATTTGTTCAATTTCTATATAATTGAGAACTTAAAAAATGTGGAGTTAGATTTCTACTTAAACTTTATCTTATTATTTACAGGTTTAGATTTATTAACTTTATGAACTCCATATTAACTTTATGAACTCCATATGCCAAAATTTTCTTAAAAATGAAGCTGTATATATAAATTACTATTAAATAAGTTTTAAATCATGTACTTTAAATCTATCGTCACGTACGGCTCCTTGATTAACCGGGTCCCGGAGGTCTAAACCTTTAAACGGGATTTGGGGTGTCACAGTGTGCATGCATTTTGTAATCTCTGCCTTTCTTTTTATTTAATTGCTGCTACAAACATTTGTATAAAAAAACTGTATAAAATAAAGTTAGTTTAATACTAATGAAAATAAAATTTTGATTACTTTTTTTAGTTAGTTATTATACACATATCTATATTTTTTTTCCCGATAAATCAACTATACAACTTTTTATGAGGAAATTACTTGTAGGGTAGGGGAAAAGAAAAATATTACGAGCATGGCAGTGGTAGAAAATGATCTACCAAAAATATTTACCTTAGCTAAATTAGTTACCAAAGTAGCGGTAGAAAAGAAGTATGCCATTTTTATCCTATTTTTGTCTTATTTACGATTAGTGTATTGATCTTCATTAATCTATCTTATTTAAGGAACGATCGCTTTATAATTTTTTTTGTTTGTACGGTCTTAATTGCATGCATTAAAACTAGTACAAATGTGAACATATAAAGGTACATTCCTGTACAATGTGGTAACAAATTGGATAAAATTGGTACCCATTTGTACAAAATATTAGACAAAAAAATGCTCCCGTAAACTAGTTTATAATTTTTTTGTACCGGTGTTAATTGCACGTAGGAAAACTAGTACATATGTGAAAATCTACGGGCACATTCGTGTACAATATGTTATCCAATTGGACAACATTGGTACCCAATTAGGAAAAATATTAGATACAAAAAGGCTCCCGTAAAATGGTTGATGGTTTGTTGATGATTTTTTTTGTAGGTTTAATATTTTAGGTTATTGAAAGGTAAAAACAATCCACAATCAAACTTTAACAACTTAATTAACTTAATCTAATCTTTTTAATCACTTGCAAGAAAGTAAGAACAATTTCAAATTAAAACATATATAAATGGATTAGAAATACAAAATTAAAAGCATACAAAAATAAGGTTTTAGTCAAAGTATATGTATATGTTTCAAAAAAAAAAATTAAAAGTATACAAAAATAAGGTTTTAATCAAAGCATATATGCTTCAAAAACACATACTAACTCAGTAAGCTATTTTTAGGAAGATTGGCAAAAGTGTTAAGAGAATTTTAGAGTAATTGTTAAATAAAATGATTATTTTTTAATATATCAATTTACAGTTTAACTTAATTTGTTTGTCGAGTGAATCGAATAGAAATTGATCGAAAATGAAAATACAAATGAAAAAAGAAGACGCATTATTTTACTTTTTATAAATTATGTTGACGAGAGTATTTATTTTTTTATTTTTAAGAGAAGGGGCTCAAAAAAATTATTTGTCTAATTTATAAACTAAGTCAAAATAAATAATTTAGAAAGTGTCAAAATAGGATCCAAAATTGGGAAACGACAAAGGAGAACTCCTCCATTTCAGTCTCTCTTCTTTAGGTCTCGTTCCTCCTCCATATCTCTCTAATGTCGCTATAAATGGTTCTCATCTTTTACAAATAGAGAGAGCCTTCCTTCACCGTCAATTTCTATAGTTAATTCTTTTAATCCATTAGTTTATAGTTTAACTCAATTTGTTTGTCAAATGAGTAGAAGAGAAAGTAAAAAGGAATAAACATTAAAAAAACCAATAAGCATTACTTTATATTTTATAAACTGGGTTTATGGGAGTTTTTTATTGATATATATTTTTTAGAGAAGGGGCTTGAAAAAATTGTGTCCATTTTTTTTAAGAATCGTTGTTGATTGTCTTGGATTTCTTTAGCATCTCATTATATCATCACATACTGAGTATTGTTGAAATCGACTCATAACTTTTAACTTCAGATTTTAGAGAGAGAAAGAAAGGGTAAATAAGAATTTTTGAACTTATGGCTCTTTAGAGAGAAAAATAACAAGTAGTTATAGAACAAAACAACAAAAAGCTAGATCAAAAGATGAAAGATTAATAAAGTTTATACTTATTTGCTAAATATGTAGCATGCGTTGTTGGTAATTTTTTTATATCTTTTGTACATTTGTTGTAATTTCCTCACTTTTTATGGGAAAAAAGTAAATTAAACCCTAAAGTTTGGGTCTAGATTCAATATGTTCTCTAATGTTTCAAAAACGTTAGCGTCTTCCCTAAAGTTGCATAAATGGTTCAATCTCTTCCCTAACTCTAACTTCACTAATAATTTCGTCCAAATTTTTTAAACTTAACCCCCCTAAAGTTTTAAAAGTGACACTAAACCCCCTGTAATTATTTTTGGTTAACACTTAACCCCATTTTTTTTGTTAACATTGATCACTGCCACCTCTAATCACTTCATCAAACCTGCCTTCAATTACCTACATTAAACCCACCTCTGACCATCCATCCCCCAGCCATCTACCCCTTTTTCCAAAAATCCACATACATGGCCACTACCCGGGCTTTTTTGTAATATCCCATATTTTGTTTCCATATTAATCCTCCTCTTAAGCCCAATTAAGACCAAATCTCTATTGGAGGAGTCGAATTTCGTTTCGGAACCTTCATAGTTGATCCAATGCTTCTAGTTAGTCATTTGAATGATATTAAAGATGCGTGCATGGTTGGAACGCATTTTGAGAAGCCATAGTTAAAATTGGTGGATGACAGTGAAAAACCGAACTTTTACTGAAATGAATTTTTGGCCAACTTTGAGAGGCCGTAACTTTTTCATACGAAGTTCAAATCCCGTTGCGGATAGAGTTTCATCTCTTTCCCCTCTACAAATGTTGGGATATATAATATTATTTCGGGGGTCAAAAAGGGCCGAGAAAAGTGAGATTTTCGTAAAAAAAATGGGGCTTCAGGCAAATTGGTCTCTGAATGATCAGAGGCTTAGCTCTGACTGATCAAAGCTGAACAGCATGGTTTTTCCCCTTTTTCGCTTGCTAGTTATATTACCCTTCTTCACCCTTATAGAAGCATTTTTGAGCATAGCACAAGAGAGGGTTAGAGAGGGACGAGAGCTCATATGTGAGGGGTTTAAGAGAGCGATCTTTCTTAGTTCTTTACCTTACACTAGATCCTCATCCTCATCATTCATCTTCATCTTCTCCATTTTCCTTTCACCATTGTTAGGGTTCAAGCTCCACTTTGAGGATTTTAGGATTTCTGAAGTTGCGGCTTGATCCATCATTCAAAATCTCGAAGATTTAGCTTAATTAAGGTGAGAATTTGTGCCTAAACTTAATTTCAAAGATTATGTGTTGAATCTTTATTTTTAAAGCAGATTGGGGATTTTTCTTATAAGCTTGTTGATACACATACGTGGGGCTTTGGGTTTGAGATTTATGATTTATACACGTTATTGTAGTAATTTGATGTTTATATATGTGAATCTCATTATATATATGTGAATCTCATTATATGCTAGCGTACCACAAGCTCTAGTTGTTATCTAGTAGCTCGTGTGTATACTCAACTTACGGTTGTATATACCATGTTACGATCTAGAAATGAGGACTTATATATTATGCTTTGAAATGAACTTAGTACCATAGAAACTATACATATTTGTTCCTACATATATTACTAAATTAAAAAGGGATTAATTTGATAAGTATACAAGAAATTCCTTGTTATTACTTGTTTTCCTTAACTTTACTTTCAAACCCCATTTACACACTACTATGCTTAACTGGCATTTATATACAAATATAAAGAGGTTTGGAACATGCAAATAAACTAAAATAAATAAATTAATTAAAACAGCGCAATAATCAAATAAATTAGAATATTAAATGAACTTAAATCAACTAGAAACAAACGTTAGGGGTATCCGTAGTTAGGGAGTACGGAACTAGTCCAATCGAGTAATCTAAATCTAAGTTTAAGCAAGATTTTTCACTAAGATTCAGCTCCTAGACCTTGCAACCATCCAACTATATTTCTACTTGTGTATATGATAGCCCATGTGTGACAAAGACTATAAAGACCAGCTTTTAGCAATAGAATTTGACAGTGAAACTGTTTGACTTTGAAAAAGTGTAATTTAGAACCTAGTATTGCTAGTGCGTGACAAAAACAATTCAAGTTGATTAAACTTCTCAAAATCAGTAGCTTAACACTCTTATAAGGTTTTAATAAGTTTGAACCTGATTCAAATCAAATCCATTTTAAAAAGAACGCCGAAAGTAAAACTGGCACTTTTTTGGCACTTACATGAATAATTACCAAAACGGTGCCAAATCAGCCAATTCACTTAAGAAATTAACCCAAATAATTAGAGGATAAAGACCGTCCTTAAATCATCCACGTTAGAGTTTTAGTGTAAAAATCCGTGAATTGACCTTTTTACAATTCTTAATTAAATAGAATTTTTGGGCTAACTTATGAAAATAAATTTTTAACGCATGCAAATATAAGAAAATACTCATACATTTAGTAAGTGATATATAAACCATAGAAAAATCATATTCAAACTTAAATTGGATTACATTAAAGGGTTAATTATGCATCTTTCACTATGGACCCCTAACTAACGATTTAGCTAGCCATAATCAAACCAAACATGAAAATAATCTTATAAATTATGAAAAATAGTATAAAAATACCTAATAATGTAAAAAATTAGATTTGAAAACTTTTGGCTTTGAAATTTCTCAAGTCCGATTTAAAACGAAGATTTTACGGCTAAAATAGTAAACAAACTCAAAATCGATAAAAACTGAAGAAATCGACTAAAACCCTAAAAATTCTGGATAATCAGATTACTAAAGATGAATAATGAATCACACATGAATAGCATGTAATAATGATAAACTATTTGAATATAAAGCGAGAATTTAGTATTGATCGACAAAAAACTGACAAAATAAACCTATAAACCTTAGAACCAGCCCCTAAAACGAGGGTTTAAAGTTGACAAACGCAATCGGAAAAATCAGAGTGACATTAATCTAGTGAAACACGTAAGGGAGTGTTGTGAGGAAATCTTTTCATTATTGTACTAACATTTGTTTTGTAGCTAAGATGTCAAGCTTTCTAAATTTTGAGCATCGTGAAAGTTGGTGTGGTGAGTTTAAAAGGGATAGTGCACAAGTAAGAAATCTAGAAATTAGACGGCGTAAGTGGTTAAGTGAAACTCCTAATGGGGAAGGAGAAAACAAAATTGGGTAGTTGCACAAAAAAGGCTTCCTTGTTTGATGATGAATATTATTCTAAGTTTGAGGAATTATTTTCCAAAGCTTATAAGGAGTTTAAGAGGAGGGGAAGTTTAGTGCTAAACCAAATTGAGGAACGTGCCGTAAAAGGAGAATTGCTAGCCGAATATGGGGACCCAAGTACGCAAGCAAATTTGTTTCGAACTAGATGTCTCGTGGAAGACAAGGCTCGTATTTTGATAATTGATGAAGGAGTTTGTTCAAACTTTGCTAGCGTAGTAATAATCGAGAAATTGAGATTGCCAATAGTCAAGCATCCATGTCCTTACAAGTTGAGATGGCCAAATTTTAATGAAGAAATAAGGGTGGACGAGCAAGTGCTTATTTCATTTAGCATTGAAAAGTACAAGGATGATGTTTTATGCGATGTGGTTCCAATGCAAGCCGGCCACATGATTTTGGATTGATAATGGCAGCTTGATAGGCAAGTCAATTATAACAGCATTTCCAATAAATACTCTTTTAAGATGAATGAGCGAACAATTACTCTTGTTCCATTGCCACCAAACTAAGCTCATGAAGATCAAATGAGATTGCAAAGAGAGAGTGAGCAAAGGAGAGAAAACAAGCAAAAGAAAAGGAGAGAGAGTGGTGAGGAAAATAAAGAGAGCGAAGATGAAAAGAAAGAGGGTGATAGAAAATAAAATAGAGTGATGAAAAGAAAGAGAGGCTGAAGTAAAAAAGAGATAAAAGGAAATTTTAGTGGTCTCTAGTGAGAATGAGTCTGAGGGGAGACAAAAGAATTGTTGTGCAAAAATGAGTGGGGAGGTATTTTTTAATACTAACAAATTTAACCCGAATTTGCATATTTCTATTTTGTCATCATTGCAGGAAATCGAACCTCAACACCACGGAAGAGTTGAGTTAGAACAAGAACAATAAGTTTTAGAGCAAGGTGTTGATGAACTTAAATTGGAAAGTTGTTTCCCAAAGAAGCTTATGGGATTCAAAACTGAGCGTGGATTGTTTGAATGGGTAACTAACTCTTTGAATTTGAATTATGCTTTTATGAGTTAAAAGAATCAAATTTTTGAGCCATTCTTGGGGAAAATTGTTTTGAAAGGTTTTGATCATTGGAATGTCACACTGTCATGTAGTAATTGTAGTTTGAATTATTACTTATCTATTAGTTTAAATGATCAATTGCTTATGACAAGTTTTGATGCGTTAATCGCTAACCTCAAGAAGTGCACTCTTGGCACGAATGAGATTGTGTTTCTTTGCTTTGATGAGAGTGTTGTAGGTAAGCCGGATGGCAGCCGTGGAGCTTGATAAGTTCAAAAAGAATGCGGAGATTAATTGCAGAGGAGAGCAAGAAATTTCCAAGACAGCCATGAAAGTGAGGAGGATCTTTGCGAAGGAAAGGGAAAATATTCAAGCTGAAAGATCGAATGTGACGCCCCGAATCCTGTTATGAGATTTTCACCTCCGGGACCCGGTTAATCACGGATGCCGTGTGTGACGGCGGATTTAAAATATAAAAATCACAACTTTTAAAAACTTTTCTTTAATAAAACATGATCTTTAGAAAGTCCCGATTTATACAACTTTGGCATGTGGAGTTCATTTTATTAACAAATCACCCTGTAAGGCTTAAAACAATTTGACATGATTAGTCACATTCAACCACGATTTCAAATCCACTCTACATATATAAAAACCATTTAAAAAATCCAGAATCTGTCACCCAAAATAGTTGTAAAGTCCATACATAGATACAAAGAATTTAACACAATCAAAAGATTATACACATGGTCCTTGGTTTAAGGATCAGGAGGTTCTATGGACATCATAGGCTTCTAAATGGATGCACCACGCTCCAATCCCCAAAGCCTATCTTACAAAACTGTTAAAAAATAGGATGAGCCAAATCCGGGCTCAATGAGAACTATGTAGGTTTTGTATATAAAATAATTTACTTTAGTGCAATAGTTTGAAAACATGCATGCAATATAATCCAAACACAAGTGTATGCAACCCCACTAGGATTCCTATCCTAGCCATCGGAAGCCATATACCTGACTACCCGATCTCTCCTCTAATCATTCCGTAAGATAAACCTCTAAGGAGTTTCCACAACTCGAGCAGCTCGCTAGTCTAAAGTCACCTCGTATTAAACTATAACTTCCTAAGGTTTGACATGCTATATATTATCCACTCACAAGTACGACCCCAGGCTCTACTACGTTATCCAGTCCTTATTCCGTAAGATGTAACTATTGGCCAAGTATTTATTGTTTCCCCTTTAATTATAGTGTGTTATTGATTCTATACTTGGTCGTCTAGAAGGCTCTATCGCTGGCTTATCCTTCTAGTGCATCACACCACGATGTTCTCTTATCTAGCTATTACCTTAGCTATAATTTTCACTTCAATTATTAGTATATTATATGCATTATGAATTGGCTCATTATTTCATAATCCGTACACGTTCGCATACCCATACACCATCTCTAAGTTCAATAGTTATTATTTCTTTCCACTTTATATATTAATACATTATGAAAGGCTCGACAGTTCTCTATGTGTACCCTGTTCTGTTTAATAGCGTCCACCTAAGTCCCTACATCATTTATATCATAGCCGAATCAACATACACAAATAAATACGAGACATGATATGATACAATAATAGTAACAGTGTAATCACAATCTCACAACAACTCTCGTATCATGTCTCCAGCATAATGCCTCAGTTTCACCCCGCGGTCAGTACATCCAGGCCCAGAACAACGGACCCCGAAAGTTCCAAGGATCTTATCCATGTCTCCTCCAAGTGGGGAATGGCTCACGGACTTGGTTCTCTAAGTAGGTCATTCGGAGATAACCCATATAGGTGTGAACACCTCATTTTTCGCTCCGCGCAAGAATTTCAAACTCTAAGAAGATGAACACGCATACATGTACAAGCATTCATAGATTCATACATATGCTTTACATGTGTTACAGGTCGAAGAACGAGTCAAAAATAGCATTCAGATAGAGAGCTATGATAATTACTGAAAACTGCCAAGACTGAAAACCGCCAAATCTCTTGAGAAAATGAAAATGATAATTATTGATTCCCAATCATCCTCCAATTTTGAAGGTTGTTAGGTGATGCCACAAGGAGAAACATACTCAAAAATTAGCTCGTTCTGACGGACAGATCTCCGGGAATTCAGAAAATCGAGAATTTGTTTTGAGTATTTGAAAGGAGACCTTCCCGAAGTCCAGATGAGCTCAAAATTGGTCAGGCGGTAAGATATATTGTGGGGAGATATATGCCAAAAAATCAGATTAATCCAATATCTTGTTTGCCTAGAATCGCAAAAACCGTCACAGGTGGACACCATCTGTTCACAAGACAAATGCCCGGCATTTGTCTTGTGGACACCATCTGTTCACAAGACAAATGCCCGGCATTTGTCTTGTGGACAAATGCTCTAGGTTTTTTCATTTGATGGACTTACCGACCTCCTAAAATAATTAAATTTTGTGGAGACCTAGGGAATAATACCAGGAGTAACATATTAAAAAATCATCTCATTTCGATCGCCGGATCTCCGAGAATTTAGCTAAAAAAATCAAACAAAAGACTTCCCGAAATTTGGTCAGTAGATGGGTTTTATCAGAGGGAACAACATACCAAATAATCAGACCAATCCAATACACCGTTTGGCCGGAATCGTGAAAACGGGCAGGGAAAAATAGCATATGTCGCATAAACAGATGGTTGGACCATCTGTCCACACGACAGATGCCCATTTGTCGTGTAAATAGATGCATCTATTGTGTAGACGGATGCCCATTTGTCTACACGACAGACGATTGCTTTCTCTCTCCTTCGGCTATAAATAGACCCCTATTTTCGCATTTTTGAGACATGAATCAAGGCTGAAATTTCGAGAAAAGTGCTCCAAAATTATCTATTTTTATTTTTGAAGATCTCATGTAATTTTCGTCGCAATCTGAATTAATTTTTTATCAGTGTTATTTTCAATTAATCGCTTGTAGACACTGCTATTCATCTCCAAATCAATCCAAATTTCATATTTGAGCTTTATTCCCAATACCAAAAATTTAGAATGAGTTAAAATAATTTTTTGGATATAAATTTTTATCAATTAATTATTGGCTTATCAGTCTCAATCTACTAAGCAATTAATTAATATCTGTATCCAATTTGTCTCCAAATCAACCTAAATTTTATATTTGAGCTTCATTTTCAAAACTAAATGTGTGGAATGAGTTAAAATCATTTTTTGAACATAAATTTTTATCAGTTAATTACCAATTTATCAGTCTCATTCCACTGAGGAATTAATTAGCAATTGTGTCCGGTTTAACCTATAAATCGCGATACCTAGCTAAATATCCAATATGAGAGTTTTGGATTCGTCAAATGCCAATTTAACAAATTAAATTGTGATAAATTATTTGACGAACAAATCTCAAGGATTATCAGATATTCAATTCCAAACATAATTAGCTTCTGAAAAGTCCTGAATCTTGTTAAAAACACTTGTTTTATTATCTATAATTCTCAAAAATCATTTTTAAATTACACACACATTAATTTCTAAAAATTGTTAGGGCGAAATACGAAGCATACGTCTTCAATCCTCACCCTAAAATCCCGATTTTCTCAAAATTATAGACTGATATGTGATAATATAACTACACGCATATTCTATTTAAGAGACCGAAAGAGCGAATTGGGTGCCTAACACCTTTCTAATTCGTAACTTGATCCCCAAACCTTCAAAATATCTTATTTCGCAATAATTGTGTTTAAAAGATTGTTTAATTCATAAATGTTCATCTCTTACACAAACTTTTGTTTGTTTGGTAAAACAAACTGGCGACTCTATTTTTTTCCTTTAAATTAACATATTTTTCTAAAATATAATAATAAACTTATTTTCCCAAAATTAATCAAAAAAACCATAATAATAGCCGCCATAGGATCTCGCATCGAAAAACGCTGGTTCTCACAGTGGCGACTTCGCTGGGGAATCGATTTTAAGAGGATTAGACTCTAAGCAAAAGTAGAATATGCGTGGATAATCCTTTCGGTTTATTTGTGTGTTTTTCCTTTCGGCCTTAGTTTTAGGATAACATAGATGTAATTTAGGTGGGTACCCTATTTGCTTTTTTGTTTATAATTGTTTGAGAAAAATCTTTTCATAAATAAAATTCAAAAACACCCGAACAAATCTTAAAGCTTTCTTTATAATGTACCTCCATAATTGTTATATTGCACGCACGCACTATTATCATGCATTATCGCGAGTGCGAAATTACCCCGTTTAATCCAAAAATACTGCTTAATGAGTAGGGAGTTGGCTCGTTTGAGTCAACATAAACCGAAAGCTCTTATGTCCAATCTCCTTGGCCAAGTACCAACCGAGGGATATCGAGTGACGAGAACACTCACGTACGCGGGACGTATATCAAAAAGTCCTTGCACATACTCGCCCTTGGGGTATATAACAAGACACAGCCAAATAGGAGGGAGCTTAAACCTTACCCCTTCAAACCACGCTTGCATTTAGGATGCGTCAGTTTAGTACACTTGATTTTCTGCATGTTTTCTTGACTGTTAGTCGTGAAATTAGTGAACAAAAGGCCTTGTCATACATACCAACCCTTGGTTTGACAAGTATGGCCGGTGGCTGTCCAACCCCGCCTGTAGAAATCCTTCACTAATAACTATTAATAAGGATTTTCCTGTCACTATTTCCATGAAAAAACAATTCTAAAGAGGAGAGAACTTCCCGGTTTTCAAAATGTTTCCCAAAGTATTTTTCAAAAATGAGTCGCTTCCCAAAATAATTTTTTAAAATAATTTTCAAAATCGGAAGGTTATAAGGGCACCCCAGGAATGTATGTTCCTACCCTAAACCTGTCCACGGGGCTCTCAAGTTGTTACTAACGGTCTACTTTTTATAAACACTAAAGGTGGTTTTCGATTCTGCATTCATTCATGTCACGCTCTTTTCCGAGAACCATGCAATTTATTAATAAGGTATCAAAAAATTGGTAATACCCCATAGTCCCCATCTACTCATTTTTTCACCACTCTCAGGTTTTTTCGGTTAGAATACACTGGCCGGTTGGGATGGTAGAAATAATACGGGTAGATTGATGACCAGTTTCACCTATCATGTCACCACGATGAGTACCGGACTTTCAAAATGATCAGGCAGGGGTTAACAATGGAGGGATTAACGACACCGAGGGTCAACATGGTGCAGCGGATCATCCGCTTGGTCCCGATTTACCAATTGATCCCGGAGCCTTAGCCCTAGAACAACTTTATTCCATGATACATGGTTTGACTCAGTCCTTGAACATCATGACCAACCAACAGAGGGCCACTCAGGCTTGTCTGGATGCTTTACTCACCAATTGGGCACCTGTTGAACCAAACCCATTAAATCTCAATTCCGTCCGCAATCAAGGTCAACCTATGCCCCTAGCCTAGAAAAATATCCCACAAGTTCCTCCTCCTCACCATGGGCCACCAGTACCCGATGCTGTCAATGCATGGCTCCACCCTGACAATAACCAACCTTGACAACATTGCAACCCACCTTTCGAAGGACATGAGTAGGATCCGTATATGGGGCAATATGTTGAGTCAATGGTTGAACAGGCTAGAGAGAATGAGGCCATTGCTTTGTTGAAAGAGCAAATAAAGGTGCTGAATCAAAAGGTAACGGACAAGGCCGATGACATAGCTGATATTCAGAATCTATCTCTCTTCCCAGAAGCCAGGTTGCTAGTCGATTTTAAACTTCCCAATGTTAAAAAGTTTTTGGGGGAACAGTCCACCTCATCTTCATCTCAAAGCTTACGTTCGAACTATGTAATTGCATGGATTGAATGAAACTCACTTAGCTCAAGGTTTCCATCAAACCTTGACAGGACCTGCAAATAGTTGGTCTTTAAGTTTGGAAAAACATAAAGTAGCAGATTGGAAAAGTATTGTGAAGGAATTCATGGAGCATTACAAATAGAATGAGGAGCTAAAAATCACTTGTAAACACCTCGAAATGGCCAAACAGCGAGAGAATAAAAGTGTCAATGACTTCATCACCCGTTAGAGGGAGTTAGCCTCGCAAATGATCGATCGAATATCCGAAAAGGAGAAGTTAGGGTTAATTGTCAAGAACTTCAAGCCCAAGATTTGAAATGGTATAGGGCGTCAATATTTCAAGAAATACAGAGCTTTGATGCACATAGCCAATGAAACCGAAGCAGAATTGGCGAAGGCTACCGAGGCTAAAAAGACCGCTTCTCAATAGAAGAAATCAGCTTATGTTATTAATCAGGTGTTATCTTACCAAAACTTGGGTCCCTACCAATGAACAAATTTTCAATACCCACAAGAGCAGAGGTCCATGCCTAATCAGGGGGTCGTACCTAACCAGGGGTTCGCACCTAACCAAGGTTTTGTCAACTAGACCAGAAATACGGGGAGGCCCAGAAACAGATGTTTTTCCAAGCTCCCATCATCTTTGAGTAAGACATTCACCGCACCACAACAAGGGGGTCTCATACAACCTTTAGCTCCTCGGGCTCCTCCTGATCCAATTCTCCACGGTTGGAACACCAATGAGCATTGTGAATTTCATCAAGGCTCGGGCCATAACACAGACCGATATGTGGCCTTAAGTCACAATATTCAGGATTTGATCGAATCCGACAAAATCCCGGATCCCGAAGCCCCGAACGTCGTGAAGAATCCACTCCCTAACCATGGAGTGAGAATTAATGCCTTAATAGTTAAAAAGGAAGAATATGATCCCATTTTCCTGATTAAGCCGGTAGAGAAGAAAGAAGGCAGGGTTATGATAACTCATCGTGTTGAAAATCGTGTAGACCGAGTGTAGGTCAGAAAATACCCTAGAGGGGGGGGGGGGTGAATAGGGTTTTTAAAAACTTAATCGGATTTTTAAAAATGATTTAAAAAAATATTTGACGTCTATGTTTATTAAGCAATCAAGAACAAAGTTAATTCCAAACACAATGAATAAATAGCAGAATATAATAGAGCAAGAGATAAAAAGATTGAACCGATCGAAGTTGAAGATTTTTTGTCCACACGGTTCGACTTGTTCCCCTACTCCGCGCTCAGTTAGTTCCCCGAGAATTTCCACTATAACCGATCTCCTTCTGGGTGAAGATCAAACCTCTACAAGTGTATTCTTCTCACACACTCTTACAAGTATTGAAACACCCTCAATACTCTCACAAGAAATCCCTCTTGCTATTCTATGAGATACACCTCTCACAAATATGATTTGAATAAGTTTTGGTGGCTAACACCAATGTACAATATCTCTCTTGTGTATAAAAAAATACAAATGAAGCTCACAGTAAGAGATATCAAAATTGATCAAAGTATATAGCTCAAAAATGAAAGATTGATCAAAATGTGTTCTTGAATCTTTGTATATTTGAATATATGAACAATAGAGTATTAGAATGATTCAAGGCGTGTTAAAACATGTCTAGGACCTCATATTTATAGCTTTCAAAACCATATGGCCGTTGGGGATGATTAAGAGAGGTTTTGGCTTCAAGGTATACATTTTCAAATTTTCCAACAGCTAGTTTTGACAAAACATTCAAATTTGTTTTGTTAATTTCTCCCAATTGGACAGTTGGATCATGCTCAAATTTTATAAAAACTTTCCAGGAGATGTTTTCTAATTATTGTAAAAATTTCAAAATGATCGGAGTTCGGGAAGGCCTCCATCTTACCGTTAGATCAAAACTGGGCAAAAATTGAGCGAATTTTAAATGTAAAAAAAGATATTTTTGCAATTTAACAATTTAGTTCCAAATAAGATTCTAATGATTTTGAACCTCAAAGATATGTTTCTAAGATACCTATTTTTATTATAGCTTAAAATATGATCATTTAAAATTAATATGAATTTATTTTGAAACTCGATTTTTGTAAAATGATGCTTTTCAAATAAATTCGATTTCAAGCTAGTTTGAATCAATCTTTAAAAGATGCAAGAATATGTTTGAGCTATAGGGATTTGATCAATTAAGTATCTTTACATAAAATCTAAGCACTCACTCCATTTAATGATAATTCGAGTCTTCGTGATGTTTGATTTTCTTGTGCGTATCTTTACTTGTTTGATGTTCTTGATCCTTTCTTGGTTTTGATAACTTGTAGAACATGTGGAGATCATTCTTGTGCATATCTTCACTTGCTTGATGATCTAGATCTTTTCTTGGCTTTGTATAGCACATGTATATCACTTGAGTTCATTTCTTGTGAGTAGAGACGTTTGTAAAGCTTGTGTGAGATTTGCTTCGGTTTGAAGTTACACTTGGTCGGAAGATATATCGGTTAAAATGGATGTCATCATTGGAACAACCGAGTTAAATAATACTTTATTAACTTATTGTAATTATCAAAATAAGATTAATTGACTTTAAGGTCAACACCGGGGATTACTGAAAAAAGAAGGTAGAGATTTGGAAAGCATGTTCCAAGTGATGATGAGAGAAACTCCGGAGCAAGTAAGTCAAGTTTTGGAAAAGCCAACATACAACCCCCATGTTAGCAAGTGGATGCGAGAAATGAAGATCTTGCCCGGTCAGGGGCTAGGAAAGAATAATTAGGGCATTGTTGAGCCTATCATGGTTAAAACTCAACTACGCAGGCAAGGTTTGGGTTACCAGGAGGGGAAAGTAAAGATTGGCCAAGACACATTGGGCAGAAAGTAGCCTGTTTAGAGAAAAATCACCATAGCACATGTGGGTATAATTAGCTTTGATTGGGCCAAAGTTATGGCAGAATTCGACACCACCGAGGAAAAGAATTTAGCTAAATGGGTACAACAGCTTACATGCTCGGGGAAGGTTTATCAACTGCAAGAAAAAGGGAAAGAAGGAGCAAAGAAAGAGATGGCTCCATCTGAAGAAAGTCGAGTTGTTGATCAGTTAAAGAAAACTCAGGCTCAAATATTTATTTGGGTGCTATTGGTCTCTTCCAAACCACATCGATCGGCATTCCTTATACTTATGGTTGAGGCCATAGTCCCAATAGAATCAACTCCCGAACAATTAACGGCCATGATTGAAACTTTTAGTTTGCAGAACAATTGCTTTTTCAGATGAAGATTTATCACCATTGGGGAAGAATCATGACCAGGCACTCCATATATCCATGGAACTAGAGGGATGGTGGTTCCAAAGGTGCTCATCGATAATGGAGCAACCGTAAATGTCTTCCCACTCAAGACCTTCAAAGCTTTAGGACTTAATGAAAATAGCTTGGAAGAATCTCCAGTAACACTGAGGGCATATGATAATACCAAAAGAACAGTGCTAGGATCTTTCGAGCTGAGTTTACTGATCGGGCCAATTGAGTTTCCTGCAGAGTTCCAAGTTATTGAAATCCCATAATGCTTCAATTTATTACTCGGGCACGCATGGATACACTCGGTAGGGGCTCTCATGTCTTCTCTACATTAGAAGCTAAAGATTCTGATAGGAGATGAAGTTATTGTGGTACACGGTGATTATGATGACACCATAATGCCTAAAGACATGCCAGTCTTAGGCATAGGAAGTCAAGATGTACAGTTGGGAGGGTTTTAGTGTGAATCGAGGGTGCAAGCTTTGACTACACAGGAAATCAAGTATTTGTCACCTAACACAGTACTGTTCTTAAATGAGAAGGTTGTTGCTATGGTGAATGCTATGGGTTACTTACCTGGAAAAGGACTTGGTGATAGAAAAATTAGGATGGCAGAGCCAGTAGAACCACATGTGCAAAATAGGAAATACGCTGGCTTAGGATTATCAGATCAGGGGGATTGCAAAGAAGAAAGGTTTGTGGAAGATTCGGGTTACAAAATGATCGATACTTCTCTCAATGGTTTCTTTGTGAAAGAAGGGGAATACTTCCCTTTCTGTGGGTTTCAAGAGCCATGGGTTAACTCTAAGGGAGAACGAGTCCCGGGATTTGAGATCTTTTAAGTCGAAGATGCGTATTACAAGAAAAACTAGGAGCACTGCGTTAAAGGCCAAAAATACAATGCACTGATTCTAAGGAAAGAGGAAGATGATGAAACCGAAGACATAACAAGCATGATGAAGGGCCTGTTTTTGGGAAAGCCAACACAAGTAGAGACACATGTCATGGCAATCAATGAAAAAAGAAAGATGGGTGATCCAGTGGCACTGATCCGTCCAATAAAGCAAGGGGGAATTTGAGTGAGAAAGGGAGTGAATCTGTAAGGGGTAAATTTGTGTAGAATGAGCGATTATGAGCTCCTAGGAAAATTTCTTGATGATGTACCTGATGAAGTTTTTGTGAATGAAATAGAGCCAAATTCCCAGTATTTGAATGTGTTTGAATTTAATATTGCCTCGACTGAATTTGAATCCATGAATGATATTCCCAAAAAAGGTGAACAACGAATCCAAATCGAGGAGGGTGAAACCATTACGGTTAACCTAGGGACCGATGAGGATAAGAAGGAAATAAAAATTGGGGTAGAATTGAATGAAACTAAGAGCAAAGAGTTGCATGAATTATTGAAAGAACATGTTGATGTATTTGCTTGATCTTATGCTGATATGCCAGGTTTAAGCACAGATATAGTAATGCACAAAATTCACATTAAGCTTGAATGTAAACCAGTCAAACAACAAAAAGTTAATACCAGAATGGTCCTTAAAAGTTAAAGAAGAGGTTGACAAACATTTGAAAGTCGGATTCATCCGGGTAGTAAATTATCGAACATGGCTAGCTAACATAGTACCAGTACCAAAAGCAAATGAGAAAGTGAGGGTATGTGTGGATTACAGGGATCTCAATAAGGCCTACTCGAAAGATGATTTTCCACTATTTAACATTGATTTGATTGTAGATAACACTGCCAATCATGCCTTGAAGTCATTTGTTGATGGATTCGCCGATTATAATAAGATAAAAATGCACCCTGATCATCAAGACAAGACCTCCTTCATAACACCGTGGGGAACTTACTATTACACAGTCATGCCATTCGGGTTGAAAAATGCCGGGGTAACATATTAGAGAGCTACGACCACGTTGTTCCATGACATGATCTATAAAGAGGTTGAAGTATATGTGGATGGCATAATCATCAAGTCTAAAGAGAGAGAAAGGCATCTTCTGGCACGCAAGGCCTTCTTTGACAGACTCAGGCAATTTCAGATGAAGTTGAATGAAAAGAAACGTGTATTTGGGGTAACGAAAGGCAAGTTGCTTGGGTATGTTGTCAGTAAGAGAGGAATAGAAGGAGATCCTGCCAAGATTAAAGCAATTCGAGAAATGCCCGTACCGCGTACTATGAAAGAAATCATAGGATTTTTTGGGAGACTATAGTATATCAACAGATTTATATCCCAACTTACACAAACATGTGAACCCATCTTCAAGTTATTGAAGAAGTCGTCAGATGGGCAGTGGAATGATCAATGCCAAGTAGCGTTTGATAAAATCAAGGATTATTTGTCCAAGCCACCAATTCTTGCTCCACCACAACCAGGTCTCCCCCTGTTGTTATATCTCACAGTTAATGAAATTGCCATAGGAGCCATGCTCGCCCAACATGTGGTTCAGAGTTGGAAAGAATATGCAATTTTTTATATCAGTAAAAAGCTGTCACCGTACGAGAGAAATTATTCGCAGTTGGAAAGATCATGTGCAGTGTTGATTTGGGCCACTCAGAAGTTACAACACCACATGCTCGCTTTTTCTGTCATACTTATAGCCCGGTTAGACCCGTTGAAGTACTTGTTCGAAAATCCAGTTTTGACGAACCACATGGCCAAATAGGTATTCTTGTTATCAGAATTCGACATCACTTATGTTACTTAGAAAGCAATCAAAGGGCAGATTATCGCCGGCCAACAACCACATGTTAGAAGAAGAAGAAAAAGAACCAAACTTCTCGGATGAAACGATCATGGTCGCAGAAACAGAGGGTGAGTGGAAGCTATATTTTGATGGAGCCGCCAACAGGAATGGCTATGGGATAGGAATCTTGTTAATTTCACCAGATCAGATCCATCTACCGCTGTCCTTCAAACTCCATTTCGACTGCACCATTAATACAGCTTAATATGAAGCTTGCATCGTGGGGTTATAAATCGCTCTTAAAAGGGGGTGATGAAAATACAAGTCTTTGGGGATTCGGCTCTCATCATTCACCAGATACTGAGAAAGTGGAAGATCAAAGAGGATAAACTCATCCTTTATTTGGACCGATTGCAGGAAGTGGCAAACAGATTCGAGAGGGTTGACTTCCATCATATTCCCCGCTGCCAAAACAACTTTCCTGATGCGTTGGCTATGTTGGCATCAATGGTAGAAATTTTAGAAGACATGGAGGCTGTGCAAATAACCATTGAGCAAAGAGAGGTTCCAGCATTTTGCCTTCTATTAGAATGTG
Organism: Lonicera japonica; assembly: GCA_021464415.1. Lineage (NCBI taxonomy): Eukaryota > Viridiplantae > Streptophyta > Magnoliopsida > Dipsacales > Caprifoliaceae > Lonicera > Lonicera japonica. The sequence continues at coordinate 46,411,677 of CM038470.1, forward strand.
AAGAAGAAGAAGTGGTGAAACCATAAATTTGGTACTATGATATTTGGAGAGTTTTAAAAGAAGGGAAATATCCTGAGGGTACAGATAGAAAAACTTAGGTTGCACTCCAACGATTGGCCGCTCAATTCATTATCTGCTAAAAAAACTTGTATAAGAGGAATCATGATGGGATACACCTCCGGTGTTTGAAGGAGGAGTTCAAGCTAGTTATGGACAAAATGCACGGGGGAGAATGCGGACCTCACATGAGTGGACACACCTTGGCCTGCAAGATAGGTCGACAAGGGTATTATTGGACCACTATGCAGCAAGACTGTAACGATGATGTCAAAAAATGTCATATATGCTAGGTTCATGCAAAATCCCAGAAACTTCCTCCGAAAGAGTTGTACACTATGACAGCCCCTGGCCTTTTTGAGTTTGGGGAATAAACGTCATCTGAAAATATTACCCACAACTGGCAATAGGCACGAATACATATTGGTGGCAATCGATTATTTCACAAAATGGGTAGAAGCAGAGTCGTATGCGAAGCTTGATGCTAAGAAAGTGGCAAAGTTCATTCGAATGAACATTATCTGCAGATATGGAGTATAACATGAAATAGTGTCAGATAACGGAACTTATTTTAAAGGAAAAGCCAACGATGTGATGGAGGAGTATGGGATACAGAGACACAAGTCATCTCCTTATAGACCCTAGACCAACAGCGCGGTAGAAGCAGCAAATAAGAATATGAAGAATATGATCAGCAAGATGGTGAAAAGTGGGAAAGACTGGGCCAATAAACTGCCGTATGCATTATGGGGGTATCGTACCACATAAAGAGTTTTCGCGAATGCAACACCGTTCTCATTGATATATGGAATGGAAGCGGTATTGCCAGTCGAAATGGAAATTGGATTGGGTCAGAAACCACTATGAATAGTTATCATTACTTGATGAAAAATGGTTGAAAGCCGCTTATCACCAACAAGGATATCAGAAACGGGTTGCCAGAGCTTTTAATCAAAGGGTGAAATTGAGAGGAATACGGGTAGAGAATTTGGTATTGAAAAAAATCAGAGAACCAGCCAGAGATCCGAGGGGGTAAATTCGCGCAAAAGTGGACTGGACCGTACATTGTCAAAGAAATCATTCTAGGAGGAGCTGTAATATTAACAGATACCGATGGTCAGCAGTTTAACTCCCCAGTCAACTTAGACCATTAGAAGAAATACTATTAATAAGGACACAAATCAACACACCCGAGAACTACGTAGACTTGAGCCCCTCAACCAAGATTTGAGATATTAAAACAAGGGGAACTTAGGCAACTTGAGAAGTAACTTCAGGCCCGGTCTATTTTTTATATATAAAATAAGCCTTACATTCAGACATTCATTTAAAAAAATGACAAAACAAGCTTACAAAGCAGCCTATTTTCAAAAGAAAACCCTAAACTACATAACACCCCTAAGCTAATGGGGGTGGCAGATGATCATCATCGGCTAAACACTCAATCTGCGCTCGATCCATGATCTTGTAAGCAATCACAATATTATCATTGGAAGGAGCCTCACCTATGAACTCATACCAATGCATCTGACGGGGAAGACTGAGAACCCGGTCCTGAAAACCCGGTCTTGAAAACTGGCCCAAATACGCCTCACTAGTGTCTCAGCCATAGGGCGGGAAATCTTAAACTCAGCAGCTTCGAAGGATTGGGTAAAACGTTTGGCCCACATAGTCGAGAGCCAAAAAAGCAAGCTGAGTACTAACCACAACGGGAACATGGGAGAAATCTCGAGGGTCAGGTAAATCCATCATGGGGATGTTGAACTGTCGTAAGAGCCTCGAAGGAATATAGTAAGAAGTCATGTGCAGACCCCATATCCTCACATAGTACTGACCTCTAGTGGCTAAAACCATCATCAGTAGCTGCCACCATGGTACGTGCCACCGAATAAGGCAAGTAGACTAGCAAAATGCTGTGGTCCAACCATAAGCGCTCCGAAAACCACCGAGTAAGAGCGTACGCCTAAACAAGCGTGTAGGGTTCCGCAAATACATATTTTGATTAAAGGCCTATAAAAGAAAAATCTAGGGTCACAAAATTTGCATTTTCAGACCAAAAAACACAAGAAGCACTCATAGAGACACTGATCGCAAAGTTTTCAAACCCCAAATTTTTGTAGAATGCAGGAAACATGGCTTAAGCAGTAAAAAACTGGCAGAAGAGAGCAAAGTGGGTACGAGAAAAAATTGAAAGAGTAGAAAAGAGGATAAATCCCGCAACCCAAAGAAAGGAAACAAATTCAAGAAAATAGGCGGCGAGAGCCATACCAAGAATGACAGCTAAGCAAAAAGCTCAGGGCTATGTCTTGGGTGAGGAAGGCTGCCGACCGTAAAAAAATAAAATAAAAAAAATGAATGAATGAATGAAAGAAAGAAAAACCGCACTGCAATAAATAGAGGGAGATATAAGAGCATCAAAAAACAGAAAAGGTGCAGGGGCAAATAAAAATGTTCTCAGAAAGACAAAAAAATACTGCAAGAGCCAGAAGTCTAGATACTATGAGAAAATTGGTAGGAATTCAATGTGAAAGGAAGAAACCCACAAAATGTGTACGAGGTCTAAAGATTTAACAATAAAGTAAGCCCAAATTAATTCTGCATAGAAGGATTTGTCAAAAATATATAAATTTTGCTAATAAAAAAGGAAAAGTTTTTTTTCCTAACAAACCATTAGTTCACATTAGAATCAGAATTGTTAAAAGAACCATCCCTGCCTGTGGAGTACATCAGTTTAACAAAAAAATCATTGACATAACCATTGTAGCCAGTGAAAGTACATCAGTTCAACGTCAGAATCAGAAATTGTTAACGGAACCATCCCTGCCTGTGGGAGTAGATCAGTTTAACAAAGAAACCGTTAACATAACCATTCCAGCTAGTGGAAGTACATCAGTTCAATATCAAAATTAAAAATTGTTAACAGAACCATCCCTACCTGTGGGAGTACATCAGTTTAACAGAAAATCATTGATAGAACCATTTTAGCCAGTGGAAGTACACCAGTTCAACGTTAGAATCAGAATTGTTAACGGAACTGTCCCTGCCTATGGGAGTACATCAATTTAACAAGACAGTAAATTTTTAAAGGAATCATTCCAGCCAGTGAAAGTACATCAGTTCAACATAATTGTTAACAGAACCGTCCCTATTTGTGGGAGTAAATCAGTTTAACAAAAACAGAAAATCGTTGACGGAACCATCCCTACCTGTGGGAGTACAACCGTTCAACAACCATCTCAAAATTGATAACAGAACTATCCTTATCAGAAGGAGTACAACAGTTTAGCACATCACAACAAAGCACAGGGCATGACCTGAACAATCCCAAAATCACTCATTCACCCACAATGGAGATTAGCAGCATATCATGGCATCATTTTCAAATAGCATTTTGGATTCATGTGAGTGCTACAAAATGATGCGTTCTCGTTATCGTCCTAGTTTCTTTGCTTTACAAAGAACTTAGGTCGAAAGGGTTTGTGAACACCTCATTTTTTGACCCTCGCAAGAATCCCGAACTCTAAGAAGATGAACACACATACATGCACAAGCATTCATAGATGCTTACATATGCTTTACATGTGTTACAGGTCAAAGAACAAGTCAAAAAGAGCATTCAGATAGAGAGTTATGAGAATTACCGGAAACTGCCGAGACCGGGAACATCCAAATCTCCTGAAAAAATGAAAAAGATAATTCCTAATTCTTGATCATCCTAAAATATTGAAGGTTATTAGGTGATGGTACAAGGAGCACCATACTAAAAAATCAGCTCGTTCCGACTGCCTGATCTCCGATAATCTAGAAAATTGGGAGTTTGTTTTGGGTATTTGAACGGAGACCTTCCCGAAGTCTAAATGAGTTGAAAATTGTTCAGGAGGTAAGATATATTGTGGGTAGAGACATACCAAAAAATCATATTGATCCGATATCCCATTTTCCTAGAATCGCAAAAACCGTCGCAGGTGAACAATATCTGTCCACAAGACAAATGCTCTAGGTTTTTTCGTTTGATGGACTTTCTGATCTCCTAAAATTATGAAATTTTGTGGAGACCTAGAGAATAATACCAGGAGAAACTTATTAAAAAGTGAGCTCATTGCGATCGCCGGATCTCTGGAAATTCAAAATACCTGGAATTTAGCTCAAAAAATCAAACGAAGGCCTTCCTGATGTCCAAAAATTATGAAATGTGGTCATTAGATGGGTTTTTATCATACGAAACAACATAAAAAAAAAACCCAGATCAATCTGATACACCGTTTGGCCGAATCGCAAAAACCGGCGGAGAAAAATAGTATTGTCGCATAGACAGATGGTTGGACTATCTGTCCACACGACATATGCCCATTTGTCCACACGACAGATGGTTGCTTTTTCTTTCCTCCGTCTATAAATAGACCCCTATTTCCCCACTTTTGAGGCATGAATCAAGGATGAAACTAAGGAAAAAGTGCTCCAAATTATCTATTTTCATTTTTGAATATTTCAGGTAATTTTTGTCGCAATCTGAATTAATTTTTTTATTAGTGTTATTTTTAATTAATCGCTTGTAGACACTTCTATTCATTTGCAAATCAGTCCAAATTTCATATTTGAGCTTTGTTCCCAATACCAAAAATTTAGAATGAGTTAAAATAATTTTTTGGATATAAATTTTTATCAGTTAATTATTGGCTTATCAGTCTCAATCTGATAAGCAATTAATTAATATATGTATCCAATTTGTCTCCAAATTAGCTTAAATTTTATATTTTAGCTTCATTTTCACAACCAAATGTGTGGAATGAGTTAAAATCATTTTTTGAATTTAAATTTTTATCAGTTAATTTCCAATTTATTAGTCTCAATCCATAGCAATTATGTCCTGTTTAACCTATAAATCACGATACCTAGCTAAATATCCAATATGAGAGTTTTGGATTCGTCAAATGCCAATTTAACAAATTAAATTGTGATAAATTATTTGACGAACAAATCTCAAGGATTACCGGATATTCAATTCTAAACCGAATTAGCTTCCGAAAAGTTTTGAATCTTATTAAAAATACTTGTTTTATTATCTATCATTCTCAAAAATCATTTTTAAATTACATACACATTGATTTCTAAAAATCGTCAGGGCGAAATACGTAGCATACGTCTTCAATCCCCACCCCAAAATCCTGATTTTCTCAAAATTATGGACTAATATGTGATAATATTAGTAAACATGTGAATATTTGATTAATAACTACACGCGTATTTTGTTTAAGAGACCGAAAGGGAGAATTGGGTGCCTAATACCTTCTCAATTCGTAACTTTATTCCTGAACCTTCAAAATATTTGGTTTCGCAATAATTGTGTTTAAGAGGTCGTTTAATTCATAAATGTTCCTCTTTTACACAAACTTTTGTTTGTTTAGTAAAACAAACTGGCGACTCTATTTTTTTCATTTAAATTAATATATTTTTCTAAAATATAATAATAAACTTATTTTCCCAAAATTAACTGAAAAAATCGTAGGAGTTGTTGCCATAGGATCCGGCGTCAAAAAACGTAGGTTCTCACAGCAGGACATTTTTCCAGGGACGACACTTCGAATAGTTAACGAGGTGAACACCTCATACAAATCACATCGATACTCTGAAAAGAACTACACCAGGCGATACCCTAGCAGTGTGATGACCATTAGTAGCCCAACTACTTCCCGGAGTACTCACCATTGGATAAGTAGTGGCACACGGGACCTGCTCCGCTGCCAGGTAAACTTATCTAACCCAGAACATATAGTCCTGTGGGAAGACAAAATATATAGAGTGGGCTATCCTTTGTGGGCACCCAGAACCACCGACGGAGTCACCGACTTTATTTTTTTGGTGCACGGTTTAGGGATTTTCACCTATGGGTGGCAATAGGAGGCCCCTCTTCGAGGCACGCTGGAGCTACCCAATGTTTGGTCCATCATGTCTAGCCCATACGTGTGATCGTAACAATAGGAATATATCAATTCCTCACTCAACAACATATAAAATCATCAAATCGTCTATCACGCGTATGGCTTACAACATATATATACAATCACACAATCGTCATCATTATAATCATCGTTCATTCATCATTCATCAAGGCCTAACTGCCTTGTAGTTATTTTCTATAATGTTAGTATCGTTCTAAATAAGCCTTCCATTAATAATCAATTATACCACTATACCACTATAGTGTTCTTACGTCTCATCACCATTCACCATATGTGTATTATGTCCACTTATAAGGTTATCGGCCACTTACATTCAAAGGCGTGTCTTATGATCACCAATAAATTCCTACGTGTGTTTTCTACACTCATACGTGGTCTTATCCAAGCCACAACTATTAATTAATTACCCCACGATACTGTTCATAAGCCATTAGGCTCAAATGTTAACATACGTTGTCCGCCTAAGTGGATCTTGGTATATAACATAAAGGCAAGGTCTAAGAATTGAACCTAATGGCATAAGTGCACTTATCTACCTTAGCTACAACGTGAGTATGATGTGTATGTGAGAGAACAAAGCTCATAGTATTGTAATAAGTGATGATACATGATATCTAAGTGATAATCTATCTATATGCATCACTAATCTAAGATTTACCTAGCCCAAACCCCATGAGATGCAAATAACATGTGGTTTTGATGAAAATCCCCAATTTGAGTTCAAAACTCTAATTCAACGAGTAATAATTTGAAATCAAGGATTTAGTACTAGTGTTCCCACCTTAGAGTAGCTAGATCAAGGAGTAGATGATGCGTAGACGTCGTATTGCCAAAACCCTAGCTTGCTCCAAGTTCCAACGGGCAAAGACGAAGGTGGAAGACGATGAATAGTGAAGGAGAAGGTGATTTGATGCTCAAATATTGGATGAAGGATGGGAGATGTGTATAATCTCTTGTCTCTCTCTCTAGATCTCCCTTAAGTCACTCTCTCACTCCCCTGATAGTTGGTGCTCGAAAATAAGAGTGTAGGGGTGTTTAAATGAAGAAAAACGGGTTAAATATGCTCAAAACCGACATTCAGGTGAACCATGATCGATCATGGCCTTCCATGATTGATCATAAACCAAAAAAATGTCCACAAAAGGGTCCATGATTGATCATGGTGGTCACTGCACCAACAACTGACTTTCTGAGTTTGAAATGGAGCTTGAAATGGCTGAATCTCAACTCGGCCCAAACACAAAAGTTGTAAAGGGGAAATAAATTAATATGTGGCCATAAATGAGGAGTCATTTAGACATCGTATGAAGAAGTTATGGCCTCTCAAAGTTGTCCAAAAATCGACGAATTGCAAAAAGTCGAAACACGCAATATACACTTCAGTTTTAATTCGAATAACTCGAATAACGTAACGATTTCTACCTTAAACTTAATATGTATATCATAACATTCTAGAAGTATCGGGTTGAGTACGAAGGGCTCGAAACCCAATGCTCGCGCTCTAATGGAGATTAAGCCTTAACTGGCTTAAGAGAAGATTAACGCGACAAAAGGAACACGTGGTATTACACCGAAGCTGATGATAAATGAAGTGTAGTACATGGATTTCATCAAAGTAGGTCATTATGACTTCCATCTAAATTATCAGCTAGGAAGCTTTCTCCATGAAGTAAGTATGATAAAGGTGAAACATGGCCTAAAGTTTGATGAATTCAGTTTGCTAAAGAAAAGCATCAAAAGCATTTTATTATTATCCATTCATGGCATGGAGGATCTAATTTATTTTAATCCAAGTTTTGACACCAGCAAAGACTTCAGAATATGATATATTATCAAGAATATTTTCATGTATCGAAATCCTATGCGGGAGTGGGAATCGAATGGTTGAGTTGAGCAATGTTTAGCCAAGATTCGAGGATGAATCTTCTTGAAGAAGAGGGGTATGATATGATCTCGCCTAGTCCTCCATTACATTCAATCAAGGAAAATTGTGAGTTACTAAATGGAGGTTTGATTATGCTCATGTGTAAGGATTGGGCGTGAAAATACAAGTGTCTAAGCCTTGAATTAATCATACTAGGGGATGTAAGAAGCTTAAATGATGATCATGCATTCCATGGGGTTCTTAAAGATTGTGCGTGGAAGTTGAAGAGGTTAGAACAGCAAGGAGGCCCATTGGAATAATCTAGAAGATATTAATTTAAGTTGTTTTTAAATTATTGGGCTTCTTGAGTCCCATTATTCAATTAGGAATTAAAATTAGTAATTTCCTTTTTGAATAGTTTCCTTATTGTATTAGAATTATTCTAGAAGTTATTTCCTTTTTCTAAGTAGAATTAGTTTCCTTATTATATAAGGTTTCTAATTGTTTTGTTCTCCTATTTAAAGGAGGTGGATTCATTGTTTTAAGTATCGTTTTGAAGATTAATAATATTGAGAGCTTCTGTTTGTGTTCTTGAAGAACATGTTGAACATGTTGAATGATTAATTCAATTATTCTTGAACTATCAATCAATTCTCCATCAATTGATTGTAGCGTCTTCGATCATACCAAGGTTCACGCTTTTTTAAGCGTTGGGTTGAGCTTTCCACCTTCCATTTCTTTCGACGTATTCTAAGGTTCTAGTATGTTTATAGACTACGGGTCAAGGATCCATTAGCTTGGCTAGAAAAGACAATCCTGGATAGCGTCTTGTATTATAAACTTGCCGTTGCGGACGGCACTGTGATTAATTGGGTTTTAGAGATCTAAACCTCATTATGAGATTCGGGAGTCACATTTTTATAAACTTATTTCATCTTTTTATATATATGGTAGATATATATATATATATATATATATGAAAAAATGAAGAGAAAAAATTAGAGAATCAAAGGGGTAAGTATTATACTTTTATGCATGTGTTTCATGAGTTCTTGATTAGATTATCATTTTTATGATTTAAAAAGTAACAGACCATGTCATAGAAGTACTAGAATATGTATATGTGGGTATATATTTGAAGGTGTGTTTATATGTCTATAGCATGGTTAGTTTTGCTTGATTTCAATGGGTTTTAGTTGATGTAAACATCAAAATGTATGCTAAACTTGATTAATTTGATGTCGGTTGTTACTATTTTGTTTTATTTATAATTTGGGTGAGATTTCAAGTGTGAAGGCTGCAACGTCAACATTACTGAGTTTATGGTGTTAACAAATTAACGGGGTTAATAAAATTGGGTGAAATGTTAACAAAATATAAATTATGGGGATTTAATGTAACTTTTATAATTTTAGTGGGTTAAGTGTAAAATATTTGGACAGAATTATTAACGGAGTTAGAGTTAGGGAAGAAATTGAACCACTTATGTAACTTTAGGAGAGTGTAGACACCCCAATTCGTGACACCCGTAAGAACCCTAAAAGGTTCTCGAAAGTCCACTTGGAGTCCGAAACTCTCTCACAAAAACTAGAAACTATTTCGAAGAGAGTTTGTTGCATCAAACACGCTTGTGCAACAAACTTGACCATGTCGCATGAAAAGTTCTCCAAACACAGACTACCCACTCTCTGACACATCAGTCTGTCAGAACCATCACTTTATCCTTTTGTCGCACGATAAATGGCAATTTGTTGGGGTTTGTTACGCGAAAAACGCTCTCTGGTACTATAAATAGGCCTGCACCCTTAAGGGTTTAAACACAAGATTTTTACCCTAGAAATTCCTACTATTATCTCTGATTTTCTGATTTTCAAGTGATCTCATGTCCTCTTTATATACTGTTCTAATTTCTAAGGAATTCTCAAGTCCATTCTCGACACTTGAAGTGTTATATTTTGGAGTTGAATTCTAAAAAATATCTGGAGAAGGAAACCTGATTTTCGCCGAATGTTTTCCCTGTCGTATTATATATATATATATATATTTTTATTCTTATATATATCATCTGGAAGGTAACTAAAGTCTCTTATAGTAATCAAATTATATATCTATGTAAGGAAAGGGCTTATCCGTAGCATTTTCTCCTAACACAAACCCTTTTGCCCATTTTCTAGAAAAATGTACTGGCGACTTTGAATAAATTCTCATGCATCTATATTAGGATAGTAGGACACATGATAAGAATTATCACTATTTAGAAGCAAATGGAACAATAGAACTTTTTTCGATGTTTCTGAACCACAAACTAGAGGTTGAGACCCGGGGGTCTCATTTGCAGATTCTCACAGTGGCGACTCTATTGGGGACTACTGAAAACTAGGCTCTTATATGTGGACTTTCTATTTATAATTTGGTGGATACTTGCTTTTACTACTTTCCCTACTTTGTTGAATGATTTTAAAGAAATATCTTTTCAAATAAAAATGAGGTTTTCAAAATACACGTTGAAAAATAAAGACTTTTAAGAACAAAACCTTTCGAAAATCTTTTACACACAACATGCATGGTTCTACGAGTGTGATTTTCACCCTAAACCTTTGGAAGTATTATAAGTGAGTAGGGAGTTGGCTCACTTGGGCCAATATAAACCGAAAGCATTTACTTCCACTCTCTTTGGCCAAGTACACCCCCAAGGTATATCGAGTGACAAGAACACTCACATATCTGGGAAGTATATCAAAAGACTCTCGCACGTACCTGCCCTAAGGGTATATCGCGAGCTCTTGCCAAATAAGAGGGAGTCTAAAGCTTTCACCGTACGTTCATCTGCGTTGCATATAAGATTGAGTCAGAGTAAAACACATGGCAGTCAATCGTAGGGGATGTACCACATTCCAGCTTATTTTACACACGATCTGTACAAAAATCGAGGCTTGTCACGTTGTTATTTTTGTTCATGGTTCTTTTGGCGAAAATAGAGTAACGCCAAAGTCTTCCTTCATCTTCGCTACATTATTTTATATATAACCCTAAGACTACAATTTGGAAGGTTGGGCCGAATGAGATTACACATGAAGATTAGTTACATGAAGCATGCCAATCATGTCAAACGAACTAGAGAACCGAACAGTTGATCCGGACCTAATTGAGGCATCGATGGCTCAGCCGACCTTAGAAGACATGCATCGTTTGTTAATAACCGTCAGTTAGAGTTTGGTATGCATCACCACTGAGCAGCATAATACCCGGATTTGAATAGAGGAGTTGTCAGCCGAGCAAACTTCACCGCCTGGTTATGAACGTCTACCACCAACCATAATCAAGCACATTCGTCATGATTCCAAGTATTGAATATCCATCCTAATCAGGAGGTACCACCACATGTTCAAGGAAACACTACGCAACAACCAAGTCCAATGGGCCCCGGACTCAGACCTTACTTATTAGCAGCAGGAACAACCGGTCATCTGGCCCCAATCTCAGGGCCAGTCGGGTCTCGAACCTCCGTACCAACAATGGCAGCAGTTTCCCGTAAGACCTAGCCCACTCGTGGCCCCTGCGGCCCCTTTAAATGATTTCCTAGTCGTGAACCGACTCCGAGTGACTTATGCAGACTCGGTAGTAGCCAAGGAGCAGCTGGAGGAACTGCACAAAGAGAATGAAGAATTGAAGAAATTGAAAGAACAGATGTAGATATTGCATAAAGGAATCTCCCAAATGAAGGGAGCATGTAAAATAAAAGATATGAATGCATTTTCCCTCTATCCCGAGGCAAGATTACCACAGGGGTTTAAGCTCCCCCTATCACAAAGTTCATTGGCACAACTTCCCCGAAGACACATCTACAATCAGATGTACGATATATTTGACAACTTGAAAAAACGAACGATGATAGTGAAACAAGTAAACAATTGGAAGTGAAACATGTGTGGATGCAAAAACATATATATATATATTCTCTAAAATAGTTATTTAAAAAAAAGTGTAATCAGGAATCTATGTTGACACTTTCAAAATAGTTATAGAAAAAAAAGCGTAAATAGGTAAATTTGAAATTTTAAGATTTTTAAATTTGTTATATAGGTGAAAATTGTAAAATAGGACTAGTCTATTTTGAAAATTGTAAAATATATCTAAATCCATCTATTTTAGAATTCAAATGCTAAAATAACAAACTTAATTAAAAAGTTTCATAAAATCAGTAATCACTTATGGTTTCCTCGTAAAATCCAAAATTTAAAAAACGCAATTTCAAATTTATATGAAAAATATGTACTAAATCTTAGTATTTTAAAATTCAAATATTGAAATAACAAACTTTATTGAATAGATTTATAAAATCAATAATTATTTATAGTTTCCTCGTTAAATTCAAAATAAAAAAAAACACAATCTCAAATGCATATGAAAAATATGTACTAAATCTGTTTATTTTAGAGTTCAAATATTGAAATAACAAGCTTAATTAAATAGATTCATAAAATCAGTAATTATTTAAAGTTTCCTTGTTAAATTAAAAATTCAAAAAACACAATCTCAAATTATATATCTTTAATTTAAGCAAACCTTAAAACTTTCTAAAAACCAATGCAAGGATGAAATAGTCTTTTTGGTGTGATTTTCTATTTTGGACTTGGACTAACAGTATTAAAAGAAACTCATGGCCAAATTATATATCTTTAATTTGTCAAACTAAGTGGTCCTGGCCCCTATATGTTTCAATAGAAGGGATAAAATCCTAGTTTTTTATATTTTTAAAAATAAGGTGCAAGGTAAGGTGGAGATTACTCCATTAGAGACACTTTACATGGAATTTTTCTAACAACACAATAATATTGCCGAATAGATATATATAACATAAAATTAGTTATAGGTTCCAGATCGATAGTTTCGTTGGTCTATTTAAAGGACATAATGTTTGAGGCCATTGTTTTAACTCAGAGTTCAAAAAAGGGCCAAATTTTGCATAAAATCCCGATTGTTATTTATTTTTTAAATCAATTTATTAATTTAAATGTTCGATTATATGATTCATATATTTAATGTTGTATTTTTAGTGAATTAAATAAAAGTTAAAATGACATTTAAATTACGTATAAATGTATAATTAGTTCCACAATATTCAATTCTGTCCCCATTCCTCCCCCTATTTCTCTCTCATCTCCTAGACTTCACCCAAATTCCACATCCCTTCTCCAAGCAATTAAACAAATCGGATATAAAAAAATGGGATTTCTTTTATGCAAAAGAATCAGTTAATTTTGTCAATTAAGGCTATTAAAAAAATGGGATTTATTTGAAAAAGTTTTAAATATAATAACAAGTGAATTTTGTAAATTAAGAGTCTATATTGAACCAAACTTCAAAAATAGTGCAATGTCAATTTTGCTATAGATTTTGAAATTGTAATATTTTATGGTATTGCGCAAAATTAAGTTTGCATTGCATGTTTTTTAGTAGATTACTATGTCTAAATATTTAATTGACAGTGTTTTAGAGTTATTTCAATAATAATAAACTTATTTATTAATAAAATACATGATATTTTGTTTTTTGGTTATCCAAATTTAAGTTTGCACTCCTTATTTTCTAATACATTACTATTTATATATTGGGTCTTATTTGTCTTTACTTTAGAGTTACTTGAGTAACACATAAAAATATAAAGACATCATGCAAAATAAATTTGCATTAAATTTTTTCGATTGCAAAATAATTTTGTATAAATTAAACACAATTTTGTACAAACTTAAATTTGCACAAAACACAATTTTGGTCAAAACACAATTGATAAACAAGCCATTATTTTAGAAGAATATTAAAAAGCATGCCCTTTTTTGAATATTTTTTTTCCTTAGATTTTTTGCAAAAAACATTGTCACAACATTCTGCCCCATTTCCAATTCAACCAACTCTCTCTCTCCCCTACTTTTCTTCTCTCTCTGCAGATCCTTTTCGATCTATATTACATCAAGTCTTCATTCCTCCTATATATGTTCTAAACTCTGCGCTTTTAACACTTGGAAAATAGAATTTCGCGCGAATAAATGCAGCCCTCTATCGCAATGAATTTAATCCGACTGCCTTTTTGGCCGTGATACATAAAATTACGCCTAAAACCTTACACATACTGCCGTTGTTGCACTCACCTCCATCCACCGTAAACCATCCACCACACTCTCCCTCACCCCTACAACCCTCCATATATAAATATATATTTAAATATAGTACGTAGTGCGATGGTGGGTATAGTGAATGCTTCTATATTTTAACGCACACATTATATATATACCACAACACTAAAAAAGTCAAAATAAATAGTTTTAATTTAGAACAGAAAAAATATCTTGAATTGAATAGTTGACTTCTATATCATCAATTGAATAAAATTCAAAAGTATTAATCGTCGTGCCACTTTATATGAGTGTGTGTGTATATATATCGATGCAATCTCTTTGAACAAGATGATCGTGTTTTTGAGAAAAAGAAATGACCAGTTTATAGGTAATGTGTTTGGGATTTGATCGAACTACACATATTCTTGTAGCAAGATCCCTTTTGAAAAAAATACAGAATATATTTGGTTGTGACCAGCCTATCTTAATTTGTTTTTCCATTTGATAGCTTTGGATTGCAAACCCTAAAAAAGTACAATTATGGATTTTCATTGTAATTAACTAAACTATATTTTAATTGTAAATACATGCAAGCCGGCCGGCCAGTTTCACTTCCAATAATATTGATATTAATAATAAAACTCTCTTTGGTTGGTCCTCCAATGTCAATTTGTTTTCCCTATAAATAATCATAGCAACAAGTTTAGTTAATTACCACCTATTCAGAAAGAAAAAAAGCCATTTAAGTTACTACTCACCAAATTAAGTTCACCAACTTAAAATCCTAGCCATGGGTCAGTCCTACAATGTGATTCCATCCAAGTTTATTAGCTTGGTTTTGGTACTCTCTTTTCTTCTCATAATCTCCATGGTTGAGAGCAGACATCCTGGAGGTAAGCTTTAACTATATACTGAAAATAAAGTAAATAAGAGATGTCAAAAATAGTGTGTATAGGGTGCATAACTGCATTGAGTTCCTTTTACAACAAAAGTTTTTATAAGTACTCATGCAAGGCCAGGTACAATATTTTCGATATGACTCTAGAAAGAGCCCGATAAGTATGTTTGTACATATGTTTGTATACATGTGAAGTATCCCATTTCAATAATTGTACCGGGCCCTATATATCTCGGAACCGACCAGCTGTTTGCTCCCCAATTTTTTTATAATTTTTTTGAATATTTTACATTATTAATGTGTTGTATAACTAAATTTTTCTTTTATAAATTTTTTGTTTGATGGGTGTAGTTGGATTTAGAAAGACTGATGCAGGCACAATAAATTGCTTTGCGATTTATGGACAAGAAGATGGAGATACTTGTTTTTCTGTTGCTCAAATGTTTAATCTTTCACTCGACTCATTTCTTGAGATCAATCCGAATATCAACTGTGATGCAATCTTTGTGGGTCAATGGCTTTGCGTTAATGGATTCGTTTCGACTCCTTGAATCAAATATTTGCTAAAGCATATTTGGGCGTTCAAATAGCCAAAGAATTTTAGGAATAAGGAGAATGAGAGCTTTGTTCATTCCTCTGTTGTCATAATAATACTAGCTAGATGTATGCTAGTCACATGATTTCTTGTCAATGGCCATTGTTCTTGTTTGTTGTTAGACTAATCGCACATTTGAATATTTTATATATATATCGTCTTTGATTCGGTTCAGTTGACTTCGATCTAAACTTAATACAAAATAAACAAATTTGAATATATAGTGTTTTCTTTGCAAACCATTAGATTTGAAAAGGTAACCACAGGAAAACCAAATTTTTTTTTTTTTCACTTTTTTTTTCCTTTCAATTCCTTCTCTCCAAAAGTGGTCTCAAGAAAAATGTTATGTTTATTCTATTTTTATACAAAATGATATGCCACTACTCAAATTAGTTGACACGGCACACATTTTACCTCGGTGAAAGAAAAAAAAAAGACAGTAAAATACACAAAGGAAAGAAAGAAATTATAATTTTTATGAATATTTTGGTCTAAATAAGACCTTTTCTTTCTTTCTTTTTTTACTGTTGTGCTTTTTATTTTTTCGGTTTATCATTGAAGGAAAAGTTAGTTTTTAATTGTTGTACCAAAATACTCTTAATATGGTCGTATATGATGCACATGATCATTTTACATCAACCGTAAGGACCATAGTTTAGGGGATTAGAGGGCATTCGCATATACTTAACTCACTGAGTGACGAATTTATATCCATATTATTAAATGCACGGAAGATTTGGTGCATTTATTAAATTGTCAAATTACCGTTCCTCAATTACAAAAAGAAAAATAATAACTCAACTAGGATATGAACCTTAACTTTTAAATGAATAATGTGCAACGTAACCACTTGGTTGAACTCACATTATTTAAAATATATCAATATATATATATATTAATAAAAATGTAAAATGTATAACATGTCACACATGTCGAGTATGCCATGTATTTTAGCGTACAATTATGTAATTTATCAATTTTTGTGTGAGAAGCCAAAATTGGTATGAGTTTTTTCCCCTCTCCTTACAATTAGATTTTTTTGTTACATCACTTATTCTGAGGTAATCTCCAATGTTATTTTCACCGATACAAATTTCTATTATTAGAATTGCATAATAGTAAAATTTCTCTCCAACGAAAGTTTATATATGCATCTTTGCGGGAGATGGCAAGTGAGTCACATTCAATATTTCTATCCTACAGGAAAAAAAATTAAGTGAAGCCAACATTAATAATATTTTTTAAAATAAAGTGCAAAATAAGGTAGAGATGACACGTTGACACCGTTAGAGACACTTCACATGAGACTTTTCTATCAACATAATAATATTGTCAACATATAAATCTTTTAAAACAATCATAACACATGGGATAAGAAAAATATTATAGAAAAATTAGTAACTGGAGAGAATATGAGGAGAGATAAAAAAGGAAAATGCTGGGGTTGCTCAAATTATATACGAATTCTTTATACAAATTGATATATGATTCCACACAAGTAAATAAATAGGGTTGCATATTTGATGTGTTGTGCCAACTGTAGGGAATTAGGGCAGCAAACATGCATCACATACAAAAATTTCTGCACTAATCATTAAACCCTAGGATCTATACAGTCCAATAAAATTGACAGAAGACATACCTTGTGGAGATTTCGAGTTTTTGAAACGAACATGATGGGTCAGATCCTTCTATTGTTGTCGTTCTAGCGTAGAAAATACGACGCCTCTACGGTATGCACACAAGGACAAGATCAGATCCTTGCTTGGTATACTAGCACCGTTTTTGGGTTCTTCTTACACAAATGAACCCTCCACCTATTTATAGGGGAGGCTTTCCTTAATGGACGGTCATGATCAAATCAATCCAATGATCTAGATTTACATTCCAGAACTTTCTATACAAATATCTCTAACTAGAATACTCTAGAATAATCTACCAAAATTATTTACAACTAGGCTATTCTAGAAAGTTCTACATCTAGGTCCTTCTAGAATACTCTAGAAGGTTGGAGGCTCTTCTCCATAATTCCATAAGGTTCTAGAAAATTCCGTAAGTCTCTATAACGTTTCGTAAGGTTCTAAAAAATTCTATAAGCCTCCATAACGTTCCGTAAGGTTCTGGAAAATTCCGTAAGCCTCCATAACTTTCGTCAACGGTCAAGAAGAACAAAGGTTCCCTTTTAAAGGGGAACCCTAGTGAGAACCTTAGGCAACAAACAAATTAGGCCCAAGTCCAACTTGGCCCGTTTTCAATTCGTTTTTGATCCAACTCGTTTTGGTGTGCGACCCTGTAGGTTTATACTCTTTGGCAGTATAATTAAAAGCCCGTTTTATTATACAAATAGTAAGCGGTTTCTAGTAAAACATTACTATTACCCAAAAGGGTATAAAGGTCAAAACGACACAACCTTAAATTGATATGCCACATATTAACTTCTTTTGTCAACCGATATCTAGATTGAACACAAGACTAGGCAAGTGTCATTCTTGCATAGTTCAGTCTTTATTTCGTGATCTCTAAGTATAATTAATCTTATACAAATGACACCTCATTTGTGCATGGCCATGCAAATATTAATTATACTTATCAAGGGGCCCAAAGATATCTCTCTCATTATATGAGAGCGACAAATCCCATCTTGATCAATCACATACCTCTACATAGTTTATAGTATGCTTGATCATCATCTTTATAATTACTCGGTCAAGAGCAATGTTTGATGATGCCTGATATGCTAATCCCTATGTTGATAACCATGACGATCTCAGGTCTAAGGATAATACGATATCACTAATGGGGAACATCACTGATGACATTATATAACACTCCTCGCAGTGTCCCCAAAGCGGGTCGGTCCAATACTTTGTTCCCTAACAAGTATCAGTGTGTTCAGCTTGATATCTCCATATCCATGACTTGTGGAACATTGTCATCAACTGACCCATACTCTAATCATTATATCAATGTGATCCTAGATTATTGACACATGATTAGGGACATCTAAATAATATTATTATAACATTACTACCATCCCAAAATCAAGTCACGTACTTGATAAACTAGTATTAATATATATATATATATATATTATTTATTAGAGAATATAAAGTAAAATCAAATAAACTTTATTAATGACAATAAGCATAAGATATCCAAGTACAAATCATAATCTATGAATAGTCCTAGGACATATCTCTTTCAGTCTCCCACTTGTACTAGGACCATTCATTCATAAAACGAATGTCTAGTGCATTAAAATAACGATCATGTTTAGATTGAGAAAGTGGCTTGGTCAAAGGATCAGCTACATTCTCGTCTGTAGGAACTTTGCATATCTTTACATCACCGTTACTGATAAACTCATGAATGAGGTGATAATGTCTTTGAATATGTTTGGACTTTTGGTGTGACCTTGGCTCTTTAGCCTGAGCAATAGCTCCATTGTTGTCACAATACAAATCCACTGGATTGGTGCTACTAGGAATGACACCAAGTTCAGTGATAAACTTCTTTATCCATACTGCTTCCTTTGCTGCTTCTGAAGCGGCAACATATTCAGTCTCTGTTGTAGAATCAGCGACTGTGGCTTGCTTAGAACTCTTCCAACTCACTGCTCCACCGTTGAGACAAAACACAAAACCGGATTGTGATCTGAAATCATCCTTATCTGACTGAAAACCAGAATCATTGTAGCCATTTACAACCAACTCTCCTTCCCCACCATAAATCAAGAATATATACCTAGTTCTTCTTAAATACTTGAGGATATTCTTGACAGCGGTCCAGTGACTCTCACATGAATCTGACTGGTATCTGCTAGTCACGCTCAATGCGCATGCCACATCGGGACGAGTGCACAACATAGCATACATGATAGAACCTATAGCTGAAGCATACGGGATTCTACTCATGCGATCTCGCTCATCTTGTGTCTGAGGACACTGAGTCTTGCTGAGTGTTGTGCCATGTGTCATTTGCAAGAACCATCTCTTAGAGTCATTCATATTAAACCTACGTAAAACTTTGTCAACGTAATTACTTTGACTCAGTCCTATTAGCTTTCTTGATCTATCTCTATAGATTTTGATCCCAAATATGTAGGTTGCCTCGCCCAAATCTTTCATTGAGAAACACTTTTCCAGCCAGGTCTTAACAGACTCAAGTATAGGAATATCATTCCCAATGAGTAGTATGTCATCTACATACAATACCAGAAAGACTATCGCGCTCCCACTAGTTTTCTTGTACACACAAGGTTCCTCTTCGTTCTTTATGAAATCAAACTCTTTGATAGTTTCATAGAAACGAAGATTCCAGCTCCGAGATGCTTGTTTAAGACCATATATGGCTCTCTTAAGCTTGCATACCTTGTTAGCATTTCTTGGATCAACAAAACCTTCAGGTTGTGTCATGTACACATCCTCTTCAAGGTATCCATTGAGGAAAGCAGTTTTGACGTCCATTTGCCATATTTCATAGTCATAATATGCGGCAATGCTTAAAAGGATCCGGATTGATTTAAACATGACAACTGGTGAAAAGGATTCATCATAGTCAATACCATGGATTTGTCGATATCCTTTTGCAACCAATCGAGCTTTATAGACATCGATCTTGCCATCCTTATCAATCTTAATTTTGAAAACCCATTTGCAACCTATGGCTCTACAGCCATCTGGCATGTCAACCAAGTCCCATACTTGATTGTCATGCATGGATTTCATTTCGGATTTCATAGCTTCTAGCCATTTCTCGGAACTAGAACTTTTCATTCCTTCTTTGAAAGTCAAGGGCTCATTGTTGTCTAACAACACTATGTCTTGCTCATCTGAGACGAAAAGTGATAATCTCTCAGGTTCGCGACGTGGCCTATTTGACCTTCGTAAGACTGTAACTTCTTCAGGAGTTTCTGCAACTATTTGCATACTTTGTTGAGGCTTTTCATTAAGATTACTATCATCTCGAATTTCTTCAAGATGTATCGTGCTCCCACTATTTTCTTTGGAAAGAAATTCTCTTTCTAAGAAAACTCCATTCCGAGCTACAAACACTTTGTTCTCGGTTGGATTATAGAAATAATATCCTTTAGTTTCCTTAGGATATCCTACGAAGAAGCATTTATCAGATTTGGGTTCCAATTTAGTTGTGATTAGTCGTCTGACGAAAACGTCATAACTCCAAATCTTTAGAAAAGACAGACTTGGAACCTTTCCAGTCCATAACTCGTAAGGTGTCTTTTCTACAGCCTTAGATGGAGATCTGTTTGGTGTGAACGATACGATTTCAAGAGCGTATCCCCAAAATGATAGTGGAAGAGATGTCTGACTCATCATTGATCGAACCATGTCTAACAGTGTTCGATTTCTCCTTTCAGATACACCATTCCATTGTGGTGTTCCTGGTGGAGTAAGTTGTGAAACAATTCCACAACTCTTAAGATGATCATTAAATTCTTGGCTTAAGTATTCTCCTCCTCGATCTGATCGAAGAGCTTTAATAGTCTTGCCAAGTTGATTTTGTACCTCATTTTGAAATTCCTTGAACTTTTCAAAAGATTCCGATTTATCTCTTATCAAGTAAACATAACCATATCTACTGAAATCATCAGTAAATGTGATGAAGTACTGATATCCTCCTCTGGCGGTTGTGTTTAGTGGTCCACATACATCAGTATGAATGAGGGCCAAAAGATCACTTGCCCTATCATTTTTACCATTGAAAGGGCTCTTAGTCATCTTTCCCAATAAACAAGATTCATATCGTTCAAAAGACTGAAAATCAAATGAATTTAGAAGACCATCTTTATGGAGCTTCATCATGCGTTTCTCATTTATATGGCCTAAGCGACAATGCCATAAATAAGTAGGATTCGAATCATCAGACTTGATTCTTTTGTTACTTACATTATATACAGGTATTTCAAGATTTAGAATATAAAGACCATCCAATAATTGTCCAAAACCATAGTGCATATTATCCAAAGAAAATGAACAACGTTTGTCTTTAAAAATGAATTCAAAACCTTCTTCGTCTAACAAAGAAATAGAAATAATGTTTCTGCTATAAGCAGGCACATAGTAACAATTATTTAATTCTAAAATCAATCCTGAAGGCAAAGGAATCTCAAATGTTCCTACAGCTAGAGCGGCAACTTTTGCTCGATTTCCAACGCGTTGGTCCACTTCTCCTTTAGCCAGCTTCCTACTCCTTTTGAGTCCCTTTACATTTGCACAAATGTGAGATGCACTTCCAGTATCTAATACCCAAGAAGTAGAAGAAGCTGAAGTAACATTTACTTCTATAACGTAAGTACCTGAAGACGAAGGGGCTAGTCCCTTCTTTTTGTCGTCAAGATACTTCTTCCAGTTTCTCTTCCAATGACCCTTCTCATTGCAGTGAAAGCATACCATTTCAGCTTGTGGATTAGGCTTTGGCTCAGAACTTGGCTTCTTGTTCTTCCAGTTCTTAACTAGAGCTTTACCCTTGCCTTTGCATTGGACTTTCCTTTGCCATTTCCACCTTTCTTGAAACCCTTCCCCTTTTGAACCATCAGAACATTATTCTTACTTTTCTTAACAATGTTCTGCTCAACTGTTTTTAGCATCCCATGCAGCTCAGTTAATGTCTTCTCCAGGCTGTGCATATTGAACTTCATAATAAACCCATCATATGACTCAGGCAGCGATTGGAGAATGACATCAGTGGCCAACTCTTGGCTAATGGTTGTCCCCAACCTTTCTAAGTGATCAATGTACCCAATCATTTTGAGTTCATGAGGACTGACTGAGCCTCCCTCGGGAAGCTTGCATGAAAACAAAGACTTAGTAGTCTCGAAGCGTTCGACTCGAGCTTGTTCCTGAAACAAACTCTTCAGTTCCTTAACCATGTCGAAAGCATTCATATTTTCAAATTGCTTCTGCAAATCAGCATTCATGCTAGCAAGCATGAGACATGAAACATCTAAATCATCATTTAGATGCTTCTGATATGCGTCTTTCTGTGCACGAGGGGCATTAGCTTCCGGTTCTTCCTCAGGAATGGCATTTTCAAGAATATAATCTTTCCTTTCCTGCTTGAGGACAATTCTCAGATTCCTAAACCAGTCTAGGAAGTTGGTTGTATTTAGTTTTTCCTTCTCAAGGACAGATCGCAACGAAAAAGAAGTTGTGTTATTGTTCGTCATCTATCTACAGCAAAATAACATATGCAAACGTTTACTATGCTTATTTTAAATAAAACTCCTACTATGTCTCACATGCAATTGTCCCAATAGGACATAGTAGGTCCAAGATCCATATTACACAAGGTATTAAGAAAGTTTTGGCTTTTCACTTAAACTTTGTTAATTTTGTAAGCAACATTTGTTAATTACGTTCTATGCAACACTTGGTTTGTTGAGTTTTACATCATATGTTTCGGCTTCTCAACACTTTGCCTCAAGGCCCAAAACCGTTTTGATGGCCTTTTGAAATCAAACCAACACTTTTCTGACTTATGGATATCCGACTTCCATACTATTAATTTATGATGATCTAAGATAACCCCGCTTTGGCAGGCGTCTTCTATAATAATCATAAAATTAATAGTTATCAGTGTTGGAAAGGCACAAACAATTTCTTTTGTTCTAGGGACATAACTATGCAGTCTTATAATAATACAACATAATATTTAAAGAAGCATAAAGCAATAAATATATGATATAGCATGGCTAAAGATTTAAAGCTACTAATTAACTTTGCTTTCCATGGCTAAAGAACCCTTTAGCTGTGATCTTATCAGGTCTATAACAATTGCGTAAACCCTAACAGAACGATTCTGACATGCTTGTATGATAATTGCGGAATTAAAATCATGACAGCATAAAGATTTTAATCAAATAACATGCCAAAAGATGAACCCTAATCGAAACTGTTTAAACACAATCATAAACATGTCGATAACAGTCACCCAGTAATTGCGTTTTTGACATATCAGATCTCTATTAATCAGATTATAAATTAGCATATCATATATGTAAACTGATTAACGAAAATAAAAACATGCTATAGAAAACGATTAATCCATTAATCGATATTAATAAAACCTAGCATGATACTATAACCCGAATATGATTTTAATCGAAATTTAAAACGGGAACAGATCTTCATGTTATAAAACGACGATAATCATGATCGAAAATTAAAGAACAGTAAATAACCTTGCTCTGATACCACTGTAGGGAATTAGGGCAGCAAACATGCATCACATACAAAAATTTCTGCACTAATCATTAAACCCTAGGATCTATACAGTCCAATAAAATCGACAGAAGACATACCTTGTGGAGATTTCGAGTTTGTGAAACGAACACGATGGATCAGATCCTTCTATTGTTGTCGTTCTAGCGTAGAAAATACGACGACTCTACGGTATGCACACACGGACGAGATCAGATCCTTGCTTGGTGTACTAGCACCGTTTTTGGGTTCTTCTTACACAAATGAACCCTCCACCTATTTATAGGGGAGGCCTTCCTTAATGGACGGTCATGATCAAATCAATCCAATGGTCTAGATTTACATTCCAGAACTTTCTATACAAATATCTCTAACTAGAATACTTTAGAATAATCTACCAAGATTATTTACAACTAGGCTATTCTAGAAAGTTCTACATCTAGGTCCTTCTAGAATACTCTAGAAGGTTGGAGGCTCTTCTCCATAATTCCATAAGGTTCTAGAAAATTCCGTAAGTCTCTATAACGTTCCGTAAGGTTCTAGAAAATTCCGTAAGCCTCCATAACGTTCTGTAAGGTTCTGAAAAATTCCGTAAGCCTCTATAACGTTCCGTAAGGTTCTGAAAAATTCCGTAAGCCTCCATAACTTTCGTCAACAGTCAAGAAGAACAAAGGTTCCCTTTTAAAGGGGAACCCTAGTGAGAACCCTAGGCAACAAACGAATTAGGCCCAAGTCCAACTTGGCCCGTTTTCAATTCGTTTTTGATCCAACTCGTTTTGGTATGCGACCCTGTAGGTTTATACTCTTTGACAGTATAATTAAAAGCCCGTTTTATTATACAAATAGTAAGCGGTTTCTAGTAAAACATTACTATTACCCAAAAGGGTATAAAGGTCAAAACGACACAATCTTAAATTAATATACCACATATTAACTCCTTTTGTCAACTGATATCTAGATTGAACACAGGACTAGGCAAGTGTCATTCTTGCATAGTTCAATCTTTATTTCGTGATCTCTAAGTATAATTAATCTTATACAAATGACACCTCATTTGTGCATGGCCATGCAAATATTTATTATACTTATCAAGGGGCCCAAAGATATCTCTATCATTATATGAGAGTGACAAATCCCATCTTGATCAATCACATACCTCTACATAGTTTATAGTATGCTTGATCATCATCTTTATAATTACTCGATCAAGAGCAATGTTTGATGATGCCTGACATGCTAATCCCTATGTTGGTAACCATGACGATCTCAGGTCTAAGGATAATACGATATCACTAATGGGGAACATCACTGATGACATTATATAACACTCCTCGCAGTGTCACCAAAGCGGGTCAGTCCAATACTTTGTTCCCTAACAAGTATCAGTGTGTTCAGCTTGATATCTCCATATCCATGACTTGTGGAACATAGTCATCAGCTGACCCATACTCTAATCATTATATCAATGTGATCCTAGATTATTGACACATGATTAGGGACATCTAAGTAATATTATTATAACATTACTAGCATCCCACAATCAAGTCACGTACTTGATAAACTAGTATTAATATATATATTATTTATTAGAGAATATAAAGTAAAATCAAATAAACTTTATTAATGACAATAAACATAAGATATCCAAGTACAAATTATAATCTATGAATAGTCTTAGGACATATCTCTTTCACCAACTATCATAGGGCACACTCTTGGATGGTTAAAAAAGGCCACGTGAGGCATGGTTTGGCCTTTGCCTAATTAAATGGTATTTCATTGTTAGAAAATTTGACTACATTGAAAGCTTTTTTAGTTAGTTATTATACACATACCTATATTTTTTTTCTGATAAATCAACTATACAACTTTTTATGAGGAAATTACTTACACGACAGGGGAAGAGAAAAATAATACAAGCGTGGCAGTGGCAGAAAATGATCTATCAAAAATATTTACCTTACCTAATTAGTTACCAAAGCAGCAGTAAAAAAGCAGTATGTGTCGAAGGAAATTACACGTAGTGTGTTATTGTCTAGATAGAATATGTATTAGGGATTTTACTGTGTAAATTATGTATTATGGGTCATGTTGGACTTCCTTGTAAATCCTATGTACTATTGTATTCATGCCTTATTTAAAAAAGTTATCTAATGAAAGATATAGCGCATTTGTTCCTATAATAGTACGACATTTTTATCCTTTTTTGTCTTATTTACTCTTAGTGTATTGGCCTTCATTAATCTATCTTATTTAAGGAACGTCCGCTTTATAATTTTTTTGTTTGTACGGTCTTAATTGCATGGAGTAAAACAGTACATATGTGAACATATAAAGGTACATTCGTGTACAATGTGGTATCAATTTAATTAACTTAATCTAATCTGATTAATCGCTGGCAAGAAAGTAAGAACAATTTCAAATTAAAACATATATAAATGGATTAAAAATACAAAATTAAAAGCATACAAAAATGAGGTTTTAGTCAAAGTAAATATATATATATGTTTCAAAACAAAATTAAAAGTATACAAAAATATGGTTTTAATCAAAGCACATATGCTTCAAAAACACATACCAACTCAAGAAGCTATTTTTAGGAAGATCGGCAAAAGTGCTTAATTTGTTTGTCAAATGAGTCGAATAGAAATTGAAAATGAAAATACAAATGAAAGAAAAAAGCATTATTTTACATTTTATAAACTATATGTTGACGGGAGTGTTTTTTTTATTTATTTTTAGAGAAGGGGCTAAAAAAAATTTATTCGTCTAATTTATAAACTCAATAGAAAAATATATTTAAAGAGTGCCAAAATAGGATCCAAAATTGGGAAACGATAAAGGAGAACTCCTCCATTCCACTCTCTCTTCTTTAGCTCTCGTTCCTCCGTATCTCTCTAATGTCACGATAAATGGTTCTCATCTTTTACAGATAGAGAAAGCCTTCCTTCACCGTCAATTTATATAGTTAATTATTTTAATCCATTAGTTTAATGTTTAACTCACTCAATTTGTGTGTCAAATGAGTTGTAGAGAAAGTAAAAAGGAATAAGCACTAAAAAAAACCATTAAGCATTACTTTATAGTTTATAAACTGGGTTTACGGGAGCTTTATATATATATATATATTTAGAGAAGGGGCATGAAAAAATTGTGTCCTTTTTTTTTAAAGAATCGTTGTTGATCGTCTTAGATTTCTTTAGCATCTCATTATACCATCTGTGAGAACCCGCGCTTTTGACGCCCGGTCCCCGTGGCGGCGGTTCCTCCGGTTTAAATTTTGGAAAATGGTTCGTTTTATTATAGGGAAAAAGGTGACGGTTTGCAAAGGAATCAGAGTCGCCAGTGTCCGTATATAGTTAACATAAAACTACGCCTAAAACCCTACACACACTGCCGTTTTATGTTGAACTCACCTCCATCCACCGTAAACCATCCACAACACTCTCCCTCACCGCTACAACCCTCCATACATAAATATATATCTAAATATGTTTGGGATTTGAGCTATACGTACATATTCTTGTAGCAAGATCCCTTTTGAAAAAAATAAATAAATTAGAATATTTAGTTGTGACCAGCCTATCTTAATTTGTTTTTCTATTTGATAGCTTTGGATTGCATAGCCTAAAAAAGTACAATTATGGATTTTCATTGTAACTAAACGTACAATATTTTAATTGTAAATACATGCAAGCCGGCCGGCCAGTTTTACTTATAATAATATTGATATTAATAATAAAACTCTCTTTGGTTGGTCCTCCAATGTCAATGTGTTTTCCCTATAAATAATCATAGCAACAAGTTTAGTTAATTACCACCTATTCAAAAAGAAAAAAAAGCCATTTAAGTTACTACTCACCAAATTAAGTTCACCAACTTAAAATCATAGCCATGGGTCAGTCCTCCAATGTGATTCCATCCAAGTTTATTAGCTTGGTTTTGGTACTCTATTTTCTTCTCATAATCTCCATGGTTGAGAGCAAACATCTTGGAGGTAAGTTTTTATTGTTAACTATATACAGGAAATAAAGTAAATAAGATATGTCAAATATAGAATATACAGGGTGGGTAAACTGCATACAGTCCCTTTTACAACAATTTTTTTTATAAGTACTCATGCAAGGCGAAGTACAATATTTTCGATATGACCTTAGGAAGAGCCCAATAAGTATGTTTGTATACATGTGAAGTATCCCATATCAACAATTGTACCGAACCCTATATATCTCAGGACCGACCAACTATTTGATCCCCAATTTTTATTTTTATTTTTTTAATATTTTCGTTATTAATGTGTTGTATAATTTAATTTTTCTTTTGTAAATTTTTTGTTTGATGGGTGTAGTTGGATTCAGAAAGATTGATGCGGCCACAATTAATTGCGATGCGATTTATGGAGAAGAAGATGGAGATACTTGTTCTTCTGTTGCTCAAATATTTAATCTTTCACTCGACTCATTTCTTGAGATCAATCCGAATATCAATTGTGATGCAATCTTTGTGGGTCAATGGCTTTGCGTTGATGGATCCGTGTCAGCTCCTTGAATCGAATATTTGCTAAAGCATATTTGGGCGTTCAAATAGCCAAAGGATTTTAGGAATAAAGAGAATGAGAGCTTCATTCATTCCTCTATTGTCATAATAATACTAGCTAGTAATGTATGCTTGTCACATGATTTCTTGTTAATGGACATTGTTCTTGTTTGTCCTTAGATTTATCGCACATTTGAATATTTTATATATTTAGTTGCCCTAGATTCATTTCAGTTCAGTTCGGTCAAAACTGAATACAAAATAAACAAATTTCAATATATAGTACTACATCCGTCCCAATTTAATTGTCCAACTTTGAAAAATTAAAACTTAAGGAGACATAATTTTACTCTAAGAGAAAATGCTTATTTCCAAAAATGACCTTTACTTTTTTCCTAATAAAAAAAGGTGGCGGGACCCACAATAAAGAAAGTAGTGATAGCTTAAAGGGTAATATTGAAAATAATAAAAAATGCTCTAATTAATAACTTGCCAAATATAGAAAGTGGACAACTATTTCGGGATATCCAAAAATAGAATAGTGGACAATTAAATTGGGACGGAGGGAGTATTTTCTTTGCAAACCATTAGATTTGAAAAGGTAACCACAGGAAAACCATTTTTTTCACTTTTTTTTTCCTTTTAATTCCTTCTCTCCAAAACGGGTCTCAAGAAAAATGCTATGTTTATTTAATTTTTATGCAAAATGATGTGCCACTACTCAAATTAGTTGACAGGCCACACATTTTACCTCGATGAAAGAAAGAAAAAAGGCAGAGTAAAATACACAAAAGAAAGAAAGAAATTGTAATATTTACGAATATTTTGGTCTAAATAAGACCTTTTCTTTCTTTCTTTTTTTTTACTGTCGTGCTTTTCATTTTTTCGGTTTACCAAAATACCCTTAACATGATCATGTATGATGTTAAGGGCCATAGTTTAGGGAATTAGGGGCCATTTGTGTATACTTTAATTTACTCACTTATTATGCGAATGCAAAATATATAATAATAATAATAATAATAATAATAATAATAATAATAATAATAATAATAATAATAATAATAATAATAATAATCTCATTAGCTAGAAACTGAGTGACAAATTCATGTCCATATTATCAAATGCACGGAGGATTTGGCGTGTTTATTAAATTGCTAAATTACCCTTCCTTATTTACGAAAAGAAAAATAATAATTCAACCAGGATTTGAACCTTAACTTTTAAATGAATGGTGTGCAATGTAACCACTTGGTCAAACTCACAATATTTAAAATATATCAATATATATATATATATATTAATAAAGATGTAAAATGTGTAACATTGCACACACGTCGAGTATGCCATGTATTTTAGCGTACAATTATGTAAGTGATCATTTTTTTGTGTGAGAAGCAAAAATTGGTCTGAGTTTTTTCCCCTGTCCTTACAATTAGATTTTTTTAGTTACATCACTTAATCTAAGGCAATCCCCGATGCTATTTTCACCAATACAAATTTCTATGATTAGAATTGCAAAATAGTAAAATCTCTCTTCAATGAGAGTTTAAATATATATATATATATGTGTGTGTGTGTGTGTGTGTGTGTATTTTTATGTGAGATGGCAATTACTACTCTTAGATCAGGGCGTCAAATTTATAATCAAGTTAAAATGCCAATAAATAATGACGAAGAAGTAGAGGAAAGAGAGGAGGAAAGTATTTCCGAAGAGTCAAACACTCCTGTGAAAAATTACAATCCTACCATTTTCTCTAATGAATCAAAAGAAGTCAAAATTAAAAAAATTGTGCCTAAAGCCCCATTTTCTCAAAGACTAAAAGACAATAAGAAGGAAACTCAGTTTGAAGAAATTCAAGAAATATTTAAATAAGTTCATATTAATATACCATTCCTAGATGCAATTATACAAGTCCCTTCCAACACTAAGTTTCTTAAAGATTTAGTAACTCGAAAGAGGAAAATTAAGAATCCTAAAAATGCATTCTTAGCTTAGCAAGCAAGCTTCATAATCCAATGCAAAATTCTCATTAAATATAAAGAACCAGGTTGTCCTACTATATCCTATAAAATAGGAGACCATCATATAGAGTGTGCTTTACTAGATTTAAGGGCTAGTGTGAATGTTTAGCCATATTCAGTTTATGAGAAATTAGAATTTGAAAAATTAAATTCTACACTTATGACGCTTCAATTGGCTGAAAGGTTTATAAAAATTATTAGATTCTAAGTCGTAGAAGATGCTTTGATTTAAGTTGATACATTTTACTATCTAGTTGATTTTGTTGTTATTAATACTCAACCTACTCCCAATATGAAAGGGTAAATCCCAGTAATTTTAGGTAGACCATTTTTAGCTAAATATAATATCCTTATAAATTGTTGGAATCGTGTGATGAAATTATCTTTTGAAAATCTCACTGCCGAATTTAATATTTTTGATGTAACTAAAATATCTTTAGATTATGAAGATGATTGTATTCGTCAAATTAATTTAATTTATAGTTTAATGGAGGATATTTTTTTAAAATTATTGAGAAAACTTATTTTTTTCATATCTAACATATTTTATAAAATTGTTTCTAAAATTTAAATCAAATTAATGCTCAAACGAATTTAATACGGAAAAATAAAATAAAAAGAAAAAGCTTATTAAAATAAAAAGATTTTATTTAATAAATAAATGTTGAAAAGTCAAAGTCTCATTTTATTTGAAAACCCACGTGCCTTGAAAAGTTAACGCCTCCATCTAATTTAATGGGCTAAGCCCATCAAATTAACAAAGCCGTGCACTTTGGAAAATGAAAGTGGAGTAGCTTTATATGGTGGACCGGTACACCTATGGCTAATGTGTACCGGTCCAACAGTTAATTTGGTTCAAAAAAATATATAAACGCTAGAATTAATTTTTGAAACTTTTAAAACACTATTTAAATTTTGTTTACATTTTATAAGAGATTATATTATTCTTTAAATTTAAGAATTAGGATTCCAAATGTTTATGGTCCTTTGGGAATATCTTCGGTTGCGATTAGAAACGGGGTGATACATACATAAAACTTCGCCTCAAACCCTATATTGAACCAAACTTCAAAATGAGTGCAATGTTAACTTTATAGTAGATTTTCAAATTATAATATTTTATGGTATTGTGCAAAATTTAGCTTACGCTGTATATTTTTTAGCAGATTACTATGCCTAAGTATTTAATTAACAGTGTTTTAAAGTCTTTTCAACAATAATAAACATATTTATTAATAAAACACATGATATATATATATTTTTTGGTTATGCAAATTCAAGCTTGCACTCCTTATTTTCTAATACATTAATATGTATTAGGTCTTATTTGTCGTTGATTTAAAGTTACCCGAGTAATATATAAAAATATAAAGATATCATGCAAAATAAATTTGCATTAAAATTTTTTGATTGCAAAATTAAGTTTGTATTAATTAAACACAATTTTGTGCAAAGTTAAATTTGCACAAAACACAATTTTAGTCAAAACACAATTGATAAACAAACCATTATTTTAGAAAAATATTAAAAAGCATGTCCTTATTTCAATTTTTTTCCTTGGATTTTTTGCAAAAAAACGTTGTCACAACATTTTGCCCCATTTCCAATTAAACCAACCCTCTCCCTCTCTCTCTCTCTCTCTCTCTCTCTCTCTCTCTCTCTCTCTCTCTCTCCCCCCTACTTTTTTTTCTCTCTCTACATAGCCTTTCCGATCTATATTACATAAAGTCTCCATTACTCCTACATATGTTCTAAACTCTACGTTACTAACACCTGAAAAATAGAATTGCACGGGAAGAAATCCAGCCCTCTATCACAATGAATTTACACCGATTGCCTTTTTGGTCGTGATACATACATAAAACTTCGCCTAAAAACCCTACACACATTGCCGTTGTTGCACTCATCTCCATCCACCATAAACCCATCCACAACACTCTCCCTCACCCCTAAAACCCTCCCCATATAACTATATATCTAAATAAGGTAGTGAGATGGTGGGTATAGTGAATTCTTCTATATTTTAATGCACACATTATATACCACAACACTAAAAAAATCAAAATAAATAGTTTTAGTTTATTAAAAAAAATCTTGAATTGGATAGTTGACTTCTATACCATCATGTGAATAAAATTGAAAAGTTGAACCATTAATTAGAAGCTGATACGTGTAAAGATAAAAATGTATCTGCCATATGCTATTGTTGTTGTACTAAGATACCGCTAGAACAAGCCTTAGCACAAGCGTAGGACCGACCGGACAATTATGCGCACAATAATTAAAGAAACAAGCACCACTGGTATTCAAGCAATACGAAAAATAAGAGACTAAAGAAGAAAACAACTAACCAAGCACGCAAGTAATTAGGTGGTGTCGGCAAAACCGCCACTAATCCACCAGGTGATAGCTATTATTGATGAGACCAATTCTGAGTACAACGCACAAAACAAACCTTAGCCACCAATTAGAGCTCTCAATATTATCTCTCAAATATACTCTCTAATCTAGCTAGTAATAATATAACACAACTCATGAATAAACCCTATGACAAGAGGTCTATTTATAGAGTATAAATCCTATGGTCTAGGATTGCACAAACCCAAATCCTACTACAAATTGGATAATACAAATCCAATTAGGATTTGGACAATACAAAGCCAATTAAGAATTGGACAATATAAAACCTAATAGGAATATAATTCATATACAGAGCCAAATCTTCAATTCTCCACCTTGGCGATGTTCCACAAGACCCCAATGCACTCTACCATGATCAAATCATCGAATAAGACGCTATCACCCCCGCCAGTCCCTTAGGACCACCACCCCCCGAGGGGCATCAACACCGAAGGATATTGACCAACGTCGAGCAATGCTCAAACTTGGCCAAAGAAACAACCTTTATCAACATATCTGCCGGATTATCTTTGGTGCCTATCTTAACCAGATTTACAATACCGTTTTCAATAATTTCTCGAATGAAGTGATATCGGACATCAATATGCTTGGTTCTTCCATGATGAACTTGATTCTTCATCAAGTGAATTGCACTCTGACTGTCACAGTGCACCACCACTTTTTTCGGCTTTAAACCAAGATCACTAACTAAACCACGGAGCCATATGGCCTCTTTGACCGCCTCCGTTACTGTAATATATTCTGCCTCCGCGGTAGACAACGCTACCACACTTTGAATCATCGACCTCCAACTCAACAGACCGCTACCCAATGTAAACACATAACCCGTAGTCGATCTCCGCTTGTCTAGGTCGCCGGCGTAGTCCGAATTCACAAAACCCTTAATAGTTGACGTTCCAGATTTTTCAAATACAAACCCTTTGTTCATCGTACCCCGCAGATATCGTAGAACCCACTTAACGGCTTGCTAATGCGATTTTCTAGGGTTCGCCATATACCTACTAACAATGCTCACGGCTTGAGCAATGTTTGGTCGAGTGCATACCATGGCATACATCAAACTTTCAACCGCATTTGCATAAGGAACTTGAGCCATGTACTCCACCTCTTCCTCGGAGCTAGGAGCCATCGTTGCCGATAGTTTGAAGTGCGATGCTAACGGGACATTCACCGGCTTTGAGTTTTCCATCCCGAATTGAGCAACCACTTTTTCAAGGTATTGACTTTGTGTAAGACACAATTGTCCCCTCTTCCTATCTCGTACAATCTCCATCCCCAAAAATTTTCGCGCTCCACCCAAATCATTCATCTCAAACTCCTTGCTTAACTGAGCTTTCAATACGTCGATCTCCACCAAGCTCCGGGAAGTAATGAGCATATCGTCAACGTATGGGAGTAAATAGATGAAATTGCCAGATTCGAGCCTTTTGAAGCAAACACAATGATCAAATTCGCTCTGAGTAAACTTATGCGTGATCATGAACGTGTCAAACCTCTTGTACCATTGACGCGGGAAATGCTTCAATCCGTACAATGACTTTCGAAGTTTGCACACACTATTTTCTTTACTAACAACTTTAAATCCCTCCGGCTGAGAGATATAAATCTCTTCCTCTAGGTCCCTATGCAAGAACGCAGTTTTGACATCGAGTTGTTCAAGTTCGAGATCAAATTGCGCCACCATAGCCAACAATGCTCGAATTGAGGTGTGCTTCACAACCGGAGAGAACACTTCATTATAATCCACCCCTTCCTTTTGCGTATAACCCTTAGCTACCAACCTTGCCTTGAAACGAACATCGGACCCTAGAACCCCGTCTTTCTTAGTGAAAACCCACTTGCACCCGATAGGTTTCTTCCCCTTCGGCAAATCGCATATTTCCCAAGTTCGATTTTTTCGGAGAGAATCCGTCTCATCTTCCATAGCCGCTTTCCACTTCGCATTCTCGCTAGAATCCATAGCTTTTCAATACGAAGTCGGCTCATTCCCGTAACCTACTAAAGCGTATGCCACCATGTTTTCATACCCATATCGAACCGGTGCACGTCGAGCCCTAGGCTCCCTTCCACTAGCTAAAGACGGTATTGTTTGTTGTTGACCCAATTCCACTACTGGAATCTCCGAATTCTCACCGGGAGTCGTCTTTTTCTCGTTAGACTCCTCCCTCGAATCCGTAACTCGAGTATTAACTGGAGTAGTCACTTTTGTTTTCACCACCATCTCGCTCGCCTTGTTCTCCTTTCCTACCAAAATTGAAGAATAACCGTTTGTCGACAAGGTCGTCTTGAACATAGATGCCTCGTCAAACGTTACATCTCTACTAATCACAATCTTCTTGCTTTGAAGATACCACGATTTGTAACCTTTAACCCCATCACAAGAGCCTAAGAATGTTACCTTACGAGCCCTAGGGTCAATTTTCTCATCACGATCATGATAATAAGCCGGACAGCCAAAAATGTGAATGTTGTTGTAACTAACATGAGATCCGGTCCACACCTCCATAGGTGTTTTGTATTCCACTCCGGAGCATGGCAAACGATTAACCAAGAACGTAGCGTAGGATAAGGCTTCACCCCAAAACTGCTTATCCAATTTGGCGTTAGAAAGCATACACCGCACCTTTTCAAGGAGCGTACGATTCATCCTCTTCGCCATTCCATTCTGTTGAGGTGTATCCTTGACCGTGAAGTGGCGAATGATACCTTCTAGTTAGCAGAAATTCTTAAAAGGATCACAAGTGTACTCCCCACCATTGTC
Source organism: Lonicera japonica (assembly GCA_021464415.1). Lineage (NCBI taxonomy): Eukaryota > Viridiplantae > Streptophyta > Magnoliopsida > Dipsacales > Caprifoliaceae > Lonicera > Lonicera japonica. The sequence continues at coordinate 46,447,129 of CM038470.1, forward strand.
TGACCTGAGCACTTTAATTTTTCTACCAATCTGATTTTCAACCATTGCCTTCCACTTTAAGAACACATCAAAGACCTGGTCCTTATGCTTTATGAGATAGACCTAAGTTCTCCTTGAGTAATCATCAACAAAAGTCGCAAAGTAATGATTTCCACCCAAGGATTGAGTCTTTGTCGGCCCCCAGACATCCGTATGCACATAATCAAGTGCTCCTTTCATGGAATGTACCGCTATCCCAAACTTTACCCGAGTCTGTTTTCCAAGCACACAATGCACAAAACTCTAGTTTGCAGCTTTTCGCACCCTCAAGTAGCCCTTGCTTACTCAACACCATCATAGCCTTCTCCCCAGTATGACTCAATCACATATGCCATAACCTCGTTGTGTCAGTCTCTTCAATCGTAACCTAAGCAAACCCAGTCACTGTGTTTCCTTGAAGAAAGTAGAGATTACCCTCATTATTTCCTCGCATCACAACCATAGCCCCGGAGAGAACTTTTAAGTTTCCACCCTCGAGTATTACATGATACCCATTGGAATCAAGAACCCCTAAAGAGATCAAATTTTTCTTTAGATCGGGAACATACCGGACATCACGAAGAGTACGTACTACCCCATCATGCATCTTTAGATGGATCGTACCAATCCCCATCATGTTACATGCATGGTCATTACCCATCAAAACTTTGCTTCCGTTAACCTTGGTGAAGGTATGAAACAATTCCCGATTTGGGCACATGTGGTACGAGCACACGCTATCCAAGATCCACTCGCTCGAAGAGCTAACCCGTGAAGTTACAACCAACATACTCTCGAAGTCCTCATCTTTTCGCGTTCTCCACCGCACCTTTATTCTCTTCACCGCCATTGGTTCTATTTGGACACTCCCGATGTATGTGTCCAGGTTTCTTGCACTTGTGACAAATTATCTTACTCTTGTCAGCCGATCCCCGAGATTTCGACCACAACTTTCCCCAGTTTCCCCGCTTCTTCTCATCGCTAGAACAAGCCTTAGCACAAGCTTAGGACCGATCGGACAATTATGCGTACAATAATTAAAGAAACAAGCACCACTGGTATTCAAGCAATACAAAAAATAAGAGACTAAAAAAGAAAACAACTAACCAAGCACGCAAGCAATTAGGTGGTGTCGGCAAAACCGCCACTAATCCACCGGGTGATAGCTATTATTGATGAGACCAATTCTGAGTACAACGCACAAAACAAACCTTAGCCACCAATTAGAGCTCTCAATATTATCTCTCAAATATACTCTCTAATCTAGCTAGTAAATAATATAACACAACTCATGAATAAACCCTATGACAAGGGGTCTATTTATAGAGTATAAATCCTATGGTCTAGGATTGCACAAATCCAAATCCTACTACAAATTGGATAATACAAATCCAATTAGGATTTGGACAATACAAAGCCAATTAAGAATTGGACAATATAAAACCTAATAGGAATAGAATTCCTATACAAAGCCAAATCTTCAATTCTAGAAAGTACTAATCATCATGCCAGTTGCCACTCTATATGAGTGTGTATATGTATATATATCGATGGAATCTCTTTAAAGAAGATGATCGTATTTTTGAGAAAACGAAATGACCAAAGTTCATTAGCAAAAATGTTGGGACTTGAAGTACATATTTTCTTGTTGCAAGATCCCCTTTGAAAAAAAATTATAATATGTAGTTGTGACCACCCTATCTTAATTTGTTCTACCAATTAATAGCTTTGGATTGCATAGCCTAAAAAAAGTACAATTATGGATTTTCATTGTAACTAAACTATATTTTAATTATAAATACTGCAAGCCGGCTGGCCTGTATTACTTATAACTAAACTAATTATTAACTTATAAATATTGATATTAATAACAAAACTCTCTTTTGTTAGTCCTCCACTGTCAATGTGTTTTCCTTATAAATAATCATAGTAGAAAGTTTAGTTAATTAGCATCTATTCAAAAAGAAGAAAGCCATTTAAGTTATTACTCAACAAATTAAGTTCACCAACTTAAAATCATAGCCATGGGTCAATCCTACAATGTGATTCCATCTAAGTTTATTAGCTTGGTCTTTGTACTCTCTTTTCTCCTTATAATCTCCATAGTTAAGAGTAGACATCTTGGAGGTAAATTTTTATTGTTAATTATATACGGAAAATAAAGTAAATAAGAGATGTCAAATATAGAGTTTTGCATAGGGTCCTTTTACAACAAAAGCTTTTATAAGTACTTATGCGAGGTATGGTACAATATTTTCGATATGACCTTAGAAAGGGCCCAATAAGTATGTATACATGTGAAGTATCCAATTTTAATAATAGTACCGGGTCCTATATATCTCAGGACTGACCAGCTGCTTGCTCCACAATTTTTTAATTATTTTTTTAATATTTTACGTGATTAGTGTGTTGTATAATTTAATTTTTCTTTTATAAATTTTTTGTTTGATGGGTGTAGTTGGATTGAGAAAGATTGATGCAGCCACAATTAATTGCAATGCGATTTATGGACAGGAAGATGGAGATACTTGTTTTTCTGTTGCTCAAATGTTTAATCTTTCACTAGACTCATTTGTTGAGATCAATCCGAATATTAACTGTGATGCAATCTTTGTGGGTCAATGGCTTTGCGTTGATGGATCCGTGTCGACTCCTTGAATCTAATATTTGCTAAAGCATATTTGGGCGTTCAAATAGCCAAAGAATTTTAGGAATAAAGAGAATGAGAGCTTCATTCATTCCTCTTTTGTCAAAATAATACTAGCTAGTAATGTATGCTAGTCACATGATTTCCTGTCAATGGCTATTGTTCTTGTTTGTTGTTAGACTAATCGCACATTTGAATATTTTATATATATAGTCGTCTTTGATTCGGTTCAGTTCACTTCGGTCTAAACTTAATACAAAATAAACAAATTTCAATATATAGTATCTTCTTTGCAAACCATTAGACTTGAAAAGGTAACCACAGGAAAACCAATTGTTTTTTTTCTCACTTTTTTTTTCCTTTCAATTCCTTCTCTCCATAAGGGGTCTCAAGAAAAATGTTGTGTTTATTCTATTTTATACAAAATGATGTGTCACTACTCGAATTAGTTGACAGGGCACACATTTTATCTCGGTGAAAGAAAAAAAAAGATATTAAAATACACAAAAGAAATAAAGAAATAATAATTTTTATGAATATTTTGGTCTAAATAAGACCTTTTTTTCTTTCTTTTTTTACTATTGTGCTTTTTATTTTTTCGGTTTATCATTGAAGGAAAAGATAGTTTTAAATTGTTGTACCAAAATACTCTTAATATGGTCATGTATGATGCACATGATCATTTTACATCAACCGTAACGACCATAGTTTAGGGAATTAGGGGCCATTTGCGTATACTTTACTCACTGAGTGACGAATTTATATCCATATTATTAAATGCACTGAAGATTTGCTGTATTTATTAAATTGTCAAATTACCGTTCCTTAATTACGAAAAGATAAATAATAACTTTACTAGGATTTGAACATTAACTTTTAAATGAATAATGTGCAACGTAACCACTTGGTCAAACTCACATTATTTAAAATATATCAATATATATATATATATATATATTATGTAACACCCCCGCCTTAATCTACAGGATAACACCTGTATTTAAGGCTTGGAGCGTCGCAAACCCATCTCAGTAGAATTAAGATAGGTTTATAAGAAGAAAACAAAGAGACAATAACCTGTATATCAAGTATTCTAAACATGGAGTGGACCAAAATCATAGTATAATGTTCAAGCATGCATCACATATATATACACAAAACCCAAACCACATGAATTCCCAAAGTCTATACAATCCTCGGGCTAGCCATGGCTTCTCGGAAAAACATGTATATCACAAAAACAAAATATTTGTTCTATCAGAGCCTCTATATTGTCCCTGACCCTATCGTATCCTTGTCTTCATGGGACTCGTGAGTACCTGAAATAATTTATGAAAAACCGGGGTGAGCCATTTGCTCAGTAGGGGGGTATAGGCCACACGTTCGAAAACAGTTATATAAACATATCTTTCAAACCATGTTTAATTCGATAATATCAACAAGAACCATATCCATCAAGTGACTACGCATGAACGTGCTAATGCATGTTACCTCCTATGTCAACCGATTACTGTACAATAGAGAGCCTGATCTATGAGTATATTCCAATGCCATCGAGATATCAAATCACCAAGCTGATATTCTGGGATCAATTGCCCCGATCCCATATGAATATAAATAACAATGGCCCTGGGATCAATCATCCCGATTCCATATAAACATCGATAACAACAAAACCATAGTGCTTTGCCAATTTGCATAGGTTCACGGGCTCCACACCGGTGGCTTATAGGAGGCCAAACATTGCTCCCCCCCAGGGATTTAGGGCTTTTCAACCCAAGGACACCGGGCCCTGCCTACTTTCCCATCCCAGCAAGCACTACATAAGCAATACGAACTTCAATGCTCGAGAGACATAAGCTCTCCATAGGACCGATAGACAGTAATAGCCTCCCAGACCATAAATAATGGAAATATGAGCCATAATAATGCTTTCGAACCTTTCGAGCAAGTTTTAAGCTTCCGGTTGACACAATAAATATGCAAACATGTGTGTATGCTAACAAATGAGTGCTAGGAGCAATCTATGCTACACATATTTTGACAAATTTTAACACATGTTCCATGTTGTTCTATATAAATCAACAAATCCATTCCATCATGTATGGTATCCATATCATCATGAAATATGTCATAAAATTTCATTCTAACATATATCTAGTATGTAAATGGCATATATTGCTCCAAAACACACACCCAAGATCTCATATATTACAAATCATTGATTCAATATTCATACAACAACTTTTAGGAAGAATTAGAACATAAGCATAGTAGTTGTTAGCCAATTAATCCAATTACAATAACCACCAAGCAAATAAGGTCATATTTTCAAGTTTTGAGAACAAGAAAACCCCTAGCTCGACTCATTAACAAAGAAGAAGAAGAAGAAGAAGAAGAAGAAGAAGAAGAAGAAGAAGAAAAAGAAGAAATGATGAAGATTTCAGCTCTTCCCCAAGCAAACCCCACGAAGAAGACGATGAATAGGAGGAAGGAAGAAGATTTTGAGTGATTTGAAGCTTAAACCTCGGATTATGGATGAGAAATGGATGAAATCTCTTATTCTCTCTCTCTAGAACTCTCTAAAGCACTATAGGGGATGGAGGGATAAAACGAACTTACACGCCGGACCAGTATGCTGAAAAGTCGGTGCACTATTCATACTGGCGGACCGGTATGCTGAAAAGTGAGTACCGGTTCGCAGCCAAAATTTCCCCCAATTTTTACACGCTGGACTGGTACGCCAAAACTACATATCGGTCTGCAGCCAAATTTTACCCCAACATTTAAACGGCGGATTGGTATGCCTAAATCCCCATACCGGTCCATAATTAACTTTTCTGCCATACTACCCTGTTCTTACTTTGGTCATAATTTCTCACTCAGAACTCCGATTGAGATGATTTTTACGTCCCCAAAAAGGTAATTTCGAGATCTACAAACTAGGGAATAAGCTTTTCTCCAAATTATGGACAAAAAATGTTCTAAAACACGAATTTCACACAATATTAACCCAACATGGCATAATTAACATTAAAATAAATACAGGGTGTTATAATCTCTCCCACTAAATAAAATTTTGTCGTCGAAATTTAGATATTACATATTAATCAAATAATTCGCGGTACTTGCTACGAATTGCTGCCTCTAATTCTCACGTTGCCTCCTCGGCTCCGTGATGTAGCTACAAAACCATCACTAAAGGAATGACTTTGTTCCGAAGTACTTGATCATGACAGTCTAAGATTTGTATAGGACGGGTTTCATAAGTTCCATCATCTAATACTCTGAGATTTTCCCATTGAATAATGTGGGAAGGATCATGAATGTACCGACGCAACATAGATACATGAAATACGTTATGAACATTGGATAGTTGCAGAGGCAAGGCTAGGCGATACGACACATTCCCGATATGTTCGAGAATCTCAAATGGCCCGATGTATCAAAGAGACAGTTTCCCTTTACTACCAAATCGAATAATACTAAAATGGGGTTTAATTTTCAAAAACACATAATCAACAACTTTGAATTCTAGCTGACGACAAGGCCTATCGGTATTACTCTTCTGTCGACTCTGAGCAGTAAGAAGGTGTTGTCGAATGGCTTTGATCTTTTTGGTAATTTGCTCTACCAACTCTGGACCAAACAAGGTTATTTTCCCAACTTCATACCAGCAAACCGGGAATCTACACGGACGACCGTAAAGGGCTTCGTAATGCGTCATGCCTATACTAGCCTGAAAACTATTATTATAAGCAAACTCGATTAACGGCAGATGCTCTATCCAGTTTCCTTGAAAGTCGAGGACACATGATCTCAACATATGTTCAAGGATCTCGGTCTGACACAATGGTTACTGGAACCCCATGGAGCTTGACTATCTCCCGAACGTAAAGTTTTCCCAAACTTTCCACATTTTGGTTGTTTCGGATGGGAAGGAAGTGAGTGAATTTTGTCAATCTATCAACAATTACCCAAATGGTATCTTGGCCCCCTAACGCCTTTGGCAATCCCGAAATGAAATTTATAGTGATGTGTTTCCATTTCCACTAGGGAATGGGCAATGGTTGGAGTTGTCCTGCAGGCCTTTGGTGTTCGGCCTTCACTAGCTGACATGTCATACATCTACTCACAAAATTAACAATATCTTTCTTTATGTCATTCCACCAGAAGTTTTGACACAAGTCCCGGTACATCTTTGTACTACCGAGATGAATGAAAAATCTAGAATGGTGTGCTTCACTTAGAATTTCATTTCTAAATTTTGGATTCTTTCGGTACCACTAGACTATCTCGGACTCAAATCCCACATCAGTCCTAAGTTTATACTCACCGGCTTCCGTAGCCAAATAATCACGTATTACCTGAAATGATCCATCTATCTGTTGGGCATCTATCACCCGTTGCTAGATTGTCGGTTGGGTAATCATGTTATACAAGTAGGCTCAGTTCTCATCACGATTCCCTATAAGGTTATATCTTTGTAATTCCTCCCTCAAGCTCCATTCTTAACACCGTAACGCAGCTAAGGACCCCTGAGATTTTCGGGTTAGGGCATCGGCTACCACATTAGCCTTGCCTGGGTGATATTGCAAAGTGAAATCATAGTCTTCTAAATACTCTACCCACCAGCATTGTCTAAGATTCAGACCTTTCTAGGTGAAGATATATTTCAAACTCTTATGATCATAGTAGACTTAAAATATCTCGTCATACAAGTAATGGCACCAGATTTTAAGTGCAAAGACAATAACTGCTAGCTTTAAATCATGGGTGGGGTAGTTTTTCTCGTGTTGCTTGAGTTCATGAGAAGCATAAGCCACCACATGCTCCTCCTGCATTAGAAAACTACCCAAACCAAGTCTAGAAGCATCACAATAGATCGTATAACCTTTTTCTCGCTCAGGTAAAACAAGAACTGAAGTGGAAGTAAGCCTATATTTTAGCTTCAAGAAGGCTTCCTCACATGAATCATCCCACACGAACTGAACGCCCCTATGAGTTAGGCGAGTTAATGGTAATGCTATATGGGAGAAATCTTTGACAAATCGACGGTAATATCCTGCCAAACCCAAGAAACTCCTAACCTCAGTGACATTACGAGGTCTTTCCCACTTTAGGAATGCTTCTACCTTCCCTGGATCTACAAAGATACCCTCATTTGAGACGACATGTTCCAAGAATTTAACTTTCGACATCCAGAAGTCATATTTACTAAGCTTAGCATATAGATTATGATCCTGAAGAACTTGAAGAGCCAGACGAAGATAATTCTCATGATCTTCATTAGACTAGGAATAGATCAGAATGTCGTCTATGAAGACGACAACAAACTGATCAAGATACGGGCGATATAAATGATTCATTAGATCCATAAAAGTCGTCGGTGCATTCATTAACCCGAATGGCATCACCAAAAACTCATAATGGACATATCGAGTAGGAAACGCGGTCTTCAAAATGTCTTCCTCTCAGACTAACATTTAATGGTAGCTCGATGAAAGATCAATCTTAGAAAACCTAACGGCACCTTGCAATTGATAGAATAAATCATTGATTCGCGGTAATGGATACTTATTCTTAATCATGACACGGTTCAACTGATGATAGTCTATACATAACCGCAAAGACCCATCCTGCTTTTTGGCAAACAAAATAAGTGCACCCCACGGAGACACATTGGGTCTGATAAACCCCTTTCGCAATAATTCATCAATTTTCACTTTCAACTCTTTAAGCTCAACTGGAGCCATACGATACGGAGTTAGAGAAATCAGTGCCATACCCGGAACAATATCAATGGAGAAGTCCACCTCCCTATGTGAGGGTAGACCTGAAAGATCATCAAGAAACATATCAAGAAATTCCCTAACTACAAGGAAATTAGAAGGGCGAGGATTACCTTCCTCACGTGCTATGATACTAGCCTACCACCCAAAGTAACTCCGTTGGTCTTTGGGTTTCAGGAATGCACACGAAACAAATGACTCGGGTGATAGAGACATAAATACAGTATTGTTTGATATTGCATATAAATTGAACAAAATTTTTTTGCTAAAACCCTATAAGAATTAAGGGATTTCACCTTTGTGGATCATGTAGAGGATCTATATGAGGAGACTGGGGTTGAAAGCATTAGATTGCGATTTGGTTAGATTTTTCAATTCTCATTGGGCTGCAAAAATCGATTGTTTTTGCCGCTGAAACGACTTCTGATCGTCCTAATTTTTAAGGCAATAATAGTAACTTTGTGTTCCGAATGACATATCCAAAAATTAGCCCGATCCAACAGTGCGATCAAAAGTTACGATTGATTTACGACTGCAGTACCGAAAACCTAAAGATGTTCTATCGTATTCCTTCCGCCATCAAATCTTGCACCGAATGTGGGCTACGGTATCACCAAGATTTTCTCCTCTCTCAATAGAACAAACCCTAACTCATGAGAATAATTGTTATGATAAGAAGAGACATGGCCGGCGTATATATAAGGCTACGATAGGGACCTTAAGGAGAAATAAGTGTTTGGGCTTCCTATGGAAAGTTGGAATTCTAATTCCACTATGAATTAGTTCCTTCCCTAAATTATAATTCGCACCACTAAAGAATTATTACTGCACTCCCGTCCTTATCTCAAAATTTCATTTCGAGCTTCTTGTTATTAAATACTTATTATTCTGCACACGTTAAGATTACAGATAACTGTCATTTAATTTAAATTACTGACAATTATGTTTAAATGACTTCTTAATTCTTGAGCCTACCACTTAACTTATTTGACATGTCGGATTAACATAATCCACCTGCATGGTTTGACATGATCAAAATTTATAAGCTTTTCAAGGGGCTATCATCAATCCCGATACCGGGACGTGGATTCCGTCAATAATTAATATTCATCATACATATAGTGTTGTCATCCAATTCACGAAGATTATTGATCCATAAATGAATCTTACTCTTAATGAGTCAAAACAACAAACACTACTTATATATGTCTATTAATTATTTCAGGATTAAGAACATAAGTAATCATAATAATCACGGGATTTTAAATTGTTTTATATAGTCAGTATAAAAACAATTAATCCAAACTGGTCATATTCAATACACACAAAGTGTACTAGCACAACGAGTTAAAACTATACCATTTTTTGTATTTAAGATAAACTACTAAAACTTGTGCTATAATCCTACCGATGGGTGTCTAATTCCATCTAAGACTGCGAATCATTAAACTTATATCCACAAGAACCGACGATATGATCTTCTGTGTGTAAGCTATACTCTACACACCAAATTATCTATTATATGGAATAAAAAACACACATGCATAATTTTTAAATAAATAATATAATGCAACCATTGCCCATAGAGATTCTCATTAAAATAACCAAACCAAATTTATAAAATATCCAAACGAACAAGAAAATTATGGTTTTTAGTATATCACTCCAACATCGGGTTCACACTAGAAGGTAAAAACCTTATTATCTAATAGTGGAATCAACACCCGACGTTTGAAGCAATCAAGTATCACAGGAAAAGTGGCTAACCAATCCATATCCAGTATACGATCATAAACCCTTGTATCTAAAATGATAAGATCGAACTCTACCGAGGACTTCCCAAAACTCAAGGAGAAGCTCCTACCAACCGATCCCAACCGAATTCTATTTTCCGTGGGTGTACCAACCGATAAGGGTATATTCAATGATTCAACACACAATCCCAATCTATCAACCAACGTACGTGAAATAAAGGAATGGGAGGCACCAGTATCAAATAGAACTTTAACCCAGGTACTAAAAAACAAGATAGTACCTTCCATCACTTTGACCTTAGGTTGCTCTGACTGTGTCAACATACAAACTTGTCCCTACGTCCTACCACCACCCCGAGAATATGAGCCTCCACCTCCACGAGACCCACTTTGACTCTGCCCACGGCCCTGGCCAGTCTGGTTGCTTGAGAAAGATTGGCCCTCACCGCTCGTACAGCTCGAACCTTGATACTGTGGCCCACTATAAGATGGTTGAGACAACTGTCGACCTATCTTATGACAATCCCTATAGATATGTCCTGGTTGACTGCCCCCAAAACAGATCCTCTCCTTGGATCTCGGGCCCTCAAAACCAAACCCCGAAAATCAGCCTCTACCAACACCTCCACTAGACGACCCGGAATTGCCCTTGGACCTCTTCCCCGAACTATCCACTTCCTTTCCCTCGGTACCTCTCTTCCTATCAAGGAATCTACTAGCGTTTATCCTCTATTGTTCTACCTTCATTGCCATTCTCACAGCTTCAGCGACACTGCCGTGATTCAGGTGATATATCTTCTCTCGAATAAAAGGTTTTAATCCTTTCAAGAACAAACATATCTTTTCCTTAGGGTCATTATCCAGACTCCTATCAAAACGACTTAGACTTTCAAACTTTATTTCATACTTTGCCACATACATGTTCCATTGAATCAGGGAGCGGAACTCAACTCTCTTCAAACTCTGATGGACCGATGAAAAATAATTTTCCAGAACAAGTGAGTGAATTGCTCCCAAGAAGTAGGAGTGTCTGCTCTCATAGACATATTTCTTCACCAGATACCAGCTTGATCAACCAGCTGGTAGGTCCCCAAATTGAGCTTCAGGTCATCGAAGGCTCTCTCTCTATTTGATCGAGCCATGACTCTGCCGCATCGGGACCAGACATTTCATTGAACGTAAGTGGGGCTAACTTCTTGAAATTCTCTAGGGCCACCATAGCCATATTCTCCTGAACTCTACTTTGGGGTTATTCTATATGTTCCAACACGTTAGCCAACTCTCGAACAATGAAAAAGATTTTGAGTGATTCGAAGCTTAAACCTCGGATTATGGACGAGAAATGGATGAAATCTCTTATTCTCTCTTTCTAGAACTCTCTAGAACTCTCTAGAGCTCTCTAGGGGGTGGGAGATGGGTTTTGGTTGAAAAATAGGTAAAGGAGAGGTATAAAAAAAACTTAAATCAAGTTAAGTCGGTGCACTGTTCCTACTGGCAGACCGGTATGCTGAAAAGTGACTACCGGTCCGTAGCCAAAATTTCTCCCAATTATTACACGCCGAACAAGTATGCCAAAAACTGCATACCGGTCCGCAACCAAATTTTGCCCCAACATTTAAACGGCAGACCGGTATGCCTAAATCCCCATACCAGTCCGTAGTTCACTTTTCTGCCATACTACCCTATTCTTATTTTAGTCATAATTTCTCACTTGAAACTCCGATTGAGATATTTTTATATCCCTAGAAAAGTAATTCCGAGATCTACAGTTTACGGACGGAGCTTTTCTCCAAATTATGGATAGAAAATGTTCTAGAACACGAATTTCATACAATATTAACCCAACATGGCATAATTAACATTAAAATAAATACAGGGTGTTACATATTAATAAAGATGTAAAATGTATAACATTTCACACACGTCGAGTATGCCATGTATTTTAGCGTACAATTATGTAATTCATCAATTTTTGTATGAGAAGCCAAAATTGGTATGAGTTTTTTCCCCTCTCCTTACAATTAGATTTTTTTAGTTACAGCACTTATTTTGAGGTAATCTCCGATGTTATTTTCACCGATACAAATTTCTATTATTAGAATTGCAAAATAGTAAAATTTCTCTCCAATGAGAGTTTATATATGTATTTTTATGGGAGATGGCAAGTGAGTCACATTCAATATTTCTATCCTACATAAAAAAATTAAGTGAAGCCAAAATTAATAATATTTTTGAAAATAAAGTGCAAATTAAGGTAGAGATGACATATTGACACCGTTAGATCGAGACACTTCACATGAGAATTTTCTATTAACATAATAATATTGCCGATATATAAATCTTTAAAACAATCATAACACATGGGATAAAAAAAATTATAGAAAAAATAGTAAATGGAGAGAATATGAGATAAAAATGGAAATGCTAGGGTTGCTCAAATTATATACGAATTCTTTGGACAAATTGATATATGATTCCACACAAGTAAATAAATAGGGTGGCATATTTGATGCGTTGTGCCAACTATCATAGGGCATACTTTTTGATGATTAAGCCTGACTAAATGGTATTTGATTGTTCGAAAATTTGACTACATTGAAAGCTATTAGCTTATTACGACTAAAAAGTAGGTAAGAGTTAGAAACAAGTGTTAACAACGTGCATTGCTCAGCTATGTGTACGCATTTTGTAATCTCCTCCTTTCTTTTTATTTAATTGCTGCCACAAACATTTGTATAAAAAAAATTGCATAAAATAAAGTTAGTTTCATACTAATGAAAATAAAAATTTGATTACTTTTTTTAGTTAGTTATTATACACATACCTATATTTTTTTCCCAATAAATCAATTATACAAGTTTTTATGAGGAAATTACTTGTGCGACAAGGGAAGAGAAAAATATTACAAGCATGGCAGTGGCAGAAAATGATCTATCAGAAATATTTACTTTAGCTAATTAGTTACCAAAGTAGTGGTAAAAAAGCAGTATGTCGAAGGAAATTACACGTAGTATGCTATTGTCTAGATAGAATATGTATTAGGGATTTTACTATGTAAATTATGTATTATGGGTCATATTGGACTTCCTTGTAAACCCTATGTAATATTGTATTCATGCCCTATTTAAAGGAGTTATATAATGAAAGATATAACGTAGTTGTTCCTATAATAGTATGACATTTTTATCCTTTTTTGTCTTATTTACGCTTAGTGTATTGGCCTTCATTAATCTATCTTATTTAAGGAACGTCCGCTTTATAATTATTTTGTTTGTACGGTCTTAATTGCATGAAGTAAAACTAGTACATATATGTGAACATATAAAAGTACATATGTGAACAAATAAAGGTACATTCATGTACAATGTGGTATCAACTTAATTAATTGAATCTAATTTGATTAATCACTTGCAAGAAAGTAAGAACAATTTCAAATTAAAACATATATAAATGGATTAAAAATACAAAATTAAAAGCATACAAAAATAAGTTTTAGTCAAACTATATATTAAAAATACAAAATTAAAAGCATACAAAATTAAAACCATACAAAAATATGGTTTTAATCAAAGCACATATGCTTCAAAAACACATACTAACTCAAGAAGCTATTTTTAGGAAGATTGGCAAAAGCGCTAAGAGAATCATAGAGTAATTGTTGAATAAAATCATTATTTTTTTAACTTATCAATTTATATTTTAACTTAATTTGTTTGTTGAATGAGTCGAATAGAAATTGAAAATGAAAATATAAATTAAAAAGAAAAAGCATTATTTTACATATTATAAACTATGTTGACGGGAGTGTTTTTATTTATTTTTAGAGAAAGGGCTAAAAAAAATTATTTGTCTAATTTTATAAACTAAGTCAAAAAATATATTTAAAGAGTGCCAAAATAGGATCCAAAATTGGGAAACGATAAAGGAGAACTCCTCCATTCCACTCTTTCTTCTTTACCTCTCATTCCTCCTCCTTATCTCTCTAATGTCATGGTAAATGGTTCTCATCTTTTACAGATAGAGAAAGCCTTCCTTCACCATCAATTTCTATAGTTAATTATTTTAATCCATTAGTTTAATGTTTAACTCACTCAATTTGTGTGTCAAATGAGTTGTAGAGAAAGTAAAAAGGAATAAACACTAAAAAAACCAATAAGCATTACTTTATAGTTTATAAACCAGGTTTATGGGAGTTTGTTTATTTATATATATATATTTAGAGAAGGGGCATGAAAAAATTGTGTCCTTTTTTTTTAAGAATTGCTGTTGATCGTCTTGGATTTCTTTAGCATCTCATTATACCATCACATACTGAGCATTGTTAAAATCGAGTCATAAATTGTAACTTCAGTTTTTAGAGAGAGAAAGAAAGGGTAAAGAAGAATTTTTGAACTTATGGCTCTTTAGAGAAAAAAATAAGAAGTAGTTCTAGAACAAAACAAAAAGATCAAAAGGTGTAGGATTAATAAAGTTTATACTTGTTTGGTAAATAGGTAGCCTGCTTTGTTGGTAATTTTTTTATATTTTTTGTACATTGTTTGTAATTTCGTCACTATTTATGGGAAAAATGTAAATTAAACCCTGAAGTTTGGGTCTAGATTCAATACATTCTCTAATGTTTCAAAAACGTCAGCGTCTCTCCTAAAGTTGCATAAATGGTTCAATCTCATCCCTAACTCTAAGTTCACTAATAATTTCATCCAAATATTTTACAATTAACCACCTAAAGTTTTAAAAGTGACATTAAACCCCCTGTATTTATCTTTTGTTAACACTTAACCCCATTTTTTTTAACCTTCATTGCCACCACCTCTGATCATTTCATCAAACCTGCCTTCAACTACCTTCATTAAACCTACCTCTGACCATCCATCCCCCGCCATGTACCCCTTTTTCCTAAAATCCACATACATGGCCAGTACCTGGCTTGTTTTTTGTAATACCCCATATTTTGTTTTCGTGTTAATCCTCTTCTTAAGTCTGATTAAGACCAAATCTTTATTGGAGGAGTCGAATTTCATTTTGGAACCTTCATAATTGATCCAACACTTTGAAGTCATTTTAATGACATTAAGGATGCGTGCATGGTTGGAACGCATTTTGGGAAGCCGTGGTTGAAATTGGTGGATAACAGTGAAATACCGAACTTTTACCAAAATGAATTTTTGGCCAACATTGAGATGCCATAAATTTTTTATACGAAGTCCAAATGTCTCCCCGTTTGCGGCTAGAGTCTCATCTCTTTTACTTCTACAGGTGTTGAGCCCGAGTTGATATAACGTCATTTTGGGGGTCAAAAAAGGCCGAGAAAAGTGAGATTTTCGTAGGAAAAAATGGGGCTTTAGGCAAATTGGCCTCTGATCGATCAAAGGTTTAGCTCTCATCAATCAAAGCTAACGATCGTGGTTTTCTCCCTTTTTCTCTTGCTAAATATATTACCCTTCTTCACCCTAATACAAGCATTTTTTAGCATAGCACAAGAGAGGGCTAGAGAGGGATGCGAGCACACATTTGAAGGGTTTAAGAGAGCAATCTTTGTTAGTTCTTTACCATACAAAAGATCCTCCTCCTCCTCATCATCATCATCATCATCTTCATCTTCTTTTCCATTTGGCTTCCACCATTTTTAGGGTTCAAGATTCACTTTGGGGATTTTGTGATTTCTGAAGTTGTGGCTTAATCCATTGCTCAAAACCTCGAAGATTTATCTTGATTAAGGTGAGAATAATAGCACCTACACTCAATTTCAAAGATTATGTGTTGAATCTTTATTTTCAAAGCAAATTGCGGATTTATCTTATAAGCTTGTTGATACACATACATGGGGCTTTGGGTTTGAGATTTATGATTTATACATGTTCTTGTAGTAATTTCATGTTTATATATGTGAATCTCATTATATGCTAGCTTACCATAAGCTCTAGTTGTTATCCATAGCGCGTGTGTATACTTAGCTTACGGTTATATATACCATGTTATGATCTATAAATGAGGATTTATATTAAATGACTTATATTATGTTTTGATATGAACTTGTTACCCTAGAAACTATACATATTTGTTCCTACATATATTATTGAGTTGATAAGCGATTAATTTGATAAGTATACAAGAAATTCCTTATTATTTCATGTTTTCCTCAATTTTACCTTAAAACCCCATTTACACACTAGTGTGCTTAATTGACATTTATATACAACTATAAAAAGATTTGAAACAAATTTAGTATATTGAGATGAGGTTGTGTATACATAATGTTCTTATAATGTAGATAATATATACATGCCATTAGATTACGAATACCATGAATGTGGTAGAGACCCACCATTTTGGCAACAACCATACAATATTTTGTCTAACTTAGTTTCACACTTGATAAAAAGTGGGTTGATACATGATTTCATTACCAAAATTCATGATGATTATATCCACGCGATACATACGCTATAGAATGGACTAATTGCTTTACAGATAGTATTCTGTGAACCCAAGATTTTATTATAAATAGATTGATGAAAACATAAATACAGGATCGTTTGATGTTGCGTATAGATTGAATAAAATACTTTACTAAAACCCTATAAGAATAGAGGGATTTCACCTTTGTGGATCATGTAGAGGATCCATGTGAGGAGACTAGGGTTTGAAAGCATCAAATTGCGATCTGGTCAGATTCTACAATTCTTGCTGGGCTACAGAAATCGATCGTTTTCCTTATTGAAATGACTTCTAATCATCCTGAAATTTCATGCAACAATTGTAACTTTGCGTTCCGATCGACATATCCAAAAATCAGCCCGATCCAATGGTGCAATCAAAAGTTACAACTGATTTACGACTGCAGTACTAAAAAGCTAAAGATCTTTTATCGTATTCCTTCAGAGTGTGGGATACGGTATCACCAAAATTTTCTCCTTTTTTAATAGAACAAACCCTAACTCATGAGAATTATTGTTATAATGAGAAAAGACAAGGCCGGCGTATATATAAGGCTACGATAGGGACCTTAAGGAGAAATAAGTGTTTGGGCTTCATATGGAAAGTTGGAATCTTAATTCCACTATGAATTAGTTCCTTCCATAAATTATAATTCGCACCACTAAAGAATTATCATTGCACTTCCGTCCTTATCTCAAAATTATATTTCGAGCTCCTTGTTTTTAAATACTTATTATTCTCCCCACGTTAAGATTACATATAACCATCATTTAAATTAAATTACTGATAATTATATTTAAATGACTTCTTAATCCTTGAACCTACCACTTAACTTATTTGACATGTTGGATTAACATAATCCACCTGCAGGGTTTGACATGATCAAAACTTATAAGCTTCTCAAGGGGCTATCATCAATCCCTATATCAGGACGTGGATTCCTTCAGTAATCAATATTCATCATACATATTGTGCCGTTATCCAATCCACGAATATTATTGATCCATAAATGAATCTCACTCTTAATGAGTCAAAACAACAAACACTCCTATTAATTATTTCAAGATTAAGAGCATAAGTATTCATAATAACCATGCGATTTTAAATTGTTTTATATAGTCATTATAAAAACAATTAACCTAAACTGGTCCTATTCAATACACACAAAATGTACTAGCACAACGAGTTAAAACTATACCGATTCCTATAGTCAAGATAAACTATTAAAACTTGTGCTACAATCCTACCGATGGTTGTCCAATTCCATCTAAGACCGTGAACTAATAAACTTATATTCCACAAGAACCGATGATATGATCCTCTATGTGTAAGCTATACTCTACACACTAAATCATCTACTATATGGAATAAAAGACACACACATGCACAATATTTAAATAAATAATATAATGTAACCATTGCCCATAAAGATTCTCATTAAAATATCAAAACCAAGTTTATAACATATCCAAACCAACAACAAAATTAAGGCTTTTAGTATATCACTCTAACATAGATTACTAGTTCACTTATTGGAGTTGTTCAAGTATTACATGGACATAATCATGGGATGGATATGAGTTTCTTAAATGGCAAATGTATATTAAGTATATCTTAAGTTGAAAGTATTATCGTCGTCATTGAATTTACCTACCTATCATGTATGCATGTTTGGTATATGAAAACTAGATACACTTTTGGTAAACGAAATTATTATGAAAATATGGATTGAGATGTGTATATATATATATGTACATGTATGAGTGTATTCTTTGGAGAATACTTTATATTGATGTTTTGACTTAGTAAGGCACTAATGGTCCATAGGGAACTTAGCCTTGGCAGTCACGCACATACCTTGATCCGTGTAAAGGGGTCCCACTTTGAGAGCAACATACTTTTTGGTCCGTAAAGGGACCTAGTTTGTTACATACCCTACACATCTAGGTGGTCCATGGGGGACCCAGCCTTAGGAGTTACATACCCTAACCTTGGGGACTTAGATCACGATCACTGTGCACAGTAGAGTAAATCCTAGATGCCTGATGTGAGATGAGACTGACAGTTATATGATTAGTGCCTAAGTCTATCTTATGATATAATTTATTGTTATCACAATTTACTTATACCTTGGTAAAGTATAGTTTATCGTATTTATGGGGATGGGACAGCACTTGGTGTGCATTGCATATAACATGGTACTTTGTATATACATACGTAGTATATATATATATATATATATATCTGAGAATGGTGTATATACATAAGAATGACCCATATTACATTCAATATTGCACGTTGTGTGTCTTTTCCGATGTGTACTTTAGTATACAAACTCTAATAGTTTTTATTGAGCCTGTGTTTAGCTCACTACCGTTTTTTGAAACAATTTTGCAGGTAATTCTTTGGGGGCGGCATGAATTTGAAGTCTAGACACCCCTGATGACCTTAGACTACTTGTAGTCGTCCGTACAAGACATAACTTTTCTATACTTAGTTGATTTGTATATTTTGTATAAATAAACTTGTATTCAATTTTATTCAAAGTGATGTAAAGCCTTTTAATTAATGATTGGCACCTCGTTGGAGGGATTGTCTTATATGGATTAGTTCGATATCTATATAATTAATAACTTTAAACATGTGGAGTTAGATTTTTAGTTAAACTTTATTTTATTCTTTACAAGTTTGGATTTATAAACTATACAAATTCCACATGCCAAAATTATCTTAAAGTGAGGCTTTATATGTGATTCACTATTAATTAGATAAGTTTTAAATTATGTACTATAAACCCGCTGTTGCTTATGGCACCGTGATTAATTGGGTCTCGGAGGTCTAAACTTCATTACGAGATTCGGGAAGTCACATTTTTATAAACTTATTTCATCTTTGTATATATATATATATGGTAGATATATATAGAGAGAGATAGGACAAAATGAAGAGAAAAAATTAGAGAATCAAAGGGGTAAGTATTACACTTTTATGTATGTGTTTCATGTCTTCTTGATTAGATTATCATTTTTAAACCAAGTATTATACTTTTATGTATGTGTTTCATGTCTTCTTGATTAGATTATCATTTTTATGGTTTAATAAGTATCAGACCATGTCATAGAAGTACTAGAACATGTATACGGGGGTATATATATGAAGGTGTGTTTATGTGTCTATAGTATGGTTGGATTTACTTGATTTCAATGGGTTTTAGTTGATGCAAACATCAAAATGTATGCTAAACTTAATTAATTTGATGTCGGTAGTT
This sequence comes from Lonicera japonica, assembly GCA_021464415.1. Classification (NCBI taxonomy): domain Eukaryota; kingdom Viridiplantae; phylum Streptophyta; class Magnoliopsida; order Dipsacales; family Caprifoliaceae; genus Lonicera; species Lonicera japonica. The sequence continues at coordinate 46,467,046 of CM038470.1, forward strand.
AGTATTTGGTTTTATTTATAATTTGGGTGAGATTTCAAGTGTGAAGGTTGCAATGTCAACACTACTGAGTTGGTGGTGTTAAAGAATTAATAGGGTTAACAAAATGGGGTGAAATGTTAACAAAATATAAATTATGGGGGTTTAATATCACTTTTATAATTTTAGTGGGTTAAATGTAAAATATTTGGACAGAATTATTAATGGAGTTAGAGTTAGGGAATATATTGAAACATTTATGTAACTTTAGGAGAGTGTAGACACCCCTATTCTCGACATCCGCAAGAACCCTAAAAAGTTCTTAGAAAGTCCACTTGGAGTCCGAAACTCACTCACACAAACTAAAAATTGTTTTAAATAGAGTTTGTTGACAACAAACATGCTTGTACAACAAACCCTATTTGTCGCGCGACAAACCTGACCATGTCGCGCGACAAGTTCCCCAAACACAAATCACCCACTCTCTAACACATCAATCTATCAGAACCATCACTTTAGCCTTTTGTCACACGACATAGAGCCGTTTGTCGCACGATAAATGGCAATTTGTTGGGATTTTTCATGTGACAAACACTCTTAAGTACTACAAATAGACCTGTACCCCCAAGGGTTTAAACGTGGGATTTTTACCCTAAAAAAACTAGTATTCTCTTTGATTTTCTGATTTTCATGTCATCTTAAGTTTGCTTTATATACTCGTCTAATTTCTGAGAAATTCTCGAGTCCATTCTCGACACTCGAAGTGTTATATTATGGAGTCGAATTCTTGAAAATATCTGGAGAAGGAAACCTAATTTTCATCGGAGATTTTCTCTGCTGTATTATATTTTCTCTATTTTATTCTTGTATATATCATGAGAAAGGTAATTAAAGTCTCTTATAGAATCGAATTACATATATGCGTACTTGTTTTATCATAATTATCCATAGTAATAACTTGTTATATTTGTTGTCCTGTCCACTTTCTAGTTGGATAAACTTATTATCAAGTTACTGATAATTTATTATTTTCAAACAAACTTCTTTTCAAAACCTTAACAAAAATCGTTTTATAAAACCAGAAGAAGTAAGATTATTATCGTGCAGATAAAACTAAGTTTCAAAACCTGGACTGATAAAAGCTTACTTAGGAATGAAACTCGAATATATTATGTCTTATATATAGACCATAATATATCTAATACACTTTTCTCAAGAATTCAATTCCATATTAAATCAATTTCGATAAAGATTCGATCTTTTCTAAAATAACAAACGAGACAATTGATATTGTTATCTGAGGAAACAAAATCGAATCAATCTCAAGTTATCAAAACTAAACTCTTATGACTAATAATTAGGCCTTGACAAAACCAAAACATCAGATTACGGAATACAAAGTTTTCATCCATTTCCCCGTTTTTCCCCAAGTTAGGTTTCTTTAAAGATAATTCTAGAAAATAGTAAAAGTCTAGTAAAAGCATCCAAGTTCTTCAACATAGAATAAACATATAAAGCCATTAAAGACTGAAAGGGTAGAATGGTTGCTTAACACCTTCCCAAACCATAATGTAGTTCCCAAACCCTATAGAATCCTGGTTTTGTAGATACACGTTTAAGGAAAGGGCTTATCCATAGCCTTTCTCCTTACACAAACCCTTTTTGTTCGTTTTCTCATAAAATGTACTAGTGACTTTGAACGAACCCTCCTACATCTAGTTTAGGATAATAGGACATATGATAAGAATTATCATTATTTAGAAGCAAATGGAACAAAGAAACTTCTTCCAATTTTTCAAACCCCTAACAAGAGGTTAAGACCAAAGGTTGCATTTGTGGATTCTCATAGTAGTGACTCTGCTGGGAACTACTGAAAACTAGGCTCTTATATGTGGACTTTTTGTTTATGATTACTGCTTTCCCTACTTTGTTGAATGATTGTAAAAAAAATTATTTTCAAATAAAAATGAGATTTTCAAAATACATGTTGAACAATAAAGACTTTTGTGAGCAGAACCTTTTGAAAATCTTTCACAAACAATGTAACACTCCGTGTTTCAATATGTGTATTTTCATCAATTTAGTTAGCTATTTTTCTGATTCATTTGTGGACTTAGACAAGTCCGAATGTTCCCATGAGTCACTTTAGTGTTATGTATAAAAATCTGAAAATTTTGATTTAATTTGGAACTAGTTTGAGCAATTTGGTACATTCTTGGAAAATTTATTGTATTCTTGAATATTCGGTTTTCCTACTTTTCTTATATTTGGTTCATCGACCTAGGAAAGTCTGAATTGAGTTTAGTATTTTTTGTCATGTCATATTATAGTTATCACACCTTCCAATAAAGTTTCATTAGATTCGGACTTCATTTAAGCATTTTGAGTATTTAGTAGAATTAAAATATATCCTTAACGATTCCTACATATCTATTAGGAATATTCTGGAAAGTTTCGTCACTATCAGAATTGAAATGAGCACTTCGGAGGCATTTTTTGAACCCTGAATTTATACTCGTCAGTTGGATTTTAGTCGACTTTGGAGATTCATAACTTCTTCATTAATTATTGAAATTCCACTCCATAAACTCCTCTAGTTTCAACTTATATCTTTCTACAACTTTCGTGTTTTGACCAAAATCTATTTCACTCTCCTCGATGGTCAAAACAGAGTGCGAAGTAAGCCGATTAGCAAAAAAATTTGATTATGCTGAATTTCGGCAGAGCATTGTCTTCGACGAAATTCTAGTATTAATATATCACGAATTTGGAGATACTTCCTTTGTGAAGTTGTAAAACTTTGAATTAGCTTTCCGTTGATATAAAGATCATCCCAATCGGAGTTCTGAGCAAAGAGTTATGCCCAAAAGATGAACAGTGCACTATAACACATTTGGTCAATCCGAGTTTGACCAAGTCAGCTTGTTTTTATTTGCCTTTGACCAGCTTTGGCCATCTTCTTTAGTCTTAAAAACACCATTAAAATTAGAGAAAAGTTATATACACTTCTAGAGAGAGAAAGGGTGAGAAATGGGAGATATCTAGCTCAAATCAATGATTTTCATTCCAAAATTGTGGATTTCTCAAGTTTTTGACGTGGCGAGTCCATTTCCTAGCTTGGTTTTTTTGAATGGTGGTTGTAGGTTGTTTCTTTGGAGCTCTCTATTTCTGTCCAGAAGTGATTAAAGTGGGAACCTTCCTTCATTTCTTCATTCTTTGCTTGGGGATTGTGGTAAGAGTACTAATACTAGATTTTCGGTACCAAAATCTTACTTTTCTTTGCATGCATGTGGTTTATGCTTGATATATATAATTTGAGCATGTTGATAATTATTATATGAGTTGTTGATGATGGAATTAAGGGCTGATCGTAGTGCATGTTGGTATTCATGGGTTGTTTTGAGATTTTGGTACCGAAATAGCTAGAATCGTCGCATGCATGTTTAATAGCAGAATTTTCATCAAAATTTACCAAATTTCATAATATTAATCAACTTCAAATCATATTTTAAACTCATGGTTAAATATAAATAAGGTGTTTGACGATATTACTAGCAAGTCTAGTATTATTCCTCTTACTAGTCTTCACTAAATGCTTCAAAATAAGAAATTTGGTTAGTACAAGTATAACTCATGGAGAAATTTGAGATTTTTGGATTATGTATTACTATTATTAATGATTTTATTGTTGGCCCTTTTTAGTATAATTATGCAATTATATAAAATAAAAGTGCTACGATGCTAGTATGGGGCGTTAAAGCAGTAAAGACTATCTTTATTGTTCTTGAAATTCTAAAACACTATGGGTTAAGTATATAAATTATTATGAAAAATATTGAGATTGTTGGAACCGGATAAGTACCAGTATATAAATGCTTGAGTTATGTTATTGCACAGACCCATGGTAATGATGGGGTGCCATAAATCTGGTTATTAGTGCACTGATCCAGGGTAAGATAGGGTGCATTTGTGAGTAGTATATTCCGTCTAGTACCGGTATTAGGTCGAATGGGAGGAGGATGTGGATGGATGTTTATACAGCTATCATGTGAGATATGTATTGATAATTAATAAAATTATATTGATGCTTTATGTATAGTTGTCCTATAAATTGGAATATAATCGGGAATTTTGTTAATGATTGAATTGTGAACTCTGTCATATTGTGGTATGATCATGCATTGCATTTTCCCTTTCCCTATAGTTCCCACTGGGACATTTGTGACTCATTCCCTCATTTTTCTTTCAGGTACACATCGTGTCTCGGGTAGAGGTCATCGAGCAGCTCCAAGTTCATTTTAGAGTTTTCTCTGATGCCCCTATGGAATTAGCTATTGTATTATCCTAATTTGTAATAGTTGTAACTTCTAATTAAGTTTGAGTACTTGTACTATCTATGGATGTACTAGTTGTATTTATCGAATTTGGATTGTAATGGATTTGAGACGTATTCTATATTTCCGCGTTATTGATTATACATGATGGATTTCGTAGTATTTACAAATATTTCATGCCAAATTTTTATTAGATTTCTATACCTTATTTAAATTATCAGTTATGTCTATTTGTCTATCTGCTATTAATTAGATACAGCATCCGTTAACACCTGCTTAATTAGGCGGGTTGTTACAGTTAGTATCAGAGGTACAGGTTCAAATTTCCTTCGCCGTGGGATATTGGGTAGATTAAGATCATGCTTTTCTATTAGGCGTTAAGGTGGGGGAAGTTGAGTTTTTATTCTTTATTAGCATAGGCGACAATAGAGTTATGTTATAGTCAACCGCTGTCCAACGGATGACTATCTTATAAAGCAATTGTCTACTGTAGCTAACTAGAGTTGAATTCAATGACCCACACTATCCTCTGGTATTTAAGTTTTGCCTCAACCATATTTTCGAGACACTCTTTACATTTAAAGCTAAATTTTAAATTTCAGTAACTATGAAGATTATGGATTAACTTTTCCTATTTTAAGGCTTTCATGTAATCACTCAAATATAGTTTGAGTTTAATTTTGAATGTCATTTTTTTGTATTCATTGGTTTTGTTTTTGAGATCTTGGATAGTCGTGGTATTGGGATCCTTGGGACCTCACTATTTGGTGGGGAAATATAATTAGTTGAAACCTACAATGATCTTTCTGGCATTCTTGCCTTTAATTCTTGCATTGACTTTCCTACTTTGTACTCGATGACTTATATTACACTTATTCGAATTTCATTTTCTTTCGCAAGTCACCATAGGGTTGTATGTTAATCTCGTGAATTTTGGTAAAAGCACGTATTTAGAATGACTAATTTTAGCTCTATTACTTTGAGACCTCCCCCACTTTTTCGAAAAGTCGTGATAAGTCATTAGATTCATCCTGGAGTGTTTCTTAGCATATGGAATCTAAACGAGCATTTTTAGTATGTTTTCTAAAAAACATCAAATTTGGTCCATGATTGGTGCCGAACCGGTCCGCCAGACTTTCTTCTGCCATACTTTAGCGCTGGACCAGTCTTCCTTTTTCCTCCATACCGGTTTGTCGTATATACACTTGGCTTTGGTTTTAACTATCATCTAACCTCATACGTGTGTGAGTGAACGCTTGGAAAATAAATATTAATTTTATTCTAATGTCTTAAAAGTCTTTCTGGTGTTACTTGTTGGCCAGTATGACATGCGAAACTAAAGGAATATTTGCCCAAGAATGTAACAACCCGCCAAATTAAGCAGGTGTTAACGGATGCTGCATTAAATTAACAACATATAAACAAGTGATTTAAACCAACAATATACACAAAAACAGAGGAATCTAACAAAATTTAGACATGAAGTATTCACACATACCAAGAAATCCACCCTGTCTAACAAACCAAAGCATCACATTTTGATTACAACCCAACATAATTAGTCCAACACGCAAAATACAAATCATCATTCACCGAAAAACTGAAACCCAGATAAGGTCCAAGATTGAAATACAAACCAAATACTGAAGGGAATTAGGGCAGTAATCATGCATCACATACACTAATTTATGCACTAATCATAAACCCTAGGATCTATATTGTTCAATAAAAATCGATAGAAGACATACCTTATATGAGATTTCGAATTAATAAAACGAACAGGATGGATCTGATCCTTCTGTTGTGGTCGTCCTAGCGTAGAAAATATGACGCCTCTACGGTGTGCACACACGAACGAGATCCGATCTTTGCTTGGTGTACTAGCGCCTTTAGGGTTCTCACACCTATTTCGTTTTCTGCCTCTATAACTCACCTTGGACGGCCAAGAAGAACAACAGTTCCCTTTTAAAGGGGAACCCTAGTGAGAAACCCTAAGCAATAAAACGAATTAGGCCCAAGTCCAACTTGGCCCGTTTTCAATTTGTTTTGATCCAACTCGTTTTGGTGTGCGACCCTGTAGGTTTATACTCTTTGGCAGTATAATTAAAAGCCCGTTTTATTATACGAATAGTAAGCGGTCTCTAGTAAAACATTACTACTACCCAAAAGGTATAAAGGTCAAAACGACACAACCTTAAATTGATATTCCATATATTAACTCCTTTTGTCAACTGATATCTAGATTGAACACAAGACTAGGCAAGTGTCATTCTTGTATAGTTCAATCTTTATTTCTTGATCTCTAAGTATAATTAATCTATTACAAATGACATTTCATTTGTGCATGGCCATGCAAATATTAATTATGCTTATCAAGGGGCCCAAAGATATCTCTCTCATTATATGAGAGTGACAAATCACATCTTGATCAACCACATACCTCTACATAGTTCATAGTATGCTTGATCATCATCTTTATAATTACTCGGTCAAGAGCAACGTTTGATAATGCCTGACATGCTATTCCCTATGTTGGTAACCATGATGATCTCAGGTCTGAGGATAATACGATATCACAAATGGGGAAAATCACTGATGACATTATGTAACACTCCTCGCAGTGTCCCCAAAGCGGGTCGGTCCAATACTTTGTTCCCCAACAAGTATTAGTGTGTTCAGCTTGATATCTCCATATCCATGACTTGTGGAACATAGTCATTAGCTGACCCATACTCTAATCATTATATCAATGTGATCCTAGGTTATTGACACATGATTAGGGACATCTAAACAATATTATTATAACATTACTAGCATCCCACAATCAAGTCACGTACTTGATGAACTAGTATTAATATATATTATTTACAAGAGAATATAAAGTAAAAATGAAATAAACTTTATTAATAACAATAAGCATAAGATATCCAAGTACAAATCATAATCTATGAATAGTCCTATGACATATCTCTTTCAAATACAACCATAGATATTAAAAAGTCTTTCAATTAAATGTGAAATAATAAGTTTCGCCATCAACGATAATACAACGAAACTAAAATCCATAAGGGCATCAGAGTGGCTCTAAAACGAACTCGAACCTGGTTCATGACCTCTACGCGTACCACGAGATATACCTGAAAGATAAATGAGAGAATGAGCCAAAACTGGCCTTGTGGGACTTATAAGGAAAGGAAAATACAATGCATAAACATGTCATGTCATGTTATAAAAACTTATAAATTCCATCGCTGACAAGGATTTCCATATTATGCCAATTAATACGAAAAACCATTTATTTTTCACAATTTGTGTCAATTTGTTGTCAACACAAATCTCACCCGATAACAATATGAACGACCATCCACCTCCTCCTCCTCCTCGACCTAATACCGGTACTAGACGGACTATACTACTCACTAACGCACCCCATCTTTCCATGGATCAGTGCACTGGTAACCAGATTTCACGGCACCCTATCTTCCTATAGGTCTGTGCAATAATATCAACTCAAGCATTTATATACCAGTGCTTTCTAGTTCTAACAACCTCGTAACCTCACCGCTATATATTTAATTTGTCAAAACATTTATCCAAAGGTTGTCATATATATTCAAAAGCTTAACTAGGTTATACAATTTAATAATCAACTCGGGTGAATCAACAAATTGATAAATTAGGATTTTGTTTATGCGTATAATGAATCACAATGCCATATCGTTGTAACCATAATATTTATACGGTCTCGTAAGCCAAATGTTGAGAAGAAATCATTAGGCAATTTAGAAACATCATCAAACCTTAAGTGCATGTCTAGTAACGATTTAAAAAGTGAATTAAAAGTGTTTAGTGCTCTGGAAATTCATCAATTTAAAAAAAAATAGGAAGTATTAGACATGCACGTAATGTTTATATGCATTTCGGTACCAAATTCTCAGTTTAGTACAAAACTAGCAACATGTAGGGCAATTAGCCCACATACTCATCAAACACCACCAACATACTATCAAGAACAAAGCTCAGATATCAAAATATGCGGTTATACAATGTGCATGCAAGAGAAAATATGAATTTGGTACAGAAACTCTAGTGTTTTCAACCCAATCAATTCAAGACCTTCGAAATTCAAGAAGAAAAAGGGACTTCCCACCTGGAAGGCTAAAAGAACAGAGTTTATAGGCTTGGGTTGAGCTCAAATGGTCCCTCAAACCACACATGCAAGCTCGAGATGGCAAAGAGAATGCAAAGAACATCAAAAATCTGAGCTTTCAATTTGAAACGCTTGAATTTGAGCCATAAATCCTTCAAAATCCACCAAGAATCACCCATTCTCTCTCTCTAGAATAGCTCTAAGGTTGCTCTCCCACGAAAAATGGTCTGAAATGTTGAGGAAAATGGTTTAAAAATGGGTCCAAGCAGTTAAATTATTAAAAACGAGGCGACAGAATTTTACATTGCGGACCGGTCTGGGGAAAATGGAGACCAGTCCGGTGCCAAGAAATCCTCAGAATTTGATACTGCGGACCGGTCTACAAAAAGGCTATACCGGTCCAACGCCAAAGAATTTTCAAAGTTTCAGAGTGTGGACCGGTCTGCCAAAAGGCCATACCGGTCCAGCGCCAAGGTTTCCAAAACTTTTGTGCCTGCAGACCGGTCTGCCAAATGGCCATACCGGTCCGGCACCAACCTGGATAGGGGATTAATTTCACTAACTATGGATTAAAAACATAGGATGTTACAAAGAAACTATAGGATCTTAATGGGAAATACAAGTTGAATTATTTAAGGATATGTCAAGTTACGCATGTAATACTAAGATGGTTCCATAGTCTTCAACAAACATGTGTTACATAGAATATTTAAACTATACCAAATGTTTTGAAACCTTAGGATATTCACAAAGTGTTTTTGAAACTACAGCGGGATGACAATATGTAACACTCTAGTGGTTGCCTTCAACATTAATACTGGAAGTTGATGTTTGGATACACGACTACAATGTGTTATTCTTTCAAGGCTTTTCCCTACCTTATGTATTTAAAAGTATATCCTGTTGTCTATCGTGAGGTTTATTTTAAAAACTTGTGGTCTAAACAAGGATGTTTCCTAAGGTATATTTTGAAGTAGTAATGTATTTTAAAAGAAAAGTTTGGAGATTTAGGTATATTGCTTTAAGTGTGGATTGAGGGTTTAAATTCCGTTATTTTGAGTCGAAATTCATTTGTTTTCTTCGTTAAGTTCACCGATTCTTTAATCACATAAATTTTGTAATGTTTGTTGCGAAGACTCTTCTTAAAAAAAAGAAATTAATTTTGATCCTTGGGGTTACCTCTTTTATAATGTCTCAAGCCTTTGGGAGGCCTAACTTCCTGTTGGTTTGTGTTTTGGATATTGGCTAATTTTTGCCTTTTAGAAAATTCTTTTACTGGTCAAGCATTTGGGTGGCCTAAAAATTTTAGAAAACACTTTGTGACCATCTTTTTTGAGTTTTAGTAACAATACATATCACCATATCATTATATGTCCACTCTATTTAGTGATGTAATTTTTTATGGACATTTGCCCGCTATGGGAGTATTTATTCATCATAAATTGTGTCAAAAATTGGGTGTAATCATATAGTTGTTGTCCATTATGTAAGGTCTACCCTTTTAATGGTCCATTCTTCGGTTTGAACACTTCGGTCGTGTTTGTTGTGGCTAGTTACATGAGTCCATGTCAAGTTCTAGCAGTGGAACAAATAATTGTACCTCTTTCCAGTAGGAGTTCTGGATGGTCTCTGCCTTTATAAACCATTAATTCGGGAAGTTCATACTAGTATACTTACTTGAACTTGAGATTGGCTATTCTCTTAACTCGTGTCCACTCTCGTTTCTATGTCTGGTTATCAAAAATATTTTGTTGGACATTATAGAACTATTGTGAGGGTTGACTAGTGCCATAACTTCTTCTTGTATCATTACCTTTTGTGGTCCATTACTTGGGGCCTCCATCGATCAATTAGGCGGTCAGTTTCCTTAAGTTTATAGTATAGGTCATTTCTCTATATGATTGGTTGGTTGTTCCTTGTGGATGACTTCGAAGTTAATGGAGCTGAATATGACGTTTATTAGAGCTAATAATGTACATTACCAAATATCTGGGGTCAGCTTATAAAGTTCCATGCAAAGATGGCATTTTTGTGAAAATGTGTTGGGATCTCGATGGTCAATTTAAAGCACACAAGAACTTTGATAGGTTCAAATGATGATGAAATCTAGATTATCTATAATACTAGTATTTATTTTACTAAACTCCTAGAAGACGTGTAAGGGCACCATAATTGAAACTTAGCCGAGCAGCTATACCGTAGCAGAAGAGGGTTAATAAATGAAGATAGCACTTTAAGGATTATTCAAGATTGGTGGAGATACATTCAAATTCAAAGGTTGTCTACATTTAGAGACAAAGCTGGGAAGAAGTTCTATATATTAATGTCTTATTTCAATAAATTAACATGCCGACCATTCTAAAATCTGCGAAAAATAGGTAGTATGGCATATGTATTAGTGAGTTCAAATGTAAATTTTAGCTTCAGAAGGCCTAGGAAAGCAGGAGTTATTTGATGACAGATACGTAGAGAAAGATTTTGAAATGATCCAAAAATTGAGTTAACAAGGTTGGCCGAACAAGAATAGTTAATGAGGATGATAATGTGACTTAAACAGAGTGCGCAACAAACGGATGGTGCAGAAGCAAATTCACAGAATAAACCAGTGAAGAATAACCTCTTGGTGGAAACCAAAGCTCTAAAATCGGAGTAAAGCCTTCGGGGGATTATATGAAGAATGGTTCAAGTCAGGCAACAACTGAAGACCATAGTATTGGGACTTTTAAGTGACTGAAGGAATTCCAGAATGTCTTAGGCTAAGAAGAATTGTTTATATTTAATTTGGTACAAGGTTTATTACATTGGAAAAGTACATCATAATGGAAGGGCAAGTGGAAATTGAATTGTTTGAAAAACGGGTATCTTGCGCTAAAACTGTCCGGCTCCACACATACATGGTTAGTGGTGGAGAGTCTAGTAAAATTATTATGAATTCGCCTGTGTTTGAATTGGAGATTACAAGTGATAATTGGGGTTCATTAGAGGTAGCGTTATCAAGTTACAAAAGGCTTCTTGATTCTCAATTACTCTGAATTATCTCATCCTTGTTTCGGTTTTGCCTTATCTAAAAGTATTGTTTATTTACAGTGTGATTCTCAATATCTACCATGGTTGTTACATTCTAAGCTATATATAAATATATATCCTTGGGAGAAATTACATTTTAGTCATTGATGATCTAGGAAATAATATTAACAAAAGTTATTAAAGGTTACGTACTAAGTCTTTCAAGTTTCGTTCGATGGTATTACACCAAACCCTTGTCTTGTATAGTAAACATTCTATTCGTGCATGTGTCTTTATCCTTGTAACGAGAGGTAATAGTTAGTCTTCATTAGTGTCAGTATATGATATGTCCGCGTGTGTGGCTTCTTTGTTTAGAGCTTGATAACTACAGAGTGGGTTTTAGAGTCCACATTATTCCATTTTGTAATTTTTGAATTCAACCACAAAGTTGTTTCCCTCAAAAGCTTGGATTATGGGTTTGACTTATGTCCATTGGCTTTATTGCTGTCAATTTGTGCAGGTTCAAATTTCAAGGACGAAATTTCTTAAGAGGGAAGGTTGTAACACTCCGTGTTTCGATAGATGTATTTTTGTTAATTTAGTTAGCTATTTGTCCGTTTCATTCGTGGACTTAGATAAGTCTGAATGTTCCCCGACGTCACTTTGGTGTTATGTATAAAAATCTAAAAATTTTGATTTAATTTGGAACTAGTTTGAGCAATTTGGTGCATTCTTGGAAAATTTGGCGTATTCTTGAATATTCGGTTTTCCTACTTTTCTTATATTCAGTTCTTTGACCTAGGAAGGTCCGAATTGAGTTTAGTATTTTTTGTCATGCCACATTATAGTTATTACACCTTTCAATAAAGTTTCATTAGATTCAGACTTCATTTAAGCATTTTGAGTATTTAGTATAATTAAATTATATCCTTAACAATTCCTACAAATCTCGTTTGTGGTTCCAGAACTTTTAGACCTCAGAATTTAGTTCCGTTTTTCCAAAATGTCATAAATATCTATTAGGAATATTCTGAAAATTTTTGTCACTGTCAGAATTGAAATGAGCATTTCGGAAGCATTTTTTGAACCCGGAATTTCAACTCGTCGGTTGGATTTTAGTCGACTTTGGAGACTCATAACTTCTTCATTAATTATCCGAATTCCACTCCGTAAACTCCTGTAGTTTCATCTTATATCCTCTACAAGTTTTGTCTTTTGACCGAAATCTATTCACGCTCCTCGATGGTCAAAACAGAATGCGAAGTAAGCCGATTAGCAAAAAATCAGATTCTGCTGAATTTCGGCAGAGCATTGTCTTCGACAAATTTGTTGTATTAATCTATCACGAATTCGGAGAAACTTCCTCTTATGAAGTTGTATAACTTTGAATTATCTTTCCATTGATATAAAGATCATCCCAATCGAAGTTCCGAGCAAAGAGTTATGTCCAAAATACGAACAGTGCACCATAACACATTTGGTCAATTCGGGTTTGACCAAGTCAGCTCGTTTTTAATTGACTTTAACCATCTCTGGCCATCTTCTTTAGTCCTAAAAACACCATTAAAACCATAGGAAATTTATATACACTTCTAAAGAGAAAGTGTGAGAAATGTGAGATATCTAGCTCAAATCAATGATTTTCACTCCGAAATTGTGGATTTCTCAAGTTTTTGACGTGGCAGGTCCATTTCCTAGCTTGGTTTTCTCGAACGGTGGTTGTAGGTTGTTCCTTTAGGGCTCTCTATTTTGTCCAGAAGTAATTAAGGTGGGAACTTCCCTTCATTTCTTCATTCTGTACTTGGTGATTGTTGTATGAGTTCTAATACTATATTTTTGGTACTAAAATCTTACTTTTCTTTGCATGCATGTGGTTTATGCTTGATATATATAATCTGAGCATGTTGATAATTATTATATGAGTTGCTGATGATGGAATTAAGGGCTAATCGTAGTGCATGTTGGTATTCATGGGTTGTTTTGAGATTTTGGAACCGAAATAGCTAGAATTGTCACATGCATGTTTAATGGCAGAATTTTCATCAAAATTTACCAAATTTCATAATATTAATCAATTTCAAATTATATTTTAAACTCGTGGTTAAACATGCATGAGGTGTTTCACAATATTACTAGCGAGTCTAGTATTACTCTTCTTACTAGTATTCACTAAATGCTTCAAATTAAGAAATTTGGTTAGTACAAGTATAATTCATGGAGAAATTTGAGATTTTTCAATTATGTATTACTATTATTAATGATTTTATAATTGGCCCTTTTTGGTAGAATTATGCAATTATATAAAAGAAAAGTGCTACTCTGCTATTATGGGGTGTTAAAGCAGTAAAGACTATCTTTGTTGTTCTTGAAATTCTAAAATACTATGGGTTAAGTGTATAAATTGTTATGAAAAATATTGAGATTGTTGAAACTGGATAAGCACCGGTATAGAAATGCTTGAGTTATGTTATTGCACAGACACATGGTAAAGATGGGGTGCCATAAATCTGGTTACTAGTGCACTGACCCATGGTAAAATGGGGTGCATTTGCGAGTAGTATATTCCGTCTAGTATCGGTATTAGGTCGAGGAGGAGAAGGTGGTGGATGGATATTTATATAGCTATCGTGTGAGATACGTATTGATAATTTATAAAATTATATTTATGCTTTATGTATAGTTTTCCTATAAATTGGTTTAATCGGGGATTTTGTTAATGATTGAATTGTGAACTCTCTCATATTGTGGTAGGATTATGCATTGTATTTTCCCTTTCCCTATAGTTCCCACTGGGGCATTTGTGGCTCATTCCCTCATTTTCCTTTTAGGTACACATCGTGTCTCGGGTAGAGGTCATCGAGCAGCTCCAAGTTTATCTTAGAGTTTTCTCTGATACCCCTATGGAATTAATTGTTGTATTATCCTAATTTGTAATAATTGTAAATTCTAATTAAGTTTGAGTACTTGTACTATTTATGGATGTACTAGTTGTATTTATCGAATTTGGATTGTAGTGGATTTGAGAAATATTATATATTTCCACGTTGTGTATTATAATGATAGATTTCTTAGTATTTATGAATACTTCATGCCGAATTTTTATTAGATTTTTCTACCTTATTTAAATTATCAGTTATGTCTATTTGTCTATCTGCTGTTAATTAGATACAGCATCCGTTAACACTTACTTAATTAGGCGGGTTGTTACACACAACATGCATGGTTCTATGAGTATGATTTTCACCTTAAACCCTTGAGATATATCGAGTGACGAGAACACTCACATACATGAGAAGTATATCCATAGATTCTCGCATGTACCCGCCCCTATGGTATATCGTGAGATGTTGCCAAATAAGAGGGAGTTTGAAGCTTTCACTGTACATTCACCTGCGTTGCATATAAGATTGAGTTAGACTAAAACATATGTCAGTTAGCCGTGGGAATGTACCACCTTCCACCTTATTTTACACACGACCTTTACAAAAATCAAGTTTTTTCTCGTTGTTATTTTTCTTATTGTTTCTTTTTGCAAAAATCAAGTAACAACAAAATCTTCCTTCATCTCCGCCACATGATTTTAGCTACAACCCTAAGACTACAGTTTGGAAGGTTGGGTCGGATGAGATTACACAGGAAGATTAGTTAAACCAGCTCGCCAATCATGTCGAATGAACTAGAGAACCGAATAGTTAATTCAGACCTAGTCGAGGCGTTGAGGGCTCAGCCTACCTTAGAAGACATGCATCATTTGTTAATAAATGTCAGTCAGAATTTGGCAGGCATCACCACTGAGTAGCAGAATACTTCGACTCGAATAGAGGAGTTGTCAGCCCAGCGAACTGCACTGTCGGGTTTTGAACGTTTGCCACCAACTGTGATCAAGGACAATCGTTATGATTTCAAGTACTAAATATCCATCCCAATCAGGAGGTACCACCACTCGCTCAAGGAAACACTATGCAACAACTAGGTCATATTCAACCCCAAATCTTAACAACCAAGTCCAATGGGCCCCAAACTCAGGCTCTACTTATCAACAGTAGGAACAACCGATCATTTGGCCCCAAAATTTAGGGCTAGCTAGGTCTTAATCCTCCGTACCAGCAATGGCCGCAGTTTCCCGTTAGACCTGCCCACTCAGAGCCCCTGCAGTCCCTTTAAATGATTTCCCATACATGAACTGACACCGAGTGGCTTATACAGAGTCGGTAGTAGCCAAAGAGCACCAGGATGAACCACCCAGAGAATGAAGATCGAATTTAAGAAATTGAAAGAACATATGGAAATCTTGCATAAAGGAATCTCCTAAATGAAGGGAGCATGTGAAATAACATATATGAATGCATTCTCCCTCTACCTCGAGGCAAAATTACCACAGGGGTTCAAGCTCCCCCTATCACAAAGTTCACTGGCACAACTTCCCCGAAGACACATCTACAATCAGATGTACGATATATTTGAAAACTTGAAAAACTGAAAAATTGTAGTGAAACAAGTAAACAATTGCAAGTGAAACATGTGTGGATGCACAAACATATATATATATATATATATGTTCTCTAAAATAGTTATTTAAAAAAAAAAGTGTAAACAGGTAAATTTGAAATTTTTAGATTTTTAGATTAGTTATGTATCTGAATGTAAAATAGGACTAGTCTATTTTGAAAATTGTAAACAAATTGAAAATTCCCAAAATTGTAAAATATATCTAAAATCTTCTATTTTACAATTTAAATGTTGAAATAACAAATTTAATTAAAAAGATTCATAAAATCTGCAATCATTTATGGTTTCCTTGTTAAATCCAAAATTTAAAAAACACAATTTCAAATTTTATATGAAAATATGTACTAAAATTATTTATAGTTTCCTCGTTACATCCAAAATTTTAAAAATACAATCTCAAATTTATATGAAAAATAGGGTCTAGAGTGGGGCTTCCCACTGTAGAGGTAAAGTGGCATTAATCAAGACCGTCGGATTTTATTTAACGCTCCAGATTTTACCATTAAAAATTACTTATTTTAAAACTCAAATAATGTGTCGTTTAAATTAGTCGGGTGTTTAACGCCGTTTGAAAAAAAAATTCAACGGTTTAGGGTTTAAGGAGGTAAACCTCTCTGTATCGTGTTGTACACTTCTTCTTGAAAGATTGAAGAAAGCTATCATTCTCTGCAATATCTCTGTAAAACTCTCTGGTCATTAATATATATTTGAACAAGGTAATATTAAACTATTAGTATTTACTTATATGTTTATATGTGTGGCCATGTGCACAGATTAATGCTCACCGATTACTCCTGCTATGCTTATATCTATATAGCAGCTCGTCCTCTCCATCTTTTTGTATCTTTAAAACACACAATGAATAACCATTTCTCTTTCTATACATGTATAAATATATAGAGAGAGATATTAGATGAAAGTATATGTATGCATGGGCGGAGCCAAGTAGAGGCGAGGTGGGGCCATGGCCCCACCTGGACTGTTTTAAATTTTTTGCGTAGCACGGGGACTTATTTGAAATGAAGAAACAGATAATGTCCACTTTCTGGTCGCCATGGGCGGAGCCAAGTGGCCCCACCTGGATTGTTTTAAAATTTTTGCGTGGCACGGGGGTTATTTGTGGTAGTGTGAAAAGTTGGGGGTCATGCAAGGTAATAAAAGTAAAACTTGTGAGTGGGGAGGAGGGGGTTTTGTGTAAGATGCTATGTAAGTTTGGGGGCAACATGCGCAATTATGGTTGAGGACCAGGGGCTATTCATTTTAATCTTATTCCCCGAAAATTTATTTTATTTTATTTTTATTATTAAGATTTAAGTGTTTTAATATTTATTTGTTTTTTAAATTGTTAATATATTTTTTTGTTGGTTATTATTTATTAAATTTATCTGTTTCTTAGATTGTTAATTATTAATATTAAGTTGATATTTGCTTTTAGGTGTTTATTAATATATTTTTTGTTGTTTATTATTTATTAATGTTGATTTTTTTATATTTGTTTAATATTGATAATAAATTTTGTTATTGAGGGTTGATTTACTTATTAGATTGTTATTTGATAAGTTAATATTGAGATTAATATATTTATTTTTTGGTTATTGTGGTTGATTTAATATTAGCTTAGAAAATTCTTGAAATTTTTTCTTTTTGGCCCCACCTGAAAATAATTCCTGACTCCGCCACTGTACGTATGTATGTATTGTTGTATGTATATTTTAATGCACAGGGACAAAAATGAGAGGGAAATTAAACATAATGGAAGGAGGTGGAGAAATAAGAACCTAAACTTCGGTTCCCATTACACTGCTGAATATTCTATATTTAATAAAGGAGATTTGGTGAAGAGTGAAGACATAACAATTGTTTACTGTTATTTATCATTATTTGGTGGTGCATTTAATAAATTCATATATACCATTGTGAATCATAAATTGGGCAGTTGACTCTCTTTAATTTGACGGATATGATCTCATGAGAAGATCACTTCTAATACATATCAAAAATTTAAACCGAAAGTGGTTATAATACAAGTTTGATAAATATGTTTATTTTCATCTATTTAAATTTTAGATGACCATCTCACTCACTTCCGTTTTGAATTTTTTTATGAAATTCAATAGAGATAGTTTCTTTAATTGAGTGGATTATCTCCCCTAAATTTCATGAAAAATTTCATTCGTTTAGTCTTTGTGTTAGATTCCAAACAAAAAAAAAAATAATTAAAAAATTAATGGAGAGAAGCCAAGACTATAAAGTGCAATGTGTTTGAATTTTATACACCTTTTTAAACTGCTTTTCACTATCCAAATCATTGTTGCATTCTTTCACTAATAAAGCTTTCGCAGTGCACATGATTTGGCCTTTGTTAATTTTGCATTATTTTTATTTTACTACTAAAGATTTGCAATATTTTTATAAATTAGGGTATGTTATTTTTTGTCTCATTCTATATTATTTTGTGTAACAGTTTCAACTGTGCATGGATGCTACAACTATTGATTGGGTACCCAGGGAGGGGATGGAATTCAATTCGGTGGACGATGCATGGAATTTTTGGGTTACTTACGGAGGAAAGGCGGGTTTTAGTGTATGCAAACATTATGAAAACAAGAATAAAGAAGGTAAAATTACATCAAAAAGGTTTGTGTGCTCTAAAGAGGGTTTACGAGTGAAAGACAAACGCGATCACTTTACTAAAACTCCTAGAGCAAAGACAAGAACTGATTGTCTTGCACGTATGGGGATTTCGCTAATTCCTCAGACAGGTAGATATTGTGTGCGAGATTTTGTTGCTGAACACAACCATCTTCTTCAACTTCCAGAATGTTGTCATATGATGCCATCACAAAGAAACATCACACATGCACAAGCTTTTGAGGTTGAGTTGGCAGACGATTCTGGAATTGCACCGAGGGCAACATATGAGTTTATGGGTAGACAAGCTGGCGGAAGGGAAAATCTTGGGTACACTCGACAAGATCAAAAGAATTATCTAAGGAGTAGAAGGAAAAGAGACTTGGAATATGGAGAAGCCGGAAGTCTCTTACGGTATTTTCAGAAACAATCACTAGAGGATCCATCTTTCTACCATGCAGTGCAATTAGATAACTGCGAGCAGATAACTAATATATTTTGGGCTGATGCGATAATGCTTGTTGATTATAACATTTTTGGTGATGTAATTACTTTTGACACTACCTATTCTACAAACAAGGAATATAGGCCTTTTAAGGTATTTGTTGGATTTAATAACCATAGAGGGGTTGTAATCTTTGGGGCTGCTCTCCTTTATGATGAGACAGCAGATTCTTTTGTATGGTTGTTCGAACAATTTTTAGAGGCATATAAACAAAAGAAACCTAATACTATTTTCACCGACCAAGATGCTGCAATGGCGAAGGCATTAATTCAAGTGATGCCAGAGACACGCCACGGGTTGTGTACATGGCGTATAATGCAAAATGGCATAAAAATCATGAAAATTTAATAAAATATGGGTCGTATTTTTTAAGAGACTTTAAAAAACTCATGTATGAGTATGATGATGAAACAAAATTTGAAGAATTATGGAATGTTATGGTCTCAACTTATAAAGTTGGTAAGAGTTCATGGTTGGATGGTATTTATAAAGTAAAGGAGAAATGGGCTAAATGTTACATGAATACAGCTTTTACCGTAGGAATGCGAAGTACACAACTTAGCGAGAGTTTGAATAGCGACTTAAAGGATTACCTTAAAGCAGACTTGGATATAATTCAATTTTTCAAGCATTTTGAACGGGTGGTCAATGACAAGCGCTATAACGAATTGCAAGCTGAGTATCATGCTAGGGAAAAGTTACCTAGGATGAGAGTAAAAACTTCACCTATACTGAGGCAGGCAGCAAAAGCTTATACTCCTATAATCTTTGAATTATTTCAGGAAGAATGGGAGAAAACATTTGAAGCTTACGTAAAATATCGCAATGAGGGTGATACAATGCATGATTATTTAGTTGCAATTGTTGGCCAAGAGGGGGAGTACAAAGTGACAGCTAACCAATTTGATCAATCAGTGTCATGCAATTGTAGAAATTTTAAGAAAATTGGTTTTCTTTGTTGTCATGCGTTGAAGGTTCTTGATGTCATGGACGTTAAGTCAATTCCTGAAAAGTATATTATAAAGAGGTGGTCAAGAGATGCAAGAGCTGGAGGCATTGATGAGGCAAAGAAGAATAAATTTCAAGGGGATGCTAAGTTGGACGTTAATGACAGATATAGAAATCTTTGTCCAAAGTTAGTTAATTTAGCAAGTCAAGCATCTGATTATGCAGAAGGATATTTATTAGTGGACAAGGCATGTGCTGAATTAAGTAAGCAGCTTGATGACATTATAAAGAAATATACTGGAACTGAGATTCCTCAAGTGAATTTGTCAATTTCCAATAATGATTGTGAAGATAGGAGAGGCTCTGTCAATAGTTTATTTGAAAAAGTGAAGGGCCTTAAGAAGAGAGATGGTAGAAAAGGAGGAAAGCGTCCAAAGAGTTGGATAGAAAGACAACCAAAGAAAAAGAAAATATCAAACAAAACACTGATGCTTTTAGCTAGATGATTGTTGGGGTTGCTTTAGAGTGGAACAGCTTACATTGTGTTAAGATTTGTGTTTAATTTATCTGTGTCTTGTTTTAGAAATCTTGGATTATGCTTTCAATTTGGGGTGTTAGTAGACTAATTATGTTCACAGTGGATTTTAATGAATGATTGGGAGAGGGTTGTTTTGTATTGAAATTAGCCAGTCATTCATTATTTGATTGGCAAAGGGTTCTTTTGTATTGCAGCTAACTTGTCATTTACTATTTGTTCTTTCAATGAGAGATATTTGCATATATTGTTTGATGCAACAAATCCATCAATTTTTAGTTCAACGGAGAAGCTGATTCCTCAATCTAGAACACTAGCATTGAATTTTTGGTTATCAAAATTTTCCCTCACTCTTCATTGAGATTTAACTTATGCAATTTTGAAGAAATGAAAATTAGAGAATGGTATTGCATTAACTCAACAGATGCAAGCAAGAAATACATTAATTTGTATCAATGCACATAATGGTAAAAGAAATACAAGAATATTCTAATGAATAAGTCACATTTGTATTAAAACCTCCAAACATTTACAACCAAAGCACCACCACGTAACAAAAGAAGATTTGGTCTTTGCCAAACAAGGAAGAAAGAGGACTAAACACTAAAAAGAAAGAGTTGAACTTAAAAAATGCCAAACCCTTGAAGCTGCTACTTATACATGAACTAAACAAAAATATTAAACAGGAAGAAAAGCCCCGAATCCTAGCTCACTGCTGCCCAATTAAAGTAACTATTTGAGATGGACTGATTCCCAAAATGCTGAGAAGCAAAAGCTCATAGAGAAGCTGTAAATTTTGCTTTACACCATATGTCAACTCAAAAACTCTAGTATTAACAATGTGACATGGCGATCCAAATAATGGCATCGACATTACATCAAAGACTTGCATTGTTTTGGTCACTCAAATGCCCAGGTATTCTCCTTGCAGAACCCCCTCTTCTTCCTTTGGGGTGAAATCATTCTTGATGTTGAACATCTTTCGAATCTCCTCATATTTCTTTTCCCTTTATAATGTCCGCCACAGTTTAATATGTCTGATCCAGCAAAGCTCTTGATGTTCAGATAGCTTGTTGCCTATAATATAATATTTACATACTACCGATTAGAGAGAGTCAAAATAAAGTATTACCCCATAAACAACAAGATTTTGGCGTCAAAATCAAAAGCATAAAGGGAAATTATACTCCAGTTAAGTAAAGATGAAAATTCAAGTTTTTCTGATTTCGAGGGAAAAATTTCCATTTGAAACGATCGAAGGAACAAAATTTGTTTCCCTCTAAAGCAATCATATAAAAACCTCAATTATCTGATCTAGTTCAATGTTCAACACTTGATTGAATTGAGATTCGCTAACTCCATCCCTGCACATGAGCAAACAATATAAACTATTACTTAAAAAAAATTAATGAACAAAGAACAAGAAGCGGAAAGACTAGAATTTGCAGACTAAGCAAATAGGGAAAAAATAAGCTTGTTCTGTAGTCAACAGCAAGTGAGACACCATAATACATAAACTATTAAAAGCTCCTTTGCCTGCCAAAAAAATACATCCTTGGAGATGAAATAATAATTGCACTTTGATATGGCTAAAGAAAGGCAAAATAAATAATCAAGTAAAGTATTTCAATTTTAACATGCGATCATTTTAGTGTTTTATCACTTAGTTTATTCCTAGTTGAAACAAAGTTCAAGTATATGCAAGCAATTTAACAACTCTTAAGGCACACTTAAACTTGTTGAACTATATAAAATGTTTTACCTGAAAATTATAATGCTGTCTAGTTTCCATTGCAATAGCTACATTACAAGAAACAAACTAAACATAATTTACCTTTCATACAACACTTGTTGATCGATAAAACACATTTCTATTTATTGAAAATTTAATTTTTGCTAAAAATTAAGGGATATGATTTTTCAAAACTAAATAAGATCTCAGAATTTCCAAAATGCATTGACGAACTCTTCAATTCAATATAAATGTGATTTTTAAAATATTGAATTTCCTAATATGTGTTAGATCACTTGAAATTTATGAACTGTAATCGTAAACTTGTTCCATTTTATCTCACAAATTTCATATTGTAATCGTACTTGTAATCTTGTATAATACGAAGTATTTCAATAATTTTTCTTATTGATTTAGAACCAAGTTAAAACTTTAATTGATTGTTTTTTTCACTCTTACTACCAAACAACAAAAGGAGGAATTCCTAGACTGTGAGACAACCAAACCAATCCGTAATTCCTTATACTTTCTCAGGGCCATGCTTACCTTGGCATTGAGAAAGTGTAAGGAACAAAAGATCGAATCATAAACTTAAATATTTGTATAACCCTAAGCCCTAATTAGTATTCAAGATTCAATTTTTACACCAAAACAAGATCCGCAAATAATATCATATCAACTATCCAAAAAATTTTAAAATTACTATATATTTCTAGAACCCTAAGCCCCCTGTATTGGTTTTTAGGAATATAAAACTGATAGTTAAGATTTTGAATGTCTCAACCGTAAAGAGAGAGTAATTTACCAACAATAATCTTGCTCTTCTCACCGGTGACGATGATGGAGACGATATGAACTTCAATTCCTTCTTCTTCTTCTTCTTCTCCCCCTCCTCCTCCTCCTCCTTCCACTACCCAAATCAAAGAGAGGAGCGAGAAAATCCGACAAAGTATAATACGTTTCTCTACAGTGGGAAGCCCCACTCTAGAGGAGCCGCTTCCTGAAAAATATGTACTAAAATTATTTATAGTTTCCTCGTTAAATCCAAAATTTTAAAAATACAATCTCAAATTTATATTAAAAATATGCACTAAATCCTAGTATTTTAGAGTTCAAATATTGAAATAACAAACTTAATTAAATAGATTTATAAAATAAGTAATTATTTATAGTTTCCTTGTTAAATTAAAAATTCAAAAAACACAATCTCAAATTTTATATCTTTAATTTAAGCAAACCCTAAAACTTTCTGAAAACCAATGCAACGGTGAAATAGTCTTTTTCGTGTGATTTTCTATCTTGGACTTGGACTAACGAACGGTATTAAAGGAAACTCATGGTCAAACAGTCAACTTAGGGAGGCATCCCTATTTCTCAAACTATTGGTCCTCACCCCTAATATGTTTCAATAGAAGGGGTAAAATCCTAGTTTTTTATATTTTTGAAAGTAAGGTGGAGATTACACCATTAGAGACACTTTACATGGAATTTTTCTAACAACGCAATAATATTGCCGAATAGATATATATATATATATATAGGTTCCAAATAGCTTCGTTAGTATGTTTAAAGAACATAATGTTTGAGGCCATTGTTTTAACTCAAAGCGTTCTAGAAAGGGCCCAATTTTGCATAAAATCCCGAATGTTATTTTATTTTTTAAATCAATTAATTAATTTATGTGTTCGATTATATGATTCATATATTTAATGTTGTATTTTTAGTGAATTAAATAAAAGTTAAAATGACATTTAAATTACGTATAAATGTATAATTAACTTATATATTTGTTCCACCATATTCCATTTTGTACCCATTAATTCCTCCCCCTATTACTCTCTCATCTCCTAGACTTCACCCAAATTCCACATCCCTTCTCCAAGCAATTAAACAAATCGGATATAAAAAAAAATGGGATTTCTTTTTATGCAAAAGAATCAGTAAATTTTATAAATTAAGGATATCAAAAAATGGGATTTCTTTGAAAAAGTTTTAAACATAAGAACCAATGAATTTTGTAAATTAAGAGTCTATATTGAACTAAATTTCGAAATGAATGCAATGTTAACTTTGCTGTAGTTTTTCAAATTGTAATATTTTATGGTATTGTGCAAAATTAAGTTTGCACTACATGTTTTTTAGTATATTATTATCTCTAAGTATTTAATTGACAGTGTTTTAGAGTTATTTCAACAATAATAAACCTATTTATTAATAAAATACATGATGTTTTTGTAATACCCGTAAATTAAATACAGTGCGGGAGTGGCTGCCCGGACAATATCCGAATTTAGGAAATGCTTCCACACTATTTTATTTATGTTATTACATTCATCTTTTAGGTTGGAAAGATTTATGTTGAGTACCCGAGTCGAAATTCGCAAAATCTCACATTTTAAACTTACCCGAAGAACCGACCTTTAGTCATTCGATGCGTCATAACTTTTTCATTTTAGATCAGATTGGAACCTAATTTATACCATTGGAAAGGTATTTCAATTTCCAAGAACGTTCGTGTTTGGCCCGCACCTAATTCCCATCCCTCGTTGGTCAAAACAAGGGTACAAGATCAGTTGGTGGCATAAACAAGCAAATCTGAGGATGAACCAATTTCCAGAACCATGTAGTCGACTACATGAACTGTGATGTAGTCGACTACATTGCCCTGTAGCAGTCAAAATCGTGTTTTTCAAGCCTTGACCCGATTTTTATACGCCATTCACCCCACTTTCTTCTCCACTTCGACCAGAGCTCAGGGAGAGAGTTGAGGGGAGTGAGGAATCATAGAGAAAGGTTCAAGAGAGTAATTTCATCTCATCTAACAACCCAAACCAAGAATCATACACTTCACCTCCATCATCTTCTTCCTTTCTTCACATACACCAAGCTAGGGCTCAAAACTCAACTATGGTATCTTGCGCCTCCATCGTTTAGAGTTCGATCCGCGGCTTGAGTGGTGAAGGTTTAACGCTATCGAGGTAGGAACACTAGTATTAGAACCTATTTTAAGAGTTCATGCACCCAATCACCATTTTATACAAATTTTGGGGATTTTCTATACATATAACTCTTGCTGCGTATATATACACTTTGGGCCTATAAATTAAGAAGGAAATGGTTGATTATTTCTTATAAAATGTAGTATATCATATTTTCCCAAGTATCTCTTCCATTTCCTTGATTTATGACAAACCCTTGTTCCTGGCCTCTAGCGCGCAGGTACTTATCAGTCCGTATAGTAAAGTAAACCTATGATGCGCACTTTATATCATTTGATACTCATGAAATGGACTATTATACCTTTTTAACATGATGTATATGATCTTATAATTGTGATTGGGAAAAATATGATTTTCCTTATACGGAGTAGTCAACACCACTCGTACCAGGTAGATGGTTATTACCGATAACGTATAGCCTTAGTGGCTACGTGAGATTATTGTAGCGCATGGCTTTATGGCTGCGTGAGGTAGCGTACGCCTTCGTGGCTGCGTGAGGTAGCGTCTAGGTGGACCTGGTAGGTGGTCCCTGCCTTGGGCAGAAGAACCCGAGTTTCCGGCTATCTCTGTACACAGTAGATGTGAAAAAATTCTAGACGTGAGTATTATACATGATGGATGTGATATAGGCCTGGTCGCGGTGTCTTGAGATTATATACATGTTACATTGTTTATATATATATTTATGACTTACGAGTACAGACTAGTTACAAACTCACTTTATAAAGCTTCTCCTACATATACATGTTTTTCTCACAAATCCTATAGTTCCTACTGGGCCCGTTTGGCTCACAGTTTTTCCTACACATGTACTTCTAAGGATGGGACGGGACGAGCTGATAAGGGAAAGGTCGACAAGTCTTAGTCTCCTCTGATACTGTAGCATGAGGGCCTTTCACTACTGAAAGGTCATGTTATCGATCTAGTTGTACCATAACTCAACTTATATTATGTAGCCATGTTTGTACTATCTACGTAGCCTACTTGATGTTATGAAGACTGTATTGTGTATGACTATTTTGTGACCGTTGTGTGCTACTTATATATGTATTATGTGGACATTTACTTTTCTTTAATCTTGCTCTTTCGGTTATGGTATAATAGATTAGTGGGACATGTCTATAGTTTAATGCTAGCCTAATGTGGACAAGTGACTTACATTTTAGTTAACCGGTGCGCAACGATACAGACTAATCTGTAAGGCACGAGTTAACAGGAGGGGAAGCTACAGTTCTAGCATGTTCCCAGTTGATTGTGTTATATGTTCTTGACCTTTGCATATTTGTCTTCCTCGCCAGAGTTATTAAATTTTTACTCACTTCTGCCATCGCGTACGGCTCCGTGATCAACCGTGTTCCAGAGGTTCTCCCTCCCAACGGAACTCGGGGCGTCACAGTTTTATTTTTTGGTTATGCAAATCTAAGTTTGCACTCCTTATTTTCTAATACATTACTATGTATTGGGTCTTATTTGTCATTGCTTTAGAGTTACTTGAGTAACACATAAAAATATAAAGACTGATGGAAACTTAGTCCCAAAATCGTTTAATATTGCATATAGACCGAACAAAAAATTTTATGTAAAACCCTAGTGCGGAATCGGATTTTACCTTCAAGATCTCTCTGGTTTGATCTCGTCTCAGCAAGAACAAGAATTGGTGGAGACGAATCGAGAACACGGGCTCGATAGAACCTCAAGATCTTCTATGAACACCGAGTGTGGGCTGCGGTATCACCAAGATCTCCTTCTCTACTCTCTACGGTACAAACCCTAAATTCGTGAGAATTATTGTGTCAAGAGAAGAGGCAAGGCTGGCATATATATAAGGCTACGATAGGGACCCTAAGGGGAAATAAGTGTTTGGGCTTACTATGAAAAACTGGAATCCTAATTCGATTAAGAATTGATTCCTTCCATAAATTATAATTCAAACCACTAAAGAATTATAATTGCACTCCCGTCCTTATCTCAAAAATTATATTATGAGCTCCTTGTTATTAAATACTTATTATTCTCCCCACGTTAAGATTTCAGATAACCGTCATTTAAATTAAATTACTGACAATTATATTTAAATGACTTCTTAATCCTTGAGCGTACCACTTAACTTATTTGACATGTCGGATTAACATAATCCACCTGCAGGGTTTGACATGATCAAAACTTATAAGTTTCTCAAGGGGTTATCATCAATCCCTATACCGGGACGTGAATTCCGTCAAATAATTAATATTCATTATACATATAGTGTCGCCATCCAATTCACGAAGATTATTGATCCATAAATGAATCTCACTCTTAATGAGTCAAAACAACAAACACTACATATATATGTCTATTAATTATTTCTAGATTAAGAGTATAAGTAATTATAATAACCATGGAATTTTAAATTATTTTATATAGTCAGTATAAAAACAATTAACCCAAACTGGTCATGTTCAATACACACAAAGTGTACTAGCACAACGAGTTAAAACTGTAATGTTTCCTGTAGTCAAGATAAACTACTAAATCTTGTGTGCTACAATCCTACCGATGGTTGTCCAATTCCATCTAAGACTGTGAACTAATAAACTTATATTCCATAAGAACCGATGATATGATCCTCTGTGTGTAAGCTATACTCTACACACCAAATCATCTACTATATGGAATAAAAGACACACTTGCACAATATTTAAATAGATAATATAATGCAACCATTACCCATAAAGATTCTCATTTAAATAGCAAAACTGAGTCTATATAACATATCAAAACCCATAATAATAAAATCATGGCTTTTAGTATATCACTCTAACAAAGACATCATGCAAAATAAATTTGCATTAAATTTTTTCGATTGCAAAATTAAGTTTGAATAAATTAAACACAATTTTGTATAAAGTTAAATTTGCACAAAACACAATTTTTGTCAAAACACAATTCTTAAACAAGCCATTATTTTAGAAGAACATTAAAAAGCATGCCCTTATTTCAAAAAAAATTCCTTTGATTTTTTGCAAAAAACATTGTCACAACATTTTGCCCCCTTTCCAATTCAACTTGTTGACCTAAGGTCTTAATCTTATTTTGATAATAATAATAAATCAATCATGTGTAATTTAACATGTTCCTTGATATAAGTATATAGTTTATTTACTTGAAAAATTCAAGAAAAACATGACAAGCATCATTCTTTCACTATTCGATCATTGGACAAGACAATGAAGATCAATTCGCTCAATGCAAATCATGAAGTACAAAGGATCAAAAGACTATATGGAAAGCTTATAGGAAAAAGTTTCAAATGAAGATCAATTCGAAGAAACAAATCAAAGTATTTGAAGACTCGTTAATTCAGTAATTGAGTGAGGGCTTAAGATTTATGTAAAGTTACTTTATTGATCAAATCCTTATAGCTAAAACATATTCATGCATCTTTTAAAGATTGATTCAAACAAGCTTGAAATTGAATTTATTTGAAAAATATTATTTTACAAAGACTGAGTTTCAAAATAAATTCATATTAATTTTCAATAATCATATTTTAAACTCTCATAAAAATAGGTATCTTAGAGACATATCTTTGAGGTTAAAAAATCATTAGAATTGTATTTGGAACTAAATTGCTAAATTGAAAAAATGTTTTTATTTTATATTTAAGATTCACTCAGTTTTTGCACAGTTTTGATCTAATGGTCTAATGGAGGCCTTCTTGAACTCCAATCATTTTGAAATTTTTACAGTAGTAAGACAACATCTCTTAGCACTTTTGATTAAAATTTGAGCATGATCCAACAGTCATATTATGAGATATTATCAAAACAATTTGAATTTTTAGTCAACAAAACTAGATGTTGGAAAGTTTGAAAATGTATACTTTTGACCCAAAACCTTTCTTAATCACCCCAAACGGCCATATACTTTTTCAAACTATATATATGAGGTCTTAGACATGTTTTAACACGCCTTTTCTATTATTCATATATTCAAATATACAAAGATTCAAAAACACATTTTAATCAATCTTTCATCTTTTGAGCTATATATTTTTTATCAAAACTTGATAACTTCTAGTGTGAGCTAATTTCCATATCTTGTAAACACTTAAGAGCTATTGTATTGGTGTGTATTACCACAAACAAATTACTCTTCATTTCAAAAGAGAGTTTGTCTCTTTGTAGAGTAAGAGAGCATATCTTGTGAGAAATGTAGTGGGTATAGCTACATTGTGATTGTTGTGTGCATAACAACATTTTTATTGGAGTTTAATCTTTACCCGAAGAAGATTTAGTGAAAGTTCTTGGGGAACTAACTGAGAGCAAATGTATGGTTTAGGAAACCGAACCGTGAGGACAAAAAGTCTTGAACTTCAAATTGGTTTAATATTTCTAAACTCAAGCTCTTTTTTATTACTATATTGTTACTTAGCTAAGTTGCTTTACTTAAACATTTTAAAAATATTTTAATTCCGCATTAAGTTTTTAAAACCCTATTCACCCCCCTCTAGAGTTATTTTCTGACCAACACAACCAACTTTCTCTCTCCTACTTTTTTTCTCTCTCTGCGTAGCCTTTCCAATATATATTACATCAAGTCTTCACTCCTCCTATATATGTTCTAAACTCTATGCTTTTAACACTCGGAAAATAGAATTGCGTGCAAATAAATGCAGCCCTCTATTGTAATGAATTTACACCGACTGCCTTTTTGGCCGTGATACATAAAACTACGCCTAAAGTCCTACACACACCGCCGTTGTTGCACTCACCTCCATCCATCGTAAACCATCCACAACACTCTCCCTCACCCCTACAACCCTCCATATATAAATATGTATCTAAATATGGTAGTGCGATGGTGGGTATAGTGAATACTTCTATATTTTAACGCAAACATTATATATATACCACAAAACTAAAAAAAATTAAAATATATAGTTTTAATTTATAAAAGAAAAATTCTTGAATTGAATAGTTGACTTCTATATCATCATGTGAATAAAATAGAAAAGTTGAACCATTAATTAGAAGCTGATACATGTAAAGATAAAGATCCCTTTTGAAAAAAATAAATAAATTAGAATATTTAGTTGTGACCAGCCTATCGTAATTTGTTTTTCCATTTGATAGCTTTGGAATTATGGATTTTCATTGTAATTAACTAAACTATATTTTAATTGTAAATACATGCAAGCCGGCCGGCCAGTTTTACTTATAATAATATTGATATTAATAATAAAACTCTCTTTGGTTGGTCCTCCAATGACAATGTGTTTTCCCTATAAATAATCATAGCAACAAGTTTAGTTAATTACCATATATTCAAAAAGAAAAAAGTCAGTTAAACTACAACTCACTAAATTAAGTTCACCAACTTAAAATCATAGCCATGGGTCAGTCTTCCAATGTGATTCCATCCAAGTTTATTAGCTTGGTTTTGTTACTCTCTTTTCTTCTCATAATCTCCATGGTTGAGAGCAGACATCTTGGAGGTAAGCTTTTATTGTTAACTATATAATGAAAATAAAATAAATAAGAGATGTCAAAAATAGAGTATACAGGGTGGGTAACTGCAAAGGGTTTTTTACAACAAAAGTTTTTATAAGTACTTATGCAAGACCAAGTACAATATTTTCGATATGACCTTAAAAAGAGCCGAATAAGTATGTTTGTATACATATGAAGTATCCCATTTCAATAATTGTACTGGGCCCTATATATCTCAGGACCGACTAGCTGTTTGCTCCCCAATTTTTTTATTTTTATTTTTTTGAATATTTTACGTTATTAATGTGTTGTATAATTTAATTTCTTTTATAATTTTTTTGTTTGATGGGTGTAGTTGGATTCAGAAAGACTGATGCAGCCACAATTAATTGCGATGCGATTTATGGAGAGGAAGATGGAGATACTTGTTCTTCTGTTGCTCAAATGTTTAATCTTTCACTCGACTCATTTCTTGAGATCAATCCGAATATCAACTGTGATGCAATCTTTGTTGGTCAATGGCTTTGCGTTGATGGATCCGTGTCTACTCCTTGAATCAAATATTTGCTAAAGCATATTTGGGCATTCAAATAGCCAAAGAATTTTAAGAATAAAGAGAATGAGAGCTTCATTCATTCCTCTATTGTCATAATAATACTAGCTAATAATGTATGATTGTCACATGATTTCTTGTCAGTGGCCATTGTTCTTGTTTGTCGTTAGACTAATTAATCGCACATTTGAATATTTTATATATATAGCTGTCTTTGATTCAGTTCAATTCAATTCGGTCAAAACTTAATACAAAATAAACATATTTCAATATATAGTATTTTTCTTGCAAACCATTAGATTTGAAAAGGTAACAGCGGGAAAGCCATTTTTTTCTCTTTTTTTTCCCTTCTCTTCAAACCGGGCCTCAAGGAAAATGCCATGTTTAATCAATTTTTATACAAAATGATGGGCCACTATGGAAATTAGTTGGTAGGCCACACATTTTGCCTCAATCTGAAAGAAAAAAAAAAGATGCAGTAAAATGCACAGAAGAAAGAAAAGAATTATATTTTTTACAGATATGTTGGCCTAAATAAGACCCTTTTTTTCTTTCTTTTTCTTACTCCGGTGCTTTTTATTTTTTCCATTTATCATTGAAGGAAATGTTACTTTTTAATTGTTGTACCAAAATACGCTCTTATCATGGTCATGTATGATGCAAATGACCATTTTACATCAACTTTAAGGGCCATAGTTTAGGGAATTAGGGGGCCATTTGCGTATACTTTACTCACTTATTATGCCAAGGCAATATAATCTCATTAGCCAGAAACGACAAATTTATATCCATATTATTGGACGCACTGAAGATTTGGTGTGTTTATTAAATTGCTAAATTACCCTTAATTCCTCAATTAGAGAAAGAAAAATAATAATTCAACTAGGATTTGAACCATAACTTTTAAATGAATAATGTGCAATGTAACTACTTGATCAAAAATTATCATATTATTTAAAATATATCAATATATATAGAGAGAGAGGAAGGATCTAAAGAGGATCATTTATTTGGTCCTTAAATCTGGACCAATTATTTTGAAGGAGTAAACGTCCGGATGAATTTTTTTATGAAACTTGGTGACGATGATCTCCATGATTAGTTGATCATCTCCACCAAATTTCAACAAAAAATTCAACCGAGAAGTGGGTTAACTAAATATCTTAAATTTTAACAGCCAGAAACGCTCATATATATCAATTTTTTAGTAAACTCTCTTCCCGATTGATTTTTTCTATGAAATTTGGTGGAGGTGATCTATTAATCATGAAGATGTAAAATATATATATTTATATATGTATATATAAATATATAAATGAAGATGTAAAATGTATAACATTACACACACGTTGAGTGTGCCACATATTTTACCATACAATTATGTAGTTCATCATTTATCGTGTGAGACGCGAAAATTGGTCTGAGTTTTTTCCCTCTTCTTATAAATACATTTTTTTGGGGCAATTTGCAAATTTCACCCTAAAATTTGGGGTTTGTTGCATTTTAACCCTAATCTTTCAATTTTAGCAATATCAACCTTGAAGTACTTTTAGTTATACAATGTCAATCCTCCCTCAACTTTCATTTCAAAAGCTATTAATGGAGGCCTACATGGCTAGCTAACGCGAACAAATGAATTGGAAAATTAATGACCCTCAAGGTTTGGGATATGTTGCAACTTTAACCCTGATGTTTTAATTTTTGGCAATTTCAAACTTGAAGTTCCTTTTTAGCTATGCAATGTCAAATGTCAACCCTATGTCTGCTTACGTTTGAAGGAGGCTATGGATTCAACTTAGACAAAAACCATAACACCCAAATACGATGAAAACGACACGAACCTTAAATGAGAGTGAACAAAAATCAAATAATGCCATAACTTTTAATTTACAAGCTAATTCTTTGTAATTTGTTTTGTTCTCAAAAGATCACTAAAAATACTTATAAACATGAACTATCTCCATAATGATATTGGATTATTTTATTTTAAAATGCGGATTTTTTATTTAGAATACTAAAATTGGGAAAATTGTATGTTTGGAATTGTACTTGATAATGGGTTGTGCCGGGTTCATGTCGTTTTTATCATATTTTGATGTTATCATTTTTGTCCACATTGGATCCACATAAGCCTCAATTAAGAGCTTTCAAATAGAAGTGGATGGATGGTTGACATTGTATAATTAAAGGAACTTCAGAGTTGAAATTGCTAAAATTAAAACCTTTGAGTTAATGTTGCAATGGACCCCAAATTTAAGGGTCAAATTTGTTAATTCCCCAAATTTTTTAGTTACCTCACTTACTCCAAGGCAATCTCCCGTACAAATTTCTATTATTAGAACTGCAAAATAGTAAAATCTCCTTCCAACGAGAGTTTATATTTTTATTTTTATGTGATATGCATGGCAAGTCAATCATATTCAATATTTATATCCTACATGAAAACAATTAAATGAAATCAAAATTAATTATATTTTTGAAAATAAGGTGCAAAGTAAAGTAGAGGTGACACAATTAGAGACACTTCACGTGGGAATTTTCTATCTACATAATAATATTGCCATATATATATATATATATATGTAGATATATTAAAACAATCATAACACATCGGATAAATACAAATTTATGGAAAAATGAGTAAATGGAGGGAGTATGAGGAGAGATAAAAGGAAAATGTTTGGTTTGCTCAATTTTATATGAATTTTTTGTACAAATTGATATGATACCACTCAAATAAATTAATAAGGTCACATATGTGCCAACTATCATATAAGGGCACTCTTTGATGGTTGAAAAAGAAGGCCACGTGAGGCACGGTTTGGCCTTAGCCTAACTAAATTCGTTTGAATTTTATTTAAAATCAACGTTGAACATGTAACAATAATAACTTAAAAAGAACATGGTCATAAATAATATTTCATTGTAAGAAAATTTGAGTACATTGAAAGCTATTAGCCTATTACGACTTGAAAGTAGGTAAGAGTTAGAAACAAGTGCTAACAACGTGCACTGCTGAGATGTGATTATGCATTTTGTAATCTCTGTCTTTCTTTTTATTTAATTGCTGCCACAAACATTTGCATAAACCAATATAAAGTTAGTTTAATACTAATGAAGATAAAAAATTGAGTATTTTTTTTAGGTAGTCATTATACACACACATATATATATATATATATATTTTCGATAAATCAATTATACAACTTTTTATGAGGAAATGACTTGCAGGGCATGGGAAGAGAAAAATATTACAAGCACCGCAGTGGCAGAAAATGATTTTCCCAAAATATTTACCTTAGCTAATTAGTTACCAAAGTAGCGGGAAAAAAGCAGTATGACGTTTTTATCCTTTTTTGTCTTATTTACGCTTAGACCTCGTTTGGTTCACGGAAGGAAAATCAATTCCCTTGTCTTTCTCATAGAGGTGGGAAACTAAAGTTCCTGTCAAGTTTCCTTTCTTGTATTTGTAAAGTATGAAAAGTATTTATGTATGAGTATTGTTGTCCAAAAATTTTGTAATCAATGCTAGGAAATCACAAGGGAAAATCAATCCCATGGGTTTTAAGAGGAATGGCTTTAACCTCTACTTTCCCTCTATCAGGAAAGTGTTTCCAAAATTTGTGCTTACCAAACAAATGAAAGGAAATACTTTCCTTTCCTTGAGTACTCAAATCCGTGAACCAAATGAGGCCTTAGTGTATTGGCCTTCATTAATCTATCTTATTTAAGGAACGACCGCTTTATAAATTTTTTTTTTGTTTGTATGGTCTTAGTTGCATGCAGTAAAACTAGTACATATATGAACATATAAACGTACATTTTTGTACAATGCGGTATCAAATTGCATAATATTGGTACCGAATTGTACAAAATATTAGACAAAAAAAATGCTCCTGTAAACCAGTTTATAATTTTTTTTTGTACCGCTGTTAATTGCATGTACTAAAACTAATACATATGTGAAAATCTACAAACACATTTGTGTACAATATGTTATCCAATTGGACAACATTGGTACCGAATTAGGAAAAATATTGGATACAAAAAGGCTCCCGTAAAATGGTTGACGGTTTGTTGATGAATTTTTTTTTTCTTTTTGTAGCTTTAATATGTTAGGTTATTGAAAGTTAAAAACAATCCACAATCAAACTTTAACAACTTCAGG
Source organism: Lonicera japonica (assembly GCA_021464415.1). Lineage (NCBI taxonomy): Eukaryota > Viridiplantae > Streptophyta > Magnoliopsida > Dipsacales > Caprifoliaceae > Lonicera > Lonicera japonica. The sequence continues at coordinate 46,502,566 of CM038470.1, forward strand.
GTTAATGATACAATAAACCCTAAAGTTCGGGTCAAATTATATTCGTATACTTAATGTTTCAAAAGTTGTGAGTGGAACCCTGAAGTACATTAAGTGACATATTTTAAACCTTCCGCCTAACCCGGTTAGATTTGTGGATGGAATGCTGAGTTGGCAATATTTGTGGATCATATTTGGAAAAAAAACATATTTAAAAATACATAACACAAAAGAGAGAGAGAGAGTGAGAGAAATTTCCCTTCTCCTTCTTCCCCACCGCCATTAATTCCAATGGCAAATTCTTCAAAACCATCTTCTCTCTTCCATTGATGCTCCTTCTCCCCATCAATCCCCCTCACCTCTCCGGTCACCATTATCATCACAAAACCTTGCAATTCTTATTAAACCCTCTTCATTTTTTATTATTTATTAAATGTTATTATACTCCTTCATGAAATCTATGTAGCCGTTGATGATGGGTTTTAGTTTCGTTGATTTTTGTCTAGCTTGAAGATGACGAGGTAAGCTTTAATGTCACATAGAGTTATGAGCTCCATTGTTCTCGAGCTCGGTTATTAGGCGAGATTGCCCCTATTTCTTGGTCTCCATTAATGGTGGGGGTGAGATTCCCACCCCCCACACACCACCACCATCCATTCCAATACCAATCTTCTTCTCTAAATCAAACGAGCCCCACACCCTCCACACACAAACCACACACTCTCTCTTAGTGTGTGTAAGAATATATATACATATATATATATGCATATACATGTATGTCTATTTGAGAATTTATACATATATACATATATGAGTGTCTATATATATAGAGAGCAACATCTACTAAGTTTGTATGTAAACATATGTATTATGGAAGGTTGTAGGATTAGGGCTTGAAGAAAAATGGTGTGGGTGGGGCTTGAAGAAGAAGAGGAAATCTGGGGCCTTTTTTTTTTTAATGTTTGGTCAAAAGAGTTTTGGATTTTTGCCAACTAGTCTTGCCAACTCAGCATTTCGTCCACAAAATCTAACGGGGTTAAGCGGAAGGTTTAAAACATGTCACTTAATGTACTTCAGGGTTCTGCTTGCAACTTTTGAAACTTTAAGTATACAAATAGAATTTGACCCAAACTTTACGGTTTATTGTATCATTAACCCACAACTTAATTAATTGAATCTAATCTTATTAATCACTTGTAAGAAAGTAAGAACAATTTCAAATTAAAACATATATAAATGGATTAGAAATAAGAAATTAAAAGCATATAAAAATAAGGTTTTAGTCAAAGTATATATATATATATTTATGTTTCAAAAAAAATTAAAATTATCCAAAAATATGGTTTTAATCAAAGCATATATGCTTCAAAAACACATACTAAGTCACTAAGCTATTTTAGGAAGATCGGAAAAAGCGCTAAGAGAGTCATAGAGTAATTGTTGAATAAAATGATTATTTTTTAATCTATCAATTTATAGTTTAACTTAATTTGTTTGTCAAATGAGTCGAATAGAAATTGAAAATGAAAATATAAGTGAAAAAAAAGCATTATTTTACGTTTTACAAACTGTGTTTACGGGAGTGTTTTTTTTTATTATTTTTTTTAGAGAAGGGGCTCAAAAAAATGATTTGTCTAATTTATAAACTAGGTCAAAAATAATAATTAGAAAGTGTCAAAATAGGATCCAAAATTGAGAAATGACGGAGGAGAACTCCTCCATTTCAGTCTCTCTTCTTTAGCTCTCATTCCTCCTCCGTATCTCTCTAATGTCGCGATAAATGGTTCTCATCTTTTATAGATAGAGACAGCCTTCCTTCGCCATCAATTTCTATCGTTAATTCTTTTAATCCATTAGTTTATATTTTAACTCACTCAATTTGTTTGTCAAATGAGTTGAAGAGAAAGTAAAAAGGAATAAACATTAAAAAAACCAAGAAGCATTACTTTATATTTTATAAACTGGGTAAATAAGAAATTTTCAACTTATTGCTCTTTAAAGAGAAAAATAGCAGGTAGTTATAGAACAAAAAGATCAAAAGATGAAAGATTAATAAAGTTTATACATATTTGGTAAATATGTAGCCTGCTTTGTTGGTATTTTTTTATATCTTTTGTACCTTGTTTGTAATTTCCTCACTTTTTATTGGAAAAATGTAAATTAAACCCTAACCAGATTCAATGCATTCTCTAATATTTCAAAAATTTCAGCGTCTCATCTCTTCCCTGACTCTAACTTTGCTAATATATTCGCCAAATCTTTTACACTTAACCCCCTAAAGTTTTAAAAGTGACATTAAACCCCCTGTATTTATCATCACCACCACCTTTGGTCACTTTCATCAATCTCACCTCCAACTACTTTCATTAAACCCACCGTTGACCATCCAACCCCCCCCCCCACACCATCTACCCATTTTTCCTAAAATCCGCCTACATGGCCACTACCTGGGCTTTTTTGTACTACCTCGTATTTCGTTTCCGTGTTAATCCTCCTCTTAAGCCTGATTATGACCAAATCTTTGTTAGAGGAGTCAAATTTCGTTTTAGAATCTTCATAGTTGATCCAACACTTTTATCAAGTCATTTTAATGATATTAAGGATGCGTGCATGGTTGGAACACATTTTAGGAAGCCGTAGTTGAAATTGGTGGATAACGCTGAAAAGCTGAACTTTTGCCTAAAAGAATTTTTGGCCAACGTTGAGAGGTTGTGTAATAACATGTATTTATGTTAATGATAATCACGTTGTATTAAGTAAATGTTGTGTGGACATTGTTAAAGAATGATTTTGGTAGCTAGTTAACGGAAATTTGACCGCTTTATAACAATGTGGCCAAGCGCTATCTTTGACGAAATTTTGGAAATTTTTTATCCATAATTTGGGAAAACTTCCTCTTAGGAAGTTGTAAATCTTTGAATTATCTTTTTGTGGATATAAAGATCACCTCGATCGGAGTTTTGAACGAAAAGTTATGACTGAAACAAAAATTGTGCATCAAGGCCAACTTTACACTCAGACCGGACTTGAGATTTGGCAGACCGATATGGCCTTTAAAATTTGGGGAATTTGTACTTCGCGGACTGGTCTACCATTTTTGCATACCGGTCTGCCAGTTCTGCTAGGCATCGACTTAAGCTCATTTTAAAGCACTTTTTATTCACTTTTCACCCCAACTTCGAGACAAACACTCACTCACATATAAGGAGAGTTCAAGAGGGTTCTAGAGAGAGAAAGAGAGAGATTTCTACACATCAAACCTTCTGCACCTAAGATCAAAGCCTTAAATCATCCAAATCTCCTCCTTCTCCACTATTCATCATATTCAATTTTGGGATTGCGTCAGACGGGGCTCCGATTATCGCTCTCCTCCTTTCTTTCGGGCTTGAATCTTCGAGATAAGGGAAAATTCTTGATTTCTAAACTTAATAAATTGATTTATATGGTTTTAAACTTGATGATATAATTCTATTTGTTGAGGAAAATTGGAGATTTCATATATTTATGTTAAGATGAGAAACATGCTAAATATTAATATTGATTCATGAATGATTTTACTATAAGTGCATGAATTGAGGCAATATACGCCATCCAAACCCGATATTTACACATTTCGAATTATAGAGAAGATATTCCTTGGATACACAAGGTCGGTTGATTTGAGATAAACTTGTAAATGGTTTCTATTTATACCAAGGAATGTGATTATGTGTTGAATGAGGGTGTATGACATATATAAAGTTTCTAATTGGCATATAATTCATAATTGCATCACTATTGTGTCAAACTGACAACTTGAAAGAACCTTGGCATACTCAAATCTCTTTATGGCATATGGCAATGATGATGGAGTTTATATATCTCATATGTGATATGTTCTCATGACGATTGTGATGCTGAAATGGATGTGATTGTTATTGTTCTGTTGTGGGGCTTTCCGTCAGTGAAGGGAGTGTATGTCTGGTTAGTGCTTTCCGGTATGAAAATAAGTAGGGCTCGGTACCTTTAGGTTAAAAATCTCTAAACCTTCGGAGGGTAGCAAAGCAACGGCTGTCTAGAGCCAGGCGTGAGTAGCCCGAAAATCTAGATAATGGCAAGACACTTATGATTCTGTTATCATGATATTATTGTTGGACATGTGGTCCTATTTTGTTATTACCACTTGATATTTCTCCTGAGACGGATAAGCCAATCTATGATCATTGACGGATTATTCTCTCGAGCGGTCAGGCTCTTATTAAAATTCAGCTCGATATTGATACATTAATTCTGGATACATGGCTCAATGGTTAACACAAGGGAGGTAACCTGCATTAGCATACACATGCATTGCCAATTAAGTGTATGACTTTAAATTAGAACATGTTTTATATGTGCTACCTTTGTGGTTATCTCCCCTAGTGGGCATATCGCTCACCTCGTTTCCTAACTAATCTAGGTGGTCAAGAGATGAGTGAAGATAAAGAGAGGGCGGGGTCGAGACGGAAGTAGAATGCTCTGATGATCACTCCTTTATTTTTATTATATGATTAGTTTTGTAAAGAAAGCTACGGCTGGCCTGAAGCTGTTTAGTTATTTTGTTGCAAATATTTGTGTTATCTTCCTGTTGTATATTATTATTATTATTATATGGACAACATTGTTGTTTAAAACATTATTAATGAACACGTTTCTTCCTATTAAACCCACTTTAGCCAGTCCATAGTGGGCCAGTAACACTCCAGGCTCTAATAGCTGGTGTAATCCCAATAATTAGGGCGGGTTGTTACAGGTTGTAAATTTTTCATAAGTAGTCTAAAGGCCTCCTCATTTATGGCTAGAGTTACATCTATTTTCTCTCTACAAGTTTTGTGTTGAGCCCGAGTTGAGATAACATCATTTCGGGGGTCAAAAAGGGCCGAGAAAATGAGATTTTCGTAAGAAAAAATGGGGCTTAGAAAAATTGGCTTCTGATCGATCAGAGCTGAACAGTGTGGTTTTTCCCATTTTTCTCTTGCTAGATGTATTACCCTTCTTCACCCTTATACAAGCATTTTCGAGCATAACACAAGAAAGGGCTAAAGAGGGATGAGAGCTCACATGTGAGGGGTTTAAGAAAATGATCTTTCTTAGTTCTTTACCTTACACAAGATCCTCATCATCATCTCCATCTTCTTCTCCATTTGCCTTCTACCATTGTTAGGGTTCAAGCTCCACTTTAGGAATTTCGTGATTTCTGAAGTTGCGGCTTAATCCATCGCTCAAAACCTTGAAGATTTAGCTTGATTAAGGCAAGAATACTAGTAACTAAACTCAATTTCAAAGATTATATATGTGTTTCATCTTTATTTTCAAATCAAATTGGAAAATTTTCATATAAGCTTGTTGATATATATATGGGGCTTCGGGTTTGAAATTTATGATTTCTTCTCTTGATTTATAAATGCCACTGTAGTAATTTCATGTTTATATATGTGAATGTCATTATATGCTTGCGTACCACAAGATCTAGTTGTTATCCGCTAGTGCGTGTGTGCGTATACTTAGTTACAGTTGTATATACCATGTTATGATCTAGAAATGGGGGTTTATACTAAATGTGACTTATATTATGCTTTGATATGAACTTGGTACCAAACAAACTATGCATATTTGTTCATACATATATTATTGACTTAATAAAGGATTAATTTGATAAGTATACAAGAAATGCCTTATTATTACATTTTTTTCCTCAACTTTACCTTAAAACCCCATTTACACACTCGTGTGCTTAATTGGCATTTGTACACAACTATAAAGATGTTTGGAACATATTTAGTATATTAAGATGGGGTTATGTATATAATATTCTTTTGATGTAGATAATATATACATGCCATTGGATTACTAATACCATGAATATGGTAAAGACCTATCATAATGGCAACAACCATACAATATTTTCTAACTTAGTTACACACTTATAAAAAGTGGGTTGATACATGAATTTTTTAAGTGTCTAGATCTTGGAATATCTGTTTTGACCATGCAATCAAATCTTTTGGTTTTAATCAATATTCAAATGAGTCTTGTGTGTACAAAAGGCACAATGGAAGCGCGGTGGTATTCCAGGTATTGTATGTGGATAATATCTTACTTATTGGAAGCGATATATGAATATTATCTTCAGTGAAGGTATGATTATCAAGTCAGCTCGACATGAAGGACTTGGAGAAGGTCAGTAACATCATTGGTATTAAGCTTATGCGAGATCAGAAAAATAGGATGTTGGGCTTATCGTAAGGTACTTATATCAATACAATTCTTGCCAGATTTAGTATACATTATTCCAAGAAAGGTTTTCTCCCTTTTAGGAATGGAATCACTCTATCCAAGAACAGTGTCATAAGACACATGATGAGATAGAAATGATGAGGGTAGTTCCTTATGCTTCGGCATTAAGAAGCCTCATGTATGTTATATTGTGTACTAGACCTAACATCTACTTTACCATTGATATAGTTAGCAAATATCAGTCTAATCCAGGGAAAGAGCACTAAATTACGGTAAAACATATACTTAAGTACCTCAAAAGGACTCGAGATTTTATGTTGGTTTACTAGGCAAATGGTCGTACCTGTTGAATACATAGACCAAAATTTTTAGTCAAATGTTAGGATTCAAAAAAGTCAACTTTAGGTTATGTGTTTACTCTAAGAGGTGGAGTCATTAGTTGGAGGAGTGTCAAGCAGCCATGCATTGCTGACTCCACCATGAAAGCTGAATATGTGGCTGCTTTAGAAGCAGTAAGGCAGCAATTTGGCTCAAGAACTTCCATATGAATCCAGATGTGGTACCTTCAGTGTAATCAGCTATTTCACTTTATTTTGATAATAGTGAAATGATTGCGAACTCTAAAAAGCTAAGGATTCATAAGAAGGGAAAACACATAGAGTGATCACGTTGAGAAAATGTGAGTGAGATGCATAGCTACATGGCTTTGAGTCTAAGTGGGAGATTGTTAGAGTGATATACTAAAAGCCATAATTTTGTTGTTGGTTTGGATATGTTATAAACTCGGTTTTGCTATTTTAATAAGAATCTTTATGGGCAATGGTTGCATTATATTATTTATTTAAATATTGTGCATGTGTGTGTCTTTTATTCCATATAGTGGATGATTTGGTGTGTAGAGTATAGCTTACACACAGAAGATTATATCAACGGTTCTTGTGGAATATAAGTTTAATGGTTCACAGTCTTAGATGGAATTGGATACCCCTTGGTAAGATTGTAGCACAAGTTTTAGTAGTTTATCTTAACTACAGAAAACGGTATAATTTTAACTCGTTGTGCTAGTACACTTTGTGTGTATTGAATAGGACTAGTTTGGGTTAATTGTTTTTATACTAACTATATAAAATAATTTAAAATCCCATGGTTATTATGATTACTTATGCTCTTAATCTTGAAATAATTAATAGACATATATATGTAGTGTTTGTTGTTTTGACTCATTAAGAGTGAGATTCATTTATAGATCAATAATCTTCATGAATTGGATGACGACACTATATATATGATGAATATTAATTATTGATGGAATCCACGTCCCGATATAAGGATTGATGATTGCCCCATGAGAAGCTTATAAGTTTTGATTATGTCAAACCCTGCAGGTGGATTATGTTAATCCGACATGTCAAATAAGTTAAGTGGTAGGCTCAAGGATTAAGATGTTATTTAAATATAATTTTCAGTAATTTAATTTAAATGACGGTTATCTATAATCTTAACGTGTGGAGAATAATAAGTATTTAATAACAAGGAGCTCGAAATTAAATTTTGAGATAAGGACGGGAGTGCAGTAATAATTCTTTAGTGGTGCGAATTATAATTTATGGAAGGAACTAATTCATAGTGGAATTAGAATTCCAACTTTCCATAGGAAGCCCAAACACTTATTTCTCCTTAAGGTCCCTATCGTAGCCTTATATATACGCCGGCCATGTCTCTTCTTATCATAACAATTATTCTCATGAGTTAGGGTTTGTTCTATTGAGAGAAGAGAAAATCTTGGTGATACTGTAGCCCACACTCGGTGCAAGATTTGATGGCAGAAGGAATACGATAGAAGATCTTTAGGTTTTCGGTACTCCAATCGTAAATCAATCGTAACTTTTGATCGCACCGTTGGATCGGGCTGATTGTTGGATATGTCGTTCGGAACACAAAGTTACTATTATTGCGCAAAAAAATAGGACAATTAGAAGTCGTTTCGGTGGGAAAAACAATCGATTTTCGCAGCCCAACGAGAATTAAAAAATCTGACAAAATTGCAATCTGATGCTTTCAAACCCTAGTCTCCTTATATGGATATTCTTGTAGGGTTTTAGTAAAAGTATTTTGTTTAATCTATACGCTGTTATAGTGATATACTAAAAGCCATAATTTTGTTGTTGGTTTGGATATGTTCTAAACTTGGTTTTACTATTTTAATGAAAATCTTTATGGACAATGGTTGCATTATATTATTTATTTAAATATTGTGCATGTGTGTCTTTTATTCCATATAGTAGATGATTTAGTGTGTAGAGTATAGCTTACACACAGAAGATCATATCATCGATTCTTGTGGAATATAAGTTTAATGGTTCACAGTCTTAGATGGAATTAGACACCCATCGGTAGGATTATAGTACAAGTTTTAGTAGTTTATCTTAATTACAAAAAAGGGTATAGTTTCAACTCGTTGTGGTAGTACACTTTGTGTGTATTGAATAGGACCAGTTTGGGTTAATTGTTTTTATACTGACTATATAAAACAATTTAAAATTCCATGGTTATTATGATTACTTATGCTCTTAATCTTGAAATAATTAATAGACATATATATGTAGTGTTTGTTGTTTTGACTCATTAAGAGTGAGATTCATTTATGGATCAATAATCTTCGTGAATTAGATGACAACACTATATGTATAATGAATATTAATTATTGATGGAATCCACGTCCCGACATAGGGATTGATGATAGCCACTTAATAAGCTTATAAGTTTTGATCATGTCAAACCCTACAGGTGGATTATGTTAATCTGACATGTCAAATAAGTTAACTAGTAGGCTCAAGAATTAAGAAGTCATTTAAATATAATTGTCAGTAATTTAATTTGAATAACGGTTATCTGTAATCTTAACGTGGAAAAAATAATAAGTATTTAATAACAAAGAGCTCGAAATATAATTTTGAGATAAGGAGGGGAGTGCAATTATAATTCTTTAGTGGTGCAAATTATAATTTATGGAATGAACTAATTCATAGTGGAATTAGGATTCCAAGGTCCCTATCGTAGTCTTATATATACGCCGGCCTTGTCTCTTCTCAGATAACAATAATTCTCATGAGTTAGGATTTGTTCTATTGAGAGAGGAGAAAATCTTGGTGATACCGTAGCTCACACTCGGTGCAAGATTTGATGGCGGAAGGAATACGATAGAAGATCTTTAGGTTTTCGGTACTGCTGTCGTAAATTAATCATAACTTTTGATCGTACCGTTGGATCGGGCTAATTTTTGGATATGTCATTCGGAACACAAACTCACTATCATTGTGCAAAGAATCAGGACAATCAGAAGTTGTTTCGGTAATAAAAACAATCGATTTTCGCAGCCCAGCGAGAATTAAAAAATCTGACCAAATCGCAATCTAATGCTTTCAAACCCTAATCTCCTCATATGGATCCTCTACATGATCCACAAAGATGAAATCACTTTATTCTTATATGGTTTTAGCAAAAGTTTTTTTGGTTCAATTTATACGTAATATCAAACGATCCTATATTTATGTCTCCATCAATTAGTATCAGAGCGATTGTTTTTCTTTGATACTGCGTACAGATTGAACTAGCCATGTTGTCCAGTTAAATCTATTCATGCATGTTGTTGTTGGATAGAACGTAAAACTCGTTAATCCTTGTTTTGCAGTTTTCTTATCCCACTATTATGGCCACATAATAATTTTTTATGTGATTGGATCCCACGATGTTTTTATTCGTGGTTAATTTTAATGTGCATGATGATTTGGGTTTTATTCATGGTTGTAAATTAAATTTAGATCAGATTTGTGAACTCCATAAAAGGAGGCAGAGGATCTATGTAATTTTATTTACAGGTTAGATATAATAGTTTATGTGTGAACTCCTTAAATGGAGACATAGGACCTTTGTATCTAAGATTGCAGTTTCTTTAACGAAGAATGTTGAAAAATGCGTTTCCACCAAGATTGATTCCCGACATAGTCAGTGAAGTGACGACATAGGTCGTGACATGTTTCCAATGGACTAGGGATGATGAAGCTTGGACCATAATAGCAGGGATTTAATTATTCTTATTATTGAATGGTTTAATGCTTTGTGTGATTGTGTGTTGGTCATATGTGTTTAATTATTAGGTTTTCTTATAATTTTGGACAACATGGATACATGACTATACCTAGATCACCTTTTATTTTATGTTTAGTTCTTGTCAAATTAAAAAAGGGTATATAAATATAAATTTTGTGTAATTGAAAAATATAAGTTTTTTATTAAAAAAGCAGCAAAATAATTTTATTTCACATGTCTTTTATATTTCATACCCTTGTATTTTAATTGATTATAATTTAATATAAAATTTTACTAACCCTAAGAAAATAATTTTTAAATACTAAGTGGGTGAGGGATTTTTTCACATAAAAATCTCATGGTCTCCATCTTTAGTTTGTAGATGATGTAATTTATTCTTCATGTGTATCATAGTGCTCACCTTCATATCAAAAAGAATAGATTGTGGAATCATTGTACAAATTTCACTGACTGATAATTTTAAATGATGTCATTTATTTTTCGTGTGGGTTTTAGTGCTCACCTCCATATCGAAAAGAATAAATTGCAGAATCATTAGACTAAATTAAATGATGGTATACACTTAGATATAAATAATAGTATGCTCTCCAACTGAGTCTCTACTATTATTTGTAGGACCAAAGGAAGTCGCCTATTTAAATTTTACTTGACAATATAGGATTGTTTAAATAGTATGTATTGCTTGACAATAAGGCATTGTCTAAATAGTAAAATTTAATATGTTTACATCTGTCTAAGAAATAATGAATAATAAACGACCTCATTAACGGGGCATGTTATTCAAAGTCTTAGGCTGCTGACGAACGCTTTTTGAAATGGTAGAGGGTACCATATTTAAAATATGTGTTCAAAGTTATTATTGTCCATCATAATTTGTATGTGATTCTTATGTTTTAAAATGGCAAACTCTTTCGATCCACTTTTAATTATTCTCAACTAAAACAAATTGATTGGACCTAATTATATTAACTGAAAAAGGAACTTAAACATTGTGCTAACTGTTAAAGAGTACAAGTTTGTGCTCACTGAGACTTGTCCAGCAGAACTCGGTAACGGGGCGACCGTTGAGGAAACCTAGGCTTGCCGGAGGTGGAAAAAGGCTGATGAGATGGCGTGTTTTTACATTTTGGCATTTTTGTCAAATGTGCTACAACATTAGCATTAGTCTTGCGCCACCGTCTACGACATAATGCTGAACCTCAAATATATTTTTGGGGATTAGGATTATGCTGCAAGGCAGGTTTTGATGAAAGGCCTTATGAACACGACTATTGCTGAAGGAACCCAAGTTAAGGATCTTGTTTTGAAGATGATCAGTCTTTTGAATGAACTAAGAGATCTTTGAAGCTAAAATCGATTGGGAAACTCAGGTTGATATCGTTCTCTAGTCGCTACTGGACTTATTTAAGGGATTATGACAGAATTACAACATGAATAAGCTTTATTCATTGTTGGAACTTCTTAAAGAATTCCAAGCAGCTGAGGAACTCCTTGGTAAGCTGGCTAGTACTCTAGTGGCTGAGAAAGCTTCAACTTCTATGTCCAAAAGCAAGAAAGGAATAAGAAGAATACATAAGCTGCAATCCCACAAGGAGCAGTGCATGCAGCAGTCGCTGAACCTCTAAAAAGAGTGAAAAAGCCTATGGGCCAGTATTTTCACTATTATTAGAAAGTGCATTTGAAGAAAGATTGTCCCAGTTTCCTAAACAGTTATAACAACATATGTAAATTTTGTCTATTTGTTGTTGTATCTTGTTTAGTGGTTCGATCTACCAGTACCTGGTGTGTAGATTCGGGAGTCACTAATCATATATGCAATACTTTGCAGGGGTTCCAGGAAACCAGACAACTTAAAAATTGAGAAAATTTACATATGGGTAGCTGCGAATGTGGCAACAATTGCAGTAAAAGATATTTATCTTCAGTCTAGTCAGAATATGATATCAATGATTAAAGAATGTCTATATGTATCTTCCATCAGAAGGAATTCGATTTATATTTCTAGATTGGTTGAAGACAAATATTTTGTTTATTTTAATGAGAAATCAACTATCATTAGAAAAAATAAATAATTTGTTTGTTCTGGTACATTAGTGATTGATCTTTACATTAATAGTCCTGACTTGTCAGTACTACAACTGAATGAATTGAATAGCATTAATAGTTTACCAATTAAGATAAAAGAACCTTCAAAATGAACCAAATGTAATTTTGGCATTTAAACCTTGGTCATATTAATCTAAAAAGAATTAAAAAAAAACTAGTCAAAAATGGACCATTAGGTTCATTGGAAGTGGAGGCACTTCCAATTTGTGAATCCTATTTAGAAGGTAAAATGACTAAGAGTTCATTCTCGGCAAAAGGCTATAGCGCTAAAAAACAGTTAAAACTGGTTCACTCTGATTTGTATGATCACATGAATATCCAAACTAGAGGAGGTTTTAAGTATTTCATCACATTTGTAGATGATTATTTAAAGTATAGATACATTTACTTAATGCAACGTAAGTCTGAAATTTTTGAGAAATTCAAGGAATTCAAGACAAAAACGGAGAAGCGTCTAGGAAAATGTATTAAATCACTACGATCAGATCATGGTGATGAATACCTCTTGGGATAGTTCAAGGAGTACTTATTAGAGAATGGGATTACATCCCAGTTGTCTGCACTGGGGATGCCACATCATGATGGTGTAGCAGAAAGAAGGAATAAAACTCTTATATAAATGGTAATATCTATGATGAGTTATTCAGACTTACCTGATTCTTTTTGGGGATATGCTTTAGAAATAGCTGCATATATTCTGAACTTGGTACCATCAAAGTCAGTACCTACTACACCCATAGAATTGCGGACTGGGCGTAAGCCTAGTCTGCGGCATATTCGGGTATGGGGTAGTCCAGCACATGTGCTGAAAGGTAATGTGGATAAGTTGGAATCAAGAATGAAAATGTGTTTCTTTGTTGCATATCCAAAAGGAACCAATCGTAGTTTATTTAATAATCCTCAAGAATATAATTTTATTATTATCAATGCCAAATTCTTAGAAGAGAATTATATCATAGACCATATACCCAGGAGTAGTGTTGTTGTAGTGGAAATGAGAGGAGAGAAAAACAAGGCACAATTCGTCTATACCTTTAGTACAAGAAGAAATACCACAGTAAATGGATATCGACATTCCATTACCTCATCGTAGTGGGAGGATTGCTGATACTTATGCACATCTTGAACAAATCACTAATACATAAGTTCTTGAACCAGCAAAACGTGTGGATAGTGAGTTAGTATGTTCAATATTTGCATAATATACACAAACACAAGTAGTGCCTCGTCGTAGTGGGAGGATTGTTCGTCAACCTGGTCGTTTTATGTTCTTGGGAGAGTCTTATGACAAGGTCCCTGATGAATAAGAAACGAACCATTTTTAACTACAATGAAGTACTTCAAGATAAAGATACAGAAAATGGCAAAGGGTTGTGAAATCTGAAATAGAGTCCATGTACTCTGACAAAGTCTGGGATCTTGTAAAACCACCCGAAGAGATAAAACCTATCGGATACAAGTGGGTATATAAGAGATAAAGAGGATTAGACGAGCTTAAATTAAGGCTTGTTGCTAAAAGGGTTCACTCAGAAAGAAGGGGATCGATTATGATGAAACCTTTTCGCAACCGGTAAAAGGGGATCGGTATGAGGATTTGGCATACCGGTCCGGCGTTTAAGTTTTGGAAAAATGATGCACTGTAGACCAGTATAGGATTCCGGCATATCGGTCCGGCATATGAAAAATTGGGAGAAATTTAGCTGCGGACCGATATGGAATTTTTGCATACCGGTCCGGCATTTAAAAATTTAAAAATTTTGGGGTTGCAAATCGGTTTCCCATTTTGGCATACCGGTCCACCAGTATGAACAGTGTACCAACTTAACTTAATTTAAGGTCATTTTATCTCTTTTCTTTACCCATATTTCGACCAAAACCATCCCCCACCCCCTTAAAAGCTCTAGAGAGTTCTAGAGAGATAGTAAGGGATTTCATCCATTTTTCATCCTTAATCCGATATTTAAGCTCCGAGTCACTCAAAATCTTCTTCATTGCTACTATTCATCATCTTCTTTGTGGGATTTGCTTAGGGAAGAGCTGCAATCTTCATCTTTCCTTCTTCTTCTTCGCTCATAAGTCAAGGTAGGGGCTTTCTTGTTTTCAAGACTTGAAAATATGATTTTATTGATCAATAGTTGTTGTATTTGGATTGAGTGGACTAAACTTTCTATACTCATGTTATATGTTTTCTTAAAAGTTGTTGTATGAACATTGAATCAATGATTCGTAATATATGAGAACTTGAGTGTGTGTATGTGTTTTGGAGCAATACATGCCATTTACATGCGAGATATAAGTTGTATTGGAATCATGTGACATATTTCATGATGATAGGGGTACCATATGTTGAAAGAACTGATTTGTTGATTGATATAGAACAACATGGAATATGTATGAAAATTTATCGAAGTATGTGTGGCATAGATTGCTCCTAGCACTCATTTGATATCATACACACATGTTTGCATCATTATTGTGTCAATCGGAAGCTTGGAAACTGCTCGAAAGGTTTGGAAGCAATATTATGGTTCATGGTTTCATTATTTATCCTCTGGGAGGCTATTACTATCTATGGAGAGCTTGTGTCTCTCGGGAACTAAAGCTCGTATTGAATGCAAAGTGTTTGCCGGGATGGAAAAAATAGGCAGGACCCAGTGCCCTTGGGTACGTTGAAAAGCCCTAAACCCCTGGGAGAGCAATGTTTGGCCACCGATAAGCCACAGGTGTGGAGCCTGGGAACCTAGGCAAATTCCCAAGGCACTATGGTTTTGTTGTTATCGATGATTATTTAGGATTAGGGAAATTGATCCCAAGGTTATTGTTCTATATCACATGGGATCGGGACAATTAATCCCAGGGTATTAGTTTGATGATCTGACATCTCGGTAGCAATGGCATATACTCACAGCTCAGGCTTTCTATTATACGGTAATCGGTTGACATGAGAGGTAACATGCATTAGCTTGTTCATGCATAGTCACTTGATGAATTTGGTTTTTAGTTATATTATTAATTTAAACATGGTTTGAAAGATATGTTTATATACTTGTTTTGAACATATGCCCTATGTCCTCCCCTACTGAGCAAATGGCTCACCCCGGTTTTCTTTAAAACATTTTAGGTACTCATGAGTTCCACGAGGATAATGAAGTGTCTAGATCAGGGATGAGATAGAAGCTCTGATACATTCCATTTTTGTGATGTATATATGTTTTTCCGTGAAACCACGGCTAGCCCAAAGATTTTATATGTTTTGGGAATGCATATGGTTTGGACTGTATACATGTGATGCATACTAGGATGTTATAATATGATTTTTGTATCCCATGCTTAGTGATTACTCGATATACCTGTTGTTGTTGAATTATTTTCTTTCTATACACCTATATTAGTCCTACTAAGATGGTTTAGTAACGCTCCAGGTCTTAACTATAGGTGTTATCTTGTAGATTAAGGCGGGGGTGTTACATGATCCGAATGAAATTCCTTTTTATAAAATTTGGACATGTGGAGTTCGTTTAAATAACAATCCAACCTGTAAGGTTTAAAAATCATTTTCATACAAATACAATCTCATTCATCCATATTTCAAATCCCACTCCACATATAAACATCATTTATACAAGTTCACAATAAAACTATTTACATATTTCAAAACCTAAACTATATATACAACCATCCTTATCGAAAAGGACTAGGAAAAGTCCATGGACATCAGAGGCTTTCTACAATAGAGTGAATGAGCCAAATTCGGGCTCAGTAGGAACTATATAAGTTTTGTATATGAAAATACGCATTGCGAACACATGTGCTTACATTTTATATAAAAAGTAAATACTTTATTTTAATGTAATATTTTAAAAAACCATGCAATACAATGCAATTCACACTCAAGTGCATGCGAATCCTGCTAGGACTCCTATCCTAGCCACCTAGAAGCTAATTACCCAATCCATTGGTCTCGTCCCTAGACTTCCCATGGAATGGATTTTGACTCATTCCAATGTCATTTGGGGATCTCCGGTGGAGAATCACCTCCTCACGATCACTAGATTCCTAAGGTTCGCTATGCTATAGAAAATGGATTCTAAAATATCCTACAACACAACTTCACATTATCTTGCACTTATTTCGAGAGTCGATAGCTAATAGCCAAGCATTCATTGTTTCCTCTTTGAAGTAAGTTCATTATGATTGTTCATGTTGGGTCAACTAATAGGCTTTACATCCTATCATCCTTCTAAGTCATTATGGTACGGTGTTTCCTCAATTAGCTAACCATTAGCTATAATTTCCTCTTTAATTGTTCATACATTATGTTCATTATGATTCCAAGCAACTTTCTATACAATCCACCCGTTTTCTTACGCTTGTATACTACATCTCTGAGGCTCTATAGCTATTAATACTTTCCCCTTTACATGTTAGTACATCATGAATGGCCAATTCTTTTCTTATGTATATTATGTTACGTATGTCTAGTATCCGCGTTGTTCTTCTAAAGGCACAACTCATCCGAAGCATTACATAATAAACATCACTGATATGATATAGTAATAATAACAATAATAACATACAACCATAACACATTGGTCCGTATCATATCTCTTGCATAATGCATTAGTTTCACCCCGCGGTACTCTAGGCCCAGAACAACAAATCCCCAAGGCTTCAAGGCTTTTGTCCATGTCTCTTTTGAGTGGGGAATGGCTCAAGGACTTGGTTCTCCAAATAAGTCATTCAGAGATAACCCTCAAGACATTTTCCCAGGAATGACACTCTGAATAATTAACGAGGAGAACACCTCATACAAGCCACGTCGACACTCTAGAAAGAACTACACTAAGCAATACCCTAGCAGGGTAATGACCATTAATAGCCCAACTACTTCTCGGGGGACTCACCGTTGGGTAAGTAGTGTCACATGGGACCTACTTCGCTGTCGGAGAAACTCATTGAACCCAAAACACATAGTCATGTGGGAAGGCCAAAGACAAAGAGTGGGCTCTCCCTTTGTGGGCAACACAATCACGGGCGGAGTCACTCACTTCATTTTTTCGTGCACGGTTTAAGGAATTTCACCCAGGGGTGGCAAATAGACGGCCCGTCTTTGAGTCACCGAGAACTACTAGATGCTCGATCCATCATATCCAGCCTATGTGTGTGATCACAATAATAGGAATCTATCGCATCCATTCATTATCACAATAAATATCATCATCAATCATATAACCCATCACACATATGGCAATCCTCACAAATATTTATACAATATTGTACCATTGCCCATTATTCGTAATCATTAGTAATATCATTGTTCATCGAGTTATTTGTCCAAGGCCTAACCACCTTGTAGTTATTCTCATTATTCGGCCATTTGGTTCATCTAAATGTGCGTCATTATCACGCATAACTTATGTAGCTCAATTATTACTTAGTCGTTCATACATTTTGGGTAACTAGCTCATTATTAATACTCTATGTCTCATTATGAGCCATGTGTATACAACTAAGACCGTTAGTGTTCTATAATCATTTTCTCGCCATATATCAAGCTAAACATTGATTATCGTGTTATTAGTTCAACTTATACATAATTACAGCTCTGCTAGTTATATACAATCATGGGCAAGGCAACCTATGTCCCATCAATTAAGTACCTCACACTATTAGGATGGATCTATGTGGCATACTCATCACTAGTATTAACAATAGTTCTACGTGGAAGGTTAGACTCCTAAATCACCACTTACAGTTCCGCTTTTGTGGGTTTTTAAAGGAATCTCATCAATAAAGATATACACTTGTTAATAATGTGACATAAATATATTTCTACCTCTTATAATCCATAACCAAATCTAATCCATTCACCAATCTCAAAATCTCCTCAAGCCCCTAGTTCATACCTTTAACTACAAAGTGGGTATGTTGTATAATGTCAGTAACAAGCTTATAGCATGTTGAGAAGTGATGATATATGATATACAAGTGAGATTCTACCCATATACATCACAAATTAAGCCTTAAACCAATCCAACCCACATGCACATCACAAACCTAGGGTTTCTATGCAAAATCCCTATTTTAAGTAGAAAATTCTAATGCAACAAATAAAAGTTGAAATCAAAGCTTTAATATTAGTGTTCCCACCTTAATTGAAGAAAATCCACAAGATTGAGGTACTAAGAGAAGATTTGGTGGCTAGAACTTCAAGCTCCAAGCTCTCTTCAGCTCCCATGGAGGTGTGTAGGTGGAGAGCATGATGAATAGTGATAATATACCCTCAATATTTGAACCAAGATGAGGAACCTTCAAATTTTCTCAAGAATCCCTCACACACTCTCTCTCTAGAACTCTCTAGGTATGGTGTGTGGTGTGTGAACAAATGTGGGGTGAGAAATGGGGTTAAAAGGGAAGATAAATAGGTTAAAAATAGTCAAAAATGGCTTTATATGCAAGATGGATCAATCTAGGCTTCATCTGGATTGATCTTGGAAGTTTTATAGCCAAGATGGATCGATCTAGCTCAAAGCTGGATTGATCCAACTTACTATTCACCATAAGCTGATTTTGTAAGCCGGAAATGGATGGATTTGAACTCAGACCAAACACAAAAGTTATAGAGGGGAATGAGACAAAGATATGATCACAAATGGGGAGTCATTTGGACATCGGATGAATAAATTATGGCCTCTCAAAGTTGGCTAAAAATCAACTTTTGCAAAAAGTTCAAAACGTACGATTTACTTTTCGTTTTTGATTTGGACCAACCAAATAACGAAACAATTGTTCCCATAAACTTAATATACTTAATATTACATCCTAGAGGTGTTGGTCAAATATGAGGGGTTTGAAACCTAATGCTTGCGCTCTAATAAAAATTAAGCCTTAATAGGGCTTAAAAGAAAGATTAACGCGGAAAGTGGAACATGGGGTGTTACATGGATGGTATTCTATCAACCCAAAAGTTTATTACAAATAGATAACTAGTTCACTTATTGGAGTTGTTCAAGTACTACATGGACATAATCAAGCAATGGATACGAGTTTCTTAAATAGCACATGTATATTAAATATATCTTAAGTTGAAAGTGTTATCGTCGTCGTTGAACCTACCTATCACATATACATTTTTGGTATATGAATACTAGATATTCTTTTGGTAAACAAAACTATTATAAAGATATGGTTTGAGATGTGTGTATATATATAGGTACATGTATGAGTATATTATTTGAAAAATACTTTCTATTGATATTTTAGCTTAGTAAGGCACTAATGGTCCACTGGGGGACTTAGCCTTAGCGGCCACACACACTAATCTGTGTAGATGGATCCTACTTTGAGAGAGGCATACTCTATGGTCTGTAGGGGGGCCCAGTATGCTGCATACCCTACACGTCTAGGTGGTCCATAGGGGGACCTAGCCTTGGGGGCTACATACCCTAGCTTTGGGGGCTTAGATCGCTATATGTAACACCTTGTGTTGTATTTAAGTAAATTATGTTTAGTTCAATGTATTTAGTGTGGAAATGGTTGTTAAATAATTTTAATATGCTTCATATTAAATTTTTACAATTGTGGGTGTAAAAGGCGCCTGTTGTGTGGAACGGGCAACTGTTTGGAATTGTTTTGGATTAGTTTGGCCTCACTATTAAAGAGGCACCTATTGAGGGTGAACAGGCGCTTATTGCGGCCAATAGGCAACTGTTGGTCAGTCGGTGGCACATATTTAAATGCTTTCAGTGTCGTCTTTTAGCCAATTTTCACTATTTTCATACCAAAAAACATAGCTCAGCTTCCCGCACATTTCTTATTTCTAGATTTTCATTATATTTACATTCCAAAATTCGATTTGGCTTTAGGAGAAATTATTCTACACAACATGGGGATCGCGGTGACGTAGAAATTTTAGAATTTTGCTAAACGGGATTTCGGTCTTCATCTTTTTCTCTTCCTTTTGGCTTGTACATTTGAGGTAGGGTTTAATTATTTTCAAAACCTGATAATATGGTTTTATTCTATGTTAATCATCATGTTTTAATTTATATTTGTATCAAAAATTGCTACATAATGAAGATGATGATATTTTGTGATTTATAAGGCCATGAACATGCGATTTAAAGCAAGATATGCCATTTGCACTTGATGTACAAGTGTTATTTGATATACATGTGACATCCATTGGATGTATATATGTTTTATATTGATGAAATTGATTAATTGATGAATTATTCAAGGGACATGTATAGAGACTTGTTGAAGTTATATGGCATAAGTTATTTCAAATGTTCATTCATTAGCATAATATGCATATTGTGCATAATTATTATGTCAAGCGGGATTTTAGAGATCTTTCAGCAAGTTCAGATTATTCTTGTGGCTTATTATATGGGCATATATCTCTTATCTATAATGCCGAAAGTTTTTTATGATTGTTGTATCATTCTAGATGTGTTAAAATCCCATGATGGATCCGACTATGATTCAAACGTGGCCCTTCGATGATGAAGAAAATATGTATTAATTGGTGCTTGCCAGGGTGAAAATAACTAGGGTTTGGTGACCCTAGGTTGAAAATTCCTAAACCCCCGGGAGACAATAATGAGGTTAGCTATTTAGAGCCAACATTGAGTAGCCCGAAAATTTAGACCTCCACAAAGCACTTGTGATTTTGTTAATATGATATTGATGGACATGTGATACAATTCTATTGAGATGATGATGATGATCTTGCATAGGCCGAATGATGTTATATCGTGATCATGTAGGGATTATTCTTTAGGGTGATCAGGCCTCTTCTAATTCTATTATGGTTATGACTCGGCCCGGCTTCGATATTCTCTCGGTATAATGGTTGACATAAAGGAGGTTACGTGCATATGCACATACATGCATTGTTTTAACGAATTATGATTAAATTGTTAATTAAATTTTGAACGTAAAATTTCATGGTATCCCCCTACTGAGCTGTGAGCTCACCTCGTTTTATATAAACAAATTCAGGTACCTTGGAGTCGGTTGAGTTTAAGGAAGTGACTGGGTTTGGAAAGAAATAGAGGACTCTAATATCGGCTCATTTTTGTTTTACATATGTGCATATGGCAAGTTATGGCTGGCCTAAGTTACTGAACATCTTGAATTACACGTCGATATGATTTTGTACTGGCCTTTTTGATATGTGTATGTGTAAATGTGTGTTAAATTCCTATTTTATATTATTGCCCACAGCATGAGTACCATGTTCGTCTGTTACATGCCTTGTGATATTCTTGGATTTATTATTTCATTATTTACATTTGACCTGCTTTAGCTAGTCTAAGTGGGTTAGTGATGCTCCAGGTCTTAATTACAGGTGTTATCCTGCTGATTAGGGCGGGGGTGTTACAATTTGGTATCAGATGATAGGTTTTTAATTTACTTGGGTTGTAGGACAAAATATGTGGAAATTAGATGAATTGTATTCTTGGTGAATATGTGTATATCAGATTATCATGATGTTCTTCTTATTTTCGCATAGTAAATGGTGACCCCACCCAATAAAAGGGAGAATTATGTCATGAGTGTTGCACCTCAAGAGGGGAGTCTGTAGATATGATTCATGCTATTGCTCGGGAGTTGGCCAATATTTTGGGTCATATCGAGCAACCTCGGGACAGAGTCTTAGCTACCAAGAATCAGGTTATGGTGGCCCTGGAGAAGTTTAATAAGTTATCTCCTCCTACCTTCAGTGGAATGTTCGATCCCGATACTGTGGAGTCGTGACTCGATCAGATAGAGAGAGCCTTTGATGTCATGCACTTACTAGATGATTTGAAACTTAGCCTTGGTACCTATCAGTTGATCAACCACACAGGTGTTTAGTGGAAGAATGTGTCGAGGAGGGCAGATGCTCCTACTACCTAGGAGTAATTCACTTAGAGCATTATTTCTCTCCAATCTACCATAGCATTAAGAGGGGTGAGTTTCATTCCATTATTTAAAGGAATATGTCCATGACAGAGCATGAAGAGAATTTTGAAAGTTTGAGCCGTTTTGAGCAAGGTTTCAATAGTGATCATGAGGAGAGGGTACGTTTTTTTTCTAAAATGGTTAAAGCCTTTTATCAGAGAGAAGGTTTATCACTTGAACTATAACAGTGTGACTGAGGCTATGAGAATGGCCATGAAAGTTAAGCAAGAGAGATCCTATGCCAATAGATTCGTAGAAAGGAAAAGGGGTACCGAGGGGAAGAAACTGGGTAATCAGGGGAACAAACATAGAAGTGATTTTGGGTCTTCGAGTGGAAGTGTTGGTAGAGGTTGTTCTTCAGGGAAAAATAGTGAGTCTCAGGGATCGAGAGAGAGGACTTATTATGCGTGTGGTTAGCCGGGGTATATTCGTAGGGATTGTCTAAGTGTGAGTAGGGAACAACAGTTGTCTCAGCCTTTTTACAGCCAGTCTCAAACTCAGGGCTCGAGCCGTACTAGCGGAATAGGCCAGTCTTTCTCTAGTGGCCAAGGTCGGGGTCAGAGTCAGTCCCGTGGAGACAGAAGTTTGTATTCTCGGGGCGGCGGTAAGACTTCGGGTCGAGAGTATACTTTAAGTCTAATGGAACAACCTAAAGCTAAAGTGATGGAAGGTACAATCTTATTCTTTAGCTCTTGGGTTAAAGTTTTGTTTGATACATGTGCTTCCCATTCTTTTATTTCATTGGCTTTAGTCAATAGATTGGGATTAAATGTTAAACGTTTGGATACACCCATATGTGTTGGTTCTCCTTTTGGGAGTGATGTGCAGTTGAGTTCTATTTGTAGAAATTGTTCCTTGAGTATGGGGGAATATTTAGTAGAATTTGACCTTATTGTGATGGATATGGAGGTCTATGATCTTATCTTAGGAATGGATTGGTTGGCCACCTTTCACGTCATAATTAATTTTTCTAAACATCGAGTATCAATTCCATTATCTAATAGTGAGATGTTGATCTTCCGTTGCAAGTCTGAGTTACATACTCCATGTACATATTTGAGACCCAGGGAACAGTGGGATTACTTTAGGTGGTTGGCTAGTAGGGTGGCACAAGATAATGGTAGTTCATATCATTCTAATATTCCCGTGGTTAGCGAATTTTTTAATGTGTTTCTTAATGATCTTTCAAGTCTTCTCCCACACTAATTTTATTCCTGGTATTGTTCCATGTCGTTAACACCGTGCCATATGGCTCCTGCCAAGATAAAATAACTAAAGGTTCAAATTTATGAGTTATTGTATAAAGGGTTCATTAGACCTAGTGTGTTTCCTTGGGGCGCACCCATATGTTTGCCAAAAGGCATGGTGGGTCGTTATGGTTGTGTATAGACTATTGTCAGTTGAACTATGTTATGGTTAAGAATAAGTATCCATTGTCCCGAATAGATGATCTATTTGACTAGTTACAAGGTGCCGTCAATTTTTTTAAGATTGATCTTCGATTGAGCTATCATCAGATTTTGGTACGTGAAGAAGATATTCCGAAGATGGCATTTTGTACTCGATATGGTCATTACGAGTCCTTAGTGATGCCATTTAGGTTGACGAATGTGCTAACAACATTTATGGATTTGATGAATCGTCTATATCGTCCTTATCTTGATCAGTTTATGGTGGTCTTCATAGATGATATTCTTATTTATTCTAAGTTTGATAAAGAGCATGAGAATCATCTCCGTTTAGCTTTTTAAGTTCTTCGAGACCACAAGTTGTATGCCAAGCTTAACAAATGTGACTTTTGGATGTCGAAAGTCAAATTCTTGGGACATGTCATCTCGAGAAACAAGATTTTGGTGGATTCGACAAAAATATAAGCCGTTCTTAAGTGGGAGATGTTTTGAAATGTTACGGAGGTTAGAAGTTTTCTGGGCTTAGCGAGCTATTATCATCGTTTTGTGAAAGACTTTTCCCGTATAGCATTGCCATTGACTCACTTAACTCATAAGGGCGTTCAATTCATTTGGAATGACAATTGTGAGAAAGCTTTCCTAGAGTTGAAGGATAAGCTTACTTCAGCTCCAGTTCTTATCTTTCCTAAGCCGGGAAATGGCTATACTATCTATTGTAATGCTTCTAAATTCGGTTTGGGTTGTGTACTTATGCAAGTCGAGCATGTTGTGGCTTATGCTTCTCGTTAGTTTAAGCAACACGAGAAAAACTATCCCACCCAGGACTTAGAATTGGCTGTAGTTGTATTTGCTCTAAAGATTTAGTATCATTATTTGTATGGCAAAACATTTGAAGTTTAATCCGATCATAAAAGCCTAAGGTATATCTTTACCTAGAAATATTTAAATCTTAGGCAACGTCGATGGTTAAAGTACTTGGAAGATTATATTTTTACCTTGCAGTATCACCTGAGCAAAACTAATGTTGTAGCAGATGCCTTGAGTCAAAAATCCCAAAGGTCCTTAGCTGCTCTACGATGCTGGGAGTGAACGCTAAGGAAAAAGTTATAATGGTACAATCTCATGGTGAGTTGAGATGATAACCGGGCCTACCTTTATAATATGGTTGTCTGTGAACACCTCATTTTGCAACCCCCGCAAGAATCACGAACTCTAAGAAAACGAGCACACATGCATGCACAAGCATTCCTGGATGCACACATAACATATACATGTGATACAGGTTAAGGAAGCCAAAAGGACACCTGGATGAGAAGTTACGAGAATTACCGGAAGCCGCCGAAGCTGAAAACCGTCAAAACTCCTAGAAACTTTTGAAAGGAGAGTTCCTCATTTCAGATCATTCTCAAACTTTTAGGGTTATTAGAAATTTCCACAAGGAGCAACATACTCAAAAATTAGCTCAATCCGACGGTCGGATCTCCGGGAATTCTGAAAACCGAGAGTCTACTTCAGGTAACCAAAAGACGACCTTCCCAAAGTCCAAATGAGATCACATTTGGTTAGTAGACAGGGTATATTATGGGGAACAAGATGTTAATAAATCAGATTAATACGATGTTTATTTTGGCCGAAATTGCGAAAAAACCATTGCACGTGTAATCAGGGGATTGTCCGTGGACAAACACTTCCCATTGTCCGCGAACAAACCCTTTCCATCCGAATTTTAGTTTTGGTACTTTTCGAGCTCTTAAAATATGAAATTTTGGGGAGAGCTAGAAAATGTTACTGGGAATAATGTATTAAAAAATTAGCTCAGTCTGACGGTCGGATCTTCAGGAATTGGAAACATCGGGAATTCGACTTAGAAAATTAAACGGAGGCCTTCCCGATGTCTAAAAATTCTAAAATTTGGACAATTCGCAGGTCTTAGTATGGGTAATAACATGTTAAAAAAATATGATTAATACGATGTTTATTTTGGCCAGAATTGCAAAAACATTGCACATGTAATTAGGGGATTGTTCGCGGACAAACCCTTCCCTTTGTTCGTGGACAAACCCTTTCCAGCCAATTTTTTGTCTTGGTACTTTCCGACCTCCTAAAATCATGAAATTTTATGGAGAGCTGGGAAATGTTACTGGGAATAACATATTAAACAATCAGCTCAATCCGACGGTCGGATCTTCAGGAATTGGAATAATCGTCACACGTGTAATTAGGGGATTGTCCGCGAACAAACCCTTCACTTTGTCCGCGGACAAACCCTTCCCCTTGTCCGCGAACACGCACTTCTAGCCCGGCCCATTAATTATTCCACAGCTATAAATACACCTTCACTGACCCCATTTGAGGCATCAATCAGCTCTGGGACTTTGAAAATAGTGCTCTAAAATATTATTTTACTATTTTCGAGGCTCTCAGGTATTTTTTTATTAATTTGGTTTTAATTTTTTATCTATCTTTATTTTATGAATTATAATTGATCAATTACATGCAAAAATTGATATTTATCTCCAAATTAGTCCATATTTCATATTAAAACCCGTTTTCAAAATCGAAGCCGTAGAATGAGCTGTAAATCATTTTTAAACATATTTTTATCAGTTAATTTCATAAAATCTCGATTTTATCAGTCTCGGTTTACGAAGGAATCAATACACGTTTGTATCCGATTTAATCTATAAATCGCGGTGCTCACCTAAATATCCAATATAAGAGTACTGAATTCGTCAATGCCAGTTTAAATTATTAAACTGTGGTACACTATTGACGAACGAATTTCGAGGATTGCCAGATATCCGATTCCAAATCGAATTAGCTTTCGAAAAACCCTAAATCTTTCTAAAAACACTCATTTTGCTATTTATCATTATCAAAATCAATTTTCAAATCTCACACACACACTGATTTCTAAAATCGAAGAGCGAAATAAGAAGCACATGATTTTCATCCCCACCCCAAAATCTCGTTTTTTCCTAAAACTATGGACCGATACGCAATAACATCAATTAACATGCAAATGTTCGATTATAATTCCACGCATATCCTACTTAATCGAAAGGGCAAATTGGAGTGCCTAACACTTTCCCGATTCATAACTTAATCCCCGAACCCTTTGAATCAACTGGTTTCGCATTAATTGTGTTTAAAAGGTCGTTTAATCCATAAATGTTCCTCTTTTACACAGACTTTTGTTTGTTTAGTAAAACAAATTGGCGATTTTTGATTCCTTTGCAAATCATCACCTTTTTTCTTATAATAAAACGAACCTTTTTCTAAAAATTTAAAACCGAGAAACCAGAGGAATCTCCGTCGCGGGGGCTGGGCGTCTAAAACACGGGTTCTCACATTGCCCAACCGATAATTCAACAGCAGGTGATTGATGCCTAACCCGTGGATGAAGAACTTCGAGTAATAAGAGATCGTTTAGCTACAGAAGCTGAATACGGTGAACACAAACTAGGGGTCGATGGTGGAATTCGAGTTCAAGATAAATTGATGGTACAGAAAGATCCGAAATTTATAAACAAAATTCTAAATGAAGCCCATCATTCTAAATTCTCTATTCATTCGAGAGGTACAACGATGTATAGAGACTTGTGTCAAAACTTTTGGTGGAGTGGTATGAAACACGATGTCGCGAATTATGTAAGCAAAGTATGACATGTTAGTTGGTGAAGGCCGAACATCAACAGCCCACGAGGCAACTTCAACCATTGCCTATTCTTGAGTGGAAACGGGAACATGTTACTATAGATTTTGTTTTGGAGTTACCTAAAGCTTTATGTGGTCAAAACACCATTTGGGTAATTGTTTATAGATTGACAAAGTCTGCTAATTTTTTTCCATCCGTAATAACCAGAATGTAGAAAGCCTTGAAAAGTCGTACATTCGAGAGATAGTTAGGTTGCATAGGGTTCCTTTTACCATTATATCCGACCGAGATCCTCATTTCACGTCTTGATTTTGGGGGAGTTTGCAAAAAGCTCTAGGTACACAGTTGAATTTTAACAAAGTATTCCATCCACAAACAAACGGGTAATCCCAGTCAGTTATTCATGTGACGTACCGAATCTCGTTCTGAGATTTTCACTTCCGGGGCCCAGTTAATCACGGTGCCGTACGTGACGGCAAGATTAAATTAAAACAATTTAAAGAATATCTAAAACATTTCTTGTCTAAAAACCAATTTAGAAAAATTTTGGCTTGTGGAGTCTATAAGTTTAACAAAACCAAAACATGTATACAAATAAATAAATTCTTTCCAAAATCCTTACTCCACATTCATATAAAAATATCCATCAGAATGAAATCACAATATATATCAAGATAAAATAAATTCTCCAACGAGGTCCCAAATTGTAATATAAGCTTTACATTGTTCATATCTCAAATAGAATACAAGTTCTATCATGTAACCGTGTAAATGTATCAAATACAATAATCAAGAGTCGTCTAAGGACAACTACAATTATGTAGGTTAAAAAGAGGTCACTTGTGATGCCCCGAATTCCGTTGTGAGGTTTAGACCTCCAAAACTCGGTTAATCACGGTGCCGTACACGACGGCGGGTTTGAAATGCATAGTGTAAAACTGATATAATAGAAAATTATATATATGGCCACATTTTTAGAAAATTTTGGCATGTGAAGTTTATATTTACAACAAAAACACCCTATAAACCACCCTGTAAAATAATAATAATAATAATAATAATAATAATAATAATAATAATAATAATAATAATAATAATAATAATAATAATAATAATAATAATAATAATAATAATAGGTTTCCTTTCTTCAAAATCAAACTCCACATTCATGGTAATAATGTTTCGTAAAATCCAAACCCTCTAACGAGGTCCCAATCTTAAATAAAAGGCCTTACATTTCATATGAATTGAAATGAATACAATTTAATGATAAAAATAATGCTAACAGTACTAATACATAAAACTCTTTAAGCTACAAGTCACTCACAGACGACACAACTATATATGGTCCTCAGAGGTTCTAAGCCATACTCACATCGTCTTAAGGAAGTACCTGCAAAACTATTGAAAAATGGGAGTAAGTCAAACATGGGCTCAGTGGGAACTATAAGGTTTTGTATACAAAATAATTTCTAAAACCATGCATGCGATGCATCATAATGAAAGTAGTTTTGTTACTATCATGCGTATATATATATCATTTCTATAACTCTTTATAAATATCTATAGATTTATATATATATATATATATATATATTGATGCAATGAAAATTATTTTACATGCAATGCATACCAAGTGCAATCCCATCCCTTAAAATACGAGAAAATATGTATCCAAGGGTACTACCAAGATATATGTTGTTCGTAATAACAAGATATATACATCTCCAAAGTATAATAAACCAAAATAAGAAAGTACATCATATTAATAAAGGGCATAAGAGAAGTATAGACGTAAAACAAACGTAGGCATTAATCTCATTCAACTCTTATCTCGTATCCAACATCTAACATATAGGATTTACTCTACAATGCACTGCGATTCAGATCTAAGCCCACAAGGCTAGGGTATGCAGCCCCTAAGGCTGGGACCCCCCGTGGACCACTTAGATGGTGTAGGGTATGCCGCATCACTGGGTCCCCCAACGGACCATAGAGTATGCCGCTCTAAAAGAGGGTCCCTCTACATAGACTAGGGTATGTAGCAGCCAAGGCTAGGTCAACCCCATTGACCATTAGCGCCTTAAGAATCAAAATAATAATAGAAAAAGTATTCTTAAATGAATAGTCTGATAAGAAGTACGCGTCACACATATACATACATATACTTATCGTATATATCTCAAGGGTATATTTGCCTACCAAAAGCCTGTCTCAACTCATTTAGTTCTTACAAGTACCATACGTGTGACTCAATTTACATCCACACCATGCAAATGGAGTCAACAATCATATATATATATATATATTCTTATAGCCACCTTGACTCATAGTGTATCTAATATACATATGCCATTAAAAACCCAATATCATCACCTAGTTATATCCATGTAATGCTTGAATAAATCTAACAAGAGAATTACTATTTTATCTGAGATAATTAATATCTTAGTTTGTTAGAAAACTATCCGTGAAACAACTTGTCCATTTAAAAGCATAAGTATTTCATGGATATAATCACTACAACCTTTGATAGAGAAAGTATGTACCAATCTATCATTTATAAAGAATATGATTAAGTTAGGAAATGAGGTTCTCGTTAAAATAGTGAGTCTCCATCAAGGTCTTGATATTAACAACTTCATGGCATACATATATCATCTATATCAAGCAAACATAATATATGCATAACTCATCTCATATATTAAGTAGGTATGTATACATCCAATGTTCTTTAATGCATAAGAAGAATATTGTGTATGTGAACAATTATATATATAGATACCGAGACTCTAAACCTACACTTAAGCATAATATGAGTCATATTTAGTGCAATTCCTTACATAATTCATTGTATGATATAGCTATATAAGCTCGATGCAAGTGTATGCGCATACGTGCTACTAGGCTTTACCTAGGGCTTGCATCATTCAACACACACCATACATATCTTATGCTAATCATGAAATAACATCAAGAGTGTGAAGAAATTAAGGAATATACGTATAAATGCTAAACCTAATCCCTCTGTATTCATTCAAGCACAAACTCATAATAAATCTTTCGCTTTTTGTTTAAAAATAAGAATAAACACATAATAGTTGAAAATAATCTTAGATACTAGTGTTCCCACCTTAGTTAAGCCGATAGTCGAAGCTTTCAAGCGCCGGATCGAGCCGCAACCCACTGAATCACAAAACCCCCAATTTTCGAGCTCAAAACCTAGAAATGGTGGAATTGATTGAAGGAGAAGATGAAGATGATGGTGGTGATCTTGTATGGAGAAGGAATCCATAGAGGGACACATACAAAGGTCCCTTTCAAGCTTGCTCTCATCTCTCTAAAAAAGATAGCAAAAAGGAGAAGAAATGAAAGAAGAAGAATGAATGTTGAATGAGGAGAGAAAGGGGTTAAAAACCTACTGGTGCAGCTCTGATCGATCAGAGGACACCCACCTGAAGCCCCTTACTTTTTATTCGAAAATTGCACTTTTCGCGGCCTGTTTCAACCCCCGAAACGGCTTTTATTCGACTTGGCCTTCAAAAAAAAGTTTTAGAGGGGAATGAAATAAAACCATGGCCATAAATGGGGACTCCTTTGGACTTCATATGAAGAAGTTATGGCCTTCCAAAGTTGGCCAATAACTCATTTCGGCAAAAGTTCAATTTTTCACTGTTAGCTGCCAAATTCAACCACGCCTTCCCGAAATGAGTTCCAACCATGCATGCATACTTAATAACATTAAAATGACTTGTTGGAAGTGTTGGATCAACTACGGAGGCCCCGGAAAAAAAATTGACTCCTTCAATGGACGTTTAGCCTAAAACGGGATTAAGAGGAAAATTGGCGCGAAAACGAAATTACGAAGCGTTACATCACTAGAGTCCACACATGCGCCATCCCCGAAGATATTCCTGCAAGAATGGTTTGTAAAATCGGAATAAGCCAAACACGGGCTTAGTGGGAATCATAAAGTTTGTATATAAAATATATTTTGGAAATGATGTGTGCAAGTGTAATAAAGAAAGTAGTTTCTTAGTGATGAAAAACAGTTTATAACATGCATGCCGTTGCTTTCCCATCCCCGAAATCTCATAAGATATAAATTAATTAAAAATACAATTGAAAGCCAACTAGTATCATAAAATAGTTATAAACCTCATACGTACGGTAAAAAAAGTATCGTTAAGATACAAATAATCTTTAGTAAGAAAATATACATATAAGATCATTGGCTAGTTCATACAACATGGCAACAGTCTTATACGTATATAACCAGGTCTCAGAGGTCTAAACCTCATTACGAGATTTGAGGTTTTATAAGCTTATTTCATCTTTGTATATATTTATATGGTATATATATATATATAGAAAAAATGAAGGAAAAAAAATTAGAGAATCAAGGGGTAAGTATTATACTTTTATGTATACGTTTTATGTGTTCTTGATTAGATTATTATTTTTATGAATTAAAAAGCAACAAACCATGTCATATAAGTAATAAAACATGTAAATGTGGGTGTATGAAGGTGTGTTTATGTGTGTCTATGGTATGGTTGGTTTTGCTTGATTTCAATGGGTTTTTAGTTGATGTAAACATCAAAATGTATGCTAAACTTGATTAATTTGATGTCGGTTATTACTATTGGGTTTTATTTCAAGTGTGGAGGCTACAACGTCAACACCACTAAGTTGGTGGTGTTAAAGAATTAATGAGGTTAACAAAATTGGCGTGAAGTGTTAACAAAATATAAATTAGGGAGGTTTAGTGTCACTTTTATAATTTTAGTGGGTTAAGTGTAAAATATTTGGATAGAATTATTAATGGAGTTAGAGTTAGGAAAGAGATTGGACCATTTATATAACTTTAGGGGAGATACTGAAGTTTTGAAATATTAAAGAAATTATTGAATGTAAACCTAAACTTCAGGGTTTAATTTGCCTTTTTTTTCCACTTTTTATTGTACATGTTAAATCATATAACTACCATAACAACATATTGAACCATAACCATTATAATAGCTAATAACGTATGGAATATAGCCATAATAACATATGAACTACCAAAAAAATTCATACTACGTTCACATATATGGATCAAACTAACAACCAAGTTGTGACCAGGAAATGAATGATGGCAATGAGGGCACTTATGGGTTTTTTTTTCTTTCTTTTTTTTAATAGAGCATAAATTTTATTAAAATATAGTAACGGTCTACATAAATAGAGGCAACCCCTTAATTCTATAAATATTTGTTTTCGCTCTAATTTTACTATAACTTTATTGCCATCCTATCGCATTCAAGCAGTTTTTCGAATACTTATTTTCACTCTAAATTCATAATAACTATAAGGGGCTTTTGGTTTAACGGACAAAAATAGAATTTTCTATTTACTCAAGGACACATCTTTTAGGTCAATTATTTGAAGGACAAACTTCTTGCAAAAGGACATATTTTAGTTGAAAGGAAAATTATAAAAATTGTAATTAATAAATAAGAAAAATATAAACTAAATCAAAAAATTTCAATAGTACCCTTCACCTGAATTTAATTCTAATTTAAATTCAAATATTTAAAAGTGAAAAATATTTATAACATAATCAAAATTCATATTCAAATTTAGAAAATAAATGTCAAACCAATCAATTAAATTCAAAATTTATAATTTGACTTAATTGATAACATTTATTATCTAACCTAAAGTTAAATTCAAAATTAAATTTAAAAATTTAAAAAATTCAAAATCGTAAAACTGAATAGTTGGACTTTACCAAATTTAATTCGTAAAATTAAGTATCAACTCTAAACGTATTTTCAGACATAAAATCAATTTAAATATAAACATAATATTGCATAAAGAATATACGAGGCATATTAAGTTTTGTGCAAAAAAGGATTTGTTGAACAAACATTACAGGCATATATCTTTGAACGTGAAAATGTCTTCCAGGCATATTAAGTTTCATACATGTTTATATGGATACATATTAAGTTTCATGCAAAAAAAAAAAAAGATTGGTTGAACAAACATTCCAGGCATATATATTTGAACGTGAAAATGCCTATTAATGTGAAAATACCTTCCAAGCATATTAGTTTAATATACAATTATATGAAAACATATTCAGTTATACATACATATATACATAAATTTTCTTATGCGGACCGGTCCGTACAGACCGGGACCTTTGGCGATGATTTTTTGTCACTAAAAACATATCCCCAATGTACTCGCCACAAAAAAGCGCCGCTAAAGGTCCATTCCATATGGACCATTCCGTTTATGATTGAGCCTAGAAATTGCATTCCTAATCCCATAAACAAGGCTCAATTAGCTTATAGTTACCATCTAAAACTGAAAATTGCATGTAAATTCAGTTTAAGTATGAAAAAAAAAAGGCATTGCATTGTATTTTTGTGTTACTAAGCCATTTTGCAGGCCTAAAGTGGTTAAGAAATTGAAGTCGTATGTAAGATAGAAGGTTGGAAACGAAAAAGTGCAAGAAGAAGGCCTGAAGAAGAAGTTAATACTCATTCCGAGCCCCGAGGCGAGGAAAACTCCGTAATCTATCTCCAAAGCGCTAGCAAGAAGAGAACATCAAGTCCCCAAGCATGAATGAAGTGAATGCAAGTGTCCAAGAGTGATTCCAAGAGAAAAAAAGCTCAATTGAATCAATTTCGAAAGTTTTTGAGCAAAACCATGAACTGCCGTAAAAAGTTCAAAGTTGTAGCTGATCAACGTTTTTCTCCATTAATAATTTAAAGAAATCTCCAAAAATAAAAGTTATAAAGCTTTGAATTACCTACGTGTAGAAGAAAATAGTGCGTCAATCAGAGTTCGGAGAAAAAAGTTATGAGCAAAAGAAGAAGCAGCCAAAAGAAAAAAAATATTAAAATAATGAGGATCAATCCCCACTCTATTTTTTTGTCCGTTTTCGGTTTTTAGCTCTTTTCGGCCTATTTTTCCAAATATTATTCAACACTTGACCAGAGACACTTGTGTACCATATAAAGGGTCATATATATCATATTTTAAGGTACGCACAATTTATAATTGATTAACAGAGAGACTGGGAGTACCGTGACTTTCTTGAGAGCTTTTGCACTCTATTTGGCGTTCAAACTTTGAGTATTTTCTTCTTTAATTCTTTAAAAAAATTGTTAGGTTAGTTTATTTATGATATTTTCAGGCTGAAAGATTAGTGTATTCAACATTAGTTCATTGTTTAATTCAGTTTCAATTCAAGTTTCAATCGCATACCGAGTAAACCTTAATTTTTCATTTTCTTTCAATTTAATTGCTTTTGATTATTCGTTTGCTTTGATATTCATAGATTGGTTAATAGAGATCATATATATTCTATAATCAACCTTAAACCCTCGTTTTAGGGGATGATTCTAGGGTTTATAGGTCTGTTTTATCGGTTTTTCGATTTTTCATCGATTAATGCTTGATTCTCGCTTTATATTCAAATAGTTTATAGTTATTCCATTATATTCATGTGTTATTCATTATTCATTATTATTAATTTGATTTTTCATAATTTTTAGGGTTTAAGTCGATTTTGTTTTATTTTTGTCGGTTTTGAGTTTGTTTACTATTTCTGTCGTAAAATCTTCGTTTTAAATCGGAATTGAGAAATTTTAAAGCCAAAAGTTTTTAAATATGATTTTCTACATGATTAGGTGTTTTTCTATTGTTTTTCAAAATTTCTAAGTTTATTTTCATGTTTGATTTGATTATAGCTAGCTAAACCTTTGTCAAGAGTTCGTAGTGAAAGATGCGTAATTAATCTTTGAATGTAACTCAATCTAGGTTTGAATCTGATTTTTTTTCATTGGTTATAGATCACCAACTGAATGTTTGAGTATTTTCTTATCTTTTCATGCATTAAAAACATGTTTGTAGGTCGGAAAATACCCTAGATGGGGGGTGAATAGGGTTTTGAAACTTAATTGTATTTTTAAAAACAATTTAAAAATATTATGTCTATATATATATATCAAGCAATCAATAACAAAGATAATTCCAAGCACAATGAGCAAATAACACAATATAATAAAGCAAGAGATAGAAAGATAGAACCGATCAAAGTCGAAGATTTTTTGTCCACACGGTTCGGCTTGTTCCCCCTAGTCCGCGCTCGGTTAGTTCCCCGAGAATTTCCACTATAACCGATCTCCTTCCGGGTGAAGACCAAACCACTACAAGTGTATTCTTCTCACACACTCTTTTAAGTATTGAAAACACCTTCAATACTTTCACAAGAATTCCCTCTTGCTAATTATATGAGATACACCTCTTACAAAAATGATTTGAAAAAATTTTGGTGACTAACACCAATGTACAATAGCTCTCGTGTATATCAAATTACAAATGAAGCTCACACTAAGAGATATCAATATTGATCAACAAATTTTTAGCTCAAAATAGGAATGATTGATCAAAAACAATGTTCTTGAATCTTTGAATGAATGTAGATAGATAATGATGTATGTAGATGATTCAAGTACATAAAAATGAGTCTTAAACCTCATATATATAGCTTGCGAAAGCTTGTAGCCGTTTGTAGTGGATTAATAGATTAATAAGGCAAAAATACATAATTAGTAAAAATCCAACGGCTAGTTTTTGAAGCATCAGTCGACTGAGCAGAGCTCCTTAGTCGACTGAGCAAGCATCAGTCGACTGAGCTACTCTGCTTAGTCGACTGATGGCTTCTGCCCATCAGTCCAAAAAATGCAATTTTTACACTTTCGTATTTTAACTCTAAAATCAATTCTAATGCTTTGGGAACTTCAAAAATAAGTTCCTAAAACACCTATTTTCGGGAAAACACAAAATATGATCATTTGAATTAATTATGAATTAATTTGAAAAACGGTTTATGAAAGGTGTTTGTTTTTCAAAGAGCTTTAATTCAATTTGATTTTGATCAATCTATTTGGATAAAGAAATAAAAAGTTTAAGAGCTATAATTGGAAATCAAATATGAATCTTTACAACAAAACTACTCACTCAAATATGATCTTATGAGTCTTCGAAAGCTTTGTTTGTGTCTTCGATTATTTTCTTCCTTGGCTCTTGTTCTTGTAGAGAGATCCTTTTGGTAGAGCATCGATCATGTAGTTGTGTGAGGTATGAGGCATAGAAAAAATACACTTGTGTTGGTGAATGATCTATATTCCGGCTTTTTGATTTTGTCCTCATGAGATCATTTATAGTGGCTATCACTTAAAACATCAACTTTGTTAAATTACGCAAGATTAAATATATTGTTATTATCAAAACAAGATTAATGACTTAAAGGTCAACAATCTCCCCCTTTTTGATGATGACAATAAATTAATGTGTGTTTCCAATTGAGATTATAAGTTGAGTTTTCTTAAGGGAAAACTCCCCCTGAAACTATGCAGAAGATAGAGTATATGATACACATGCATAACCAATAGTTCAAACCAATGCATAAATATAATAAATGCTAATTAAGGTTTATCATAAGCAAATTAAGATACTAGAGTTTAAACCATAACAAAAAAAAACAATAATACGAGCATAAAACAAAAAGTCTTAAGTTGAAGTTCATATAAAACCATAATTAAAGCAAAGTGTGTACCAAACACTTATTATTTTCTCCCCCTTTGTCATGATCAAAAGGAGGAGATAGGGATCACTCATCGGGCTCGTCTTGAGGCCATTAACCCCATCCTTGATTACCTTGCCACGGATTCCATGGTGGAAATACATATTCGGGGTGGTAATGGAGGAATGTTGTTTCATGTGCTCTTTGACTCTCTTCAATTCGGTTGAACCTATTATCCATGTTCATCGAGAGATTTTGGATGGCTTGCAGAATAGCTTCATTCGGATTTGGTGTGGGAATTGCTTGTTGAGAGCTAGTAGGAGCTTGCGTGGAAGTTCCTTGAAGTGGAATGTCTTGCTCCATAGGCTCGGGTTGAGCTAAGTTTTCATCATCATCATCACTATCCCCGTCCTCATTAATGTCAAGAGGATCATTTGAGGCCCATTCTCCGTTTTCAATGTGATATCCCATTTGACGAATGGTCTTGGTACTATATGTTTCCTCATTTGTAGGTACTATACGTCCATTGATAAGAGATGTAAGACTTAACTTATTGGCTCGGCCGGAATCAAGTGTGGGGCGATGAAGATTAGCATAAAACAATTGAACAAGACATGGATAGACATTTTTACGAATGGTAAGAAAATTCATGATGTCTTGTCTACGAAAAAGAGCAGTAATGTTGAGACCATATGAAGAAAATAACTCAATGTTGAATTGTTTACCTTCAACAATAGTACGAACGGCATAGTCGGAGTTGACGTTTGCTTGAGCTTCGTCGGAGATGAATAATGGTTGTCGAGGAACTGGGACAGGAGTGGGTGAAGAAGTTCCCACTTGTGGTACAGATTTTCGTGGACGACGAGAGCGGGTTGGTTGAGACATAACTAGAGTAAATGGGAGAAGAATTTAGGTTTTAAAGAAGGTTAGGGTTTGAAGAGAAATTTGAGATTTTTGGTTTTAAAGGCTTGATTGTATAATAAAAATAGTTGGAAATAAGATATATAGATGAGTTGTGATGAGTTGGTAGAGAAAAATTGAGTTTTGGTTGAAGAAAGACCATGGAGGCTAGGGTTAGGGTTGAGAAGATTTGAGATGGGTTTGATGGATTAAAGTAGAAATAGGTGTGATTTGTAAGAGATTTAGAATGAGTTTAGGTGATGATTCTAGAGATTTAGGAGGGTTTGTGAAGGTTTATGGTGTGTATGGAGAAGGGAGGCTCGAAAGAGATAGAGTGAGAAGTGAACAAAACAGGGGAAAAACAGGGAAAAAAGTGATAGCTCTCAGCCACTCATCAGTCGACTGATGAAGGCCCTTCAGTCGACTGAATAAGGCTTAGTCGACTGATGAAGAGCATTAGTCGACTGATGCTCTCAGTTATGCCTAGATTAGCTTGTTCTTGCACCAAAAGGATTTTGCTTACTATTCCATCATCATTTAGCATACTATAGCTGCAAAATTACTTGTTAATTGTCACAATAACATGTAAAATTAATTCAAGACATATACAACACTAGAATTATGAATAATTTAGTACAATTAATGTAAAAGATGTGTGCTCAAGAATAAGCACTAATTATCCTTTTTATGAACTTTTTGGAATAAACTAGATGTCACAAGCTCTAGTCATACCGAGTTCTCGTCGAATAGTGCAAAAGCGATCATCGGAAAGTGGTTTAGTGAAAATATCCGCAAATTGCGATTCGGTGCCAACGAATTCAATATCAACATCACCTTTTTGCACATGATCACGAATAAAATGATATCTTATCTCAATGTGCTTAGTACGTGAATGTTGTATGGGGTTCTTGGTCAAGCTTATAGCACTTGTGTTGTCACATTTTATAGGAATGTGGCTAAGACTAATTCCAAATTAAGTCCTCTAGTTGTTGTTTAATGTATAAAGTTTGTGCACAACAACTTCCGGCCGCCACATATTCGGCTTCGGCCGTTGAAAGGGCCACCGAATTTTGTTTCTTGCGTGACCAAGATACTAGTGCGTGTCCTAGAAAATGACAAGTGCCACTAGTGCTTTTCCTATCGATTTTGCAACCGGCAAAATCCGCATCGGAATAACTAATTACGTCAAAGTTATTTTCTCTTGGGTACCATAAACCCAATGAGCTAGTACCGGAAAGATAACGGAATATCCGTTTTATAGCAAGTAGGTGTGATTCTTTAGGATCCGCTTGGAATCGTGCACAAAGACATACACTAAACATAATATCCGGCCTAGACGCCGTCAAATACAATAAACTACCGATCATACCTCGATATTTCTTGATATCCACACTTTTACCTTTTTCGTCTTTGTCTAACTTCAATGTTGAACTCATAGGGGTGCTCATGGACTTTACGCCTTCCATGTCGAATTTCTTCAAAAGTTCTTTCACGTACTTCTCTTGATTAATGAAAATGCCTTATTTGCATTGTTTCACTTGTAATCCAAGAAAGTAGTTCATCTCTCCCATCATGCTCATTTCAAATTCCTTTTGCATACATATTGAAAAATCCTTACACAAATTCTCGTTAATAGAACCAAATATAATATCATCAACATAAATTTGCACAAGTAGCATATCATTGGCATGATTCTTAATGAATAAAGTAGTGTCTACCTTGCCTCTAACAAATCCATTATTAAGCAAGAATGAACTTAATCTATCATACCATGCTCTAGGTGCTTGTTTTAAACCATATAATGCTTTTGATAACTTAAACACATAATCCGGATAAACATGATTTTCAAAACCGGGAGGTTGTTTCACATAAACTTCCTCTTCAATAAAACCATTCAAGAAAGCACTTTTCACATCCATTTGATATAATTTAAAATTCTTAAAACATGAATAAGCAAGTAGCATGCGAATAGCTTCTAGACGTGCAACGGGTGCATATGTTTCTTCATAATCAATGCCCTCTTCTTGATTGTATCCTTGGGCAACAAGTCTAACTTTATTTCTAACAATTATATCACTTTCATCCTTTTTATTACGAAATACCCATTTAGTACCTATAATAGTATGATCACTAGGTTTGGGAACAAGTGTGCACACTTTGTTTCTCTCAAATTGATTGAGCTCCTCTTGCATAGCCATCATCCAAGATTCATCTTGTTCGGCTTCAATAATGTTTTTAGGCTCATATTGAGAAACAAATGCCACATTATTGCAAACATTTCTTAAGGATGATCTAGTCATGACCTTACTAGATGGCTCTCCAAGAATTTGATCAATAGGGTGGTTGGACACAAATTTCCAACTCCTAGGCAAATCATTCGATTCTTGCTCGGTTTTATTTTTTAACTCCTTAAGAGGAGCTTGAGCACTCGATGGTTCTTCCTTAGATGTATCATTAATTTGAATATCCGAAACTTTTTGGATAATTTCAACATCGTCATCGGAACGTACTATGGGTGAAAAAGGATTTGTCTCATCAAATACAACATGCATAGATTCTTCTACTACTAAACTTTTCTTGTTATAAACTCTATATGCTTTACTATTAGTGGCATACCCAAGAAAAATTCCTTCATCGGATTTAGCATCAAATTTACCCAAATGATCACGATCATTTAAAATAAAACATTTGCAACCAAAAACTTTAAAATATGCAATATTTGATTTCTTGTCATTCCATAACTCATAAGGTGTCTTATCTAACTTTTTACGAATAATAGTACGATTAATCACATAGCATGCGGTGTTAACGGCTTCTGCCCACAAATACTCCGGTAAAGAATGTTCATTTAGCATAGTTCTAGACATCTCTTGAAGAGATCTATTTTTCCTCTCAACAACACCATGTTGTTGAGTAGTTCTAGGTCCCGAAAAATTATGATCAATACCATGCTCATCACAAAAGTTCTCAATATCAACATTGTCAAATTCTCTACCTCTATCACTTCGAACATGCACAATAAAAACACCTTTTTCATTTTGAACTTTTCTACAAAACTTAGCGA
This sequence comes from Lonicera japonica, assembly GCA_021464415.1. NCBI lineage: Eukaryota > Viridiplantae > Streptophyta > Magnoliopsida > Dipsacales > Caprifoliaceae > Lonicera > Lonicera japonica. Next base: position 46,543,584 of record CM038470.1, read on the forward strand.
AAACATGCGGAGTTTCACTTTTGTGGGTGAGAAAGAACACCCAAGTGAGTCTAGTGTAATTATCAACAATAACAAGAGTGTACAATTTGCCACCTAAACTAGCAACCGAAATAGGACCAAACAAATTAATATGCAACATATCAAGTGGTTTACAAGTAGTAATATCCCTTTTGGACTGGAAAGAAAATTTATGTTGTTTACCAAGTTGACATGCATCACATATTTTTTCTTTAACAAATTTGGTTTTAGGCAATCCTTTAACAAGCTCTTTCTTAGATAAATTATTAATCAAATCCATATTAGCATGTCCTAATCTCCTATGCCATAACCAAGATACATCATTTATAGCGGATAAGCATTTAACATCTTGTTGTGATAAATCGTCAAGTTCAAGAGTATACACATTATTAGTTCTATATGCAATAAGTAAAATTGAATCATCACTAACATTCTTGACAACACATCGATCAGATTTAAATATCACTTCATAACCTTTGTCACAAAGTTGACTAATGCTAAGTAAATTATGCTTTAAACCATCAACTAATAGAACATTATCAATGCAAGTAGAATGCTTACCAACCTTACCTATACCAATGATTTTGCCCTTGGCGTTGTCCCCGAAAGTCACATTTTCTCCTCGCTTGGGAATTAGACTTAAGAAGTTGTTCTTGTCTCCAGTCATGTGTTTTGAACAACCACTATCCAAGAACCACTTGGATTTGCTACCCTTGACTTTTAAGCAAACCTACACCATAACTTTGAGTAACTTCTCCTTTGGTACCCAAAATGTGTTGGGTCCCTTTGGGTTAGCAAACATAATGGTTCTTTTTGGAACCCAAGCAAGCTTCCTCTTAGGGAAACCTTCATTTCGATAGAAACAACGATCCACATGATGAGTATTTCTACCACAATATGAGCAAAGATGAGTGGGATCATGAGGTGTATATGTTTTAAAAAAGTTTTTGTAATCTTTTTGGTTGTCAATTTGGTTGTAACCCAAACCGGCTTTGTCAAATACACATCTTTGCATTCCTAATAGTTTATCCAAATTATCCCTACCATTGGTGAATTTGGCTAAGCTATTTGTTAGATCATCCACTTGATCCTTTAATTTAACATTTTCTACTACAAGTGTGTTTGGAATTTCCTTCTCTTTTCCTTTCTTCAAAGTATTGATTTCATTTTTCAAAATCATGTTTTCTTTTTCAAAAAATTCACACTTGTTAGAAATTATCAAATTCTCCTTTTTGAGGCTTGCAAACTTCTTGGAAAGATTTTCAAATTTGTTATGCAATTCCTCAAACATTTCATATAACTCATCATAGTCATTTTCATCATGAGCATCATCATTTATAGAAGTATCATCATCACTAAATGAATTATAAATAGAGTTTACCTCATCGTCTCTTGCCATAAGGCAAAGATTTGCCGTCTCTTCGTCGCTAGAGTTGGCATCGGACTCACCCTCTTCGGAATCACTCCAAGTTCCCTTGAGGGCATGCCTCACTTGTTTAAAGGCTTTATCTCTTTTATCTCTTCTCTCTTTTCTTTTAACCGGGCAATTGGTTTTGAAGTGTCCCGGTTCATGGCAATGGAAACATTTTTTGACTTCTTCGTTTTCAACTCTTGGTTGAATTGATCGATCATTGTTTCTATTTGATGAAGAACCAAAATTGTTTCCTTTCCCTTGAAACTTCTTCTTCTTGGCTAGAAATTTCATGAAGTTTCTAGAGAGGAGAGCCATGTCATCGTCACCACCCATTGACTCTTCATCATCCTCTCGTTGATTTACCTTGAGAGCAAGAGTTTTCTTGGCTTTTGAATCAACTTCTTCTTCTCTCTCTAATTCCTTCTCGTGGGTTTTAAGTGAACCCAATAGTTCATCCATGCTTAACGTTTTCAGATTCTTGGCTTCTTGAATAGCCGTTACTTTGGGTCTCCACTTCTTGGGAAGAGTTCTAAGAATCTTTCAAATTTTATCCTCATTGGAGTATTCCTTTCCAAGAAAATCTAAAGCATTAGTAATAATGGAGAACCTACTATACATAGAAGCAATAGATTCATTAGGCTCCATTTTAAAGAGTTCATAATCATGAACGAGCATATTTATATTATCATCCTTAACTTGTGAAGTTCCTTCATAGGCGACTTCTAATTTATCCCAAATTTCTTTGGCGGTTTTACAACTAGAAATTTTGTTGTATTCATCTATAGTTAATGCACAATGTAGAGCATTCAAGGCTTTAGCATTAAATTGAATTTTCTTAATATCATTCTCATCATATTCGAAAATAGATTTAGAAGTGACTACACCATTTGCATCGGTTTTGGTAATCTTATACGGTCCAATAAGTGTAACTTTCCATTGTTCAAAATCACTAGCTTTAAGGAAAGTGCTCATACGACTTTTCCAATAACTATAGTTTTTGCCATCAAATAGTGGTGGTTTAGTGGTGGAAGAACATTCGTTAATTCCGGTTCCTTGATAAATAGACATGATCCTAAACTCTAAGATTTTTAAATCAAAATAAGAGTACAACCTCTGATACCAATTGTAGGTCGGAAAATACCCTAGAGGGGGGGGGGGTGAATAGGGTTTTGAAACTTAATTGTATTTTTAAAAACAATTTAAAAATATTATGTCTATATATATATCAAGCAATCAATAACAAAGATAATTTCAAGCACAATGAGCAAATAACACAATATAATAAAGCAAGAGATAGAAAGATAGAACCGATCAAAGTCGAAGATTTTTTGTCCACACGGTTCGGCTTGTTCCCCCTAGTCCGCGCTCGGTTAGTTCCCCGAGAATTTCCACTATAACCGATCTCCTTCCGGGTGAAGACCAAACCACTACAAGTGTATTCTTCTCACACACTCTTTTAAGTATTGAAAACACCTTCAATACTTTCACAAGAATTCCCTCTTGCTAATTATATGAGATACACCTCTTACAAAAATGATTTGAACAAATTTTGGTGACTAACACCAATGTACAATAGCTCTCGTGTATATCAAATTACAAATGAAGCTCACACTAAGAGATATCAATATTGATCAACAAATTTTTAGCTCAAAATAGGAATGATTGATCAAAAACAATGTTCTTGAATCTTTGAATGAATGTAGATAGATAATGATGTATGTAGATGATTCAAGTACATAAAAATGAGTCTTAAACCTCATATATATAGCTTGCGAAAGCTTGTAGCCGTTTGTAGTGGATTAATAGATTAATAAGGCAAAAATACATAATTAGTAAAAATCCAACGGCTAGTTTTTGAAGCATCAGTCGACTGAGCAGAGCTCCTTAGTCGACTGAGCAAGCATCAGTCGACTGAGCTACTCTGCTTAGTCGACTGATGGCTTCTGCCCATCAGTCCAAAAAATGCAATTTTTACACTTTCGTATTTTAACTCTAAAATCAATTCTAATGCTTTGGGAACTTCAAAAATAAGTTCCTAAAACACCTATTTTCGGGAAAACACAAAATATGATCATTTGAATTAATTATGAATTAATTTGAAAAACGGTTTATGAAAGGTGTTTGTTTTTCAAAGAGCTTTAATTCAATTTGATTTTGATCAATCTATTTGGATAAAGAAATAAAAAGTTTAAGAGCTATAATTGGAAATCAAATATGAATCTTTACAACAAAACTACTTACTCAAATATGATCTTATGAGTCTTCGAAAGCTTTGTTTGTGTCTTCGATTATTTTCTTCCTTTGCTCTTGTTCTTGTAGAGAGATCCTTTTGGTAGAGCATCGATCATGTAGTTGTGTGAGGTATGAGGCATAGAAAAAATACACTTGTGTTGGTGAATGATCTATATTCCGGCTTTTTGATTTTGTCCTCATGAGATCATTTATAGTGGCTATCACTTAAAACATCAACTTTGTTAAATTACACAAGATTAAATATATTGTTATTATCAAAACAAGATTAATGACTTAAAGGTCAACAATGTTTTCATAAGTTAGCTCAAAATTTTCATTTGATTAAGAACCGTAAAAACGTAGATTCATGGATTTTTGCACTAAAACCCTAATGTGGATGATTTAATGACGGTCTTTATCCTCTAATTAGTTGGGTTAGTTTCTTAAGTGAATTGGCTGATTTGGTGTTGTTTTAGTATTTTGTAACAACTCGCCTAATTAAGCAGGTGTTAACGGATGGTGTATTAAATTAACAATAGATAAATAAGTGATTTGAACCAATAGTATACACAAAAGCAGGGGAATCTAACAAAATTTCAGCATGAAGTATTCGCACATACTAAGAAATTTACCCTGTTTAATAAACCAAAACATCACAAGGGTATATAATACATCACCATCTGATTACAACCCAACATAATAATACAAACCATAATCCTTCAAACAACCAAAACCCAAATAAAATCAAAGTTTAAAATACAAACAAAATACAACGAAATATATTACAAAGTCTATCAACTAAATTAGAAACAACAAGTTTCACAATTAAAGATAATACAACGAAACTAAAATCCATAAGAGCATCTGAGTGGATTTAAGATGAACTCGGACCTAGTTCACGACCTCTACCCGTACCCCGAGGTATACCTGAAAGATAATGAGGGAATAAGCCAAAACTGGCCCAGTGGGAATTATAGGGAAAGGGAAATACAGTGCATATGCATGTCATAGTATAAAAACTTATAAATTTCCGTCGTCGACAAAATTTTCCATATTATACCCATTAATAGTAAAACCATTTATTTTACACAATTCAAGTAAATTTGTTATCAGCGTATATCTCTCTCGATAACTGTATAGACGTCCATCCACCTCTTCCTCCTCCTCGACCTAATACCGGTACTAGACGGATTATACTACTCACAAACGCACCCCATCTTTTCATGGGTCAGTGCACTGGTAACTAGATTTCACGACACCCTATCTTCCTATGGGTTTGTGCAATAATAACAATTCAAGCATTTCTATACCGGTGCTTTTCAATTCCAATAACCTCATAACTTTACTGCGATTAGTTTAATTAATTGTAAAAAGGTTGTCTTATGTGATCATAACTTCAAACAATCAATAATCAGGATTTTTAGCAATGTGTGTATCAAAACCACATCGCTATTTGCTTGAAAACATGATTTCTACTGTCTCATAAGCCAAGTATTGAGAAAAAACCACTAGACATTTTTAGAATCATCATCAAACATTAAGAGCATGTCTAATAACAAGTTAAGAATGAATTAAAAGTGTTTATTATATTGGAAATTTACTTAATTTAGTTCTAAATGTCAAGTATTAGACATGTGGTTGATGATTCTAGCCAATTCGGTACCAAATCTTCAGATGAGTACATAAATATCAACATGCATGACAATCATTCCATATATTCATCAAATACAACTAATATATCTTCAATAACAATGCTTAAAAGGCTAATTCCATGGCTACACTACATGCATGCAAGAGAAACTATAAATTTGCTACTGAAAATCTAGTGATTTCAACTTAATCAACTTGAAAATTTGCAAATCAAAGAGAAAAGGGGAGTTCCCACCTGAATAGCTAGAATAATAGAGCTCAAGTGACCTAAGTGGCTCCAAAAACTAACCAAAACACGCATGCAAGCCCAAAAATGAAATAAGAGCGCGAAGAACCCCCAAAATCTGAAGTTTCGATTTGATTCTCCAAGATTTGAGCTATGAAATCAAGTAATTTCACCAAGAATTACCCTATCGCTCTAGAATGGTATTGTGCTTGCTCTCCTACGAAAATGGCTGAAAAATGGAGGAGAAGGAATTCAAAATTGGTCAAAGTGTGTCAAATCGTTAAAAACGAGGTGACAGTAGCGTAATCTCCACTATCCCCACCATTTACCCATCGGGCGGCCCGAGAGAAGAAAAAGAATAAACAGTATTAAAAAAAAATTTATTTTTTTATTAGTTAAATAAAAAAAGAGCATTATTATATTTTTTGTATAATATTTTTAATTTATGCTATTAATTTATAAATATTTTTTATAATTATATTATTATTAAAATAAATTCTTGTATTCAATTACTTTTACGAAATTAATCGGCCGCTATTCAAACAGTTATTCCCGAGATTCCAACCCCTCTCTCTTAATTTGAAATTCCACGTAGACACAAAGGGAAGAAAAGGGCGAGAGAGAGAGAAAAGGGGGTAGAGAGAGAAAGAGGACCCTTGTCCCTACCTATCTTCCAGCCATTAACAAAAAAAAATTCCTTAGCGGAGGAGCACCGGAATTGAATGCGGTGGGTGGCGGTGGTGGCATTTATTCCGGTGGTGATAATAATAACATTAATTTATAAAAATCGAAAAAAGAAAAGAAATGTCTCTTAATAATAATTACGTATCTTCTGAAGAAGAAGAGGAAGAAAAAGTAGAAGTAGAAGGGCCTGGTGCTCAGCTAACGGCGGTGGCAATTGATAAAGACAAGCACAGCCCTTATGCTGTTCGATGGGCAATCGATCATCTCTTATTGCCACCGAATCCAAAGCTTGTTTTGGTCCATGTACGCAATCCAGACTTCTTCTTGCAATATCGTAGGTACCCTTCTCTATTCTCCGCATTATTTTTATTTTTTTCTCTTTGGCATTTCATCGAACATGTGGTGGGTGCGGGGAATTTCTTGTTTAATAAAAAATTATGAATGCTGAATACTGAATATGTGTTTTGAGAAATCATTTTGTTTTGCATGTGTATGTTTCCGTGACCAGATTTTTTTTTTTGTTGAATTCCATTGGACCAATAGAGCCCAAAATAATTGGCTTCTAGTTCTTCGAAAATGAAGAAAAAATTAAGATGCAACCTCTTAATGTGTCACTGAATCTTTAAGAGGCTCACGTACCTCGTTTTGATCCATGTCCGCAATCCAGACTTCTTTCAATATCGTAGGTGCCCTTTCTCTTTTATCCGCATTACTTCTTTTTCTCTTAGGCATTTCATCTAACTTGTGGTGGGTGTGAGGAATTTCTTCTTTAATAAAACATTATGGATGCTGAAAAAAAATTAATATGCAACCTCTTAATGTGTCTCTGAATTGTTAAGAGGCTCTCCTACGTCTTTTTGATCCATGTCCACAATACTTCTTTCAATATCATAGGTGCCCTTTCTCTTTTCTCCGCATTATTTTTTTTCCCTTTTAGGCATTTCATCGAACATGTGGTGGGCGCGAGGAATTTCTTCTTTAATAAAACATGGTGAATGCTGAATTCTGAACATATGTTTCGAGAAATCAACTTGTTTTGAGTGTGTTGTTTCCATGACAAGATGTTTTTTTGGAATTCCATTGAGGAAGGGCTATCAAGACTTCTTGATTCCTTTCTACTACTAATGTAGTGTCTACGGACTGGGTCTTGAATTCCATTGGATAGCCGGATAGGAAATGGAATTCCATTAGTAGTTATGGAGAGGGGGGAAGATCCTTTAGATACTTTCTATATGGACTCACGAGAATCTCTGAATGTTCAGGCATTCAATCAATATTAGATTGGATTTTTAATTTACTTTAAATAAAATAGATATAGAAAAAGTGCAAAAAAAATTTCTTTTCAGCAACCTCTCGTCAAGAATATGAGATAAAATACAAACAAATGCAAAAACATGATGAATTGCCAAATTGTAAATAGTCTAATTCACAATTCAAGGAACAACCAAACAGGCCGTAAGAGTTTGAATAACATCATACCAAACAATTGCTTAATCTCAAACTTTGTGTGTAAAAGTATCAATTTCTGTTCTAGAAAACAACAAAAATTTGATTGATCAAGCAACTAGCCTTAAATGTACTTTCTTAGTAACATTAGAAGTAGTAAGAACCATCTTCGGAGTATTATTCGGTGATGAGTAATGCTGGTCATCACTATTTTATTTCTTTTCTATGATTATATCACGATCCTTTGTCGGCTTGTGGGACATTACATTTGTATTTATTTTCTAACACATAATTCCACAAACTAACCAACACCTGTAAACGAACAAGGAAACTAATTTGGCAGATCAAAATACTTTCCTAGCAACCAAACAGAGGGTAAAAGAAAAAATAATAATATAGATCACTCACATGTTCAAATTTCTGGCAATCCACCATTTTGCTTCTCTAACGCACTAGATAAAACTGGCTGTCCATTATCGTCACGATAAGCATCCTATACACTCCCAAAAAAAAAAAAGAGAAGAAGTTATTCCTGAGGTATTTTTGTTATTCTGGTAGTTGGAAAAGGGGCGGTTTCCCCACCCTGCGCCATGTTCCCTTTCCCTCCCCAAGGTTGAACATGGATATATCCGTATAGCAGTTGTATCGAAAAGAAAATAAATAAAAGAAAACAATTAGGATCCCGTCTTAAAATTGGATATTTTTTTAAATGCGGTTCCTCACTTTTTTCCGAAGGATGCGGTCCTTGAAAACTAGTACTGTAATGTGACGGTGTAAATTGAGATACATATGGTGAGTGACAGATACTTTAATGGGCCATTAGAGATTTAGAGTCACTCCCACCTTTTTAATGGTGGTCCTTGAACCATATGGATTGGATATTAGAGTCACCCCCACCTTTTTCCTTCTGATGTTAACAGTTCGATTCAACCGTTTTAATTTGAAAGCAGAAGCAAAAGTTTCATTATATGATGTAATTGACTCAGTCATCCTTGTTTCGTTGTCTAAATCTATAGAATGGCATAGTTTCAGATCTGAAGTTCCAATTTATGGATCATGAGATTTCATTATGACAAAAAGCATTTTGAGCCATAAATTTGAGGATGATTACCCAATATGTCCTCCTTAGTCAAGGATCCAAGGAGAGGTGAACTGGGTAATGCTGCAAACCTCGATAACCACCCACCCCTCTTTGATTGCTCTCCAGGATCATAGTAATTTCACGTACACAGTTCAAGCTTTAGCAAAGAAATTGGTATTTGTCACTTGAAGTTTGGGTTGAGTATCACTTTGGTCCCTGATCTTACAAAATTCACTCACGAAATCCTATAGTTTACAACGTGTTTCTCTTTACTCCAAACTCGTAACATGAACTATAAGATTTTGTATGTGAATTTTATCAATTTAAATTCCTAGAAAATGAAAAAAATTTAAACCAGATGAGTAGGAAGGGGCCGCCCTCAAAGTCGAATCCCAAACATAATTGTTTCTTGTCAAAGCTTTTACAACGATTGAGATGAACCAAATCTCAATTTCTTATAGTTTTGTCCTTGGAGGCCTTGTCATATCTTTAATATTCATTTTTGTTAGCTAACCTTTTTTGCAGAAGCTTCTGGTGTTAGTGGGGCTATTCGAAACGGACAGGGTGAATTTAATGATCCAGAGATACAAAAGCATTTAGGTTATTATCGTGCTTACTGTACACGAATAGGGGTATGTAAATTTTTAAATATACAATATAGGTGTATGTAGCATTTCAAAGATTATTAATATATTTTAAATTGATTTTCCTTATGGAAGTATTTGTTTCGAATGGCTAAACAAGGAGTTCAATTCTAGGTAAAAAGAGTTGCCACGGAATGCTTGTCCACAGAATTCTATTCCCCAGAAAAAGAGTTGCCTAGAATTTCAACATTTTCTCTCTAAATTCCATCCATGCTATCAAACACACCTGATTATCTAACTTATTCTGAATGAATGTCGATGCTATTTCAGATTATATTGAAAGAAATTTTCCTTGATGATATTAATATTTCTAAAGCGCTTCTGTGCTACATCAACGAGAACCAGATCACCAATATCGTTCTTGGTGCACCAAGAAGGAGTGCTAAGACAAGGTTGGCCGGTCTTCCCCCTCTCTTTCTATATATATTATATTATTTGCGAAAAGGAGATGGCAGTTACTTTTGTTACTAACTTGAAATTACCGAAGTACCCTTGGTTGATCAAAATTATATATAGTTGGGTTCAAATCCACAACCTCCATTATGAACACATGCACCTTAACCACTCAACTAAATTCCATCACGTAATTCAAAAATGTATTACATATACCTATTATTAAGATTTATTGTCTATAATAGTGCCCATGAGTTCTTGTATGTAGGCAAAGGATCTTAAGAGGACCAATTTTTTGGTACTAAAATGTGGACCAACCATTTTAAAGGAGTAAACGGATTAATTTTTTTAAGAAACTTGGTGAAGATGATCTCCATAATTAGTAGATCATCTCCACCAAATCTCATCGGAAAATTCAACTGGGAGTTGAGCTAGCTAACCATCTAAAATTTCAATGGCTAGAAATGTGCATATATATCAATTTTTTAGCTAACCCACTTCTAGGTTGAATTTTTCGATGAAAATTGTTGGAGATGATCTACTTATCATCTCCACCAATTTTCATAGCAACACTCATCGATTTACCCCCTCAAAATTGTTGGTCCGCATTTGCGGACCAAAAAGTTGGTTCTCTTAAGATCCTTCCCCCTAGTATACATATATATATACACGTGTGTGCAAACCTAAGCTAACTAATAATGTTGCATCACAGGAAGTTCGGGGAGCATGATGTGCCAACTATCATAAACAATACTGCACCAGATTTCTGTTCTGTATATATAATTGCAAGTGGCAAGTTACAATCGGTCCGACCAGCGGCACGGACTGAGATCACTTCTGTAGCTCCTCTGTCTAAACGACCATATCGATCACTGCCACCAAATTCCCGAGTTGATCAATATGAGCTTGATGATGGAGCCAGGTACATAATAAAAACAAAATACTCCCTTCATTCCAAATTAAGAGTCCACTATCTCTTTTTGGATGTCCCAAATTAATAGTCCACTTTCCTTTTTAGAACATATTTAACGGACCAAAGCTTACGATAGGAAATAAGTTTTGTTCTAACTGTTGATTGGTATGAAATTCGTACATTCTTAAAAAAATTGTGAAAGTCAAACATGGACTCTTAATAGGGACGAAGGGAGTGAGAAAACATTGTTTAGGAATTGTCTCTCCCAAAAGCTTGGAGAGACTAACAATGTATATATGCTCTTTCAACACTCCTCACGTGCGATCCCCATTCACACGTGCAGAGACTAACAAAACCAAACTGCACTTAGTGCACAAACAACAAGGGGTGTATACTGCAAAAACATAAAGGGGGGAACAAATGCAAGCGGAAGGATTCAAATTCGGGACCTTGTGAAACCTGAGCTCTAATATGCTTCCAATATGCTCCAATACGTATTTTAGAGTATCCTAAATTTTCTTTAATCTTTTGAAATTCCAATATGTGGGGATACATGTGGGATACACGTGGAGGTTAATTTCTAATTGTAAACTTGAAATTAAAGGTTCAATAAGCACTTTTAATTATAGGGAAGGCCAACATAAGACATTATAGAACTTTTATAGTAAGGCATTATAAAAGTTCTATGATAAACAAGAAGGAAATAATATCGTGGGATCATAAAAACCAAAATAAATGTCCCAAATCTCAAAGAATTTCTCACTAGTTTGTTTTTTCGTGAACCAGCTAAGAGGCTTGCTCGCCTACCTACAAAATAACAATCGTAATAATATTGGCAATAATAAATTGCTGTCATTTTTTTATGTACTGTTAGGAACCATTTCTCCTTGAGAAGGAACCATAATGAATATCATGCTTAACACCCTTCCTCACGTGCGACCCCATACTCGCTTGTTTTTTCGTCCAAAATCTTAAGCTGTTAGAGGAATGAACCATAATGCGTAATGAATATCATGTTTTACACCCTCCCTCACGTGCGACCCCATACTCGCATGTGGAGAGCAGAAAAATTTCGAAAGAATTTTGAATTTTGGATTAACAAATGGGGAATGGGGGTGCCAAGGTGATGCAATCAGTAATTTAATTCTAAAGCTGTCAAAGTGTGGATTACTATGTATTGAAAATTGTCTAAGTCCCAAGGATTAATTGTGCTTAGGAACCTGGTTTGTTGGTATTTGTAATTGATATTAATGCTTTGCGGGGAGTCTAAAAGATAAGTCCAAGAAGAATCTAGAGTCTAGTTGATATTAGTGTTTTATAAGGAGTCTAAAGGGTCTAATTAGAGAGTTCTAGAAATTAGAAAGTTCTAGTCTCTATTGTATTATAAATATGGTCTGCCACAGCTTCAAGAAGCAACTTGTTAAGCACTTGTAAGAATAGTTTCAGTTTCAGAGATAAACAATGAGAATTTAGAGACTTCTCAAAGAACCGCAAGTAGCAGCGGGGACAAGAGACGATTTGGAGACTTTACTACAGCAACAGAGGCAACTTCAAATTCAGATTACTCAATTATGTGCCAGGTTAGAACAATCTGGACTCCTTAGTCCTCAAGACCAAAATATGGAACCTCAAAGGTGTCCACCATTGAACGTGTATCAACGCCATAATTTTCGAAATCAACCAGTTTTTGAAGCAAATCAGCAGCAAGTTGTGGATGACTCCTCTGATGAAGAAGGAATTTTACCTATCGGAGGACCACCATTGCTTAATAGAGCAATTGATTGTAATCAAGATGCTCGACTAAAAGCGGAGATTTCTAATTTTACTGAAGAAGAGCAACCAGAGGATGTCTTGGACTGGCTAAATGAGGTTGAAAGGGTATTTGAGTATCTTGAACTTCCAAACAACAAGAAGGTAAAGGCAGTAGCTATCAAATTGAAGGGATATGCCTCTTCTTGGTGGCAACAAGTTCAAATGACGAGGATCCAATCTGGAAAAGAAAAAATTCAGAGTTGGGTGAAGATGCAATGATTAATCCGACAACAATTCCTTCCTTTAAACTATGACGGACTCTTGTTCCAGCAATATCAATCCCTCCAACAAGGAAGTCGTTCTGTTCGGGAGTACACTAATGAATTTTACAAGATGAGAACATGAGTTCAACTGGCTGAGACAGAAACACAAGTCATTCACCGTTATTTGATGGGTTTACGACCTAATATTCGAAATCAAGTGGAGTTACAACCTTGCTGGTCGTTAGCAACTGTTGTCCAGTTAGCAACAAAGGTAAAAACCCAGCAGAAACAGTATAACTACCGTCCAAATCAATTTGGCAGGGGACAAATACAATCATAAATTGAACGAGGCTATAGAGATGTGAAGCAAAAGTCCGGAGCAACAGCAAATAACTTTCAGAATTTCAAGCCGGCCTCTCATTTTCAAGAAAAAGGACACGGTCGTGGACGAGGAGCGAGTAACAATGTTGCCGGCAGCAGCAACAACCCATCTCAATTTGCTGGGGCAAAAATAATATGCTACAAGTGTGGAAAAGAGGGTCACAAGTCCTCCGATTGCAGAAAATTAGCAAGTAATTTGCTCATTGATGAAGGGGGTAAAATGGTAAATGACGGACAGTTTGATGACGAGCCTAGTGACGGATTGCTAAATTTTACAAAAGAAGAAGTCACACACGAAGATCAAGATCTTCCTAATCTAGTAATTCGTCGCACCATGCTGACACCAAAAGTTTTGGAAGGTGATTGGCACCGTAACAATATATTTAAGACCAAGTGTTCCTCTCATGGAAGGCTTTGCAATGTTATCATCGATGGAGGAAGTAGTGAAAATTTAGTGTCCAAAGAAATGGTGACGAAGCTTAACCTAAACGTGCAACCACATCCAAGGCCATACTGAATAGCTTGGTTCAAAAAGGGAGGCGAGGTAAATGTGACTCAACAATGCTTGGTTCCTTTTTCCATTGGAAAAGGTTACACGGATAAGGTCTTGTGCGATGTGGTAGACATGCACGCTTGTCACTTGTTATTGGGAAGGCCATGGCAATTTGATAATAAAACTGTGCACCTTGGCAAGAAGAATGTTTACGCCTTTTATAAAAATGGAGTTAAGGTTTTCCTAGCTCCTATGAAGGAGGATGACTTTCCTAAGCTCAAGATGGAAGAACAACATGCTTGTTTGTCGTTTCGGCAATTTATGAGTGAATTTAAAGACAATGGGAGTGCATATATGCTACTTATAGGGGAGAAAAAAGAGGAGTTACAAGCAGTACCATCAGAGATGAAGAAATTGTTGAATGAATTTAAGGAAGTTTTCCAAGTGATATGCCCGCTAGATTACCACCAAAGAGAGAAGTCCAACACCATATCGATTTAATACCTGGAGCTAGCCTTCAAACTTGCCCCACTACTGAATGAGCCCAAAAGAGCATGAAGAACTCCAGAGGCAAGTGGAAGAATTATTACAAAAGGGGTATATTCAATAATCCATGAGTCCATGTGCAGTTCTTGCTCTTTTGACTCCGAAGAACGGAGACCAGTAGCATTCTATAGTGAGAAGTTAAATGACACGAGACGACGATATAGCACTTATGATCAAGAGTTTTATGCAATTGTTCAAGCATTGAGGCACTGGGAACATTATTTGATTCAACGTGAATTTGTCTTATATACAGACCATGAGGCCTTGAAGCATATCAATAACCAAAAGAATTTGGATAAGAGGCATGCCAATTGGGTCTCCTTCTTGCAGAAGTTCACTTTTGTAATAAAGCACAAATCTAGGATTAGCAACAAAGTGGCAGACGCTCTTAGTAGAAGGACCATATTATTGAATATTATGTCTACAACAGTTGAAGGGTTTGAATTATTTAAAGATTTGTACCCTACTGATCTATATTTTGGTTCTATATGGAATGAATGCACTAAAGGGAAGCAAGGGACGTATATGCTTCAAGAGGGGTTTCTCTTCAAAGGAAATCAACTATGTATACCAAATTGTTCTCTAAGATAAAAGATCATCCAAGAAATGCATGGAGGAGGTTTGGGTGGCCATTTTGGAAGAGATAAGAGATATACTATGATCGAGCAAAAGTATTTTTGGCCTAAAATGAGGCATGATGTTTACAGGTACATTGATAGGTGCCAAACGTGTCAAGAATCAAAAGGAAGAGTCCAAAATACGGGTCTCTATACCCCATTGCCAGTTCCTACTGCACCGTGAGATGTAAGCATGGATTTTGTGCTAGGCCTCCCCAGAACGTAAAGGGGGATGGATTCTATTTTTGTGGTAGTTGATCGATTTTCGAAAATGGCTCACTTTATTTGTTGTAAGAAGACCATGGATGCATCAAACGTTGCAAATCTCTATTTCCGAGAAGTGTTTCGCCTACATGGAGTCCCAAAGACAATCACCTCGGACTTTTAGATAATCAATTTGGTTTTATGCCCGGAAGGTCGACCATGGAAGCAATTTACTTGTTGCGGCGTTTGATGGAGCAATATCGGAGGGATCAAAAGGACCTACACATGGTTTTCATTGACTTGGAGAAGGCGTACGATAGGGTACCCAGAGAGATTTTGTGGAAAGCCCTAGAGAAGAAAGGGGTTAGGATTGCCTATATTCGTGTTATCAAGGACATGTATGAAGGAGCTATGACTAGTGTGAGAACACATAGTGGGTCCACAGAAGATTTTCCTATAACTATAGGACTACACCAAGGGTCAGCTTTGAGCCCTTATCTGTTTACCTTGGTCTTGGATGTACTCACGGAACACATTCAAGAGCCAGCACCGCGATGTATGCTGTTTGCAGATGATATTGTCCTAGTGGGTGAGTCCAGAGAAGAGCTAAATGGGAAGGTGGAAACTTGGAGACAAAATTTAGAAGCGCATGGCTTTCGTTTAAGCAGAAGTAAGACAGAATACATGGAGTGCAAGTTCAATAAAAGGCGGAGCACTACTAACTTAGAGGTAAAAGTTGGGGATAATGTCATACCACAAGTCACTCGGTTTAAGTATCTTGGATCCATTATACAAGAAGATGGGGAGATAGAGGGAGATGTAAATCACCGGATTCAAGCAGGATGGTTGAAATGGAGGAAAGCTTCGGGTGTGTTATGTGATAAAAAGGTACCACTCAAGTTAAAAGGAAAATTCTATCGTACCGCGGTTAGACCAGCAATGTTGTATGGGACTGAGTGTTGGGCGGTCAAAAGCCAACACAAGAATAAACTAAGTGTAGCTGAGATGAGAATGTTGAGATGGATGAGTGGCAAGACTAGGAAAGATAAGATCAGGAATGTTACCATCAGAGAGGGAGTTGGGGTGGCACCTATTACAGAAAAGATGGTTGAATCTCGACTTAGATGGTTTGGGCATGTATGGAGGAGACCTGCAGATGCCATGGTTAGGAGAGTTGATCATATGGAGGGAAGCCTAGTTGTTAGAGGCAGAGAAAGACCTAGAAAAACTATAGGTGAAACTATTAAGAAGGATTTAGAGGCGAATGGTTTCACTAGAGATATGATTCACGACAGACCACTATGGCGTCGTTTGATCCATGTAGCCGACCCCACCTAGTGGGATAAAGGCTTGTTGTTGTTGTTGTTGTTGTGCTCCTAGGTCGGCGAGGGGGGGCCTAGCGCCTAGAGGAGTAATCGGGGATTAATCGGTCAAACAATTTTTTATTAAAAATATTATTTTAAATAACATAATACTAATAAAACATAACATACCTTTCAAATTAACATCTCCATCTCAATGTTTTAAAACCAAAAGTTATGATAAGTATAAAATAAATTGCACAACTAATTTTTTACATAAATAAGAATAAGTGAATAACATATAACAATACTAGGTTACTAAATATTAAATAATAAATACTAACAATATTAAATAATATAAGTTATATAACAATGTTAAATACTAACAGTATTAAATAATATATGTTATATAACAATATTATTTATATTACTAATTTAAAAATAAAATAAAATAAATAAAAATAACAAATCTACAGGAGAAGTAAAAAGCTGAAAAAGCAAATTGGTTAACGTAACAATTGTACCTTTTTATCTTTTTTATATATATTTTTTAATTTTTTATTATTATTAATTGTAACAAAGCCCTAACTCATCCCATCCCTTTCTACGATTCTACGCCGCTCAACGCTCTCCCGTCTTCGATCGTCACTCTCGCTCCATCCTTCATTACTCCGGTTGTCACTCTCCCTCCATCCCTCCGGTATGCACTCTCCTTCATCCCTCCAGTCGTCACTCTCCCTCCATCTCTCCGGTCGTCACTGTCACTCCATCCCCCTCTACTCCGGTCGTCTCTCTTCCTCCAAGAAATTCTGATCGTCTCTCCGACACCCAAAAATCGGCGCTTAGCCCAAAAATCGGCGCCTAATCGATGCCTAATCATCCTAGCGCCTAAAGACAAACGATCAGCCCTAGGCCGAGCTGGGGACCACCGATTTCCGCCTAGTCGCCGCCTAGGCGCGATTTTTAGAACACTGATGGAAGGCAACCAACTCATTTTTTTGATCTGGCTCCTATACCACAAGTTGGACAGGCAGTGTGAAGGGGAACGCAATGGCTAAAGATATGAAGAGGCTGCATGATCAAATCGGACTAAAGATTAAAGAATCAAATGCCTAGTAGAACCTGTACACAGACAAGAAAAGGCATGCCCAAAGTTTCCAAGAAGGCCATATGGTAATGGTTTATTTAAGGAAAGAATGATTTCGAGCTAGTTCTTATTCCAAATCGAGTAAAAAGAAGACAGGCCCTTGTCACATCGTCAAGAAAATTGGAGAAAATGCATATAAAGTTGATTTGCCTCAACACTTAGGCATTGATCGTACATTTAATGTCGCAGATTTGTATCTTTACCATGAAGACCCAAAGAAGTCAGGACTCAATACGTAATTCGAGGTCGAGTTTTTCCTCACGAGGGAGGGACTGGTGCAATCAGTAATTTAATTCTAAAGCTGTCAAAGTGTGGATTACTATGTATTGAAAATTGTCTAAGTCCCAAGGATTAATTGTGCTTAGGAACCTGTTTTGTTAGTATTTGTAATTGATATTAATGCTTTGCGGGGAGTCTACAAGATAAGTCCAGGAAGAATCTAGAGTCTAGTTGATATTAATGTTTTATAGGGAGTCTAAAGGGTCTAATTAGAGAGTTCTAGTAATTAGAAAGTTCTAGTCTCTATTGTATTATAAATATGGTCTGCCACAGCTTCAAGAAGCAACTTGTTAAGCACTTGTAAGCAACTTGTTAAGCACTTGAAAGAATAGTTTCAGTTCTAAACTTTAGTAAAAGGCTTTCCCTTGATTTCCCTTTAGAAATCTTGGCTCTGACGGTGGTTGGAGCAGCTTTCAGTTGTTCATTATTCTGAGGAAATTTTCTGTTTATTGCTGTCTACTTCACAAGGCTTGAACCTTAGACCTCACAGAAAACCAACCTCTGATACCTTGTTAGGAACCATCTCTCCCAAAAGCTTAAGCTGTTAGGAGAAGGAACTGTAATGAATATGATGCTTAACATGTACCATTATACGTATAGATATCCCCAAACACATTTGCATCCTACTTTTTTCCTGAAAATCAGGATCTGTATCGTATTCGTATTGCTTATCCGCATCCGTGCTTCTTAGCTCAAAACTGACTCCTTGTGTTAGAAATGGAATGATTGGTGGGTTAGTGAATGCCATGCAGATCTTACAGTTAACCAATACATTTTTAGCACATAATATTTGAGGGTGAAATTCCAGTTTACTGTAGAATTACTTGATATGAACCATTAAGAACTAACTACGTGAATGCTGTTTCTACTTATTCAGTTATTCTTCTCAAATGGAGTAGAAGGATATCTGTTAAACTTTTCCAAAATGGAGAGCCATGAAGTTTATTAATACATAAAACAAGGGTTACATGATGATAAATTTCCCGATGTGGGACAAAAACTTACTATTAACACAAGCCTCAAACTAACATGATTTAACTCCTAATAGCATAAAAATATGTAAATAAAAATAAATTACCAACTTCCAACTGTGATGAAAAATCCCTCTCTTGATGCTGATTTAACACAAGGGTAATAGTAAAACTGTTCCAATTTTAAGAGCTATGCTTCTGGTGAAAACAGGGTACAATTTACGAGGGGAGAGCAGAAATATATTGGATCAGAGAGGATAAAGACCAGGAGAAAATCAGCAAATTTTTCAACGGAGAATATTAGCCTTTTGATGAAGAGGGAAAGGAACTCATCTACTCGTAATTCCCTTGGAGGCGACACTGATTTTCTTCAGCAACTAAGCTCAAAATCGCTTGATACAACTGGCCAAAATTTTGATTTTTCAATTGAAGTTGAATCTCAGGATGAAGAAGAGCCGTCATCATCCCCAGTAAGTAACAACATGAAATAGTGAAATTCAAATACAAATGGCATAATTGAATGGACCTTTTTGACTTCCCTATTTTTAATGTGAAATTAGATTTATCCCCCTATTTCATAATCATTGGATCCTTCACAAGGGGGAATCTCAAAGTATTACGTCATAATGGGGGGCAAAGTCAAAAAAGCCCAATCAATTTTCTCACTTGGTGAATGGTCCAATTTTGCAGAATGATGTTGCAGACGAGATGAGAAGACTGAAGCTTGAGCTAAAACAAACCTTGAGCTTGTATAACACGGCATGCAAAGAAGCAATCTCAGCCAAGCAAAAGGTCATAATCATAAAATCACAAAATTCACATAATCGGCTGTGTTTGATCAGATTCTCTAAAAATGTCAATTCTTTTTTCTTTTTTATGTATAATCTTCAGTGAGTAACTGAATCGCTTCAAAAGCTTTTTAAGCCAATGGAGAGATTTAACATTTTCATGATTAGGGGAGGCCAGAAATGCAGTGGGCTTGGGCCCCAGGATCTGGGTGATATCTACAGCTCCATAATTTATTGCACTAATTTGTATAGCGAACAGTTGAAATAACTAGCGTATATGGTGTATTGGCATTACATTTTTACCTTATAAGCATGATGGATAACATTAGTCAGTAGCTAGAAAAGGACTTGTAAAGGGCATATGAATATCATAGTTAAAGTTGATAACAAGGGTGTGTCACAGTGAGTCAATATTGCATATGGTCTATAAGGGCTCGTTTGGTTCAGGTTTTAGAAAAGTAGTTGGTATTTTAGATTCCAAGGAAACTCCCTTGGCATTTGACAGGCCTATGTTTAAGACTGGAACTCTCTTCTCCTCATATTAATAATAATTTGCAAATATTTTTTTTTAATTTTAATAAAGTCCTCTTTGCCCAATCTAGGGCAAAAGAGTAGTGCCATAAATAACAAAAAAGGGGGGGGGGGGGGGGGGGGGGGGGGGGAAGATACAACAAAGGCCATCTCCAAAGCCATGAAACCACAAAACACAAAGAAATGAGCAAAATTGGATGATGGACTAAAAGCTAAACTTACAAGTCCACTAACCAATTCAAAGCTAAACAAACTGGGCCTATACAACGTGGATAAAAGGCCTATCAAGCCAAAACAGGTTGGCAATCAAAAGGAAAAATACACAAAAAAACAGACCAAACAAACTGTGAACAGTGTTTCTGCTGGAAATAAACAGTTGAAATGTGAAGTGTAGCTGCCTAAACTGTTGCTGCTTAGGCTAAAGGCTGGGAGGAACATAACCAGCAATATCTCCCTTCAAAAAGGAGAAAAAACTACTGAGGAATTGTGGCATCGTTGTTAATTTCTGCAATGATAACAGAAGTAGGATGTATGACATGAGCATCTGCTATTGCTGCTGGTTGTGTGTTTTCTGCCACTTTGTCCATCTGAGGTTGTGCAAACACACAGACTTTCCATGGTTTAGAGGGAGCCTCAGTGGAATCTGTTTCAACTTCTCTCATGACAATTATATTTTTCAAAGGGACATTAATAGTAGCCGCTTTTGCTCTTTTCTGCTGATCTGCCAAGAGGACCTGCCATTGGTATTCATCGGGGTCATGTCTAAAAGTGGCGGGGTTAGGCTTTGTATGCCTAGCAAGTGCATTGGCTTCTCTTTTTGCTGTTTTAGACGATTTCTTTTGTTTATGCAATGGCAAAACTGTGGTTCCACCTTTTTTCCTTTGAGCTCTGGTCTTCATAGGAGAGGGAATGTACTCAGAGTCATTAGACCCTGATTTATTTGTGGGATTTGTTGAGGGTTGAGAATTCAAAGAAGAGAGATTCATGAATTTCCCACTAGGAGAGCTGTGCGTAGACTGTGAAGGGGAAGATTTTTGGTGAGGAGCTGAAAGAGGACTGTTTTGATGAATAGGAGGTGGTGAACTATTAATTCCCATAGGAGGAAAGTGTTGGTTAAGAATTGATGATCTGTAATCTTGCAAAAGTTGAATGCATTCATCATTATTAATGTTCTTAGCTAAGGCCTCTTCAAAAGCAAAATTTTCCCTAGCTTCCCATGATGGAAATGGCTCCTCATCTGCCATGTTACCCCAATTTAGAGCCTAATCAACATTTAAGGAAGGTGGTATGTGAGCAGCCATAAAATTTTCTGAGTTAACTATCTCTTGATACTCAAAGGAATTGGCTTCAGAGGATTGGTCCTAAGCTTCACCATCATCATCCAATAAATACTCCTTGAGGGGAGAGGATTTGTTGGAAACTCTAGTTCTGGTGTAGTGATGAGGATAAGGGATACTGTATTGGCTGCCATGTCAGTTTGTGAGGGATCTGTTCACAGATGGATTGGGGATGTTTTTGGAGGAGGAAGGTTTTTTCTTGTTAAGAGAGCAAGGAGCAAAGGATTCCACAGATGGGGAGGTGGTGTGATGAGTAGGGTTGGCAGGGAAAACTGAAGGAGAGCAGTTGTGATTTTCAGTTTTAGAACCTCACTAAATGGTTGGAAGTAGAGCAGGGACTTGATCTTGTATGTCAGTATTATTGGTGTTATGAGGGGTTGTACCATCAATAATAGGAGCTGCAGAATTGATGGCAGTATTGCCTGCATTTGTAGAAGGAGCATGTTTGCCTGTGGGCACAACTTGAGGCTTGCTTCTTTGTGCAGTTGCTTTTGTGGTAGCAGAAAAATGATTGTTGGTACTCTTGTTAAAATTCTGGTGTTGTTTAGTAGCAAACTCCTTGGATTTAGAAGCTTCTTCTTGCACCTTTTTGAGGGTTCTGCAATCTCCCACCAAATGCCCTATGATATGACAATTGACAACGCATGCAAAAGTTTGGGAGATTCTTATATGCGACAAGCACTTCAAAGCTATAACCTTCCCTTTAAAAGCGAGAAGTTATGAAGAAAATGTGTAGCCAAGTCGACTCAAACCTGAATTCTTGCTCAGTGACCAAAAACAAACTCCTTAGTATGAGGATTAATAGCTTAGGGGATGCCAACAAGACTGGTAATGCTTATCAGAAGCTGTGGATCCCAATATTCCTGTGTGATTCCATGAAGTCTAACCCATACAGAGAGGTAGTTTGTTGTTGAAGTTCAGGATTAAAGTCATTCTGCTCAGGGTTGCAATCTAAAGCTACCAGGATTGAGGTTTAAATGCCCATTAAACCATGCCTCATTTTGATCATCATGGTTCTTGAACCTTAAAACAAAAGAACCCCCTGCCAATGGGAGTGTGTTTAAATTCATTTTTGATACCCCACCTAGCATTAAGCTTTGAGTGAAGTTCAGAAACTTTGAGAGGTGAGGATCCTTTTGGAAGAGTGAATCTGCTAATAAGATTGAAAATGTAGGCATGAACTGCTTTTTGGTAAACTGACTCATCAATCTTGATAGCTGGAAGGTTTCCTTTGATGTAAGGAGTAGGAATGGGAGCAAGAATGGTGGGGGTGAGGTTTATGATTTTTTTAATAAACTGGCAAAAGTTTTGGTTGGAGATGAACTAGTTAGTTGAGAACTAGTTGAAGTGTTGAGTTGGCTGGTAGGGAGAGGATGTGGGAGATCTACATGTGAACTAGAACCTATATTAGAAAGTTATGGGCATGCTTGATACAGCTGAAAACCTGTTGCATCAGTGTGGATAGTATGTGCTGCAGTTTTCTGCATATAAACTGCAGAAATTGTAGAATCTAATATTGAACCTGTTGGAGCTGAACTGGAGAGCAGGGGCAACAAGGCTAGAGATGAGATAGGCCAGGTGCTGCTGGTGTAGAGCCTGTTCCTCTGCCATTTTTTGTTGTTTTTGAACATGTTGAACAAGAAGAGATGCTAGATCAGTTGATGTAATATTATGTTGTACCTGCATAGATAGGTTTTGACGATAAGATTGAGTTGGAATATAGTTTTGTAGAAGGCGGTTTTCTGGTGGGGGAGGGTGGTTTCAAGGTGGTGGTGAGTGGTTTTCCAATGAAGTGGTGGTGGGAGAGTGGCGGATGGGGGTGGCCGGAAACATCAAACCGTTCTTGTTGTTCATGAGAGGGAGGGAAGAGAAGAGAGAGATTTTTTGTACTTTCTCTCTCTAGAGTTTTTCATTGTGTTTTCTCAATAATAAATTCTTACTACTCTCGCCCAAGCACTCTTAACTACGGAGTTCTGATGGGATTCGGTGTATTAGAGCTGGTATGAGCACAAAAAAATATTAGGAATAAATAAAACAAAATAAAAAATATGGTAAATTATAATCTTTTAAATACAAATTTATTAGATAAAACTTAAAAAAAATTTAATTGTTTTAAAAATAGGGGTAATTTTGTCAAAAATAGAAAAAGTATGAAAAGATTCCCAGAGATCCTCTTAGCTTTCCCCTATTAAATATGGTAATGGATGAAGGGAATTCTCCTTTCCTAAGAATCCTAGATTCCTTTCTAAAACTCCAACCAAATTTTGGAATCTTGAATGAATTGGAATTTTGGATACCATGAACATTGAACGATCCAAAGAACGAACCTTACGGAACCTAAAGGTTAGATTGAAGAATCTGTCTTGTGAACAGGATTTGAACTTTCTAAAGCATCACATATCTTACTAAATTTCAGGCCAAAGAGCTTCATCAATGGAAGATTGAAAAAGAAAACAGTTATGAACAAGCAAAGCTTTCTCAAGAGGCAGCTCTTGCCATTGCGGAGATGGAGAAAGCCAAGTGTAAAGCTGCAGTGGAAGCAGCGGAGAAGGCACAAAAGATAGCTGACATGGAAGCACAGAGAAGATTGTATGCAGAACTGAAAGCCAAACGAGAGGCAGAAGAGAAAATTCGAGCACTGAATGTTTTATCAAACAACAGTACATCTTACAGAAAATACACCATAGAAGAGATCGAAACGGCCACTGACAAGTTCTCGGATTCGTTAAAGATTGGTGAAGGCGGATATGGGCCTGTGTACAGAGGCAAACTTGATCACACTCCAGTTGCCATTAAAGTTCTTAGACCTGATACTACCCATGGGAAGAAGCAATTCCAGCAAGAGGTATTATTTTCTCCGGCTTTGTTTCTCTCCACCATGGGTCCGTTTTGTCCAGGATTACTATTTTCTGATTAGGTAAATATGGAAGGGCTTTTTTAACTTTGCCCCCCATTTTATATGTGAAATTAGCAATGTTTTAAAAATTGTTGGGCGTTCCTAGGGTGGCAAGCTGGGGACTAGTGCCTAGGTGATTAATCGGACAACGATTTTTAAATTTGTTAATTAATTAATTAATATAACATAACACAAATAGATCTAACTTTACGTCTACAAATGACAATTGATAGTTTGTTAAACAAATATTCCCTTCATAGTTTCTAAAACAAATAGGAGTGAAAGACTTCATTTTTCCTGTTGAATTGCTATCCTGCAAGACTAGGCAGGAGACCAATTCCTAGGCAGGGATTTGTAGAACAGTGGAGAATAGACTTACCTCCATGTTTGCATAATCATTAGACTTCGCACCCCCCCCTTTATGTAATTCTTTGAGATTCACCCGCTTGTAGGGAGCAAAATCTGACGGTTTTGATATTTTTTTTTTTGGGGGGGGGGGTTCAAGTCAAAGATTGCATTATGAATAGGCCATAGGGGGCAAAGTTAAAAAAACCCAATATGAGATAGTGGAAAGTACATTTTCACCAATTCAACTATTTCGGATAAAAGAATTATCTGTATAAGCTATTAAGTTAAAAATAACTAATGCACTGTAACTATGCATTTTTTTAAAAAAAAAAAAAATAGTGAACAAAATTTGATGCTGAGCAAGTGAAATTACATTTTCATCATTTTAGTTTGCACCTAGGTGAAAAACTATTTCACCTTGGAACCGCAGGGTGGGCCCTAAACGATATTGTTTTAATGTAATATGTGTACCACATGGGATTTTGTATCGTCTTATGTAGAAGGTTAGCCTTTAGATTAATTGTGCGTACCCATGTAATAATCTTAACTTTACTGGGCAAGGAATCCTTGGTGTGACAAAGTAAGGAAAAGAAAATAGAAGGTTGTTCTCAACCGTCTGTACTTCAATTTTCAACATTATTTAGGGTCTCTTTTAGGAACCCTAATTCTAAACTCTGAAATTGCTCCAAATCTTGGAATTCGATATCCCAAACACTTCTAATTTTGGTGCATTGTATAATTTTAACTCGCAACAACATATATTCACTGACAAGTACTGCAATTGCGTGATAAATTTGTCATAGAAGATTGGACAAAATGATTTTTAGATGCATCTGGACATCATGAAAACTGAGGTACTCCATTACATTTTATAACATCACTTCAACAAATTCTTCACAAAGCATTATTTCACATAGAGGTGTTTTCGGTTTCGGTCGGGGTAGAGATTGGGGTTACCCCAAACCTCCCCAAATTTTATAGTTCGGTTTTTCGGTCTGGGGTAGAGATTGGGGTACCCAAACCCTTCCCAAATTTTATAGTTCGGTTTCGGTTCGGTTCGGTTTCGGTTTTTAATCTATAGAACCCAAACCCTCCCCAAATCTATTCGGTTTTCTGGTTTCGGTCATTCGGTTTGTTTTTATTATTCGGTTTTATATTTACAGTTGGCAAAAACTTACTTTCTAAAAAATTAAATGCCCTAAAAGCACTATAAAAAAAATAAACAACTGCAGCAATAGGCACTAGGGTGTTGGTCGGGAAAATCCGAAATACCGATGTATGCGAACGAATAATGCCGAAACAGATCCATAAATAATATAAAAAGAAGAAAAAATAAAAAAAAAAATAAAAAAAAAAAAATATGATAGAAGAAATAATCAAAAACTAGAAAATGTTAAAAACCGATATTACGGTAATTGTCGTTCAACGAAGATCCACAGGATCCGAATCCGATCCGAAATAATGAACCGAAATAAAAAAACAGAAATAAAAAAAAAAATCAAAAACCGAAAATAAAAAACCGAAAGGAGAAATAAAAGGGTCAGTTCGGGTTCGGGGAACCCGTAATGACCCGTATAGTTTTAAAAAAAAAAAGGGACAAAAGGCATAAAAAAAAAGGAACAAAAGTCAAAAGGCATAAAAAAAAAGGGACAGAAGGCATAAAAAAAGGACAAAAGGCATAAAAAAAGGACAAAAATTCCAGCTTTCCTGACTCCATGTCTCCATCTCTTCTCTCTCTCTCACTCGTCTGCTCTAGTGGCCACACAGGCCACAGCTGCTCTCTTCTCTCTCTCACTCTCAATCTCACGCCCAGCTCTCGTCTCTCTCTCACTCTCAGTCAGTCTAGCCGTCTCTCGATCTCTCTCTTTCTCGTCCGATTGTGGAGTCTCGAGTTGGGTTTGCAAATTAATTACACAGGTAAAGCTTTTTAATTTTTCTAGTTATGTTTGCAATTTTTAGATATTTAAAACCTTAGTTCGATGAACTTGTTATATTTTTGTTAGATCTGAACTAAATCAAAATTAAAAATTAAAAATGTGTAGTTTTTATTTAGTTCAGATCTAACAAAAATATTACAAGTTCATCGAACTAAGGGTTTAAATATCTACAAATTGCAAACATAACTAGAAAAATTAAAAAGCTTTACCTGTGTAATTAATTTGCAAACCCAACTCGAGACTCCACAATCGGACGAGAAAGAGAGAGATCGAGAGACGGCTAGACTGACCGACTGAGAGTGAGAGAGAGACTAGAGCTGGGCGTGAGATTGAGAGTGAGAGAGAGAAGAGAGCAGCTGTGGCCTGTGTGGCCACTAGAGCAGACGAGTGAGAGAGAGAAGAGATGGAGACATGGAGTCAGGAAAGCTGGGATTTTTGTCATTTTTTTATGCCTTTTGTCCCCCCCCTTTTTTTTTTTTTTTAACTATACGGGTCATTTCGGTCCATTACGGGTTCCCCGAATCCGAACCGACCCGATTTATTCGGTTTTAATTTCAATTTTTGATTTCGGTTTCGGTTTTTTTTTCGGTTCGGATTATTTCAGATCGGATCGTTCGTTCGGTTTTTGGATTTTCGACAACACCCCTAATTTCACAAAGTCAAAAAAATTGGTCCTATACCTTTAATAGTTGTTGACTTGGTGTTATGCATGGGCGAAGCCAATAATTTATTTAAAGGAGGAAAATTTGTGCTAATAATATTTTTGAAATTAAAAAATGGAAAATTAGTATTAGAATTTTTTCCCCTTGAAATTAAATAGGGAAAAACTTTAGTAAAGTGCACATATTTTCAAATTTTTGGCTAATTTAGTACTAAAGTAAAATATATATATATAATTAGAGGGGTTCATTGCCCCCCTCGATCCCTTGTCCCTCCGCCCCTGGTGTTATGGTTTCCCTTTCTATATCAATCATTAAAGTTGATCAGGTTCAGCAAAATGTTCCACATTCATTATTATGTATGTATGTTAATAGTTAAAGGATCGTTCTATCTATGTCGCATCTTAGCCTTGTGTCTTGAAGCACGGACGCGACTGCAAACGGCGTTTCGACACGCAACGTGACACGCGATACGCAATTTTTCTAAAATATAAGATACGACACGTAAAGGGACACGTTCTTAATTAATATTTTTAATAAAATAATATTTTAAAATAATATAATATGATAAAATACTTTGCAAAATAACAAATGAACTACCGATTATGCTATAATATTAAAAAAAAAAGTGGACATCTTAAAATGATTAAGACATGTTTAGTTAAATATTTTTTTTGTTTTTCCCATTTTTTAATCCCCTACTTTTTTCTACTCATCCCATCTTGTCCCCACATGCCCATCTCCCTTTGTCTCCTTTTTTTCCTTCTACATGGGCACCTTCCTCTACCCCATCGTGATCTCTCTCTCACTCAACAGCTTGCAATCTTGCATTTTCAAATTTTATATCAACCTTTATTTATTCTCCTCATACCTCTCTCTCTCAAGGAAAATGAAGACCTATGGAGATAAGATCCAAGAAATTATACACTTCTTCTTCTTCTTCTTCTTCTCTGTTGGTATGTG
This sequence comes from Lonicera japonica, assembly GCA_021464415.1. Classification (NCBI taxonomy): domain Eukaryota; kingdom Viridiplantae; phylum Streptophyta; class Magnoliopsida; order Dipsacales; family Caprifoliaceae; genus Lonicera; species Lonicera japonica. The sequence continues at coordinate 46,571,698 of CM038470.1, forward strand.
CATCTGTTTTATTTTAAAGTTTTTTTTTATTTTTTTTTTTTTATTATTATTATTATTATTATTATTTTCACCCCATATTTTTAGTTATTTTGGACATTGACCCCTATTTACGTGTCCCAAAGCGTGTCCCCAGCATGTCCGTGAAAAAAAAAAATTAATAAACAATTGGACGCTCTCCGACACGCGTGTCCCGAGCATGTCCGAGCGTGTCCCCGTGTCGGGCAGGATACACGCCCTCCGGGAGGGTGTCCGTGCATCATAACTCTTAGGTCCCTTTTGCTTGTCCTTCAATTTACGAGTTGTGCCATTTAAAGCTTTTAATTTATGGTTGTCTTATTATTAATGTTTGGATGGATGAATGAACAAATGTAGTTACAATTTAAATTAATTATTAAGAAATAAAATAACATAGTTTACATAAATAATTGAAATTACATAATTTGCGGTTACAATATAAAATTCATTATCGCAGTAGACAAATTCACTGTTAATCAATCTAGAATAAAGTAATAAATATCTATTATTAGATATTAACTAAGAGGAACACTTTGGTATCTACTTGAAATTACGAATTTCCCCTCCCTTAATAAAAAATATCTAACAGTATTTGAACATGTAGCCTTTAATAACCTTCAACTTAACCACTTGATCAAACATGATCACATTGCCCCAAAGGAGTTTAAAAACAATTGAACTATCAAGAATTACCATGTACAATATTGCACACGCATCTGAGTGTACCACTTATTCTAGTATTAGATAATTTATGCAACTAAACGAGCCCTTTATAAAATGCCTCACATCATGTGCAGGTTGAGGTCCTATGTTGTATGAGACATCCAAACATGGTTCTCCTATTAGGTGCCTGTCCAGAGTACGGATGCTTGGTATACGAATTCATGAATAACGGAAGCTTAGAAGATCGATTATTCGAAAGGTAATACCCCTCCAATTCCATGGAATCTCCGGTTCAAAATAGCAGCCGAGATTGCAATCGGGCTTCTCTTTCTTCACAATACAAAGCCTGAACCACTGGTGCACCGGGACCTTAAGCCAGCCAACATCCTTTTAGACCGTAACTTCACTAGCAAAATTAGTGATGTTGGGTTGTCACGGTTAGTCCCAGCTTCTGTAGCCGATAGTGTGACTCAATATCATATAACTAAGGCTGCAGGGACATTTTATTACATAGATCCCGAGTATCAGCAAACGGGTAAATTAGGAACTAAATCGGATACCTACTCACTGGGAATATTATTACTCCAAATTATAACCGCAAGGCCACCAATGGGTCTCACCCACCATGTTGGGACAGCTATTGAAAGGGGTACCTTTTCTGATTTGCTTGATCCAGCGGTAGCAGATTGGCCTGTTGAAGAGGCTCTCAGCTTTGCAAAATTGGCTCTCAATTGTGCTGAGTTAAGGAAGAAGGATAGACCAGATCTTGGCTCGGTTGTGTTGCCGGAGCTGAACCGGCTAAGAAAATTTGGAATGCGGGTTATCGAGTAACAATGAAGGTGGTAGTCGTAGCCTTGGGCAGCATTTTCAAAAATCAAGCCTAACTCAAAGCGTAGCAGATCTCAACGAAGTTGGTAAGCTACCCATCCCAAATTCACTTCTAGACATGTCGTGCATTGTATTCTTCGAGTAAAAAGTTTTGGAAATAGTAATGATACATGCACCAACTAAACTGACCTTATTAGAAGAGCCCAAATGATTTTGTTATAATGTGCATTGGTTACCGTGTGGGTCTATTTAAAAGCATTGACCAATGAACTTTCTAACACATCACTTGGGTACTAATTTGGTCATTTAAGTTGGTGCTTGTATCATTACTCATTTGGCAATAGCTGAGTTGTGGTTCAACTGTTTATAGATGAGAAAGGGTGATATCCTCTTAAAACTATTTCAGAATGAACTGTGTGCATATCACTCCGATGGTTCAATTGTCTATTTTGTAGCAATTTTTCTAAATAAAAAGGTGCGCACAAAACATTTTCCTTCCAGTAATATGCTTGAATTATGGTACTTGATTTCTAACTGGTAACATTCGGATCATATTTTGCTAGTATTGGGTATGATTACAATTACCTATTACTACATGGTAATGGTATGTGAGAAATGCAACTATTTTACATTTCAATTGGTCGTGCAATCATCATCGAATTGCTCAATTGCATGAAAGTTTGCCAGGAATTTTGAGATATCTGCCGAAAGTTTTGCTATTCCGCCAGAGCCGGTCCTGTGTATTTTGATACCCTGGGCGAAATCCTAAAATGTGCCCTCTTATAAATAAATTTGTTAATTTTTTATATTAAAAAAATAAATTAATTTTGTTTCAATGATAAGAGTTCATATGTCACCAAAAACTCATTAGAATTGCAAAGAACCCTGCAAAAACACTACGATTAAATATTTAATTCTTTTTAATTGTTTTGAAATCAATATAAGTGAAAAAAAAATATTTGTGCCTCTCTAATTCTCTCTTATAGCATGGGAAGATTGAGATTGTATTTGAGAAGAAAGAATCAGAGAAGAGCTGAAGAAGCCGTTTACCTGTACATCGTTAGAGTTTTGGAAACTTGAGTTATTTTCTTGGAAATTTGCATTATAATTTTTTCTTCTTTTTTAATATATATATAGAGAGAAATAAAATATTGGTGTCCCTCTTAATTTTCGGGCCCTGGGCAGTCGCCCTAGCAACCCTGCCCCAGGGCTAGCTCTATATTTCATGTCATATACGTTGGGCGGATATTTCACTTCATTCAAGTCTAAATACTTTTTCTCTTACATTTAGTTTAGGCTTATATGCCGTTATTTACCCTATGTTTGGATGGAGTAATTTTAATTTTCATAGAAATCATAAATGATAGAACTTAAAATACCATAATTTAACATTTCTTCAATTGTAATTTCTTATGTTTGGATGTCTTGTATGTAGAATTTTTAAAACAAAATGAATTATAATATCACTTGTTTTAAGTTGGAATTTGGAGAATGATGCCTCATACCACGTAATTTTAAGTCATAATTTTTAGAAAGCAAACTTTAGCAAATTTATTGCGTGTAAAATTTCAAATTCTTCATTAATTTTACCAAACGACGGACTTTTACTTTTTCGCGTTCCAAATTTCGACTTTTATTCAAATACCAAGTTTTTTTTTTCTCTTTCCAAACATAGAGTCAGGGTAATTAGGATTATAGTATTAGTGGTAGTTATCTTATTAAGGTATTTTGGTAGTTTACACTATATTTGGGTTTTCGAGGGTTTGTTTAGTATGATATAAATATGATCGTATTCATCATTAATGTTTAGACTTGAGTTATGAATTAGTAAAGGGTCACTACTTGAAGGCTTGTGGGAAATTAGGATTTGTTATTTTATGGTAGTAGATTGTGTTTGTGGAGTCTTTCCTTTTCCATTTTTTTTAATGGGAGTCTAAGTCTCTCCCTTTAATTACAAATAACAACCCCCCCCCCCTCTCCAAAAAAAGAAAAAGAAAAAGTAAAAAAAAAAAAACCCTTTTAGTGAGACTCGAACTTGGGACATCTCCGGGTTCAAGTGGGTGCCTCTCTAACAAAAATCCCCCCCAATTATGTATTTCCTTTTCTTTTCTTTCCTATGTTGTTACCTTAGGGTTTGTTTGTGTCTTGTTTACACCCACCATAGGGGAGTCTTTAGAACACATACAATTATTGATACAATTTCATATTATGAAATTTAACTTGGTATCAAGTTTACATGGTCATGAATCGAGCTTACGTGGCTTTATCAAACTTTATATTCAAGTACTTAAATCTTTTGAATTTGTTATTTTCATCATCCGGTTATTCATACCGAATTCATTGACGGGTTGTACACTAGAAGATAATCTTAGCAATTATTTACCATAAATAAAACTGAACTTACCATGGTATTCGTAAATAATTAAAATAAATATAAAAATAGAACAACATCAAAGCCAACTTTAAATCTTGAAATTAGCAAATTAAGTTGATGATACCAACAACTAAATAATATGTTGAACCAAGTAGGAATAGTTACAAGTTACTATGCTATCAATTTCATAAAACAGCAGAAGATATTAGATTTGGAGACTAGAAAAAAAAGGGAATTTTTTTTTTAATGCCGTCTATGTATGTGTAAAATTTTTGCTTTGTACTGCGATGATGTTGTGTGTTGAGGGCTTTTGTCCATAAAAGGCATCAAATCCTCCAACAATGTCTCTGCCTCCATCATCCCCCTCCAGGAACGCATTTGTAGACCAGTAATAGGATCAATAACAAGAGTAACAGGCCGAGACTCCACCTCATAATAGGTAGAAACCTTTAGGCCCTCCTCTCTATCATCATAGATCTGCCAAAATACGAAATTGGAGCTAATGGTTTCAGCCAGAGTTTCGTTCGCCCATGTGTGGCCGTTTAGCAACTGTGAGCCGAATTCAGCTTTGGATTGTATATTCACAATTAACCATCTGTCTGCCGCTTTCGCATCTAGTTTAGCGTTCTCGAAAGATCCCTTGTGAATCAGAGCGATAGGAGGAGGATACAAGTTATCACATTCAGAATGATCAGAATTAGTATCAGAATAGTCATCTTCTTCCGACTCTTCTTGTTTTTTGTGAAAGAGCTGAAGGGCTTCTTCTAAGTTCCAGTTTGCCGCCCTCAAAAATTTAGCTGCAGACTTGGCAGTTTCGCCACCTGTGTTATGTTGGAAATAAGTAATCATCTCCTCCATAACAGTTTTTTGTGCTGATTGGTGGTGGTTCTTGACCTTCTCCATAAATTTTGAATTAGAACCCTAAAATTTAAATATTTAAATTAGAACCTCGAACCCTGGAACAAACCTCTCTGTTTAGCGATGTGAACAAAGCACAAATTTTTATTTTTATTTTTGCTTCTTTAAACAAGATGGTATTTTCTCTCAGATTATTAAGAAATATATAGAGTATACGAGAAGGCTGCAATAAATTTCAAATATCCAAATCCTATTTGGAATTGGTAAGAGATAGTTGTAAGAAGTATTGAAATTAGGTTTCCAATTCAAAGCACGAGCTGGTAACCAAATATTACCGAGTTAGGTTACGTCTTTGGCTGTTTATATTTAGTTCAGTAGGAACTTGTTTTGTATTTGTCCAATAACCATCAAGTCTTTATCGTACCTAATATAATAGAAGATACACGAATAAGGTTACATTTATATATTTTCTACTTGCCCTTCAATTTATACTCGAAATTAGACTTACCCATATTGTTTCTTGGTCATTAGACTTCGCTCTTGGTGAATTTCAAAGAATTGCATAAAAAAAAGGGGTTACGTCAAAAGATTATATTAAAATAATTTAGATATTGTCCCCCTATTTTACGTAATTATTTGAGATTCCTCCGCATGTAGGATGCAAGGTCTAACAATTATGAAAACATAGGGATAAGTCTAATTTTACATTAAGAATTGGGAAGAAAATCAAAAAATCCCTTAGATAATCAGATATACGTAGCCAATAGTCTCATTCCCATTCACGGAGGGACTGACTCGAACGCATACCACCCAAGTCAGAACAAAGAAACCCATTTCTTGAAGTCTGAGTAACTTTTGGTGATCAAATCAGCAAAACAGCAAGAAGTTTACTCTTTCTTAGAGATTGTGCAGCCTTTTCTCTTAGAGCATCTCCTATAGCAATGTGAAAAATTAATGTGTAAAAATATGTGGACTAATAAATAATTGATATTTGGTTGATAAAAAGTTGTTTTACACATAAATTATACGCATTCTCATTTTTGCTCCAATAATTCATATTTATAATATTGTGTAAAATTATGATACATCAAATATATGAAAACACATGGAATATATAATATTTAACTTTTTTAATAAATATTTTTTATTTATAATTAAATAGCCAAAGTGGGTATTGATTTAAAGATCTTGATGAATAGAATTCAAATATGCAAGTTTTATTACAAAATATATTTTTAATTTTAATTATACTATTTTAAAGTTTTTGTAAAAAGTTGGAGAGAGAAAATGATGAGGTAGATTTGTAAAATACACACTCATTTTACTAGCATATTTTACACAACACCATTGGAGTATCAAAAATTATACACAATATGTAAATTTTACACAAATTCTACGTAGCATAGTTTACTCATACTTATTGGAGATGCTCTTATATTGTAAAACATAATGAATGGTCGTACTTATGTGCGTATACTTTGAGTTCCAGGTATATAAGGTACGGACTGCAACCATAGTGACGAATTTTTGTTGTTAAAATGTTAGGACATCAAAGACAAAAATTTGCCGCTAAAAGTGTGGTCTGTATATGCACAGGCCAAGCCATACTTTATAAATTTCATTCTTTGTAAAGATATTTTATTTGACTTCCTTTTCGAGACCATTTGCTACTATTGGACTGTCCCATTGCTACTGCACCCGCTGAATTTTGAAATCTTTTACCATATAGTGGTTCTCTTCCTCAAATAAGAAAATATATTACAATTGTTATTGTTAAGGTTATCGTTGTTCTTTTTATTGTTATTTTTACTACAATGATGCGTTATCACAAATTCAACAAATTTATAAGAAATCAACGACGTGGACAAAACTTATGTGTGATTTTTTTTAGTTTGAGGGTTATCACACGGGGTGTGTGAGCTAGCTTTCACGCATCTCGACTAATCTCTGCTCGCGATGCATGGTTGCACCTCGACTTATGTGCGATTGAGGAGACCAAAATGCACATATTTTGACAAACAATTTAAATATATGATAACACATTATCGTTGTAACCATTATATTAAAAAAATTTCTTAATGTAAGAGTCTCGTTTCCTTTCGAGGTGGGACATAATAAATGTATAATGTAAATCTGCAATAGTAAAGAAATTTTATTTTCAGCCCTTTATTTTTAAGAGTTTTCTTAGTTTGGGGGTTTTACACCCATAATTTCTCCAAGGAAACTTGACCCACTTCTAAAAAATTATGAACATCAGAAATTACCCTTGTACTCACCCATCTTTCACTTTTGGAAAATAAACCCTAACCCAAATTTGATACAATTGCATCACTCGAATCCACATGATTGTCATCGGCACAGGTGTTCATCCCGCCAATGCCGTTCACCTTCGAGAGTATTGAAACCATGTCCTTACTACTCCATGATAAAGCATGCAACGGCACGTAATGTGTGTGACAAAGTGAAGGAGCCATTATCAGGTCCAAATTATCTGTCGTGTCATTGCTTTTCAATCAGTAGTTTGATTCAATGGTTAAGCTGGAGATGGGGTGATGGGACAGTATTGAATTGAGCATTAGTGTTTTTGTTTCCGAAACTTAAAAGTTAATGATGTAAACACTCCATTTTGCGACCCTCCCATAAGCTTTAACTTTCAAAATATCATAAGCATAGAGTTCAAAACTCAGTAGGACACTAGAAAACTCAAAAGGTCCTATCCATGCATAAAAGGCCCACTAAGGGAAGCTTTGGGCCAAATATGTCGCGTGACCCGGCATTTACTGTTTGAGTCCTAAGACATTTTTTTTTTGGATGTCGCATGAGATTGCTTTTTGGCCCAATGTCATGTGACAGCCAGTTTTGGGTCTGTTAATAGGCCCAAGCTCCTTGGTTTGAGGGGAGTCAAAATTTCTTAAAGGAGTGGTAAATAAATATTCGAACTTCTCAATATTTTCAATGTCTTTCGGGAGGAATTTCTGACAAAATTTGCTGAATTCTTTTAAGTACGAAAAATACTAAAGAAAGTTGAGATACTAAAGAGCTAGACTCCAAATTTTAGAAGAGTTCCACAATCTAAATTTTACACCTCGGGTGTAGTCTTCCATTGTCTAAGAAACAATCGACGTAAATAGTTTGGGAAAAGAATCAAGTGCTTCCGGAGGTTCTTTTTCTGCACTTTATCTCTCCCTTTCATTTATATTCTCGTTGGAAAGGTAATCATCCAAACCCCTCTTTAAATTATTTCCGATACTTCCATACATGTTTAATTATTTGCAATGTAGATATTATATTATTAGTTTTTTGTCCACTGCTAGTTGGGCAACTTGTGAGTATATTATCATTATTCAAGTGCTTTAAGAATTGTCTCTTTGGAACACTAACAAAAACATTTTCAAAACATAAAAGGAGTAAAACTGAATAACCTCCCAGGCGCAACGAAATTGTGTAATCGTGTGGTTCTAGGGTCGGTATATCAACTTTTACCTAGGAATGTAATTCGGGTGCACTCTGTCTTCTACATAGGATGTTGTACATCCAAACACATTCTCTTTGAGAGTACAATTCCATATCGAACAAATTCCCCCAAAAACATAACTTTCTTAGAATTAAACCAACAAACAAATGAGATATTTGCATAGTTATCTGAGAAAATTATACCGAATCATCTTCCATTTTCAAAAAACTACAAAACCTATCATGAGTAACCTATTTTAACAAAATAAAAAAAACATTGGGTCACTAACGGTTTCACCTCTTTCCCCGAAGTCCCCCGAAGGCTTGGTTTTCAAGAAACAACCTCGGAAAAGCAGTAGAATGTTAATAAAGGCATGCAAGCTATCCAAAATATAATAAACACATAAAACCACTAGAACTTGAAAGAGCGGAGCGGGCACCTAACACCTTCCCAACTCATAAGATAGTTTTTGAACCTTAAGAACTTTGGTTTTGCAGGCATATCGTGCCAGGAAAATGCTTATCATATCCTAAGCTTTCTTCTTTAGACAACTTCTTCTTCGGGGGTTTTTTTTTTTTAACTCTAAAAGAACCTCATATATCTAGAAAAAGATAGAAAGATTCACGAACACACGAACGACAGACGACCTGCCGAATTAAAGCGTGAGTTCCCATATATAGAATATTAGGGTAATTTAGGGTGGGTCTTCATAGAGGAATTAGGGGTGCAAACTAAAAGCATATAGACACATGGTTGGGGGGCTCACTTTTTTCTTTTTTTGTATATATATTTAAAAAAAAATTATGCATAACTTGTTGCCAATCACAATACTAATATGCATAAGTACGTACATTATTTAGTATCCGCCATAGTGTGATCTTATAGGAAGTAAAGGGACAAAATATATTTAATGCAAGCTATGAATTTTTATAATAATTGCAGTATACTAGATTATATATTAGTAGAAGAAGTAACAAAAAGGAAACAAAATACAGATCATTAGAGGAATTTAACTTCAAATATTAGACACAAGGCTTGTGTAAGTCAACCATTCCTACACATCAATATCTTATAGTTTAAGACGAATTTCATACAAACGATAATAGAACATTAATTAATTAAGATGATTAGTTCTTAATTAGCGAAATTGAATTTTAAAGAGGCTTAAGAGGAGTCTTAAAGTTCTCGATTAATTAATTACTCGCAATTTTCCACAAGACATTTGAAAAAACTGCGCGCACAAGAAAAATATATATAAAGATAAGTATTCCACAGTACGTCACAAGTATATATGGGTTATAAAAATACTCACAAAACATATTCACATATTTGTAAAGAAAAATATGTTTGTTTTTGTGTGTAGAAGTACTAAAAAATTCACTATAAATATTGTATCAGTTGAAATGATGGTCACAAAAAAGTTGGCAAGAGCAATGCAGTTGAAATTTACAGTAATGCATCAATTGGTGTTATTTATGATTCTCAGCCAGCAAAATATATGCGGCAATTCGAATTGAAAGGAAATATAGAAAAGAAATTACCAATTAGGGAAGGAGGCACCAAAAGAAAAAAAAAAGCGACATTTTATAGCAATCGATTCAATTTTGGTTTTGCACTGGTTATCTTCAAACTTAAATCGAACATATTTGCTTTCGGTTCGGTTAATGGATTGGTTCAGTTCGGTTACTCGATTTTCAAATTTTCCACAACACCCCTACTTTTTGAGTTTTCTATGAAAATATTTTCTTCCAGGTGGTCAACAAGAATTTTTTTGCATTAATTTAAGGAAAAGATGGACATGTCACCATATCATAATTTTTTTTTTCCTCAACTTCTCAGTTCTCATATAAAAATTATGTAGTGTTATTAATTACTTTTTATCAAACAGAATCTAATAGTAAATATCAATTTTGAGTAGTACATAGAGACATAGTAATGTAAAACAATCATTCACTCGTACACAAATCACTCTATCACTCTTTCCGGGCAATCAATGAAGCTATTATAGTTTGGGCGGAGATATTAGCACCCCCCCAAAACACTTGGTAACATTCTCACTTTCATTTGGTCATTTGCAACCGAGTAAGGTGTTTGTTACTCAATTGTTAACAAATGAGTTAGGTATTATCAAGTTTATATTCGATCATTTACAATTGAGTAACATATATACTTTATTTGGCTGTTAAAAACTGAATGAAAAGTGAGTGTTTTCAAGAAGAATTAGAGGTGCCAATATCTCCATCCCTTTAGTTTAGTCAAGAATTCTATTATTTGAAAAATAAAATAATTAGTTGCTCTCCTAAACAATGTTAACCCTCACCCCCCCCCCCCCCCCCCCGCCCCAGCGGAGGAGTAAAGCTGAAAGTTAAGTAAGAAATTGTGACGGGGTAACTCTCTCAATCAAACTGTCATTTCAAGGGATTTTTGAAACTGCCCTAACGGAGTTTGAGCTTATAAAGCTACTCTTGAGCTAGTTCCGCCATAGATCACTATCCTGCCACCTTCAAGTTATTCTTCAAAATTTATTTTTACTTTAGATTTGCCATACTTGCATGATCACCATCTTTAAGTGATTAATCAAATGTCACATCAAACTAGCTACTGACGGGATTCGAATCAATTATATAAATAGTGGATAGTTTTCAATTTGAACTAGCGATAATCACAACCTTTTTTGAAAGGAGAAAAAAATAAAAAAACGTAAATTGTGCTTGTAAGTATTTCTTTCAATGATAAGGAAAAATATATGGTTTTTATGCTCGATTCCTTCTTGTCAACTTATTATTTTGATAGTTCATTTCAAAATTCAGTCCCTAAATTAATTATGCAAATAATGGTTTGGTCATAAAAAATGAAAAATGAGGTTGACTATTTTTATTTGAATGACATTGGGTCCTTATGTAAAATATGGAGCCCTTGTAGGTATTTAAAAGATGTGGGTCGGGTGTCTTCTTTTTTTGTGATTTGGGGTTTGTATTTGAAGATTTTCGTGATTTATACATTTAAAATATTTATTTTGAATTTATTTTGAGATTTTGAAAATTTGTGATATTTTGAAATCTTATAAATTGTGGTATTTTATAATTTCATAAAATTGGTGATTTGAAAAATTAAAGAGTCTAACTTCAATAAAACTTTATATTGCTCTCTCTCCGCCAATTTCACTCATCAAATCACACCAATTTTAACTCTTCAAATCATGAAACACTCATTTTAAACTCAACTTATACTATTTTTTATATTTAAGAAAACAATTTATAAAATCATGAAACACTAAAAGAATAAATAAATTAAAAATTATGAAAGTTTAAAATTACAAATTTCAAAATCTTCTAATTTATCAATTCCTAGAATTTATAAATGTTGTCAAAAGATGCAACCTTATAATTCTATGTGTATTAATTTCGTTTTTAAGTTTGTAAATGAGATGTAAACCAATGTCTTTAATAGAAACAATACAGCATTTTAGTTAAAGAAAAATAATAATACGTCCTATGTCCTATAAATTATAAGAAACTCCAATATTTATTAGAATGTTCTTACTTAAAATTCCAGTAATCTTTTTTAATTATGCGGCAACAAATAGTTTGTTAATTTGAACTCCTACATTCTGTCCAACTTAACCGAGAAATTGGATAGAAGGATCAAAGTGAGACATGGTTAATAATTTAAACACCTAACTAAAGTGTTTTTTTAGTTTAAGAGTTAAAGTGAGACTGAGTGAATAGTTTAAAAACTATTAATTATAGCAAGAATGTTTGGTTTGAATTTTGAAAGAAAAATATAACATAATATATTTAACTAGTGGCGTGAATGACAAATAAATGTGATTTATTTTTATATTGTTTTTCACTTCTTTATATAAATTAATTACACAACAAAAATTAAATTAACTTATTTTCCTCGTTTTGGATACCAAAGTGGCGCAAACAACTGTTACAATTCATTTTCTTTCTCATTAAAAATGATATATTCTTTTTTATTGTTTTGGTTTTCAACTTTGGAATGAGTAATAAATACAATGAAAAAGAAGAAAATATAAGTGTATTGGAAAGTTCCCTTCTCTGCTCCATATATATATATAAATATATAATACATTAATACCATGCACAGACCTTGATCTGCACCCCACCATTCAAACAGTTTATCAAAAAGAGCAAAAAACATTACTACTTCTGACCTTATCAAACAAGGGACTAAGCTTTATTGGAAGAATTGAAGTTTATTATTTATATCATCTCTCAGCTTTTGTATTTTTTTTCTAATAAAATAAAAAAACTAGAGAAAGTTAGACTTACTTTATTGCTATAATTTTTTATTTTTTTTAATATGATTGCTGTTACAACTATTTATATAAAAGATTTGTACAATTAGTTAATATATTTAGGTGAACGTTATTGACACACATCAAAACACTCACTAACACTCTGTCTTATTTACTGGGCCCCTAAGGATCGAGTATATATGCACATGCTCAGTACTTAAGGGCCGAACCATTTTTGGGTAAAAAAAATTGCATTGGCTTGGCCCCTAAGGATCAAGTATATGTGCACATACTCGATCCTTAGGGGCCGAGCCAGTGTACACATACTTTATCCTTAAGAGCCAAGTAAATGTTGGAATGTTAGAAAGTTTTAGTGTGTGTCAATAGTAGTCTCCTATATTCATTATTTAACAATACTCAAAAACAAAGATAAAGCTTCTATGAAATTTATTAGAAAATGGAGCTGCACAAATGGATTGAACTTTTCCTTCTTAATTGTGTCTTAAAGGATATTTGAATTTTTATTTGATTGAATTTCAAACAAAATTTATTTCCGAAATAAGGTTCGAACATGGAGAGATGCTTTCCCTTTTGCATCCGTCAACTCGTAAGAAACATTTTTTTTATAGTAGTGAAACTTGTTTCATTGGTCTATATGTAAACAATACCAATAAGTAATACTCCACCCGTCCTGAATTAAAATTCTATATATGCACACACTCAGAATTTTGCACCTCATAAGAAAAACATTAACTTCAACTGATCGATAATAATACTTATTTATTTTGTCATACGTAATTAGGCTATTAATTTTGGAGTACCAAAAATAAACTAAGCGTTCTCTTAATTTGAGACACTGGGAATAAAAAACATTACTCTCTAAATCCCAAATGTAGTCTACCATCTTGTTTTGGAATGTTTTAAATTAAGCTTTTTTTCTGACATATTTAATGTTCTAAATTTGAACAAGCTACAAGTTTTATTTAATTTGTATTCAACGAGTACCTTGGAATTAACTCTCTTTTTTTTTCAAAAAACGAAAAAGAGTAAAAACTAAATATGAAGTCTATTACTAAAATGGAGTAACATGCTAAATACAAATTAATTAATAGTTAAGCACAAGACCTAACCAATTGGCCAATGCAATCTATATCTTTTAAGGTGCCCGTAGCAACCACTTTATTCATGCACTAAAATACTAAAAAAAATATATAATAAAAAAAAACACAAAGAAGAAATTAAGAACACTCAAAATTTTATTGATAAAAACTTGCTTTGCCAGAATTTTTTATTTTTGTCTTTTTAAAAAGATCTAGTCAAGAACTAGAGTAATAGGCTACTTAAATAAGTCGGTTCTTCCTATCAACAGTCTCTTAAAAGAAAGATCTATAAATACTTTTTGATTAGTCAGTGAAACTCCCATCTATTCAAACCCACTGCCGATCGGTTGTGAGGAAGAGACAATTGAGTTAAGCAAGTGCGTTAGCTCAGTGGTATAGACGCCCACCTGGACTTTATCTGAGACTCTTCTTTAAAAAAAAAAAAAAAAAAGACTATTTTGTTAAAGTTCATGTAAAATTGCCAAATCACAATGAAATCCTAAATCCAATTTTCTAAAATTACTTAATTTAAAAATAAAAGTAGTAATATGGAATCGTCACTTTAAATAGCTGTTCATATTTTGATTCTTATTAGAAGTATTAATGTAGTACTCTGGTGAGGATATGATATTCCTTTTTTCTTTTTCTATTTTTTTTAACAGAAAGGATATTCCTTTAAATAAAAGTTAGTAGGACATAAAATCCGAAAATGAATTGCCCTAAAAATAGAATATATATATATATATATATATTACCAAAACATGGCCTAAATGGTTGAATTTGGCTAAATTCTGTTAACCTGACTTGCAAAATTACTATCATGTCTGTTTAGTCTTTCTCATTGTGGAACAGTGTTATTATAAGCCTAGTTCTGAAACTATTGGACCCCAAATTTCTGAAATATTATTTAAAATTATAATGGGTCACGCAACTGGGGCATTCTTTTCAATCAATCCCTTTCTTAAAGAGATTTTTGAAACCGTCTCTAACGAGTTTGAGCCTGAATCACCGTCACTCTCGACCTCTACGATGAAAGCTTGTTTTGACTCTAGTTCCACCATATTTCTATTACCATCCTGTTGCTACCAATTTATAAGTTGCCATAAATACACTTTTAATTATTTTCTTCTTTTAACTTTAGAACTCATTATGTTATGAATGTTTAATGAATTTTATTTGACTTTTAAATTTTTAAAAAAAAAATTTATGCTAATTTTATTTTTTTAGTATTTTTAGTTAAAAATATATAATTACTAACACGTGCATAGCATGGTGTGATGACAATTCTAGTATATGTATATATAAGTCCTGGAATCGTTATGGAGAGAGAGATGACTTTGGCGTGGTTTTCATTTTTTGTGTGCTTGTAGTGCTAAACTAACTCAAATTTTATAGGATGGTTTAGTACAAATACTTGTTACATCAATTAAATAAAAAGAAGGGTGATTTTATTTATATCCGCAATTTCTTGCAGATAATTCGCGTTACTAAGTTAATCTACATTGCGTATTAAATTAATTTATGGGCGTGGATAGACTTATAAAAATAAAATAAAATTATTGATTTAAAATTTTTAAATATTATTTTATTAAAAATTTAATATTAAAACATCCACTAAATTAATAAGTATATCCACTTTAATTAAGTAAATAAAAATATTACATTGATAAAAGTAAAAGAAAAGTAAAGAAGGTTGAAAAGTGAAAAAGAAAGAAACATCCTCCATCTCTCTTTGTCTTCAAGCTCTCCAAATCCAGCAAAGTGATTTTTGGTACAACCTTTTTTGGCACGACTTCTTCGGGCCTTTGAAAAAAGTAAAATTATTATTATCGGCACATTTTTCTTATTGTACAAATCTTACCAAGACAACACATTAGTTTCAAATATGATATTAGATATTAAGTCATGTTCTGCTGAAGTTCATGGTAATTGGAATTAAACTTTTCTACCAGATTTCAAATAATAATATAGTTTCAAATATAAATTGATAAGGAAAAACAAAATTCCATCACAAACCACTGAACATTCACTCTTTGCTCCATTAGAGGATTATGATGGAAATAAACCGTGTTCAACACTAATTCTTAGTTCATTCTCGGTTTCCAATGTCATGTTAATCCATTATAACGTGAAATTTTCTTCGTGTTGCAAAATATTATTCGATTATCGCGTTGGGAAAAGATGTTTCATTGTTGTATACTTGTATGCTTAAATTAATATGATTTTAGGGTTTATATTTTTATCAATCAAACTACTGATGAGTTAATCTAGTGTTTTTTAATAAAAGATTTAAAAAACCATTAAAGAAAAATAGAAAATCAATTAATATGGAAGTAGAATTTGATTAGGAATTTAAATTAAAACTTAAAAATACAATTATAAATTAATTTTAATTGGTAGATATACTTCTCAATTTTTAAAAGTATAATATTTGAAAGTTGTTGAAAAAATCCATAAATTAAATGTGGATTAAATGCGAGATATCGCGGATAAAAATAAAATCACCCTAAAAAGATGTGCGGATAACAAATGAAATATGTTGCAATATATAATATAGCTCATTTGAGTGGTAGTACATCATTTTACAAAAAAAAAAATTATAATTTTTTTTGAGTAAGCTAGTATATCATTTTAATTTATTTATTTCCGTTGATATTATAAATCCTAAATTTAAAATTAAAAGCCTGTTCTCTTCAGAAAAAATAAATATATGAAAGCTTAAGATAGTACTAAGATTATAAACGCTTGACTTTCACAATTTTTAAAGATATATTGTTTTAAACATAATCACTCTCGCAAGAAACAAAAAATTCTTTACAATTTACAGTACGCTTTAATTAATTATATTTCAACACAATCAATGCATGGTTAATTACAAGTGAATTTTTTTTACATCTGAACTTTTATAAGGAATACATTAATTTTTACATAATCAATATATAAATACAAAGGATTGCTTAACTAACTCTTAATTGAAAAAGATACATTTTTAATATTTAATAATAAATAATTAGAAAAAGAATCATATTTCAGAGAAGCAACTTCACCTTTACTCTTTCTCTCTCTGCCCCAATCTTCAACGCAACAAAATTAGGAGAAGCCATGTGAAAAGGTGTTACACCCCCACAAACCCTAAATTAAAAACTTTTGATCTACCTCTCACACAACCAAAAATACCAAGAGGGAGAAACAGGTAGATGTAATTAACAGTGGGTCACAGATAGAGAGTGAGTATGCATTGCTTCAAGCATGACGATATTAAGCCATAGAAGACCACTATATGTGCTCACTTTCTTCTGTTTCCTCCTCCTTACCTCCCGAATCTCATATATATGTGTGTGTGTGTGTGATACGAGTACAATTGAAACTGGGAAAGCAGGGTTCAGATCAATGCAACAAAAGAAGATAGAAAATTATGGCTCCATTTGATAGCAATACGAAAAATGATAAAAAAAAATATAATAAAAATTTGTGTGAGTAGTTGGAAAGTAAGTGGATGGATAACTCTCTATCTCATACTCATTTTTATAAGTAGATGTCATCCACCCTTCTTTATTTTTTTGGAAATTTTTTCATCCTCATGTACCCACCAAAGAAAATTATTTCATGGGAAAAGCCAAAACATATGAGTTAATCTCACTGCATGCCTCAACTTATTTTCTAATTTCTCGTACAATTAATTGTTCTTCATACTATTTTCCATGTTGTTATCGATCGGAGTTATATATTTTGAAACAAAGAAAAAAAAGAAGTTGATTTATTCTAATTCACTTCACTTCACTTCGTCCCTCTATTAAATCTTGAGTTGAAACCACCCATGTATATAAAGTTGTTAGATCCCTACTAACCCTATATTCAGAAATCTAAATCTAAGTTTCACACACCCACAAATATGCACACCAAAAGAGCTAGACAGACGTAGTAGTGGGTGACAGATAGAGAGTGAGCACGCATAATTTCAAGCATGATGAGATTATGCAAGAGAAGACCATGTGTGCTCACTCTCTTCTGTCACCTCCTTGGCACCTTACCCTTTTATTACTACACAACCAAATAAACCCCATATACACTCACACACACACACACACACAATATTTTCACCCCGCAAAACACTTTGTTTCACTCCCACTTTTCATTTAATTCTTGAGAACCGAGTATAAGCTTTATATGTCTTATTCAACCCCTAAGCACTGAATAACAGGCACCTTATTCGGTTCTCAAAGACCGAATGAAAATGGGAGTAGAACCAAGTGTTTCGTGAGGTGGAAATATCACCATCCCAAATAAACCCCATATACATATATACACAATATTAATGAGTTTGAGTCTGGAAATTAGTAGGCTCTAGCTCAGACCAAAATTTATATATCGTTTAGATTTGTAGGTTAAAAATAAAAATAAAAATAAGTAAATAAATAAAAATAAAAATTTTTCAATCTTAATTAACTTATATCAACTTCTATTGAATCATGGGTCAGTAGCACCACAAACCCTAAACATAGAAATCCCAATCTAATATTTCTCACACACCCACAAATAAGAGGGCTCATATATATATATATATATATATGAAGATAGAGATGTAGAAGTGGATGACAGACAGAGAGTAAGCACACATAGCTTCAAGCAGGCTGAGATTATGCAAGAAAGACCATGTGTGCTCACTCTCTTCTGTCATCTCCCTTTACCCTCTTCTTCACCCCCTATAAAAAGAACCATATTCATACGTACAAAGTTTTACGGTGTCAGAGCTATAAATTTATCTTAAAAAAAAAGCATACAAATTAGCAATGGTATTTCTTTTTGTTTAGAATTAAAGAGAACGGGAATTTGATACTAAATTATTTCTTCAAAATTGTGCGAAACAGAAATAATTGTTCAAGTGGCATTAACTTTTAAAAAATTAAGTACATGAGAAGTTTATTAATAAGAATTAATACATTTTTTCTTAAAGTAGGGAAATATCCCTTACCCCTTTCAACACCAACTACATCTGCTCCCTGCTTACACATACAAACCTTAAATTTTACATATATGTATATATATAAGCAGTACTATACTTATTGGCATGCACTAAATAAATTATACCATCATAAAATACAACTAAGATACAACCAAGTAAGACACCCAACAAAAATAGACACTAAGAATACTCAATAAAAAAACATTTTTCTCTACATATATATAAAGACAGAGAGAGATATAGAGAGAATGGTGGGTGACAGATAGAGAGTGAGCACACATAGCTTCAGGCATGGAATATGCAAGAAAGGGACCATGTGTGCTCACTCTCTTCTGTCACCTCCCCAAATTACCCCTTTTTATCACCCCCACACAAAAAAGGTAGAGAGAAGCTGATGAGGCTGTCATACATGTTGCGTCAATGAAACCCTAGATTTAGAAGTTTTTTATGTTTTTTAAGGAGGGTGTGTGTGAAAAGTAGTAGCTAGTGCTACTGCTATTCTATGAGAGAGGAACACTATTAGTTATGTGTTTTGATGTTTGAAATAGGGTAGTGGTGTATTGTCCCTTTATATAGGGCATTTCATAAAGCTAAAAGATTTCCATAGCTTACGTATGGAATAAATATAGCCATATAGGTTTATCTCTTTCGGCTCTCTCTCTCTCTCTCTCATTATTTTTTTTAATATTATATTGCATTATTGACATGATGATCTAGAAAAAGAAGATGGTTATTGTATTTTTGATGTGTTTGAAACGAGAGGAATATTTGTAGAAGAATGGGGATTTGTCAGGGTTTTGATAAATAATGCATTAAGTTAATGATAAAAATGTACTTATATACTTGTAATAATTTAATTTTATCCGTAAAAGATATAGTTTATCGTATCAACATTTATTAAAACCATACTACAGTATGATGTGAGGTAAACCCACATAGTATATATAGTAGCCCGTCCGTAGCACATCAAAACGGGTCTTTGTTTAGCACGCGTTCAACTGGGATTCTTCTCTTTTAGGGCTTGTTTGGTTCGAGTTTTGATAATGGAATAGGTATACTTGAGTCTTGGAAAGCTTTTTTCCTGACATGTAAGATGCCATGCCAATATTTTATTCGAACATAAATGCTTTATTCCTGGAATGTTACATTATTTTCATTATGTTTGATTCAACCGGGAATAGGAATAGAATAAAGCGTTAATTATTAAAATACCCTTACTTTAATCAAATGAGAAGACATCTCCTAATTTTCCAAAAGGTACGATTCCTATAATAAAATGCAAAATTACACATTTCAAATAACTATCCTACAAAAATTACAATTTTTGGTGCAGCAAAAGAAAAAAATAGAAAGAAAATAATCCCAAACAACATTTTTTTTGTGCAGCAACTTGACTAAAAAAAAAGTTCCAAACAATATTTGGTTATGCCCTAGATTTGATAATTTTTAAAGTGACACACATTTTATTTTATTTTTTTGATAAACAAAACGCCCACAAAGCAGGCAAGCCCAAAAACAACCTCCAAAAAACTGCCTATTGAAAAAATGATTTTTTATTAGTAAGAAAGAGGGGTGTTTTAGTCCTAACAAGAAATTTAGTAAAAATGTTCTCTAGTAATGGTTTATTCCTTGTGATTTAAATATGAGAACTTGAGAGGATTGGCTCATTCCTGAAATCATTTATTCCGAACCAAATAATTGAATCAAACGCGAGAATCGTTTTGTAATTAAATTTAAAATTTCCAAAATTATTTAAATCTTTTACTAAACGAGCCCTTAATAGTATGCTTTAGACTTGAGCCGCATAGTTTTGCCTACTTTTATTACTAAACTGATGAAGGATCAATGATCATACACAACACACACAAAAAACCAATATATATATTAGTTTCACATGTATATGATACAACATCAAGATTGTTACAATGTTAGTGTTTTATATAGTATTTCGTTATATGTATCTTATTATTTGAAATGATAAAAGAGAGTTTTGTTTATTAATCTGGCAAAAATAAAAAATAAAATATCTTTGAATATGTTTACAAAATTGCAAGAGAGAGAGAGAGAGAGTGATTTATTTAGATTACATTTACCAATGCATATTGTTGTATTGTAATTCTAAATCTCTCTCTCCCACTGTTCACATGACACCACTAGTCTTCTCTCTCCTTATCCTTTAAACAACATGCATGTATACTCCACTTTTAAAATCCTAATATTTATATATATATATATAATATTTAATATGTATTGTCTCCTTCCCCCCATCTTGGTGAGGTTTTCCATATTTTTTTTTCTTTTTTTAAATTCACCAACAAATCCCAAAAAAAAAACAACTATTTGTTCACTCTGAATATACTTATTACTGGACAGAGAGAGAGTTCAAAACAAGGAAACAATCAAAGGAAAACTTTCATTTTTCCCCTTGTTTCTCTTGCGCATAAGAAAAGAGGGAAATCTTGTGACTTACAAAACCTCTCCAAGGAATTCAATTAAGGGATAATAAACTTACAAAATATTAAAATTAATACCGGAAAATATAACACTAACTTTTTTTTGTTTTTTTATTTTTTGGTTCAAAATAAATCACTACAAACGTTCAAATTTAACAGAGCAAGTTTGTCATATTCAGTGGACTCTATTGATTGAAACACTTCTTGTGATTCTTGTTTTCTGCATGCTTTCTGTGTGTGAGAGAGGATCTGAGCTATTAGATTTCAAAACAATGGCGCAGTCAAAAAATTAATTAGTAGAATCATTTAATAATATATTGTAATGACTAGCTAAATTATCCATTAAAAGAAATAAGGAACTACTCAGAACAAATAGCAAAGTAAAATGTGTATCTTTCCCTCATAATTCTCGCTTATATTATTTGTGTGGTCTGAATGCATTTGGAACACAATTTCAGGATATTTTTAAGACTCAATAACATTTCTCATGAAAAATATGTGCAAGGCGCCTATATTTTTCTTCGGTTATTATAATTTACCCCTCTATTAACTATTTTCTTTTTAAATTTAAGTGGTACCGATTATATACATGTATTGAAAATCTACCCTCTTCTTCGAATTTGTATTTTTAATCTAAGTGGGGTTAATAGACCTTACAAGTCTGAATCTAGCTACGCCCCTATTTGAAAACCCATGTCGCATATAACTTTGTCTCATTTAACTTTTGAACTTTTTTAAAAAAGCATTGATTTTGACTTAATTAATGTTTGACCCACCGTGATTAATGGTCAGTAATAATGTAATGTTATTTGTTTAAACCTTTTTGTTTTGAATGCCTAATATGAATACATAGAAAAAATGCTATATAAGCCGAAACAATATCTCAAATATTGTAACCCAAATGATTATCAACCAAACATCTGTAATTGATTGAAAAATACTTTTGGATTATGCATTTTCGGATATTTCTTTTCAAATGAATAGCATTGATGGAATACTTAATACTAATTAAAATCTCTAGCTAAAATTTCAATTTTATTATCTCTAGGTCATGATAACGTGTTCTCTTAAGACTTACACAAATATTAAATCGAGTAAAATATAAATTTAAGAAGAAACTATTAATTTAAAATAAATAAAATATTAAAACTTTTAAGCATTCAATATCATAATTAAGAGGTAAGAACAAATTAAATCCCACTAAAATTTACTAACTATAAGGAGAACACGTACACATAGAATATTAATATCTTTTGAACAGACAAAAGTAAATAAAGTTCTCAACTTAAGACATAGCAAAAAGATAAGTTATGACTGTTCCAATGAGTTTTACCTCAGATAGTATGACTGTCCACTCTTTACAGGAGGTTGATTAATCTTTTAAGGGAGGCAAAATGGTGATGCAGGCTCAACCCTTGTGTAGCCCCTTACAATTTCTTAATAAAATTTTTGCTCTAGTTCTTGATTAGAGTTTATAAAAAATAAAATAAAAAATGTGTTATTCTAATTTTTAGTCTATAATATTTGAATTATCTTGTATTTAATCTCAATACGTTTTGAAAATGCGATATTAGCCAAACGTATGGATAACTATAAAATTTTTTATTTTTTATTCCTTTTGAAAATTAGAAGTAATTACATAATGCTGTAATACATTGATATATTGGGTCATATTGTATGAAAAAGGAAGACTTATTTTGAATGATGCACAATTATGTTATGTAAGTAATAGAATTAAGTGCAATGGAGCATATGACAGAATTAGATGAGAAGTAAGTTTTTGAAGAAGAGTTTGAGTGCGTCGATATTTAGGCTTAATTCCCATTGGGATAGTTTCAAAACCCCTTTTACATAATGTTGTAATACATTGATATATTTGGTCATAATGTATAAAAAATGCTGACATATTTCGAATAACGCACAATGTTATGGAAGTTATTATAGAAGTGCATCTAATTACAATATTCCAAAAGTTACAAATATTATATTCAGGCATATTAAAAGAGTAAGGACTAAATGCATAATATATCCGCGGGGGGGGGGGGGGGGGGGGGGGGGGGCATTTATATATTAAAGGATTTAATAAGATACGTAGACATATTAAGTTGCAAGGCTATATATGGTAGCATACATGAATAGATCGAAATACAAACATAATTGAGCAAAAGAGTTCATACATATGTATGCCTTGACACTTTTTGTAAACACCCTATAATTAATAATGTTTAAAAACAAAAGTAATAATATATCAAATAACTTTTGATATGTTTACACAAATATAAAAAGGCCGAGCTGACGTATAGATTAATGTACCTCTCATGTGTCTCCGATTCATAAAAATTCGATGTTTTTGAGATCTTTAATATTATCATTAAGTTCAAGCATAGACTCTTAATTCTCGAATCAACTTCGTACTAAATCATACGAGCTGTGCTAAGCCCAAGGATCACCTCTTCATCCTCGCCTCCATAACCAAATCCACACTATGCTAGCTGCTGTAATCACAGCCGAGACAATTAGTATTGACAATGCCATAAAATCGTGTAAAGTTCCCACCTCTATAAATGATATTGCCATATGGATTAATACTTGAAGGCTCCTTTGATCGTAAAGATGGAAAAGGAAATTAAATTTAGTTAGTTTGTATGAAAAGATAGAAAATAAGGTGAGACATGTTACTCATTTTATAAGTAGATATCCTCAATCCTTCTAAATAAAAGGAAATAAATTTTCCTCACTACCAAGCAAAGAAAATTTATTCATGGAAAAACTTATAAATCAAGTGGATATCACCCCTATCACTCAACTTATTTTCCATCTTTTTAATTCAATTTTTTTTTTTCACATTCCAATCAAACGGAGCTAAAAGTTTTTGAATTTTTGGGTATGAATGTACATTATTGATTCAACAGTCTAATCCATCCCATATTCCCAAACTTCGGCTAATCCATTTTCATGTCGACAAATTTATGCATCTCCTTCGATCTTTTAAAGAAAATGTGAGAAGATGCTCCTCAATTGGCTTTTATAGATCAAATTTTGGTAGGTTCAATTGTGAGTAGATTGGGATTTTGGGATTTTTTTCACTTGCTTGTGATTTGGTGGGATAGAATTGGATTATGATAGGGACAAATTGGTTTTGGGAACTCAAAATATAACGCTCTGGCCTTAATTTGCGTAATCCACCACCCACGCAATAGCATCACTAATCCATTTTAAACTAAATGAGTATAAGATTAAGATTATAATAATAATAATAATAATAATAATAATAATAATAATACAAAATACCAGCAAATGCCAAATAGCATAACACGAACATGATAATTAGTTAAAAAATATAGTTATTGAAAAATGTATTAGTAACAAAAAGTAATAGGTATTTTAATTTGTATAGATAATTCTTATATAAAAAAAATGCCAAAAGATAAGAGTGATAAATACTTCTTAATTTATAAATTTTCATGTTTTACTAGTCTATTTATGAAAAAAGAAAAAAAAGTACAAAGATTTTAAAAAAACTTAAGAAAGAAAGCAATCTCAGTAAAACTAATTATCTGAGTAGATATATAAATACAAATAACAGAGATAAACCAAAATTTTGATAGGTTTGAAACAGGTATGTTATAAATTAACTGTATAAATATAATTATGACTCGAATTACTATTATTAATAAATAGTACAATTATTTTGTTAAGACAAATAGATATTATAAATTAGAATTTGTATTTATATATATATATTTGAAACATTCTCATATTTCATAAATTAAATGTATGGCCATCGTTATACCTAATATTACCACAATGCCATCTTAACTAAAAACTGTTGAATCAAAACATAAATAATTATGAATAAATCCTACCCACTACTTAAAAATATAAGTTAAGAAAATTTTAAAATATTAGGAATAATTTAATTTATTAATAAATACTGTCACATCATTAAATAGATTCATGACATCTCTGATAATAAGCCTAATTTACATTTATTTTATTAAATAGAAGTGAGGACTATTATGGGCATTCAATTCACATTTTTGTATTTTATGTCTTTTAAGTTTAAAGGGAGACATATATCCACATAATTAACAAATGGAGCCTTATGATTACTAGGACATTATTTAACATAGTTTATGGTTTAAATTTTCCCTTAACTTTTGGTATAAACTAAAAAACAGTAAACGATGACAATATGCTCTCTTCTATTATTTTCACGTGATTTTGATTTTGAGATGAGATTTAATAAATAACGTAATTTATGTAATTTAAGGCTGTTCTTTTGAGATAATTCTTGATATTTTAAAATTCTGTCAAATTTTGAAATTCCGTATTAAATTATATAATTTGAATTGATCAATCTCTTTTTAATCATATATCTTCTCTATTATTGACAAGTAACACTTTTTCTCTCTAAGTAAAATAAATAAATAGGTAAGAATTTCACTTAA
Source organism: Lonicera japonica (assembly GCA_021464415.1). Classification (NCBI taxonomy): domain Eukaryota; kingdom Viridiplantae; phylum Streptophyta; class Magnoliopsida; order Dipsacales; family Caprifoliaceae; genus Lonicera; species Lonicera japonica. Next base: position 46,597,121 of record CM038470.1, read on the forward strand.
CCGCATTTAAATTTTTCTAATTTATCTAAAAGAACACCAAAATTGTAAATCATGAGATTTCTTAATCTTAGGAAAAAAAACATGAAAAACCCTGAAGTTTGTGTTTACTTGCAATGTTGCCCCTAATATTTAAAAACTTGCAATCTTTCCCTTAAAGTTGCTATTTGGTTATATTTTAACCCCTGTGGCAAACAGACGTTACGGAATGCTTATGTGACGGCTTACGTGGCACGCCTTTGACACAAAGGAAAGGGATACAAACATGAAAAACCCCGAAGTTTGAGTTTACTTGTAGCATTGCCCCTGATATTTAAAATATTAAATAAAAAGAGAAATATAAATAAATATATATATTTTAATATTAAAATTTATTCAATACTAATAAGCATTTACACTAAAATGTTAAACATTTATACTACCTAAATTGATATTTCAATGTATTTATTAGAAAAATTATACATATTCGTACTAAATTTATTACAAATAGACCAAAATTTTGGGGGTATAGACCAAAAGTTATAACGTTATAACAATAAATATGTACTATAAGAAAAATCAATCTATAATCCTGCATTACTATTATTATATGTGTCTAACAAATGTTAGATTGCATTTTTTATTATTATATTTTTGTTAATGAAAAGTGGGAACAAATTTTATTATATGTGCCTAAAAAAAAGCAATCTATATAATGTTATAACTTTTGGTCTATACCGTAAAAATTTATTGCGTATTTGTAATAAATGTTTGTAATAACTAAATTTGAATAAATTTAAATATTAAAATATATTTTTATTTTTATATATTTTACATATCAGGGGCACTATTACAAGTAAACTCAAATTTTAGGGTTTTTCATATTTGTATCTCTTTCCTCTGTGTCAAAGGCATGCCACGTAAGCTGCCACAAAAGCATTCCGTAATGTTCGTTTGCCACAGGGGTTAAAATATAACCAACTAGCAACTTTAAGGAAAAGATTGCAAGTTTTTAAATATTAGGGGCAACATTGCAAGTAAACACAAACTTCAGGATTTTTCATGTTTTTTCCCTAATCTTATGATTTATTAAATCACATGATTTCAAAACTTTGTGAAAAGGACATAACCCAAATCTTATGGACCAACTTTAATCACAAGATACTCCAAGTCGGTTCATAGTTTTTATACGGTAGAAGTTCGATTCTCTCTGGAAGAACTTGTTGCCAAGTACAACTGGTTTGCCGAGTGAGAATTATTCATATCCTAATAATGTTGTGAAGACACATCGTGGTAATTGAAGACCAGAGATAAGATGTACCAAGTTTTATTAAAACATAAATAAATTAGCCTTTCCAACACCAATGAGCTCTAGCTCAGATGATATGAATATCCACTCTTCAAAAGCGTGGGTAGTTGATTAATCCCTTAGGGGACGGTGATGCAGGTATGGCAATAGGAATCCAAAGCAAAAACAAGCAGATTTTCGAAGAAGCGATCGAGAACGGTAGTGATATAGGCTCAACCCTAGGGATAGTTTGATTGAGAAATTTTATTGAGAGCGACAATGATGCAGTCTCAACCCCTGGAATAGTTTGATTGGGAAATTTTATCTTAATCGTACATCTTGGTATTTCAATATTGATAAGAAATGTTAATTGGTAAGTTGAAAAAAGAGAACCAAATTATATCTATTTTATTGACTTATATGTGCGCATGTACATTGTTTGTGACCAAATTCTAAATAAATTGTATTAAATTTATTACTTTTACATAACTTTTTTCATGCGAATATATTCATTGTTTATAATTCACTGACACGATAGATATTTCAAGACTAATAATAAATACAGAAAGTGACTTTCAAGAGAGCCAATTTCCAATTCCAAATAACAACCAATTAAGTTAAATTAATGTGCAATTTGACGGCCAATTTATGCTCATAAAATAAACAAAAAAAAAATCAATATAAATCAAGGAAAATATAAAGTTAGGGAAGAAATAATTAAAAATTAGAAATGGGAGGCCCTTTACCTTTGGAAAAAGATAAAGGCAAACATTAAAGGTCAACAGACGCCCAACATGAAATAACCACGCCAAGATCTCTTACTATGTGGTGCTGAAGTAGGTTAAAATTTCTATGAATTTGATTTAATTATTTAAAATAAATGATATATCTATATAATAAAGAATAATTATTTTTAAATCTAAAAAATATATACGGGACAAAAATTTGCATACTTGAGATTTGAGATGTTTTTCTGAATATATAGTTGACAGTGTCTTTGGTATGAATTACGACTTTATATATAATATGAACAATAGTTTTTGAATCTTAAAAATTTATAAGGGATAAAAAATTGTGTGGATCAGATTATAGATACTTTTTTGAATGGTTGATATTGTATTTGGCTGCACGTATTACTATGTAATATAATAAGAGCCAATGATTTTTAAATCTTGAAAATGTATACGAGATAAACAATTGCATGGTTTAAATTGAAGATATTTTTTTAAGGTACAGGGTGTGTTTTTGGAACAAATTATGACCTAGTATATATAAATATATATAAAAAAATAAAGATTAAATCATATATGTTGTTAATATATATTGAAAATAGTTATTCAAGAGTAGATGGTGCATTTGGTATGAATTATGAGCTAATATATATAGAGAAAGAAGAAGAATTATTGACAAATGTTCCACCAATCGTTACAAGTGCAACGTCAGATTCCCACAATCAAGTGAGATGTAATTGTTTGGTGGTACCAAAGATATACTTTGTGTAAAGAAATTAGAGTAAGCAAATGATACTTGAATTAAACACACATAATAATTAATTAATTAATTAATCAGGTGATTAATTAACTTTAAAAGCTTTAGTTAGTTCCATTATGCTTTCATTCCATATTACTTAATAATTAATCAATGCTAAGCGAATCATTTATGCCACATTAAGCTCCTTGAAGAAGGCCAACTAACATGGGTTTTTGTATATATATCCATAAAAAATAATGAAGACTATTTAAAGAGAAGTTATCGATGGCAACGGGTTGAATTTGATTAAATTCAAATTTGACCCACATATAAATCTAGTCAATCTAAATTTCACCCGACCCAGTGCAGATTTTATTTTGTAAAAGTGGAACTCACCCTGAATAGTGTATGCATAAACCATACCTAACTCGTCCTGACTCATGATAATTATACTCTATTATAAGGGTATTTAAGGAAGAAAATACTATATTTAAGGGTATTTAAGAACCTGCCTCAAACCCTCATCAGGTTTTTATTTTAAACTCGAACCCTCCTCGAACCCGTCCGTTTCAAATTGGGTCAGGTCAAAAGCCCGTCGTGTTGGGTTTTATTGCCATTACTTGAGTAATATTACCAAACCAAACCAAGATGGAGGGAAATTTTGCCTTTTCATGTGCGTCTTGGCATGAAATATTTAATGATCAAGTGGTTAAATCCTCTCCAGTCCGGATGAGGATTGAACCCAGGACCTATTGGATTCGAGTAGACGCTTTTACCAGTAAGGTAATCCACTCGCTCATCTAAGTGTTTATTGCTTAAGAGATTTAACTCAAATGGTATTGGACCTCACTTTCCACTCAATTGTAATGTTGTAAGTTCTACTCCACCCATCGAATGATTTTTAGTATTTTCAAGGAAGAGAATGTAAACCTGTTTTTGCTCCTTTTTTTTCCTTTTTTTTTAAAAAAAGAAGAAGATAGAGATGCAATATTTATCAAAATCATTTGGAATTCTGCCAAAACAAATGAAGTAATGCATCTCACAAATGTATTACACATATTGAAATTTAAGTTGAATTTAGGTGTTAGAGGATTAATTCTACACCGGTGATCGATTAACTTATTTAAACCTTTTAATTTATATAATGTGCCAGACATATATTGATAATAATTGATTTTTGAAGTTTTCACATCAAGGTAATCATATTTGTCCCATCAAATTTCAGTACTTCTATGTTGACACAAAATAAGAATATAAATTGAGGATTCGGCAAATGTGACAGCCCTACTCAACGAAATAGAAATTCAATATTCCAATTCAATCAATATTCTAATTTTATATTTCTATATTTAGGTTTTACCACTAAAACGAACTTCAAGTTGTGCGCTGAAAAAAAGTCAATGTCATAGTCGTCCATGCCCATTTCTCTTAACAAGCACCATCACTAACACTCTCCGCCAGATCAATTGGGTTATGCAAAGTTAAATTTGCAATCCATATTTTTTAATAAATTATTATGTATTGTGGTGTATTTGACATTGCTTTATAGTTGCACGAGTGACACATAAAAGTGTACTTGTTAAAAAGTAAAAAACGCAATATGCATAATAAATTTGCATTAAATTGTTTGAATTGCAAAGTTAAGTTTGCACAAAAACAAAATTTGGCCAAAACCCTCATTTTAAAACACAATCGATAAACATGGAGCGTACACTAATGATATATTTTATTGGCTTAATTTAGTAGACAATTATACTGGTACATTTCTAAGTTGTATATTTCAAAAATGAACAATTCTTAATATAATGTATTTGGTATTAATAACTAATAGGTGAAACATGCAAGTAAGTATAGCATTACTCAATCTTGAAAAATAATTATAAGAATTATTTTCAAAAGTTATCCTTAAATTTTACCTTTTATCTCACTTTAGTCAAGGAAGTTTCAAATTGTATAAGTTATTACATGAAGTTTCAAATGCTTTTCGCTTTGCCCCAAAAGTGGACGGCCAGTTAAAAAATTGGATGGAATTTTCCATGTGCTTACCGTGTGACTTTCTAAAGTTAACCTTATCCCACTTTAGTCCATGAAGTTCTAAACTGCTCAAATTTCACTAAGAAGTTTGACCCGTGTATTATTTTTCCCTAGTAATGAACGGCCCGCTAAAATAGTGGACATAATATATCATGTGCTCATCACATGGCCTTCTAAGAGGAGTAAGAGAGGAAACATAATACGCAATAGGGAGTGAAAATGGCACCTATGGATGCCCAAATTTAAATAAAAATTAGGAAATTACATAAGGAATATGAATATGAACTTCCTAAACAAATAGTTCAAACATTTTTTGAGCAATGATGAAAAACGAACCAGTAGATTGGTCTTCCAATCTCTCTCATTTGCCCCATCTTCAAACCCCAACGAATCCAAAACCTTATACTAACTCTTATTAATCATGAATATGATCCCTTAAAGTCCCTAGCTAATCTTGTAGTTCACCCTTTGTCTCATCCTCGACCGTTTAACCCTGCCCCACCGCAAGCGATATCTACGTTGGATTCGAGCCCTTGCTCATCTAATACCCGCCACCCCATAATGAATAAACCTTAAACCCTATTGATTCAAATAAAGTTTTGTCTAATAAACGATCAAAATATTAAGAACAATATGATTTGGGTATTTAATTCGATCCCAGTTATCATCAATAATATGCTTAACGCAAAAAAGGAGTCGAGATCCAGATTTCGACGTAGAAATTAGGGATAAATCGAGAGATTTAGGGTTTAATTCAATTCCAGTTCTTGTTAATAATACGACAAGGGCAAAATATAATTGAGATTTGTATTCAGATTGAAATACTAGGGATGAATCTAGGGTTTTTGTTGGTGATAAAATAGAGCTTAACGAGGCATAATTGAAGTTGTTGAAGAATCAGGTCGTGAAGTATCCTGTGGGAAAAATGCAAGGTTTGTTTCATCTTTTGCCCTTCTTTGAAAATCACAGTGAATACATAACACATTTTATCCACTTTTTTAGCGTCTTCTCATGTTTAAAGTAAAGTGAGACGCCAGTAAAAGTTTTGGATGAAAATTAAGCGATTTTGGTACTTCGTGGAACAAAGTGAAACAATTGATAAAATTTTGAAGGTCACTTGGTGAGCACATGGCATAATCCATCCAATTTTTTAACGAACCTTTCACTACTGGTGAAGTTTCATGTAGTAACTTCTATAATTTGAAAATTCGAAGACTAAAGTGAAACAAAAGCTAAATATTAAGGATAACTTTTGTAAATAACTCTAATTATAATGACAATTACATATAATAAAGTCATTTGAACAAAAAGTAGCAATTGGGGTGGGAAGTCAAAAGTAGTAGGGTTTGTTTGTTGTCATGCTCCAAATCAATTGATGGGATGTACAATAAAAAGTCGATAAATAATCAAAGAACCAAAAGAAAGTTGTGGATAGGTGATAACCACAAGAAAGGATCACTCAAGAATGCCACATGGAAGGCCAGTGAGCCTCCACGTATAGTCTTGATGTCAGGTCCAACTGCACTCTTTCGGAAAGTGAAAGAAGATAGGAAGAGAACATGCAGCAGAATGGGACTTTTAGCTGCCACTAGGGCTACCAAATGGAAAAAGGCCATCAAGCTAGGGATGGGACAAGCCAAATTTTAATACTAATAATTATATTTTTACATTGAAAGTATCTCCAAATTTAAAGAGATCAAAAATAGATAAATTTAATATTTGAACATCAAAATTTTCAAATTAAAAATAATTATTGCCCTTCACTTTGCATTTCGAGAAAAAATTATGCTAATAGATTGCAGGAGGAGATCAATTATTAGGAATGTGAAAAAAGTGAATTTCGATTGAGTACGAAAACAGTCAAGTTTAAGTAAAAAAAAAAAAAGATAGCAATAAAATAAAAGTATGATGTGTTTAAAAAATTCATTGATCAATAATTCAACCGGACTTCACATAGTACATGATGTACATTTGGACAAATAAATAAATTAATATATCTATTATTTTTATTTTTTGAAAAATAAAAAATAAAATAATGACACGCTCAACAATTACTCACTTTAGTCTCTTATTCCCCATATCAATGACTAGGGATGTAGGGTGATGCCACAAGATTCTTATCATAATTGGTGAATGGTGTAAACAAGAGGGTTCCCACTTTTAAAATGGAGTCTTTGTATTATCATCTCTAGAAGTTGGAATCTACATATGAGTGTATTATGTAAGCACTCCCCTCACCCCCACTCCTAAAAGGGAAAGTCCAAACTATATATATATATATATTAAACAAATGCCCACTTCCATAAAGGAAAATTATTTTTATTCCTTTCCATCAATTACAAGACACCAAGTTTGATTTACCACTTTTGGCATTATAAATTGGAAAAAGCCTCTTGATCTTGATAGGGAATATAGTTTCAGCCGGTCTTTTTATGGACGGTGTAATTTTGAATAAAACATATATGTAGATTGATTCGTGCGATTGTTGGACCAACACGTTGTAGGTGGGTAACAACCCACCCTCTAAATGCCATATAGAGTGAGAGCATCAAACCCAAATTAAGCAAAAATGTTTATAATTGTTTAGGTTAAGATTCATTTTAGTCCATGATTTTGCATAAAACCCTAATGTTTTTAATTGGTTGACTTTAGTCTAAAAATGTACAGCCCATTAATAATAAATTAAACAAAAATTTGTTTTGACTTTCACTTTGGTCCTTGACATTTTGATTTTTGCACTTATATGACTCTAAAGTTTATTAAATGACTCAATATTTGATACAAAATTTAACTATTCTTCATCAAATAGATATATAAGTCTCCTGTACGTCACGCATGATCTTTCACTTACAAAGTAAATACAAAATTCCTATTTATTTTTATAATTGGAGTACCAAAATCCTTAATATCATATAATTTTTCGACAATAGCTGTTAGTCATTAGCATTATTCTTCAAAACTCTGACGAAGGAATAAAGAATTTAGTACAAAATTGAGATACTTAATAAACTGTGCAAAAATCTAAACGTTGGGGACCTAACTGAAACTTGAAAAAAAAATTCGTTCATATGGTTTGTAAATTTGGACTAGGGTGAAACATATTGTAAACTTTACGATTTTATGACAGCATTTTGTAAAATCAAGGACAAAAGTGAAGCTTAAGCAAAACTTTAGCGGGCAATTTGTCTTGTTATAATGTAATTCGTGATTTTGTATGTAATAAGGGAAAAATTAAGTTATACCATAAAAAAAAATTGTTACGAATCCATGGGTAAAACTTTCTCTTAAAAACTAGCTTATAAAAATAGGTCTCCATGAGCTTTATATACCACTCCCAAATATACTAATTTTTTAATGTGGGACTTGGGTTCATAACATACTATTCGATTAATGCCCACACGTACTTGATCCAAATTCGTTGAACCATCAGTATTCAATTTGAAGAACGAAGAATTGGATGGAGACCATTTAAGTATATGCACTATTGCAAGAATTGGATGTAAACTTTTTCTCAACTCAAAGCCTTTTTAGCCGTTGATTTTAAACTCATCTTTTCACGTCTCAACTCTTAATTGACACAGAATTTTGAGGAGTAATTAACACAAGAGATGGTCTAATGGCTTATTTACTACTAGGTATATGATGGGGTGAATAGGTAGGCGACATCCCGAGTTTGAATTGTTAGAATATATAAGTTAACATATATAATTGATACCGGCCTTATTCTCTCTACTTTCCTTATTTCTCTTCTTGTTTTATTAGATATTAACCTATTAGAGTCTCTCTTGTATTACGCTTATATAAAGGCTTTATCATTATAATATTAATAACACAACTACCAATATAATATCATATTATGAAATTCTACATGGTATCAGAGGAAGGTCAAGATCCTTTGGTCCTGAGATCTTAATCATACTATTGCTATTGCCGGTGGGTGATTAATATTGTCACCCGCCGTTGACTCGCTATAAATAGTGCAATGGTATGCTCCCATGTCTAGGCGGTCAAGTTGTAATATAGTCTTGATAAATCCAAGTGTCAAACCACAGCGAGTGGGAAAGCTTGTAGCACTCGAGTTTGTTTCTAAATATTTGATTAATTAAAGTTGTATTTAATTTGAATGTTTTTGCAATATTAGAAAATAAAAAATATTTAAAAGTAATGAGATTACTCTTTAAAAGGAAGCAAAGGCTTTGGGGATACATTCGTTGTATCTAGACATCATGGTCTAATTATCTAATTATAAAGGGTAAATATGTTTGCCTTAACGTGTTATATGTTTACTCATCAATCAAAAGCCTAGACGTTGGTGGTAAAAGATTTCGAGAAAATACAATCAATCCAACTCCACTAGGTTCCCTCATGAAAAAAGACAAACATCAAATTTAGTGAGACGTATGAGCAATTAAAGAGTTTTTAAATATAGGCAAAAGTTTGTTTAAGTAAAGTAGGTGACTAGAAAATAAAACCTTACTTCAAGACTTAACCACAAGATTTGACTATATTTGATGCAAGCATCTCTAGTTTTATTAGAATAGCATGGCCATCCATTTATAATGATGGTTGTCGAATGATACATGCTTACTCTTGTTTGAAATACTTGTTGTATAGTTAATAATTCACATAGGATTCATCATACAAGGCATAAGAGTCTAAGTATCATTTGTATACTAACCTCTTAATTAATTACTAAAGAACTCCATATACATGGTATTACAAGCCACTAAAGAGTATGGAACTTGATGAATATATAAGAAGCATAATCATTTTGACAATACTATGCTTGAAGCTTTAAAGAATTTGATACTTGACCATAATTACGTTTACAATATACTCATTCCCTAGCATTGGTTAGTTGTTTTACCCTTCCATAATAAATGAAAAAATGCTAGTGATGAAGGAGAATCAATATCGCTTGTGTTAATAGATGTGGAATGAATTCGTTACAAAGAGAATAAGAAGAAAAAAGTAATTTCTCTCTAAATTTTAATATAGTTCTCCTCTTAATTACCTCTCAATTACAAGAATAATTTCTCACACTAAAGTTAGTTCTTAATGCTTGTCCCAAACCCTCTATTTATAGATGTACAAGGTAGGTGGAAAACAAGTTGGCAATTTGAACTTATGACAAGTTGGTGCAAGTTGGCCTTTAAAATATCTACAGGGGCCTCAAGATCAATCTTCCTTCTTGAATTTAGCACAAATCAGTATGAATGGGCCAAGATCCTAGAAGGCTACTAGAAAATTTTGTATTTTTGCACCAACCCTAATATTGATCTTGGGAATGCAGACCAATCTTGGGGTTCTGAATCAGGCCTTTTTCATTCTTCTTTTCTTCAAACCTTTGTTTATACGACCAATATTCTTCTTCCATTATATTCTTTTGCATTAAGTGCTTGATCATTTCAATGCATAAAACTTGAATACACAAAACCAAACTTGCAAGAACACATTAGCAACCTTAATTGCTTAGGAATCAACGAGTAGCAATTTGAAGTTTAATTTTATGTCTTTAGCCATATAAGTTCACCATAATGCCTATGTATAAACGTATACATATCCATTATAATGTGCTTATCAGTCGGACCATCCTTTCAATCATCGCCACCTCACCTTGCTGCCATCTCGAATATTATTTTATAGTTGTTGAATACTGCCGTTGAATACAAAGTTCTCTGATCTGATTCCAGTAGAAGGAACATGAAACACAAATTCACAAAATTCTAATATCTAACTTCGACAAAAGGAACACGAAATCCAAATCATCCACTGTGAAATCCTTACACCACGAAACCCTAGCCATCCACCACAAAACCTTTGAACAGCAAAACCCTAGCCTTCCCCACAAAACCTTAGTTGTCCACTGCAAGCACCACAAAACCCTAGACTTCTACCACGAAATCCTTGCACCATGAAATTCTCCCACAGCGAAATCTTTACCTCTCATCCATGAAGCAAACAAACTCGAACAACCCAGAGCACGTGTATCATTAGCTAATGTGGTTTGTTCTCGAATCTCTGACATGAGAATATCTAGGCAGCCTCACAATTATTTGGGTTTACTGAATGAATCTATCAAAATTGAATCTATCGGCATAAAACCTACCACGATTTAGGCCAACTTGATCTGCCAAGCCTAAGGACTTAACTAGGCCCAACAACATGATAGACATGAAGTCCATCTTAGATGAATGGAGTTTGACATATAGCCGAATATATTATGAATGCCGAGTATCCCTTTTAGCCAATGACGTCACTTAACGCCGATATGGCCATGATGACATCATTATGCCAAGATGGTCATCTCCACAAATAAGCATAAGACACTTATAATTTGTACTATTTTAGGACACATGTAAAGTGCTGAAGTAAAGGCCAAGTTTTGGTCTCCATAGTCTTTTTAATATTTACCTTAATTGAGCTAACTCTAGTTATATACCTATAAATAGAAAAGGGGTCATTGTAAGGGTCCTGAATTTTACATAATTAGCTGCAGAAAGAGAGAAAGAGAATTGGTAGCTTGTAACATTATCTTTGTTAATTGCCTTTGAGCTTTATAATCACACACACACACATACACAAATGAGGACGTATTACTAGATTATAATTAACACTATCAGAGGAACCTATCTTATAAACAAAAATCCACATCCACATCTCCATTATCATTTTATATTCCATATTTTATTAATTTTATTTATAACTTATCTTGCAAGGAGACCCAAAAATTTGGCACCCACAATTGCGGCTTATGTGGGAATCCAGATTCCTTTCCTTAAGTTCTTAGCAATTTCATTTTCGATCACCAGCTTCATAGCAAGCAATTATTTTACTTTTTTACCCAAAAATTAACAACCATGTATTAGCCATGAAAAATAGTAGATGGTGCTTAGACATCCCGATCCCAACAATAGTAAGTTAGCGGTGGCATTTTACTAGTCTTACTAAGAATTGATAATCCTATTCCAACTATTGTTTAGGCTTGTGGACATCAATTACAATGGGGCAAGTGTTGCTGCTGGTAACTCAGAAAGTGAGCTCACCAAATTAAGGTTGGAAAACCAAGCTCTTGAGTTGTTGCCAAGGAGCACCTGAAGAAAAGTGCCTTATTGAATAATGAAGATAATATATAGGCTTCCTCTACAAGACAGGCAGTGCACCCAAAGAACAACCTAACCCCTTTACAATTCCAGTGATCCCTACCGAAGCACAAACCCAAGATAAAGGCTGAATATACGAGAAAGCTAAGGCTATTCAAATTTCAACACCGAAGGTTCCAATTGCTACACAAAGACAAAGCATTTTTGAAAGGCTCTCAAAGAAAGATGCTTGCCCCAAGACTTGGGGCAGAGCATAATTTGAGGAAGTTGACCGATTTAACAGTTTCTAGAGAAGCCATAGCTTACATGCCAAAAGATTTGGCTAGAAAATCCTTAGGAGATCAAAGTGGCTCCCTATTCACCTAAAGAATTAGTGATGCTCTTCCACCGAAAAAAATTCCATGCCTATGTTTGACATGTATAATGGCTGAGCAAATTTAGCCGACCATGTGAGATATTACCAGTAGATAATGGTCTATTAGTTTTTAGAAGATGTCGTTGTGTTCAGGATGTCTCCTGTAAGTTTAAGTGATGCAACTTTAAGATGGTTTGTTCAGCTGCCAGTTGGATAAATTGATAACTTCAGGGAATCGGCCAAGCACTTCATGGCCAGATTTATCATCAATAGCCGAGTAATCAAGGGTTCGGGACTACCCTCACAAACATGAAGAATAAGAAGGGTAAAACATCGCATGAACAATTCTCCAAATATTGGGAGGCCTACTAGGAGACAATGGAGTGTGATCTCCGCTTTGCACTTATTACATTCAAATATGGGTTGCTGAGAGACACGAACGACGATTACAACTCTCACAAATGTCCCACCTTATACCTTCAATGAGTTACTCTCGATGGTCAATGAATATGCTTGGGTGGAACATGATGAAATTGCTACTTTTAGAGCTGCAAAGGAAGGAAGATGTGGCAATGGCAAGTTTGATGGATCGAAGAGGAAAAGAAAAGAAGATTTGAATCAAAGTAAATAAAAATATCTATAAAGGGGCAAATACCGTTTTTACAAAATTCATTCATAAAATCATGTTTGATATTTAGAATAAGCCTTACTTTGAATGGCCGAGACCAATGGGGGAAACCTCGTAGCTCAAAATTCCAAACTCAAATGTTCTTACCATAAGGACCATGGTCATTGCATTGAGAATTGTAAAACCGTTAAGCAGTTTTTAGAAGGGTTAGTTTTAAAGGGACATTTGGCCGAGTATATCAAAAGCATCAAGCATATAAGGAAGAATGAGATAGTAATGATGATGATGATGAAGAGCCTGGCAAGAAATAGACGAATAAATTAGTTACTGGCCTCATGGACGCCATTCATGTTTCTACCAGCCGAGATGCGATTATAAAAAATGAAATCATAGTCCACATTAAAAGATCTCAATGTGTTAAGAAGGCGTTTGCTAGGGAAGTGACATCAATTGCTGCTTGTGAGAATAATAGGAAGAGTAAAAAAGCTTATGAGTTGAAGTTTACTAACCAAGATATACAAGGGGTTGATGTAGCTTAGAATGAAGCTTTTTTACTGACAATTAACATTAACACTTTCGACGTGAAAATAGTGTCAATCGTCCCAGGAAGTTACTCAGAGATTATGTATCACAACATGTTTGAAAAGTTGAAACTTCTAGCCTCCCAAATCAAGAGTGTCGCTGCCCCAGTTTTCAATTTTAATGGTGAAGTTGTCTGGCCGATAGTAATAGATGATGTCCTAGTGATATAGGGTCATGTGCAAAAAAATATTGAGTTTATTGCAATGAATATAGATTCACACTACAACGTTATAGTCGTATATGGTTGGCTGAGATAGATGAGCGTTGTGGCTTCCTTCTACCACCAAAAATTGAAGTACCCATCGAAATATGGGATTGTTGAAATTAGAGGAAAACAAATGGATGCGCGCTACTGTTTTGGTCTAACGGTGTAAAGTGCTTTAGCCGAGAAATGCCCTGCTAAATTAGAGAAAAGCCTTCAGGCTGGGGGCAAAGGGAAGAAACGAAGCAAGTGAACCAATGGAAAAGGAAGGATGGAACAAATGATAAACCTAAATCCTCTCAGCAGAGTGGGAAGGCTTCCAAAAACCAATATCAACCAAAGAATGGCCAATCCATTGATGGTGAGACATGTGGGCGGCCTAAAAAGAAAGTACTCAAAGAATTAACTAAATTCCTTACAGTAGAAGGAGAGAATGCTGAAGAGAGGTTCTTCTTAATAGGCAGTTATCTGAAAGAAGAAAAATATAAGATATTGGTCTATTTTTTGAGGGCTAATATCCATGTGTTTGCATAGGCTTCACATCGATAAGAATTTCACCCAATTAAGCAAAAGCCGATAAGGGCAGCGCCAGAGAAGGTAACGGTCATAAAGGAAGAGGTACATAATTACTAAAAGTTGGAGCCATCAAAAAGGCTCAATTTTTAGATTTCAAACCCAGTTGTGGTAAGAAATAAAAAATAGGAAGTGGAGATTTTGTGTTAACTTCATCAATTTGAATAAAACCTATCCGAAGGATAACTTCCCCCTTCCCAGAATTGATCACGGTAAATTGAACTGGACATGGGAGGATGAGTTTCCTAGATGCTTAGTCTGGCTATCACCATATCCCTTTATTTCACCTAAAGCAAGAGAGTGTGGCCTTTATCACCACAATGGGCATGTACTATTACAAGGTCATGCCTTTTGGCCTCAGGAATGTGGGGGGCTACTTATCAAAGATTAGTCATAAAGATATTCAGTGACAAGATTGGGAAATCCTCGGAAGTGTACATGGATGACATACTAGTAAATAGTAAATGGGTAACGACCATATTTATGATCTTTGCAAAACATTTAAAATCCTGAGGCATTACAAAATGTCTAGTATGATTACTTTATTGAACAGATTCATTTCCAAATGCTTAGATAGATGCCGACCTTTCTTTAAAGCTTTAAAAAAATCTAAAGTATTTATATGGGATGAAGAATGTGATAAGGTCTTAGTAGACTTAAAAGCTTATCTTAGCAACCCACCCCTAATATCAATCCCAGAGCCTCATGAATAACTCTTTGTGTATTTATCCTCTTTGGCAAAGACAGTTAATGCCGCTCTATTTAAGAAAAATAAAGGCGTACAAAAGCTTGTGTATGATGTCAGTAAGAGCCTGGTAGGAGCCAAACTAAACTATTTGACGATTAAAAAACTTATCCTCGACCTTAAAACTGCTTCCTAAAGACTTGTCATTACATTGATGCTTACCTGATCAAAGTACCGACATCAACCCATGAAAGCTTCTCTACGTTGATTTAATTTATCAGCCGGAATGGAAAAATGCTCAGTGAAACTCTGCCAATTTCACATAGAGTATGAACCAAGAATTGCAATCAAAGGCCAAATGCTAGCTAATTTCATTGACGAGTTCACAGATAAGCCAAGTCCAACTGAGGGCAGCAAGAAACAACAGTTATACCAACTAATCAGCCAACAACTCCAATTGGATGGCAAGACGACATAGAGATATTGATAGATATAGATTATGTCAAGGTTCATTAAAATGAGAATTTAATCTCCGAACATAATAAAAATCTAGGAGAAAAACCTGGGCGTTGTACATTGAAAGGTCATCAATTATGGATGGTTTAGGAGTTAGCATTGTGCTCAAGTCCTAAAAAGAAACTATGATTGTGCAAGCTGCCTGGTATGGCTTTGCAGCTTCTAACCACAAGTCAGAATATGAAGTCTTGATTGCGGGCTTGAAGAAAGAAAAACTACTCGAAGTGAAAAATCTGGTTATCACTGTAAATCTCAATTTGTAGATTATCAGCTAATTGAAGAGTACGTTACCATAAATCAAATAATTGAGGCCTATATGAGACTGGTGCATAAACTGTTCGGAAGCTTTAACTTGGCCTATATCAAAAGATTTCCTTAAAGGATTAACAGTCACGCTGATGCACTAGCAGCCCCTACCTAAGTCGTTGAATATGATTTGAAAAGAATTATCAAAGTAAAGTTCCTGCCGAAAACAAGCATTGATGCCAAACAGTATTACAGCATAGTATTTAATATCGAAGCCGATATGCGTGTGTGTTGGATGGATCCAACTATCCACTAACTCACTGATGAAAGTCTACCATCATAGAATCAGAGCTCAAGCTAGCCGATATTGGTTATCCCAAAACCAAAAGCTATATAAAAAATCATTCTCAAGCCTATACTTGAGATGTGTCCATCCCAAGAAAGTGTAGAGCAACCTATTTGAACTTCACGAATGTAGCCACGGAAGTAACATTGGTGGCGAATCACTAGCTCATCAAGCAAGAAGCTAGAGCTATTAGTGGGCTTACATGCAAAAAGACGCCCTTGCCTATATTAAGAAATGTGATAAGTAACAAAAGCATGTGCCGATCATCCACCAACTAAGAACCGAGCTGCACCCTCAAATCTGTCCTTGGATGTTTGCACAATGAGGTCTAGACACCCTGGGGCCCTTCCCAAAAGCTTTTGGCTCAAGAAAGTTCTTGCTTGTAGCCACTAACTACTTCACCAAATAGGTAGATGTAGCCTCGCTGGTCAACATTGCCGATTCTAATATGAAGACTTTCTTGAGGGAAAAGATTGTGACTTGATTCGGCATTCGTAAAATATTAGTGTCTAAGAATGGGACTTAATTCAAGAGTAAGAAAATACTCAAGTTTTATGAGAAATCGAGAATTTGGTAGAGCTCCTCGAGTATGGATCATCCCCAAATTGAGAAATTTATGCCGAACATAAGTGCAACATGGTATTTAAAATAGAAACAGAACTGGGTGCCTACTAGATAGATCAAATTATCCGCAAACTTAGAGATGGAAGTGTACCTTATGATAGTGGGGAAACTCACATAATTAGAGCTCAAGCTAATGTTATTGGTTATACCTAGACTGAAACCTACATAGAAGATCATTGTCAAGCCCATACGTGGGATGTCTCCATCCTAAGAGAGTGCAGAACATCCTATTGAGCTTCATGGAGGGAGCTGTGGAAGTCACACTGGTGGCCAATCATTAGCTTGTCGAGCAAGAAGCCAGAGTTATTAGTTACCTTACATGTGAAAACATGCCCTATCCTATATCAAGAAATGTGAAAAATGTCAAAAGTATGCTCTGATCATCCACTAACCAGGAACCAAGCTGCACCCTCTAACTAGTCCTTGGCCTTTTGCACAATGGGGTTTAAACATACTAGGTCCTTTCTCAAATGCTTGTGGCTCAAGAAAGTTCATGCTTGTAGCCACTGACTACTTCAACAAATGGATAAAAGCAGCCTCTCTTGTTAACATTGCCTATTCTAATGTGAAGACTTTCTTACGAAGAAACATTGTGAATCGATTCGGCATTCCCAAAATGTTGGTGTTCAACAATGGGACTCAATTCAAGCATAAGAAAATACTCAAGTTTTGTGAGCTATTAAGAATTCGGCAGAGCTCCTCTAGTATGGCTTATCTTTAAATGAATGGTTAAGGTGAAGCCTCAAATAAGATTATTCTTGAAGGTTTGAAAAAAAGATTAGAAAATGCTAAGGGCAGATGGGTCAAAGAGTTGCCTTCACTACTTTAGGCGTTCAGAACCACTTCGCGCTGATCAACTGGGGAGACTCATTTTTCTTTAGTATATAGCATAAAGGTCGTAATCCCCTTAGAGCTTAGCCTCCCCACACTTAGGGCAATGCAAGTGGAAGTTGGGGGCAACAATGCTTCCTTAGAAGAAGCTCTAGATTTTGCCGATGAAAAAAGAGAAATTGCTTTTATTCAGCTAGCCAATTATCAACAAAGTTTGTCCAAACAGAGACAAGGCCAATTGAATGCAAGAGAATTTCAAGTCAGCGACCTATTGAGGCAGAATATGGGCCTCATGATTAATCTAACTCGTGGCAGACTAGTTGTAAACTTGGAAGGACCATAACGATGATTGGTGTTACTGGTACTAATGCTTACTACTTACGAGATCAAGAAGGCTTGGACATTCCAAATCCAAGGAATATTTCAAATATAAGAAAGTACTATCATTAGTTCATTTTTTTGCGGCCATGGAAAATGGCCCTTGTCTTTGCTAATTAAATTTTTTAATGAAAAATAAGTTTGTTTATAACAAATATCTAAGCCCAAGCCCTGTCCTATGGGCAACTTGCTATTAAAATATTCCTCCCATTGGGGCATAAAGACTATAAGTCTGGTAAACTGGTCAAAATAGAATAAAACTATAAGGCCGATTAAAATTGCCTTGTAGGCAAGGCTTAGCAAGCTGATTAAAACTACATGGTAGGCAATGCTAGATAAACCAACTACATAGATTGGTGCTTAATTTAGTTAAGTTCATCAATGATGTATTCCCTTAAGGGAATTCAACTGAAAAAAGCTTGGTAAGCTAAAAGACATTGCAAGCATGGTAGGCCGATCTGAATGTCATTGCCTGGTGGGCATTATCTTATTTGGTGAGTTGAATAAAGTTTTTGACTTTTAACTCCAAAAAGTTTTAGAGACTTGGTAAATTAACAATTGTTGTTTGATGTCTTAAGCTGTCACTTTTGAGAAAATCATAGAAGTCATTATGCAATTATTAATTTGGCTTAACAAGTCATCTAATATAAAGGTAATTACAATAGAATAAGGCAAAAACTCCATTTTGATTCATGATTAGGAATTTACTACAAATGGAGGGGCTTCTAAGTCCATATGTTACATTATAAAAGCAAAGAAAATGGACATGTAAAGCTAAGCAAAAAAGAAGAGTTAAAGGCAGGACGAATTGGCCAATCACTGTTGTTGGCCTTCAACTTGCTCAACATTGGCTCCAATAGAGGCCAGCACTTCAGTCCTATCCTCTGTCTCCACGATAGTGTGGAAGACATCATTGGAGAAATTAACCTTTAGAGCTCATGGTTGATGGGGATCTAGGCCTTCTCCAGCCCAAACTCAAAACCTGCTCGATAGATGACATCCTTCAGCTTTCTTGTCTCGCTAGTGGCTGTTACAATGGCCTCATTATAACCTTTTTTAAAGGTTTTCTCTAATTCGGCCGATAGCCCATCAACTTAAGCTTGTTTATCTTTAAGGGCCTGATCTCTGGTAGCCTAGCTTAATGCTCCAAGTTTTGGTACCTCTTCAACTCGGCTTTTAGATTATTAACTTGGGTTTTTAAAACCTTGTTGTGATAGAATCGGTTGATAACATAGCGCGCAAGAAAGGTCAATCCAATAGAGACTCAAATAGTATATCTTATAATTACTGTTAATTTCTCACTAAATTCCCAATTTAGCCAGAAAAATGGTAGAATAAAATAAAATAAGTAAAACAAAGCAAAGTAACATAACGAAAGTAAATTAAAAAATATTAAGCTAAATAACAAAATTAATGAATTAGTTGACTAGGGTTTCAGAGTCATATATTTAATATCATCTTCCTAAGTATTCATGCGCGTAAACTCTATTATTGTCTCACAATAATTTGGTCGCTCAACTCTATTATTTGTGAAAAATAAAATTATTCAAGTTTAATTAATTAATAAAATTCAATTATAATTCTTCCACGATCAAACTTATGTATAAAGTTAAAACATTCACTATATCAGTTAAAACTCACCCTATATCCGCTTTTAACAAATCATAAGGTGAATCCAACCAATCATAATGAGAATCCAACTTCATTTTTATCAACTAAAATTGGCATCCAATATGGAGAATTGTATTTAACATTGAAGCATTAAATTAGTAGAGAAATTGGCATGTACACTGCAATCCAATTAGTTAAATATACTCATCCTAATCTTAACACAAATTTACACTATATGCAGAAAATTAAGTAATAAATAAGAATATAAAACTTATCTGGTGTGGAATTAATGATGGTGGCTACTTTAGGGTTCTTTTCTTTATGCCTCATGGGCTTGGGCCCATTCACTTTGCTATGTTGAGTGGCTTTGCTTCAATGGGCTGCAGCTTTAAAAAAATATTAAATAATTAAGCTACTCCAAAGATTTGACACCTAGTCAAACATAAAATGCTAACTACCACTCCCGCTCTCTTACTTGAGCTGGACACTTCCTTAAGTTATAATCTCGTTTATTTTATTCTTAACCCAAAATATTGGTGTACTTCCCCATTTTAACTATAAATTGGTTCGTTCAAAAGCCAATATTCTCCATTTTTCTCTAAGCACCTGAGAAGCACTAAAAATATAAAATTAGTAACAATATATGCTCTATAAAGTAAAAATTAACTGGCTCGAATATACCAATTTTTTGGTACATCAAATTTACCCCAACATACACTTTGTTAGTTCTCAAGCAAAGCAAAAGCTTTAAAAATAATTTATTTTCTTAAGTCCAAGGTTTTCAACAAAATTCGAACACAATGGTTCTTTTTAAAATTTAATTCTCATTTTCTTCACCAATGCGAATAACTCAACAAAGACATCAAAACACTCACATGCTAAATAAGATGACACACATGCAACATTAAGGTTCTTAAATTAACAAGTTAATAAGAATATTTCATTCTCAACAATGCTCGTTGTGATAATGTGAATTTACTACAACATAACATCATTGATATCAAAGTGGCAAAACATTAGAATTCCATCCATACTATGCTTCGACCTAACTCTTACATGGCATACACTCAACAAATGAAACACTAAAGAGTATAGTGTATATGCTCTCATTACATGCGGGTTAAAAAGAGTAAATGGATTCAAGTTCAAATGCCTCTCGCATTTATATATGAAAAAACGCTATAAATGAAAGAACAATAGTCTCATCAAATGATAAATACCACTAGAAAAGCGAAATGCATAAATGGATTCCCCTCCACTACTCTCACTTTTAAACCATATTCCAAAAGATCATTAGAACTTTTTAGGGTTGTAATGTAAGGCTGAGGGCAAGGGTTACGAAACGAGCGGGTAAATAAGGAATTAAAAGATCTAAGAAATAAATTGAGATATAAAATAAACAATATATTGAGCTTCTTTTGACTTCACTTGAGCTTTTTTTTCTTTTTTTCCATCACTTTCAATCTTCTTCTTATTTTCGCATTTCTTTCTTTTTATATTTTCCATTCATCTATTTTTTTTT
The DNA here is from genome assembly GCA_021464415.1 of Lonicera japonica. NCBI lineage: Eukaryota > Viridiplantae > Streptophyta > Magnoliopsida > Dipsacales > Caprifoliaceae > Lonicera > Lonicera japonica. Next base: position 46,618,091 of record CM038470.1, read on the forward strand.
CCATTTCTTATACAATTTTTTCCTTCTTAGCTCATTCGTTATTATAGCCACTTCATAGAAATAGTATCTCAATATATTCTTAGATATAAGGTAGGCTATAAATATGGGTTAAACTCTTAACTGGAGTAGGGTAAGGATATTGGGTTGTCAAATAAAAGCTATATATAAGGCTCAAAGGGGTGACTAGCGGTAAATATATATATATAAAGGTCATATTAGGCTCAATGGATGGCCTAAGTCATTTCCTAAGGTCTATAATTCTTCAACTCAAGTAATAAGAATCCATAAAGAAAATTGCATTTCATGGATGTATCTTTCTAATGTTCAATCAAAGTAAAGAATAATGAGGCTACTTAACGAAATACGCTTTTCAAAAATTAGTGTTAATGTATAACCCTCAAATAAAGAAGATTGGATAAAATTCTCATGGGTTCTTTAATCTCCACATTTATATTTTTCAGGAAATTTAAGTTATGCTCACTCACCCATTTAGTCAAGCATTACTTGTCTTGTATGCTCAAATAAAATGATAATTGAAAATTATAAAATTTCTCTAAATAATGATAGTAAGAGAACTAAACATGCATAGTAAAGTATCAAGACAAATGTGTCATCATTAGCACACCGGCTAAAAAGGAAATTTTAATTAAAATCAAAGAACCATTGTAATTTTATTTTTTTTATATGCAGGACTAGAAAAATTAATAATTTTATCCACTCGCCCAACATTGAATGCTTTGTCCTTAAAGGAACACAAACTTGAAATTTAAAAGAAAAATGAGGGATGTCAGATACCTGATAAGCGCATTATATTGAATATGAGAATACACTTTAGTAAGTATTATAGTGCTCTTATATGGCTAAACATACTAATTGAACCTCAAATTACGACTTGTTGGTTCATAGCAAAATAATGTGCTAACAAATTATTGCAAGCCCTTTTTGTCGTTAAAAGGGTTCATTCAAAGGTTCAAAGAAGAATGGCAAGGATTATGTTATTGATGCGGTCAAGGCTACATGGGCTCAAACCAATTGGAATAATTTGGAAGCCTTATTTTAAGTAGTTTTAATTATAAGAATTATTTTTTATTTTGTTTTAAAATTAGTATTTTTGACTAGTACTTGATAATGTCATTGCTTACATCATGTATCGATATTGTAATTGCTTACATCATGCATCGATGATGTCATCACTTACATAAGTCTTTAGTGATGTTATAGCTTACATCACTTGTAGTAGGTGAGAATAAATGTGAGCCCTTAAATCGTAGTTTGTGGGATTGAATGTAGACCATTGGATTTATTTCGTAACAACTATATACTCATCCCCACCCCATTCCATTAGGGAGATGAAGAGAATTTTAGAGGGAGAAATCTTATTGTAATAAAGAGAGAAAAATATATAGAAATATTCTTCTTCTTCTTATATTCTCAATCACTTGTAATAGACTCATTTCATATCTATTAATACAAGTGTTTTGTTGATTCTCCTTCATTATTATCATGTATTCATCTATGGAGGGATGAATCACCTAGCTAAGGCTAGGGGATGAGTCTATTGTAAAAGGAAAACATGGTCAAATTTCCAATTCTGTAAATGTTTTGTGCCTAGTGTTGTCAAATAATTATGCTTCTCATCTATTGATAATATCCCATAATATTTAATGGCTTAAAACCCATAAATATTATGGAACCTCCATTTTAATCTATTTTGCCTCCTTATGCCATGTATATGGAGTTCATTGGTAATTAATAGACATGTTTAGTACATATATGATACATAGACTCTACATGCCATGTATGGTTAGTATTAGTTAAATCATTTATATACAAACAAAGTACTTCAAGTAAGCATATATTATTCAACAACCACCATTATAAATGGATGGCTATGCTTTTTATATAAAATTATAGAGTTTTATTTCAACAATGGTCATATCTTGTGGTTAGGTGTAAAGTAAGGTTTTATTTTCCATTGTCACCTACAACACTTAAACATACTTTGTACCTATATTTAAGGACTCTCTAATTGCTTATTTGTTCCCTTAAATGTGGTGTTTGTCTTCTCTCATAAGGTGGTCTAGTAGAGTTAGATTGGTTGTATTTCCTCAAAATCTTTTACCGCCAACGTCTAGGCCTCTAAATGAAAAGTACAATATGCAACACAATAAAGAGAAAGAATGAGCCGAATTGAATTCACAAACCATGGTTTCTAAATAACAATAAATAATTCCCCAAAGCATATGCTTTCCTTAAATATAAGAAAATTCTCATAACTTTATATTTGTTTTCTCATTTAAACAAGAAAAATTAAAATCCACTTTTAATCAATCAATCTTTATTATATAAACTTGTGATACATAAAGCTTTAAGCCCTCTCCCTGTGGTTCGACACTCGGACTTCCATAAGTCTATATTACATCTTGATCGCCTACACTTAGGTGTATACGATTGCACTATTCCCACGCGCGTCAATACCACTTGCATACACGATTTATCAAAGAAAATAATTCATGCACTCTAAATAAAACTTTAAGCATAAAAGATTTGTTAATCGTCTCAATAATATAAATGGCATCCAAAAATATATGAGAATAAATCCATTGATGGAGACATAAATACAGGATCGTTTGATATTCCATATAGATTGAACAAAATACTTTACTAAAACACTATTAGAATAAAGGGATTTCACCTTTCTGGATCATGTAGAGGATCCATATGAGGAGACTAGGGTTTGAAAGCATCAGATTGCGATTTGGTCAAATTTTTCAATTCTCACTAGGCTGCAAAAATTGATTATTTTCGCTACCGAAATGACTTTTGATCGTCCTAATTTTTTGCATTACAATAGTAACTTTGCGTTCCGAACGATATATTCAAAAATCAGCCCAATCCAACGGTGAGATCAAAAGTTATGATTGATTTACAACTACTGTGCCGAAAACCTAAAGATCTTCTATCGTATTCCTTCCACCATCAAATCTTGCACCAAGTGTGGGCTACGGTATCACTAAGATTTTCTCCTCTCTCAATAGAACAAACCCTAACTCATGAGAATTATTGTTATATTGAGAAGAGAGAAGACCGGCGTATATATAAGGCTACGATAAGGACCTTAAGGAGAAATAAGTGTTTGGGCTTCCTATAAAAAGTTGGAATCCTAATTCCACTATAAATTAGTTCCTTCCATAAATTATAATTTGCACCACTAAAGAATTATAATTGCACTCACGTCCTTATCTCAAATTTAATTTCGAGCTCCTTAGTATTAAATACTTATTATTCTCCCCGCGTTAAGATTACAGATAACCGTCATTTAAATTAAATTACTGACAATTATATTTAAATGACTTCTTAATCCTTGAGCCTACCACTTAACTTATTTGACATGTCGGATTAACATAATCCACCTGTAGGGTTTGACATGATCAAAACTTATAAGCTTCTCAAGGGGCTATCATCAATCCTTATACCGGGAACGTTGATTCCGTCAATAATTAATATTCATCATACATATAGTGTCGTCATCCAATTCACGAAAATTATTGATCCATAAATGAATCTTACTCTTAATGAGTCAAAACAACAAACACTATGTCTATTAATTATTTTAAGATTAAGAGCAAAAGTAATCATGATAACCATGGATTTTAAATTGTTTTATATAGTCATTATAAAAACAATTAACCCAAACTGGTCCTATTCAATACACACAAAAGTGTACTAGCACGACGAGTTAAAACTATACCGTTTTCTGTAGTTAAGATAAACTGCTAAAACTTGTGCTACAATTCTACCGATGGGTGTCCAATTCCATCTAAGACTGTGAACCATTAAACTTATATTCCACAAGAACCGATGATATGATCTTCTGTGTGTAAGCTTATACTCTACACACCAAATCATCTACTATATGAAATAAAAGACACATACATGCACAATATTTGAATAAATAATATAATGCAACCATTGCCCATAAAGATTCTCATTAAAATAGCAAAACCAAGTTTATAACATATCCAAACCAATAAGAAAATTATGGCTTTTAGTATATCACTCTAACATCCATAGCCAGTAATATCATCATTAAATATTTAATTTCTTTAATTATCATAAATCAATAATCTAAATAGTTGGGAATCGTCCCAAAAAACATATATATCACCATAAGCTTAAAAATAAAATTGAAGTAAACATAGCAATTTAGCTCAATTATATTACAAATTGGATAGCTTTTAAAGTAGTGGTTCCACTCTAGCCTCGAAAGAGTGTCAAAACAAGGCTCCATTCTATAATCTTGATCCACTAGATAAGAAAAATAGTAAACTAGTGGCGGCTATGGGTCTTGAGATAAATGAAAAAAATTATGTGAAAAAAAAAATGATCAATCCAAAAGAATTATATGCATCATAAATGTCATCATTCACGTTGGGCTCAAAATAAGGAAAATCAAAATTCAAAATTTCATAATTATGCTTGAAATTCTTTAATGGTATAGGAAATAAATTAATGAGCTCAATCTCATCTTGAATCTCATAAAAATTTAAATTCATTGATTTATCAATCAGATCCGAAGTCTCATTATCATGCAAAATTTTCAAATCCATTGTCATACTATTTTCAAATTGAGAAAGATCGCTAGAACCTTTATTAAAGAAATTATCAATCTTTTCCTGCAATTCATTAGAATTAATATCGGAAAAAGAATCAAGAAAAACATTAGTTTCACAAGATATAGCATTATCAATTGGACCACAAGCTTTTAAGAAATCTTCCAATGATATGTCACTAAAGGTCACATCTTCTTTTAAAAAAAAAATCAACATTATTTTCAATAAAATTATCTTCACTAGATTATGAATTAAATAAATTTGACGAACACAATCATCTTCATAGTCTATGAATGTTTACATCAGAAACATTAAGTTTAGCATTAAGATTACCAAAAGATAACTTCATCGCGCCATTCCGACAATTTATAAGGGTATTAGATGTAGTTAAAAATGGTCTACCTAAATTTATTAGTATTTGCCCATTCATATTAAGAATATGTTAAGTATTAATAATAACAAATCAACTATAAAAGAAAATGTGCCAACCTTAATCAAAACATCTTTTATCACTTCTCTAGGAATTTTTATAGATATATCAGTCAATTGAAGTGTCATATGTGTATAATTTAATTTTTCAAGTTTTAATTTCTCATAAACAGAATACGGAAAAATATTCGCACTAACCCCTAAATCTAGTAAACCACACTATATATGTTGGTTCCCTATTTTACAAGATATAGTAGGACAACCTGGATCTTTATATTTAACAGGAATTTTGCATTGAATTTTAGAGCTTGCTTGTTCCGCTAAGAATGCTTTTTTAGGAATACTAGTTTTCCTCTTTTGAGTTACTAAATCTTTAAGAAAGTTAGCATATAAAGGGACTTGCTTAATTGTATCTAGGAATGGTATATTAATATGAATTTACTTAAATAATTTCTAAATTTCTTCAAATTGAGGCGTATATTCTAAATACTTTCCTTTTATTCTAAATATTTAGGATGCCCTTTCTTGGTAATTAGAAACCACCCTACTAACTAAACTACCTATCACGTTGCAATCAACCGATGTTGTTGTATTCGACGATATACAAATGTATCTATGGTGGAAAATCATGTACGAGATGTTTTATACAAGAGTTATAACCTTCCTAATGTTCATCATACCATTCTAGACTTTCTCGATTAGTCAACTTTACTAATACATTCTCAACTACCTCCACGGTTCACTTATGGGAAACCTATTATCTTCTCGGGTTATCGGTCACTCATCCTAGATCATCTTACTATAATTTCCACTTTGATTATAATCTGATGGAATCCGTCCATTCGTATATGGCTACTACTAAGGTTCATGTATAAAAAGCCTATAGTAAAATAAAGTCATCAATTGCCCATCATAAGTTAATTTATAACTGCTACCCACTTTGTCTATTAGTACACTATAGAATCGAGTAAATGTTTCATTTCTAATGAATAACTCTAGACTTCTTGTTAGTCTTACCACTTTAACCATTAGTCCTTTAGGTACATTACGAACCACCCACCTAGTCCAATTACATCTATGTCTAATCACAAGTAAGTGTTTCATAATAATATTTGAGACAACATATATAACAAGACAATATGTGATACAATAATATTAATAACAATAACCATGATAATTAACGACATCGCATTGATCCTCATATCATTATCTTTAGTATAATGCATCGGTTTCACCTTGCGGTTGATTAGGTATAGAGCAAATGGTCCCCAAAGGATCCCAAACTCTAAACTTCTCATGTCTCCTCAAAGTGAGTGAACCGCCCAAAGACTACTCTAAACTTCTATCCTAACTTGTAATTCATTTGGAATTAAATCCATGCAAGACATTTTTTCGGGGACTACACTCCAAATAATTAATAAGAAAAATGGTCATATAAGCATGTTCCTCCAAGGATAGAACTACTTTAAGATACACCCACCCAATAAGGTGAGTACCCAATCATAACGAATCTACTTCACAAGACACACAGGCTTGTTGGTAGAGCCATATGAAACTATTACATTGTCGAGAAAACTCATACTCTTCGGTCTCTTGGACTTCGTCCTTATCCAGATTCAGTCTCTTGGACTCCATCCACATCCATGAGAAGGAAAAATATAATAAGTGCACCACAATGATATCATCCGAGACATAAGTCTCAATAATCTCTACAATTGTCCAAGCATCCAACTAGGTTTGTATTTTGTGGCTTTTCACCCACGTGGCAGCAGAGCCTCACATTAATTTTCGTACCCGATTTTAGGCCTTTCACCCAAGAGACTCTATCCCACTTTATTGGCCTCATTCTAGGAGACCAAGCCTGGGACCTAACATGGACTAATATAATACAATAAGGTAACTGAATATATGTATTTATCGATCTATATACAAATTATACCAACAATTTTAACTTATTTTAATATAAAGATCCACCAACCACTCAAGAAGTCATGTGTTGCATAATTAACCACATTTGATGTACAACATTCCAAACAAATATATATGCGTCATTAAATACCAAATTAATTATTTATTTCATGGCTTATTCACTTTTAGGTACCCTTGAAAACATTAATGGAAGAACAAACGTACAGTATTGACTTAGAATGTATAGCTTTTGTAATAGGTAAATAAGAAACTATGTATAATCATTATGTACATATTGATAAACAGTCTGAAAATATAAGTAGTATATATGCTGCCTTAAATAATATGATAGACCTTATGATAGGTTGGATTAAGAAAATCGAACCTATGAATCTCAAAAATCAAAAACATCAAATGTTTGTAGAAAACAAACTTTTGAATCTAGAACATCAACTAAATATGGAAAATAAACTAAAATGTGATGAAAATATTGCGGATATTTTAAACTCGTTAGATGGTATGAATAAACTAAGAGCATGTGTATACCATAATTTTCAACATAGTTCACATAAGTCATCACTCTTATGTGGTCAATATTTATAAATAAACCATTCATGTCTAATCAATTCGTGCCAAGGATGTATGGCAATTGCTAATTAAGTGCCGAAGTCATATATGCTATTTATAGGTCTTACAAAATTTAATATAATGTTTTTCCCAAATATACACCCAACCGAGTAAATTAGTACTAACCGAGTGTGTGGTAACTCAACCCACATGCATCAACACCACACTTCGTATTTTATGTATATAATTACAGCTCTATAAACATCTCACATATTACAATGTCATCCTTGCAAAGCCAAGTATTAAAGTCAAGGATTTTCACATTTCTATTACAATTACGGTATACTGGTCTCTTTAAACCAACACTATGGCGACCTACATCCTATTGATTGAGTCCAAAAATTTCATTTTTATTCCCTTAAACAAGGCTCAATTAACTTTAGTTACTGTCTAAAACTGAAAATTGCATGTAAATTCAGTTTAAGCATGAAAAGAAGACACTGCATTGTATTTTTGTGCTACTAAGCCATTTTGTAGGCCTGAAGAAGAAGTTCAATATCCATTCTGAGGCCCACGGCGAGGAAAACTCCGTAAACTACCCCTAAAGCAGTAGCAAGAAGAGAATAGCAAGTCCCGAAGCACGAATGAAGTGAATGAAAATGTCCAAGAATGATTCCAAGAGGAAAGAAGCTTAATCTAATCGATTCCAGAAGTTTCTCAAGCAAAATCGAGAACTGCCGTGTAAATCCCGAAGTTGCAGCTTGATCAAAGTTTTTATCCATTGAGAATTTGGAGAAATCTCCAAAAATAAACGTTATAGAGAATTAAATTACCTACATGTAGGCAAAAATAGTGGGTGAATCAGAGTTCGAAAAAAAAAGTTTTGAGCAAAAGAAAAAGAAGACGAAAAAAAAATACATCCGGATCGATCCCCACCTATTTTTTTGGCCTGTTTTTGATTTTTAGCTATTTTTGGCTCATTTCTTCAAGGGTTATTCAAGACAATACCTAAGATACTTGTGTATTATATAAAAGATCATATATCTCATATTTTATGGTACGCTACAATTTAGAATCGATTAACAGAAAGGCTGAGAGCACCGTGATTTTCTTGGGAGCTTTTGCGCTGTATTTGAAAATTGAACTTGAGAGTTTTCTTCTTTAATTTCTTAAAAAAATTGTTAGTTTAGTTTATTTATGATCTTTTAAGGCTCGAACATTGCTGTAATCAACATTCAATTCATCGTTCAATACAATTTTCAATTCAAGTCTCAATTGCGTGCCAGGTAAACCCTAGTTTTCCGTTTTCTTATAATTCAATTGTTTTTATTTGTTTATTTGCTTTGATATTCATATATTAGTTAATTTAGATCATATATATTTTGTAATCAACCTTAAACCCACGTTTTAGGGACTGGTTCTAGGGTTTATAGATTTAGTTTGTCGGTTTTTCGTCAATTTATACTTGATTCTTGTTTTATATTCAAATACTTTGTAGTTTTTCCATGCTATTCATGTGTGATTCAAACTTGATAATTAAGAATCTGATTTTCCATAATTTTTAGGGTTTAGGTCGATTTTGTTTATTATTTGTTGGTTTTGAGTTCTTTTATTATTTTTGTCCGTAAAATCTTCGTTTTAAATCGAAATTACGAAATTCCAAAACCAAAAGTTTCAAAATATTGATTTCATACATTGTTAGGTATGTGTTTACTATTTTTCATGATTTTGAAGGTTATTTTCATGTTTGGTTTGCTTATGTCTAGCTAAATCATTTGTTAGGGGTCCGTAGTGAAAAATGCGTAATTAATCTTTAAATGTAATCCAATCTATGTTTGAATCTGATTTTTCATTGGTTATAGATGAATTACTGAATGACTGAGTATTTTTTTATATTTTCATGCGTTAAAAACATGTTTCCATAAGTTAGCTCAAAAGTTCCATTTGATTAAGAACCGTAAAAAAGGTCGATTCACGGATTTTTGCATTAAAACCCTAACGTGGATGAGTTGAGGATGTTCTTTATTCTCTAATTCGTTGAGCTAGTTTCTTAACTGAATTGGCTAATTTGGCATTGTTTTGGTATTTATTCACATAAGTGCTGAGAAATTGCCAACTTTAACTTTCGGCATTCTTTTTAAGACGGAATTTTCTTTGAACCACGTTCAAACCTATTCAAACCTTATAGGAGTGTTAGGTTACTAATTTTTGAGAAGTTTAATTAACTTGGATTTTTTCTCATGCACTAGCAATACTAGGTTTTAAATTACAATTTTTCAAAGTCAAAAGCTTCACTGTCGAATTATATTGCTCAAAGCTAGTCTATATTGTCTTTGTCACACATGAGGCTATCATATACTTGTAATAGTAATATAATTAGATGGTTGGAGACTCTAAGAGCTAAATCTTAGAGAAAAATCTTGTTTAAACTTAGATTTCGATTACCTGATTGGACTAGTTTCCGTACTCCTTAACTACGGATACCCCTAATGTTTGTTTTCCATAGTTTTAATTTTATTTAACATTCTGTTTTATTTAATTAATGTGATATTTTATTTATTTATTTTTAATTTATTTGCATGTTCCCGTAGTGCATTTATGAAGCCTTTTTGGTAAATGACTTGCGCTTATGGATTCCCTATATTTTTGCACCCTAAAATTATACTTGCCTTTAGTTTAGTTAAAAATTAGTAGCTTCAATTTCTTTTCTTATTCCCCTAGTTAATCATATGTTCCTTTCATTTCCCTTCCCTTCCCTTCTTCCATCTGAGAAAGATAGCTAAAGAAATAAATTCATTGCCTTCCATGTGGTTCGACCTTAGACTTAACCAAGTATACTATAACTTGACCGCTTGCGATTAGGTGTAATAACTCACACTTTTTGGGCGTTGTCAAGTCAATTATGGCACTGTTGCTGGGGAACGTCAACGTTTTCATTTGTTTATATCATGTTTCTTTCTTTATTTTCATTTATATCGTAGGATTTTATATTAGGTCTCTGCTTAGTATATGAAACCTTGGTTTCATGGTTCTAATAATTACATTTCAAGTAATCCTCTGTACAAGTATTGTGTCATCTCTGACAAGTACAAGTCAGATGACGAATCTTCTAAAATATCTGAGTCTTCCGCTTCAATCAATCCAGTTCCTCTTTCTTTTTCTTCTGATTCTACGAATAGTATTATCCCATGGGCATTTGAACATCCGATGGTAGATCAGAACGCTAAAGAACAAGCAGCTTCATTTCCAACAGCATAAGTAGCACAAGCAGTTAACATGCCAGCTAATAATGGAGTTAATCAAGCAGTTCAAAACCCGAATCTTACTTTGCGCGAACTCTTACTTCCTGGCATAAATGTTACTCCTTCTTGCATTAATTTTTCAAATAATGCAAATAATTTTCATTTTTGCAATGGCATGATTCAACTTCTACCCATCTATCATAGGTTCGAAAACGAACAAGCCTATCTTCATATTCGAGAATTTTAGGATGTATGTGCTACTTTTAGTGACCAGAACTTTTCTGAAGATACAATTAAGTTGAAGTTATTTCCTTTCTCCCTGAACGATAAAGCTAATACTTGGTTTATCTCTCTTTGCCCTAGATCCATCAACTCGTGGCAAAAATAATTCCTCAAGAAATTCTTTCCTTTACATCATACTTCTAACTCGAAGAGGCGATTCAAAACTTCTCCTAGAAGGATGATAAAACCTACTTCCAGTGTTGGGAGTGCTCAAAGATCTTCTTAATTCTTGTCCACATCATGGTTATGAAAAGTGGAGAATCATCAGTTTCTTCTATGATGGTTTAGTTCCCTCCACTCGTCAATTTGTTGAATCTATGTGCAACAGACAATTCTTAGGAAAGAGTGCTACAAATGTTAAAGGATATCTCGAATGGCTTTCTAAAATTTCTCAGGAATGGGAACCGAGTGCTAAAGCAGGTACAACTAGACTAAATGCAGCACCAGCTGGTGTGTACCAACTGAAGGATAGCGATGAAATCAATGCTAAGCTAGCTACTATTTGCCGAAAACATGAATCTTTGAAAACAAAGAAAGGAGAACTAGCTCTTAAGTAGTTTGTGGAGCAAGCTTGCAGTACTTGCGACATACTTGGTCATCTCACCAGTGGCTGTCCGACCATCCTAGCTCTTAGAGAGGTGTTGAACACTGATGTCAATGCTGTCATGTTAATTGGTACATCCAATTCTTATGGGGATTGATATAACCCAACTTGGAGGACCACCCCAACCTCAGTTGGTTTGGTAACCACTATGAAAGGAACCCCATAAAATCTTCTCAACCATTTCAACAGCCCTAGTCGAATTTCCAACCACCACCACTTCAACCAGTCTATCAGCAATCCTAACCTCTAGTTAGTTTCCAATTTCAATCTCAGCAGTATCAATAACCTCAAGGCTTGAATCCTACTTCTTATACTCCACCGCATAGGAAAGTCCCTAAGAAGAATTTGCAAGGTATATTACAACAGATGCTGCAGACAATGAACCAGATAAAAATTTTTATGGAGAATATTGCTAGTCAGAATGATCCGAAAGGGAAGACAGTTTTTCCAGCTCAACCTCAGCTCAATCCCAAAGGCATTGTTAATTTTTCTTCTTCAGGCACTAAGCAATATCATGAGCAATTCAAAGCTATCACTACTTTGAGGAGTGGTAGAGTTGTTGATAATCAAATAGAGCCACCTCCACCTGAATATGTTCAAATAAGAGGGACGGAGGAAGAAAATGAAGAAGTTAAAACTGAGCAATACATTTCTACTGAAGCCTTGAGAGAAGCTGAGATAGCTAAGGAAGCCGAGGCAGAACCAGAGAATGTGAATGATGTTCCTGAAAAAGATGAAACTTTTATTCCTCACATTTATCTTCCTTTTCCTCAAAAGTTGTAGAACCGACTTTAGATAACCGTAATTCTGAGATTCTTGATCTTTTTAATTAAGTAAAAATCAACATTCCTCTTTTGGATGCAATCAAGCAAATTCCTTCTTATGCTAAGTTTTTTAAAATTTGTGCACCATAAAGAGAAGAGTCTCTTTTCAGAAGAAATCATTTTTGGTTAATCAAGTGAGCTCGATCATTCAGCACAATTTGCCTGCCAAGTACAAGGATCATGGTTGTCCTACCATTCCTTGTTACATTGGTGAGAAAATGATTGAACATGCTCTCCTGGATCTTTGTTCTTGCGTGAACTTACTCCCGTATTCTGTTTATCAATAGGTAGGTTTAGATGAGCTGAAACCCACTAGAATTACCTTGCAACTGGCTGATCATTCTGTGAAAGTTCCACAAGGAGTAGTTGAAGATATTTTGGTTAAGGTTGACAACTTTGTTTATCCAGTTGACTTTGTTGTGCTAGATACTCAACTTATGGCTAGCATTGGTACCTAGATTCTCATCATTCTAGGAAGACCCTTCCTTGCTACTATCAATGTTATTATTAGTGTTAGGAATTGTGTCATTAAGCTTTCGTTCGAAAATGTGACTCTCAATGTCAATATTTTCTCAATTCCTAGGTAGCCAAATCGTGAAGAAGAATATATTCGAGAAGTTAGTTACCTGGATACGGTCTTAGAGGAATACTTTAGTTTGTTGCAATATGAGGACCCAGTTGAGTCAACCTTGACTCATTCTCTTTTTGATTGTGAAGCTTATTCTTTTATCGATAAGAGATAAGTGAGGCAGTTTATGATCTCAATTCCAGCAAAGATGCTGAAGAGCCCGAAGCAAAATAGGTTATGTGGACCAAAAAGTTTAAAGAACTCCCTCCGAGTAATTCTTTAGTCATCCCTTCTGCTTTCGAAGCTCCCAAATTAGAATTTAAGCCCCTACCTCAGGAGCTCAAGTACATCTTTTTAGGAGAATCTGAGACTTATCTTGTGATAGTCTCATGAAAGCTAAATTTCACTCAAGAGTTTGAGCTTTTAAAAGTTCTTAAGCTACACAAAGATGCGTTAATATAAATCATAACTGATCTAAAAAGTATAAGCCCTGATATCTTTACTCATAAGATTTACGTTGAAGAAGATGTTAAGCCATCTCGATAGATGCAGAGAAGTCTAAATCCCAACATGAAAGAAGTAATCCGTAAGGAAGTTCTTAAACTCTTAAGTGTTGGTATCATTTATCCTATCTCTGATAACAAATGAGTAAGTCCTAAGTACGTAAGTTGTGCCTAAGAAATCTAGCATAATTGTTGTTCCTAATGCTGAAGATGAGCTAGTTCCCACACGTGCTACCACTGGATGGCGCATGTGTATTGATTATCGCAAGCTTAACTCTGTAACCAGGAAAGATCATTAGTTTATTTGCATGTTCCCGTAGTGCGTTTAGGAAGCCTTTTTGGCAGATGACTTGCGCTTATGGATTCCCTATACTTTTAATTTGCACCCTATGATTAGATTTGCTTTTAGTTTTAGTTTAGTTAATTAGTTGTTTTAATTTCCTTTCTTATTCCCCTAGTCAATCATCTTTTCCTTTCATTTCCCTTTTTCCCTCTGAGAAAGATAGCTAGAGAAATAGATTTCTTGCCTTCCCTGTGGTTCGACCTTAGACTTTTCCAACTATACTATAACTCGATCACCTGCGCTTGGGTGTAATAACTCTTGTTGTTTTCGTCAAGTCAAGCCACCTACCAATTTGCACTTATAACATATTTAAGGTGGAATATTAATAGTTTGATACAAATTATAGTTTAACTATTCCATATATAATAATGTATCAAAAGTTAGCGGTAACTAGTTTACGTATTTTGGGGGTTTTGTGCCAACACTTTTAATTATCTCCATATAAGTGAAATTTATCTACAATCAAGTAATTTAAGTGTTATTTAGCCAATATCTACAATTAATTTGAGGTTTATTTACCCAAACCCATATGCAAGTAAACAAATCCTAGGTTTGTACAATCCCCGCCTCCCCTCCCAATTTGTATCAAACACTAAATGCAACACATAATAGTTAAGAAACAAGTTAAATACTATTGTTCCCACCTCAATGGAAACTTTAAAACCAAGATTGAAGCTCCAAGAATGGTGAATGGCAGTTGGACAAGCGTTCGTCCAAGCTATCCCAAGCTTTAATTGATGAATGGAGGTGAAGAATATGAAGAATAGTTGAATTTGTATATAAATGTTGAGGAATTTTGAACGAATTGAAGAAATCCGTCAAGATCACCCTCTTTATATATCTCTAGGTTGTATGAACTGGTATGGTAGCTGAAGGCTCGAGAATGAGGGTTTTTGGTTATAAAAAATGGGTCAAAGCACTAAAAACACAATTTTTGACCAAACTGATCAAGGGTAGTCAACTACATTGCACTGTTAATTGCATGCATTAGCTATTTGGCCACAGACTCATCTTTGCACACTTTTTTGGCCTTTAGGGAGTGAGAATTGGGTGTCGGTCAAAACGGGAAAGTTGTAGATAATTAAATTACCTTTCTAATGGAATAATTGGGGAATCATTTGGACATTGAATGAAGAAGTTAGACTTTTCAAAGTTTACCGAAATTCGATCAACATGTAAATATTCTAAATTCCAAAAATAACTATGAAATGCTCAATTCAAATTCGAAAGCGACAAAAACTACCATAATAGATACTTAAATATAATATGACTCATGGGAAGTTACGGAATTATACTTGGATCATCGTAAGTCAAATAGTCAATATTTCTAAATTAGGCTAAATTAGTCAAAAACCAACAAAGCCAAACACGGGTGTTACAATTGCCCAAGTCAAGCATTGCTCAACTTTAGTTAATATCCTTCAATGCTGATGCCTTTCGAGGTGGTGGTCATATGTTAAGTTGATGCTTATTGACCGTGGTTAGACTATAAGGGTGTGATCGAAGCTCACTAAGGTGGAGATTTGCAAATGTTGGCTCACTATTTTAGTTGGGTACTAGTATTGAGCAAGAAGTGACTCTACCGATACGCATAAAGGAAGATGGCACTAGACATGTGCATATTGGTATGCATCAAATTGGTGCTATATCGGTACGCAGCATTAACTTTCAAGTACTAGACAAATTCGTACTAGAATAAACCTTTAAAGGGCTATACTGGTACTTGAGGTGTGGCGGCAGAAGATCAAGTCTTATTGCAATTAGGACTATGGGTACTTAGTGTAAATAGTTTATTCGTTCATTCTTTGTATTAATCGAACTATTGCTTCTAGCTTTCAAGTACAGTAGGTCTAGAGGGGAAGTTCTAAAGAGAGAAAGCTAAGGTTTATCAATGTACTCAAGATCGATTCAATCAATCAATAAAGTATTTCACCCAGTGAAGTGCAGCACTGCCGATACAACCTTATATACGCGTGCTTGTTGGTTAGTTTATCTTTCTCATTACTTGTTTGTAGTGGGATTGGATTGATTCAGTTTTATATTGGTTACGAAAATGTGGAACCGATAATGTTGTTCGATGGTGGTTGGCTTTTTTAACAATCCAATCTAATAGCTTTGCCAAATCCAATTAAACTGTGTTTTTTTCACAAAATTTTGAAATTACGTGAATTAATAGATCATAAGATTTTGAAGTCTATGATTTTAAAATCACATAATTTTCAATTTAGGTATTCTTTAAAATATTAAGAAAATTTTCATAAGTATATTATAAATTACCAAAATGTAGTAATATAAGTTGAATTTGAGTGGTATTCATATTCATTTACGGGTTTTAGTTAGAGAGAACGTCTTAGTAACCAATAATACATGAGAGATAGGATTAAAAACATATTGATCAAATTCAAACTCTGTAATTCAACACAGGATTCTCAAAATTGCAACCTTTTGAGTGAATTATGAAATGACGTAATTTACATGATTTCAAAATTTGACAGAATTTAAAATATCAAGACTTATCCCAAAAGAACACTTCAAAATTATGTAAATCACATGATTTACCAAAAAAAATCATGTCTCACAATCACATAGAAAGAACATAGTCCTAATTAAAATTGGATTGAATTGGATCTTATTTGACTTGATCGATCAGTCGGTCGATTTGAGCAATTTGAATATTTTAATTTGCAGACTTTCAATTCATTAATTAATTATATTTACCCCACTTAAAAGACTGAGATACAAGTATTTTTCCCAAACCAGAATTGAAATGTGACAATTTGTGGTTGCGTTTATGATTTCTCTCAATTATATATATATACAACAACTCTTGTTCATCTAATTTGGGTTGCCAAAGAATTTCCTTTGTGATTTTGAGAAAAATTCTAAAATTTTAGATCATTGAACCCAATGGCTCCCATATTCTTCCCATCATGTGATCCTCTATGGTCAATCATTTGATCATATGTACCTTTTACATTAATAGGACACTCATGCATAGTTGGCAACTTGATAAAGTCATAATAGTACAGCCCAATTTGTACCTAGTTAATTATATAACCACCATTGTACCTAAACCCTACACACACAAGAAAATAATGGTCATTTGAAAATCTAACAATAATAGTTTTTCATGTGGAGAGGCAAATTGTTGAATCACGTTGCTTCTTAGTGTTATGTGGTTGTTTCTCTTTCTCATTCTCATTTTTTTGGCTATACTAATTTGGATCCGAATATTCTAACCAGATTTGGGTGCTAAGCAAACTACATTCTACCCTGAAAATTATGAGTCCGATCTTTAATTAGTTAAAAAAATAATATATTTCATAAAGATGCTTCGTGTGTGTTTGTATATATGTACATTAATTATCTGGCAAACCCTAGCTAGTTAGCTTCCTACCAAGGGCTCAATGTCGCCTAAATGATTGGCTAAATTAACATAGTCCAATCATTATATGTACTATGGGATATGAAGACATAATGGAACTAACTAATGTTTTTTAAGTTAATTAATCACCTAATTATCATGTGTGTTTGATTTAAGTGTCCTTTGATTCCACTAATTACTTTACACAAAGTATATCTTTGGCGCCACATTTAACTTAATTAATTGGGGGAATGTGACGTTGCACATGTAATGATTGGTGGGAACATATGTCAATGATTCTCCCCCCCCCCCCCCCTCTCTCTCTCTCTCTATATATATATATTTTATAGAAATTATTTCTTTTAATTAATCAAATCAAAAGCATATATACTTTAACCTACTTTATCATGCACCATACATAGATCTTGGCCTGGTTCTTTCATGTTGACCTTTAATTGGTTACTTAATGTTTGCCTTTATCTTTTTTCAAAGATAAGGGGCCTCCCATTTTAAAATTTTTAATTATTTCTTCCCAACTTTATATTTTCTTGAATTTAAATTGATTTTTTTTTATTATATGAGCACAAAATTGGCTGTCAAATTGCACATTAATTCGGCTTAATTGGTTGTTACTTGGGATTGGAATTAGAATGATTCTGTTTTGTTCGTGTCGCTTACAAAATAGAAATTGATTCTCTCTCAACTCACTGATTAAGATTTACTAATCTTAAATATTTATCGTGCCAAAGAATCATAAACGGTCAATATATTCGTGTGAAAAGTAACGTAAAACTAACAAATTCAATGTAATTTATTTAAAATTTGGTCACAAAACTATGTACATACGCACATATAAGTTAATCGATTGGAATTTGGTT
This sequence comes from Lonicera japonica, assembly GCA_021464415.1. Lineage (NCBI taxonomy): Eukaryota > Viridiplantae > Streptophyta > Magnoliopsida > Dipsacales > Caprifoliaceae > Lonicera > Lonicera japonica. Next base: position 46,636,216 of record CM038470.1, read on the forward strand.
TTCTTACAACTCGCCAATTAACATTTGTTATCAATATTGAAATATCAAGAAACATAAATGGTGAATATTTGTGTTAAAAGGTATGTGAAATTATTGTACACATGCACGTTTTAATTTAATTTTCTTATAATTATATGCTTTACATGTTCAATGGTTATATGTAGATTAAATGAAGGATTACATTGAATTTCTTTTTTTATTTTTGATGGAAATTGTTGTGGGTGTTTGAAAGGCTTATTTTTAAAAACAATAAAAGTTGGTACACCGTGCATTTTAGCATATTTTCATCTTTTATTGTTTGTTACACTCAAAATTAAGCATTATTCAATTCCAAACATTTGTCAGGTAAAAAAAATAAAAATTAATAAATAAATATTTAGTACTCTAACGAAAGCATCATCTACCAAAAATTATGGAAAATTTTGAATCCTAAACTATGTTAAATAATGTCCTAGTAATTAAAAGGCACCAATTATTAATTATGTGCGGATACTGGAAGACTCAATATCTTATTTGGATATGTGTCTCCTATATATATATATATATTAATGGGGATATTCTTGAAACTTAGAGACAGAAAATAAAAAATGTTAGAATGCCAATACTGAATTAGGCATATAACTATAATGCGTATGGAGATTGCAATTTGTATTTTAAGTTGGCCAATTGTTCTTATATTATAAGAGTTCGATTTCTATAAAAGCATTTATGATTGTGGATAGTCAGTTTTTTGAATAGGTATTAGTTCCATTACAATGCAAGTATAGTATATTTCGTGATAAAGATAATAAGATTGAATTAGGCTTATATCAATAATCGTGAGATAAAATATTACATTTCAAAACATTAATGTAAACTTATATTTCGTTTATTTCAAATCAACGGTCATACTTCAATATACTTAACATTTTTTAACGGGACACTAATTTGAACATAATTAATGATAAAAATAAAAATTATTTATCATTTCGAAGAGTTATTATATTCTAGGAAAATAAAAATATTAATTTAATACGGATAAATTTTAATTCAAAACAGATGGAATAATTAATACGAAAAAGTTTAAAAAGAAAAGGCAAGACATATAGTATTGAGTAAATTTTTTATTAGTGCAAAATTATATAAGATTATGAGGGCAAAATAAAAAAAAGCCACTTGTCAACTATAATTTAACTTAACTCTAGTTAAATAATATAATAAATTTTAAAAAATAAAATAAACAATCTTACCCTTGCAGTTTTGATCAAATACATATATATATATATATATATATTTAAAAAACAAGAGAGAGAAAAAAAAATCCATTAGATATGTTGCTGACCTTTTGAACTTGCATTGTTTCCCAACAACGAGCAATTTTTTTGTTTCCTTTTTAAGATAAGAGTAAATTTTTAGTTCTTTATTTCTTTCATTGTATTTTTCTATATTTCTATTAAGCTATCAATATGAAAAATGAAAATAAAAAATACTAAATATATTCTACAATTCAAGTTTATAGATATGGTTAAGGGTGTGTCAAAACACATAACAATCTTATCGTCAATCCAAATATGACCCGTTTAACTGATCGTTTCATTTGGAACAATTAATCAATATAATTGAAATGAATATTTATGCATAGCTAATCTAACTTAAGTCCAACCATATCTATTTACTCGAACACAACTTTTTTTTTATTAAATGAGTTAGTCGTGTCAGTTAAGTAAACGGTACAAGTAATGAAAATTCACAATATAACATAAATTAAAAATTAAGTTATGCCTAGCTATAAGATAAATAAATCAAATTAAAAGAAATATAAAAAAAAATCACCTTCAAAAGTCAATATTGCAAATTGTACACGAATTTGTGAACTGCATAATTACATTGAAGAATTTTTGCAGCAAGGAAATCTATTATTTTACATTCTCACACGAAAAAGAAACTTATTCATCCAGGATAGAAGTAAAGGAATGACGGATTTTCTTGTTTTTCATGAACAACATTTTAAACTATATCATAAATGTTTCACATTGATTATATCATTAATTACTATAATTAAGTTAGAATATAGTTGATAAGTGGTAATTTTTTTATTTTGCGATCTTATCTAATTTTACTCATATCAAAAATTTATTTTATAATATTGGTGCTTGAAATAAATCTATTTTTTAACACATGACGGTTCATTTTTTTTGGAAGTTAAAAATGTTTCAAACATGTCTACGCGGCTAATTTTGAGTGCAAGTAAAATTAGCGGCCGTCTAGAACCCACAAATCTTTATGCTTATATATTTATATATAAATATTTATTATTATGATCAATATTCAAGTTACGCTAGTATAAATACTTTTTCATAATATTTTTGTGAAATTGTAATTTATCAATTTAACTGTTAGTTAATATATTAATATTATATTTATCAAGCACACAAAATTCTAAATTAATAAAATATTTCTTAGCAATTTACTCACTTTGATGAACTTTTCTTAATTTTATAATTCAAAGCATGATTATGATTATGATTAGAAAATTCTATATATCTGATTAATCAATTTTTAACATGCCTATTCGACATATAATAATTATTAAATCCAACAATTAGGTTGAATTGAAAATTCAAAAGAAAATTATTGACAAGAGTAAAATTTCTTAGTTTTATACTCCTAAAATAAATTGAGCATTCCCCTTTATATTTTTATATTTATTTTAATTTAGTAGTTATGTTGAAACCAACAGAGTTGCTTTTTATGGGACCCAAATACTAATAACAGTAATGTTTCTTTTTGTGAAATTATGTTAATAGTGACCTTAATATGTGACATAAGGGAACATATTAATAACCCAATCTTTATAGAAAGAATAAAATTTTAACACACATTAATTAGGCATAGATTTTAACATAAAATATTATCCTAACTATTCATGTATATATAGTGTGCTTAACATATTCTCATAGAAGGCAAGTTATATTTTTCATATGTTAAAAATGGAAGTGTAATAAAGAAAAAACACCAATGGGCCGTTTTTGCCAACCGCCTTGAAGTCCATTGGCAAACTCTTTGTCTTCGTAATAAACAGTTTCTCGGTTCGATCCACTTAAATGTGTTTGTTGGCCATTTGTTGTGTCCACCCTATGTGGTGGTGGTGCTATTTCGAATTATTTTTTAAAAAATAAATCCTAAAAGAACCCCAAAGTAGTTTTTAACCAATTAATTACTATCATTAATCACTTTCTTTCTCTAGATCCCTCGTACTCCAAATAGATGTATGGTTCAAATTTATTTGTATTAAATTCCAAATTTTAAGATATCTTTTGTGCTACATAACATTTCTCTTTCTCGAAATAAGTAGTGCTAAAGCACAACTCGAAGATAGCTTTTAACCGATCAGTATCATTAACTCATCACTTCCTTTATCTGAGACTCTAAATTAAATAAACATGTTATACATGGTCTAACACTTTTGAGACACTTTTTATGCTTACATAATATTTTTCTAAAAATATTACATTACTTTATTCTTGGCTTTTCAAATCTACTTGTCACACTCATACACTCTCTCTCACGCACAGAGATGTGATACACAGTAAGCATTCAAAAACAAGAATTAGAAGTGTTTGCATTAATAGAGGCCACTGAATATGGAAAACCTCACCAAGATGGAAGGAAGGTTACATTAATATATACTATATATGAAAAATGATAATACATATTTTAATAGCATATCTAAATTATATTATAAATAAAAATAATATATAAAATTTTATATAAAAATATATATTTAATTTAATACATAATATAACATAATATAATTTTTATTTATTTATTAATATATAATATATACTAAAGTGGAGTGTGAATGTTGATGATAAAAGGATATAATTTGCAATAATTTGCAATAATATATAATTTTTATTTAATATACAATTTGCAATGATATATAATATATACACATATTAATATGACTCATTATATATATTATAATTTTTAAAGTGGAGTGTGAATGTTGATGATAAAAGGATAAGAAGGAAAGAGGATTGAGTGGTGTCATGTGGACCGTGTAGAGACACATTTAGAGTTACAACAAATAACATGCATTGGAAAATGTGACGCGCACCATTTATTAAGAATGAGTGGAACTTATATATTATTTAATTTATTTTTTATTTAATTTTGTATAAAAATAAAGTAAGTTTAATATTATCATTTCAATAATAATTAAGAATAACTAACAAGTAACAACACATGCACTGTATAAAATATTATATTTTAACGACTCTAACGTCGTTAGAAATGCTATGTGTCTAAAGTGTGACTTCGTCGATATTAATAGATTATATTTTATAGGTTTTATTTTATATAGTCCGAAAGTAGTCAATTAAGGTGATATATGTGTGACCATATTATCTTACATAATTAGAAGCATTTTTGGAATAAAAATTAAACTGTGCGGACGTAAACCCAAAGCGAATAATATAATATAAAAAGAGAAATCCGTTACGTTAATGTTGATACTGAGCGTAAACTCAAAGCGAACAATATAATATAAGAAGATAAATCCATTACGCTGATGTTTGATATTTTATATAGTCAAAACCCTCACACAAAAGGGTAACAAACCTCCATTTTTCCATAAATATTCTCCTCTCTTTTCAAGCACATAAAAATATAAAAATCCTCTCTTTGTGTCAATATAATAATATAATAAAAAGAAATAATTGAAGGTGAGGTGGGTGGGAGAGAGAGAGAGAGAGAGAGAGAAAGGGAGTAAAGAGATAAACCTACATTTATTAGTCCAGACGTAAGCTAGCTAGATTAAGAGAACTCTATCACTTTACTCTCCTATATAAAGGAGCAACACACCTGTACCTTCTTTCAAACATCAAACCACATCTAGTGGTGTTCCTCTCTCATGGAACAGTACTATATAGCTGCTACTACTACTACTTTTCACACCTCTTTCCTTAAAAACAAAAAAGAAAAACTAAATCTAGGGTTTCTTCATCTTTTAGTTGAACAACCCAAAAAGAGAATATATATATATATTTTAAATCTAGGGTTTCATAATCATAGGTGCGAGGTTTCATAATCATAGGTGCAAGGTTTCATAATCATAGGTGCAACATGACAGACTCATCAGCTTCTCTCTACCCTTTTTGTGTGGGGGTGATAAAAGTGGTAATTCTAGGGAGGTGACAGAAGAGAGTGAGCACAGATGGTCCCTTTCTTGCATATGTTTTGCTTGAAGCTATTTGTGCTCACTTTCTATCTGTCACCCACCACTCTCTCTCTATCTCTCCCTTTCTATATATATATATGTAAATTTCAAATTTAGGGTTTGTGTGTTTAAGCAGTGGCAGATATATATATATATACATGGTGTTAAAAGGGGCTATTTTCATTTTTGAAGGCTTCTTTGATAAAAAGATAGAAAATTATAGGAATATTAATGTATTTTTGTGAGAATTTGAAAATAAGTCGATAGATTTGGTGATATGTTTTCTTGTTTCTATGCTTTTTCCATGGAATACATTTCTTTGGGCGGTGGTGCAAGAAACAAATTTCACGGAAGAATAGAAGAGGGTACAAGACATTTACTCATAAAATAAATTATGAGATAGAGAATTTTTCTCTACATCTCTCAATTTATTGTTCAACTTCTATCACAAATCAATTGATTTTGCAATCAAGTTCCATTTTGTTATCAAACAGGTCTGAAGAAGAAGTTCTAATTCCGATTGAACTTCTTTGGGAAAAGTTATATATACATATCTGTATATTTTCCTGCCTTTGATTTTTGAAAAAAATAATAAAATCTAAGGTGTGGTTGATGAAAATGATGGAAAATATTTAAAATACTAACAATTATGCGAAGTTGAGAAAGATATAAATGATTTGAGGAGATATATATACAGATATGTTCTATTAATTTATTTTCCCATGGAATAAAATTTATTTACTTGATTGATAGGAAAAATTCTCCATAAATAAAAAAGGAAAATATGATGAATATCTTACCAAATAATTTATTTATTTTTCAACTTAAAATAAAAATTTCTTATTTTTTCGTCACTTTCTGATTTTGTGTTCAAATGGACTCAGAGAACAAAGTTTTTGTACCCCCTATATATGAAACGGTTAGTATTAATATTAAAAGATTTTCTCTTTAATTAAAAAACAAAAAGATGCATTATCACCAATATTCCCTTCTAATTTTTTCGAAATAAATTTCTATCCCTGTCCCTGTAAAAACTTTATTCAATGATGGGTTTTTTCATTGCGGAGAGAAGAGAGTAAAGGGAGGTGACAGAAGAGAGTGAGCACACATGGTCTTTTTTTGCATAATTCGTCATGCTTGAAACTATGCGTGTTCACTCTCTATCTGTCACCTACTACATCGACTCTCTTTGCATATATTTGGGGAATGTGAGGGATAGAATGAGATTTCTGAATTTAGGGTTTAACAAGAGTGAACATAAGTGAATTATGATAGAATTTTGCTTTTCCTTGTTTCAACATATATATCTAGCTAATAGTATATCTTTTGTGGAATTGAGCTGGAGCCTATGCTTCCTAGTCTCAATTATACTAATATGTGGTATACATATATGGGATTTGATTGGTTGGGAGAGTTATAAAAGGGTAAGGAGGTAGGTGCTAGAAGAGAGAGCACAAATATATAGTCCAGCATAATCTAATCATGTTTGAAGCTGTGTGTCACCCACTATTGTGTCTAAGTCTCTTTCTCTTTCTATGCGTAATTTGTGGGTTTGTGATAGATAGGATCGAGAGCATCTCTAATTGTTGTGAAAAATTGCTTTATAAATTTTGTGTTAAAGACATTTTTATACCAAAATTAAAATTGAAAAAAAATACGTTCGAATAATAATTTTGTAAATATTTGTGTAAATTTTGAATGAACCAATAAGATATTAATGCATGTTGAATGTCATTTTATGCAATTTTTCATTATTATATTCTTGAACTTTGGTATATATAATATTATAATGACAGTGCATCTTGATTTATTTCTCTTGATGGGTAGATTTTAGATATATAATTTTATTAAAATCTGTATTTTGTATTAAAAGTTATTACATTTTAAAGGTTTATAAAAAATTGAGAGAAAAGACTAACGTGATGGTATATACTTCGAGTATATTTTATACAAAAATTAAATTTTAAAGACTACTGGAGATAAAAAAAAATTATAAAATTATATATTTTATATAAAACCTAAATATACACTATTGCGCTCCGGAGATACTCTGTGTGTTAATTTAGAAGTTAGGATTTGTGGGGATGTAACAACTTTATTAGTTGGGGAGTTGTTAAAGATAAAGGGGGAGGTGAGAGAAAAGAGTGAGAACATGATCTTACACTTTCATGTTATAAATCCATACTTGAGGCCACGCTTCTCCTTTTGTTGGGTTGAAGACTGGGGCAGAGAGAAGAAGAGTAAAGGTGAAATTTGCGTCTCTTAAATTTAATATTTCTTTTTTAATTGATTACTGTATTATTTGTTGTTTAACTATGAAAAACATGTTTTATATTTTTTATAAATTAAAAATTCACTTTTTCTTTTGGAACTTTTGAAATAAGAGTCCAATTAAGTAATTGTTGCTCTTAAATATTGATTGTGTGTATGTATCCCTTTATAGAAGTTTAGTTGTAAACAAATTTTCACTTTTTACCGGGCATTGATTGTGTTCAAATTTAAGTTATTTGCAAATTGTAAACAATTTTGCTCTTATGCCAGTGATTATGTTTAAATTGTATATGTTTTAGAAAGTTGTGAATGTCAAACATGTATGCATCTTATATAGTTTAATTTAAAAAAGCGTTTTATAACGGTTGCATATATATATGACAACGGCACTTTGACAGAGTATTTGATTAATTTCTTAGTGAATGGTGATATAGGTATCACAAATCCAGATCGAAAGTATGTCAAATCTTAATTTGGAGGAAAGATCGAGCTTGAGGTCAATAGTGATGTAAACTCAAACCCTGTTAGAGGCAATTTCAAATCCTTTCAAGTAATAGCTTAATTAGAGAGTGTTACTCTCATTGTATAACCCATTACACTTTCTTAATAAAATTTTAGCTCTAATCATTGGTTAAAGTTCAAAAAAAAATTGTTGTAGTCCTATATTATATCTTTATATATATATAAAGTGAGATATAATTAAATCTCTTCCTTTAACTACAAATAAGAAAAATCCTCTCAAACCACTTGCTCAAACTTGAATATGGGATCTCTGTTGGTGGCTTTTCCAACTAGATTAGTCTACTTATTCAATCTTTAATGGATGATTTATAACATCGACATAGATAATAAACTGAAGTGAAGTTTAATCCATTTTTTGTAATTTTTTTGTGCAAATTGATGTGATACCATTTAAATGAAGTAGTGGTGGGGTGATACGTTTAATGTGTTGTCTACCTATTTTTTAGTCTAACTGGTGTAACAATTATTTATAGTATAAAAAACTTGTATAAATATTGAACTAATTCTCTCGCTTTACTTACAAACAACTAAAATCCTTTCAAACCTTCAGGTGAAACTCGAGTAAGAGATCTCTTCTAGGTTTGAGTGGGTGACTCTCCCAACTAGATCAGCTCACTTGCTCAATTTTTTAATGTATGATCTATAACATCAACATAAATAAATAAACTGGTGCGAAGCTTAATCCATTTTTATTATAAAAATTTTATATAAACTGAAGTAGCACTAATCAAATCAATTATTAATGGGGTAACACATTTAATATAATATCTGCCTTTCTTTATATCTAATTTGATGTAATAATTATTTATAATATTAAAAATTAGTATAAAAATTGAATAAATTTTAACACTATGCTCTCATCAAAACCAAGCCAAAGTCATCTCTGTCCGTAACAAGTTAGTCGACAGTTAGGTGATGTATAAGTTGGTGATATATACGTTATGTAAACATTTAAATCACATCCTCAAAATTGCGTCAATATATATAGGGAGTATATATATATCTAAAGCCGACCAACGGACGGGGTTCTTTTTGTCACGATTTTATGTCGCTAAAATATTGAAGAAATATTTTTAGCGGCAAAAATTGTATCTAAAAGTCCTGTTTACACAGATTGTTTCGTATGAAAAATTATATATATATATATAAGTAAAGATATATAGGTCAAGTAGTGTGACAAACATATTATCCATAAATGTTGTGTGAATATAGCCAACCACGTTATACTATTCTGATTAACATCTTCTTTGTCATCGTAACAAAGATGTGGGTTCAATTCACATAGACGTGATATCGAATATTTTGTTGTATCCACCCGTTTGTGGTGGTTACAGTAGGTCCATCCATTTATAATGGCTGTAAAATTGTATTTAATATAAATATATATATATAGTATATTTTTCATACAGACCGGGATCTTTAGCGACGGTTTTCTGTCGCAAATACATAGGGATATGTTTTTACTGACAAAAAACCGTTGCTAAAGGTCCTGATCCATACAGATCGGTCTGCATAGGAAACTTTTCGTATATATATATTTTATAAATCATACTTGTATCAAAATAAATCGAGTATGAATATAAAAAAAGTATACATAATGCTACAAACAAATCCTCACGAGAGCTTAATTAATCACAAGAAAACGTGCAATATAGACCTATTTCTAGATATATGGATAAAAAAATATATTATTCACATGGACGCCCTCTGTTCAAAAATTAAAAAAATCAAAAAAATCCTTCATTTGAAGAAAGAATCTTCCTATGTAGAGGTGTATAGTAGATAAGTAAATGTTTTTTTTTATTTTTTAATATTTGTTGAATTCTTTTAAAGAAAATTTAATCTAGAATTTTGTAAAATGATCATAGAGGCCAAAAATGCACATAATTAAATAAGCATGTCAACTTTTTCATCATGTCCACTTAAATAATATACTTTTTGATGAATTTTTTTTGGAAGTAATACTAATTTTTATCAAAAAAAATCCATTCATTTATTCTTCTATATAAACGGTCCTTATTTTTCTTAAAAAAAAGACATTTTTAAAAAGAGACGGTGTATTATCTTTATCTTTAATATATGTTAAACACCATGCTCCCTTTACGTGTATTTATTTAATTACTAAAATATTTTTCTTTCACATAACGCACACTGCTCTCCCTTGTTTTTTGAGGTTATTGCATAGACCAAAAAAAACACTAATTAATTAATGTTCCTCTAGTGATAAAATATGTTGGTAATAAACCTTTAATTTTATGTCCAAAAAAAAACCTTTAATTTCCTCTTTTAAAAGGAAAAATGAATTTCTTGACCAACACCCGCAACAAAAAAAAAGGACAAAACGAAGAATATGTTTAATTTTTACAAATAAATAGGTGGATATTTTCTTTTCTCACTCCCTTAGATTGATGCATATGATTATATATAGACATATGCATCACCATGGCCTAAAAGACCAATATAATTAAGTTTCACCCTTATCTCGTAACTATGTACACACATTAGAGTATACCCGTTATATATATATTATTGGTGTTAATTTTTATTTTGTGTTCTAATTTTTCTTCGAACTCTTGTGTTTGGGCATCTCCAATGCCTATGATAAAAAAAAATTGAGAGGATACATGTCATCTACAGTAATATACCATTTCCTACTAATTTAACCTATTCGATCCCGCTTGTCACGGTAAACCTAACAATTTAATTATATCATTGATTACATATGTCTTTTAAATGGAGTAAGATTAATTGTATTTTTTATTTTCCATTTTGTCATACATAATTTTTAATCACAATGAATTTTGTTTTATAGTTCTCTTTTTTTTTTATTTGAAGATTTTATTGTGTGGAGCAACTGGAATGGTTCAGGGCGTTTGGCCATGCTCGATCCTGATATGCTTAAAAATATACTTGACTTGACACGGGTTTTATATTCAAAATTCCGAACTCACCCCACTTACTTTATACACTTGAATCCAAATTAAACATATCTCGAATCAAGTAAAAAAGGTTAGTTTATTCAAACCCAAACTTGACCCAAGATGGGTTTTAACTTGAGAAACCTGACTTGATTCAAAAATAACACGCCCAAAATCTGTCACCATTTGGTCGAATTAAAAATTTGCATGATCAAACCATTCTGCCAGTCCTAAAAGAAGGAATTAAGTTTTGGTGTATTTATCATTTAAATTTATTATGTATGTCCTAGATGTATATCTTACTACTATTTTTTTTAAGGAAAAAAAAAACTCATATATAAATATTCATAGTGGATGTTTTTTATAGAGCTCAATTAGTATGTTTCAAACATGCAGTTTTTATTAAAATTTGATTTTTGAATTTAAATTTATGAGATTTTAAAATTTTTTTAGAAGGTTGATGAGAGGGAGTGAAGGTGTGGTGGAGAAAGAAAGAGATTGAGTTAGTGCGTATATCTTGTGTGAATGAATTTTTTAATAATTTAGGCTCCATTTAATAATAACATGAAAAAGGAAAATAAAAACACTTGATTCGGTAAGAAATTGAAAAATAAGTTGAGACATGTGATAAGATACTCTTCATTCTATGCTCATTTTATAAGTAGATACCCTCCTTCGTTCATAATTCTTTGTGAAAAAAATTTCTTTTTCAACTATTTAAAAAAATTTCTCCATGAAAAAAGTCATAAAATAAGAAGACATATCACCACATATCTCAACTTATTTTTCAACTTCTCACAAAAATTAACTATTTTTATTTTTATTTTTTCATATTGTTATCAAACAGAATCTTAATATGTTATTTTGAGTATAAATTTGATTCAATGACTCAAACATTAATGCTATAAAAAATCATTTTTAACCTTTGATTACTTTTTTATTTTTATTTTCTGTCAAGGATAGTATTTTATAATATAAATAAATATATACAGGTTGTTACTGATCTGACATACCCTGCAGTGGTGGGTACATGTAGGGAAAAAATTGAAAGCTTATATTGGATGGGCCAATTCTCAATTTTGTCGGAACAATTTTATTTTAATTCTAAAAAAAAAATACGAGATCGTTTGTTCGAGAAAGAATTATTACTCCAACAACATCTCTTTATTATTCTAGCAACAATATCCCATTTTCTAAGTTGTATATATTATATATTGTTGAGAGTTATTCGCTCAAACACATTCTCTTATTAGAAATGTAGATTATTTTTTTATTATTTTTTAATAAAACTATAGTCAAGAATTAAAGTAAAATTTTTATTAACAAATGAAATTTGAACCACACGATAATGGTAGCTATGCCCTAATAATTGTCCCTCAAACAGATTTTCAAATTATTCGTAGCGGGAATTAAATTAACCATGCCCAGCCACTCATATGAAAAATGAGCACTCGCAACTCAAGCTATAAATGGTTATGTTGAGGACAATGTCAATATAAATATAGATCATGGACCCAACAATTTGTATCACATGAATGATTTTTTGGAACAATACTACCGGTGATTCGAGATAGAAAAAATGAAGTCTCAATAAAACACCCAAGATGGAGGTTGTGTGGATGTAGAACAGTTGTCTACATAAATTTGATAAAAAGAAAAATTATATTAGGCAATATTCAAACTAAATTTTGCACACTTAGATTAATCTCTCTTTGAAACTAGACTCCTGATAAATTACTTTTGCAAGTCAGGTTAACGGAATTTAGCCAAATTCCATCAATCTGTATTGTATTATATTCTTATATATTTTATGTCATAATTTGAAGGACTTCCCATGATTTTAGTAATAAATTAGGCTAGTAAATGCCAATAGCTTTGTAACATAATGATAATATTGAATGACATGCATAGGGGAAGAAAGGGGTCGAGTGTTCGCTTCTCATTGTTCAATTCAAAAAAACTAGCCTTTAAACAAGCACGATGTGCTAGTGTTTTATAATTTTATTTTTATTGTAATTCAAATATACTCATTTCATCAAAAATTAACAAGATAATATTTATTAAAAATAGAATAGGCACACATTGTTCATCCTTGTAAAAAAAAGATTAAATGACACTAATGCACCCAAAATTAAAAGATTGTATCAATTTGCACCCTAAACATTTTTTTTAACACTTTGCACCCTATACATTCAACTTATATCAATTAGTCATTTCCGACCATTTTTTATTTCGTCCGACCACACGAGCGATTCACGTGTGGATTTATCAAGGGCATTTTCGTCAAGGAATGTTTTTGAGAGCTTCCCTCCTTATTACGTTGCTTTTTTCCATATTACACAAGAAGAAAAATCAAAAACCTCTCTTACCTACAATCTAAAGCAAAAAATATATCTATTACTCATAATCGATGAACGTGCGATCAAATAGATTGGAAGAATGGGCGTTGTCCGGCGTTGATGACCCACGCACAGATCCGAATAGGATGTACCGTAAGTATTTGATTTGTCTTTGCATTACATTTAGATGTTGTGTTTATGTATTTAGGGTTTATGTGTTTAGAGTTTATTTCTAATACATTGCATTCTTTCATCTTTTTTGTTGGTTGGATGATTTATACAATTGTTAACTCCCCACTATTTACTATCCAACTAAATTTTGGGGGAGATTTTATTGACAAACCTATTAAGCATTACAAACATGGGTTAACTGAATACGTAGATTACATTAATCTTGATAGAATTTCTGTTAGTGACATACATGAAGATGCAACAAAATTTGGGTGTGTTAACATAGGAAAATGTTGGTTTAAGGTTCCTAATATGGATTTGAAAAATGGATTGAGGTCGTTGCAGAGGGATATAGATATCCTTGCTATGACTTCACATGTACCAAATTTTAGGGTCATAGAGGTTTACATTGAGAAAGCTGAAGATTATGTTAATGAAACTGTGAATGTACCAAAGGTAAGAATGTGGGTTCCGATTGCAATTTGTATAGTTTTAATGATATGTTTAAGTGATGTGGATATTGGTGATACTTTTGTTAATGAGAATTTTAATGTGGATATTGATGATCAATTTAGTATGGGTAGTGGATCTGAAGACAGTAGTGATGAAGATTTTGTTGACAAGGGAAGTGAGGATGATGATGTTGTAGACAATGAAGAATTTGATGAAAATGTTAATGATTTTGATGAATTATTCGATACAAGTTGAAGGTCAACTAAAAGTAGAAATAATGTAAATGGTAATGAAGGAAAATTTCATAGTGGATCTAAGGATAAGGATGGTGTTGATCTGACTATGCTAACTTTGATGAACTAGTTAGCATTCATTCAAGTGATGAAGAAGATATAGCCCCTCCTATGTCTTCTAGTTTTAGAACTTTTGTACCTAATAGGGATATGAAGAACCCTGAGTTTGAACTTGGGATGCTATTTGGCAATGTTGCCATATTTAGGAAGGCAATAAGGCAATATTCAATCTTAAATAAGAAAAGTATCACCCCTTTAAGTGGAATGACAGACAGAATGTGAGAGGAAAATACAGCAGTCCTTGTGAGTGGCAAGTGTATGCTTCTAAGTATAGGGATGGGGAAGCACCATGCAAGTGAAGACTTTTAATAACAAGCACTCAAATTGTAGACCTGTATATAGGAATCGTAAAGTCAATTCAACATGGTTAGCCCATACTTATGTCGATAACATAAAATCAAACCCTGGGTGTCCTTTGGAATTATTTAGAGATTATGTTAGAAAAGACCATAGAGTTTATGTGAGTAAGAAAAAGGTTTATAGAGCTAAGAAGAAAGCAAGAAAGCTTATAGATGGAAGTTTTAAGGAGCAATACAGCCAACTTTGGAGTTACTGTGCTGAGATTAAAAGGGCAATGCCTGAATCAATTGTTTTTGTGCACAAAGATCCAACTTTCCCTAATGAGAACAGATTTAAAAGATTTTATTGCTGTTTGGGACCCTTGAAAAGAGGATTTTTTAAAAAGTGTAGACCAGTGATAGGGCTAGATGGCTACTTTATAAAAGGGCCCTATCCTGGTTAATTATTGTCAGTAGTGGGGACAAATGCAAATAATAGGATGTTTCCCTTTGCTTATGCTGTTGTGGAGAAAGAAACCAAGAGCTCCTGGACATGGTTTCTTCAATGCATTGCCAAGGACATTCCTTTTGAAATTGTGTGAACTTTTATTACTGACCAACAAAAAGTACAACTGAACCTTTGTTTCCTCATTTAATATGTTTAATGTGTTAGTTTATTTGATTGATTAATTTCCTCATTAAAGTACTCAAATTTAATTGATTCTAGGGATACTTCCAGCAATTGAGGATGTATTTTCTCACTCTATAAATAGATTCTTTGTAAAACACCACCACACTAATTTCAAAAAAGTTCACAGTGAAAAAGTGTTAAAAGACTTGTTTTAGAGTTGTGCAAAGGCATCAACACCAAAGTACTTTGATAGAGATGGCAAAACTGAAGAAGAAAAAAGCAACTGCATATACGTGGGTGATAGAAGGAGAACAACCACCAAGCCATTGGTTAAAAGCATTTTTTCTGAATTGTTTCCATGTGACAACTTAACCAATAATAATTATGAAGTGTGGAATTCTTTATATGTGAAATAAGGAGCAAACCTATTATTTCTATGTTTGAATGTATCAAGAATCTGTTTATGGAAAGGATTAGGAAGAACAGAGATAAAATGATAAAATGCCCTACGCTGCTTTGCCCTATAATAGTTGATAAAATAGAGAAGAATGAAAAGTTGTCTACAAATTGGATTTGGTGAAGAAAACATGTGCTTGTTGAGTGTGACAGATAGTGGGATACCATGTGTACATGTAACCTCAACTATCTTATTTCATGCAAAAAAAGTGAAAAATCATGTTCATAATTGTTACAAGGTGGAAACATATCTACTTGCATATGAAAACATTTTATCACACCTTAATGGGCCTGATTTATGACCACAAACAACCCTCCCACCTTTCAATGAACCATATGTTGAACCTCAAGTTGGGAGACCAAAGATAAACAGAAACAAGAAGAATGGTGACAAAAAGAAACAAAGGAAACTAGCCAAGACGAAGGTGGCAATGCATTGCAATGGTTGTGGTGGAGCAGGTCACAACCTTAGAAGCTGTAAAGGGGAAGGAAATATGAGGCCAACTGGTTATAGACCAAAATTTAATGTAAGAGACTATTGTTTTTGTTCATTTCTAAGTTGCTGTGAGTAATTGCTAACTTTTGAAATATGAAAAATGCACATAAAAAAGCCAGCAAGCGGTGCTGGTTTAAGCAGGCAAAGGCAAGCAAGTAGTGCTAGTTCAAGTAGAGCAGGCCAAGCAAGTGGTGGTGGTTCAAGCAGGCCAAGCCAAGCAACTATTCAATCTCAAGTTTTTAATTAGCTACTTTGGTTAATGGCAGTTATGGTATATAAGTAGGATATGGATGTAAGTATGGGGGTATATTTTGGGTTATGTAATGGCAAATGATGGTACGTAGGACAGCAATGTAAGTAGGGGGTATATTTTGGGATATTTAAGTAAGATATGGATGTAAATATGGGGGTACATTTTGGGGTATGTAAGTAGGAAGAATGATGACAATTATAGGTGCTAATTTTGTGGTATATTTTGGCCAATGACAGTAGGATATCAATGTTCTATAAAGATATAACTTAATGTTCTTTAATCTTAAGTTCTATTAAATGTAATGGATGTCAATGTTTTTATGGATCTCTTACTCTTGTGAATTAATTTTTCATTTTTCCTCTTTTTTTATAAGTGGTATTAATACAATGTGTTGACCTTAAAGTCAATTAATCTTATTTTGATAAAAAATATGCTATGTTTCTACTGTGGATACAATGCAATGAACAATTGATACATCATGGATACAATTCCATAAAATTATAAAAATTCATCATTAAAAATTTTCATCATAAATACGTCCAAATTTGAAACCAAAACATGAAATTTCATAATTGTTGCATCAATATTCCATATTTAATACATCATTTCCAGTCTTCATTCCTACTTACTACAACAAAAATCAATCCTTCATTCCCATCACAAAATTCATCCTTACTACATGAAATCCATACTTAAATTTCGGATTTCACTACATCATCTCCTCCACTGATGGCCGAAATCAACAGCATAAAAACCAAAGAAATACATATGACAATCCACATTTTCTTTCTTCTTTTCCTTCAAGAAACTCCGGCTTCTAAATTGTTGATGTTACGAATTAATCCAAGGATGATTTGTTTGCTATGATCACACATTGGTGGATCCATCCACGCAAAATATCCACACTGCAAGCAAGTTTATCCATAAAGAAACTGGAATGACATATATCTAAATATATATATAAAAAAAACAATTTATAAGACAAAATCCTTACCACAGCAGTAGCACATGTCCAAAAACTTCTTCCAAGGTTTTGGTTAGTCCACCATGTTCTCAATGTTGGCGTAGATCCACAGAAACATAGGGTCGAATTATTCATTGTGTAAGCTTCAATCTCAAACCCTAATGCCGAATTAGTGATCTGCTATGTTTCCCACTTTCTTCTTCTCCTTCTTCTTCTTCTTCTTATTATTATTATTATTATTATTATTATTATTATAACATTCTCCCAATTTTAGCGGCAAAATGGCGAACAAAATTTGAGGGAAGCTCTCGACAGCAGTCCTTGACGAAAATGCCCTTAATAAATCCACACATGAAACGTTCTTGTGGTCGAATGAAATAAAAAATGGTTGGAAATGAATAATTGATATAAGTTGTATGTATAGGGTGCAAAGTGTCGAAAAAAAAATGTTTACGGTGCAAATTGATACAATCTTTTAGTTTGGGGTGTATTAGTGTCATTTAGTCAAAAAAAACCGTTATTTTTTGTACTATATGATTATATTTAGATTTGTTTTAGGGTTTTTATAATATCTATACATTTTTTGCAATCCAACGAATATAGATGAGCTTCTAAGGCCATCTCTAATGCTCATTTCTATCCATACAAATTTCTATGATATAAAAGAAAATTAGAAAAATATGCTCCAATGGGGTTTTCTATAACTGTTTCTATGTGAGGTGGAAGTTAAGTCATGTGGAAAATTTCTATCACTATTTCTACATATAGAAATGGTGATAGAAATTTTCAATGTGACATGGCATATCCTCATTGGATATAAGGCCATCTCCAATGGTATTTTCTATAAATTCATTCTATCATATGTTTTATGGTGCTTTTAATACATTTCTATATCTATTTAAAAATATAATTGTATATATAAAAAAGTCTCAAATACAGGTTCTCCAATGGTGCCATTTCTATCTTACTTGGAATTTATTTAAGAATGAGAGAGAATTAGTGGGTTTCTTATATATAATGAGGATGTGCCATGTCACATTGAAAATTTCTATCACAATTTCTACATGTAAAAATGCTTATAGAAATTCCCTGTATGACTCACTTTCCACCTCATATAGAAATAGGTATAGAAATTACCATTGGAGAACTTTTTTCCCTTTTCTCTTTTCTAATATAGAAATTTGCTTGGATAGAAATGACCATTGGAGATGGCCTAAGAAACACACTAATTCTCTCTCATTCTTAAATAAATGCAAAGTGAGATAAAAATGGCACCATTAGAGAAACTTTATTTGAGATTTTTCTATCTACACAATTATATTGCTAAATAGATATAAAATGTATTAAAAGTACCATGACACATATGATAGAAATGAATTTATAGAAAATACCATTGGAGATGGCCTAACTCAACGGCCCTCTTTCGTAAACGAGATGTTGCAAGTTTGAAATAAAATTGGCGAGTTTCACCAGCTAACGAAAAGAGTACATTTCAGCTACATTTTTCTAAGAGAGTTAACCGGGAAGGACACTCTTATTTGTGCACCTTGCTAGCTCATAACTTGACCATACTTTTTTTTTAAAAGCTATTTAACCTAGCTACCAAGTATGTTATGATCAACAAATTTGAGTGTTATTTCTTCTCTGTTTTACTTGTCGCTATTATCGTGAATTGGCAAAGTGGTTGCTAAGGGCACTTTACAAAAAACAAAAAAAAAATATTGCCTTCTTGCCAATTATGAGATCTTTTAATTTTCTATTAGTTATATTGTATTAAGGATGTTACTCATCCATTCTTATATTAATTAAGACTTCATACTCACTTTTTCTTTTCTTTTGTTTTTTCCTTTTTTTTCACATATTTTAATATATTGCATGGACTTGCCCCAAATGTGATGAGTTTTACTTCTTAGTGTCGTCCCTACCCGGTTAGAATATTTATCTAACGCTAAGTAATCCCCATATATATATATGATAAGAACCCAAGGGTTTACATTCTATCATTCATTATCCTAGCCCCCCCTCCTTCAAAATATACATACTCTCATATTATTTCACTAGGGTTATTAAGATTTATGACACGGAGAAGAATGAGCAATTCTAGTAGCCAACCAAACACCTCGCTAACATCCGAGAGTACACATGGAAGCAACGTATATCAAGGACTCGTAACTAACAAGTCAATTCATCGATCCTTTCTGCATATTCGAGTCACTCCCGTTAAAAATATATCTAAACCCGTTTAGATTCATAATATTACAACATGGAAAGCCCACAAAACTGGCAACCAATGAGCTCTAACCCAAATATTGTGACTGCCCACTCTTCGCATGAGTGGGCAGTGTTTGAACCCTGCCAGCGGTAGTTGGCGAGGTAGTTAATTGATCCCCTACAGGACATATGGTAAGACAAATATGGCCAATTTAGAGCGAAACTCAAATATATTTAGCTATTACTATCTTTTAATAAAATGTCAGCTCTAATCCTTGATTAGAGTTTTTTTTATAAAAGAAAAAAAAAAGACGATTATAAGAATCCTCTTAATAGGGCATAGCGAAGGACATGTGGAGTGATGTCATTTAGGGATGTTTTCGGTTTCAGTCAAGGTAAAAAGTTAGGGAGACTCAAACCCAAACCAAATTTCAAATTTTGGTTTCAGTTAGGTTAGATTTCAATTTCTTCCAAACCCAAACCAAACTTTTTGATTGGATTTTTATTCAATTTTCATATATTTTCTTTTTGAGAAAAATAAATAAATTGTAAGGTAACACTTATTTTGTTTAGAAAAATAATAACTCTATACTTTTACTAATTTTTTTCAAAAAAATATTAATTCTTACATTTATAGTATAGCTTCAATATTCATGATAACTTATAGACTTGTATTCTCAGTAGAGCTTGTAAATTTTAGTGACATAAAATTTTAAAAAGTGAAGAAGTATTATCTTCGAGCTATATATGCCATGCTTCGATTTAGTTTGGTTCGATTTTGCACTGCCATACCCCAAACCCAAACCAAATTTATTAGGTTTTAGTTCGATTTCTGGTTTTTATTCGGTTCTATTTTTAATAGATTATTTGGATCAGTATGGTTCGGGTGTTTAGTTTTCGGATTCTCCATAGGACCCTTAATGTCACTGGCTGCCTTATTGGCTTCACGATGATAATGAATGAATGAAAAGTTAAACCAGAAAGCTAGTCCATGAATATCTTTTTCAATAAGGCCATCTTTAATGTGATTTTTATTTTTTTCAAATCTATAATACATGTCAATGTTTAAAATAATTCTATATCTAATTGGTAATTTTTTTTATATAAGTAAAAGAAAAACATGCATACAAGATTAATCTTGAAGAAGCGTACATAAATCTATGATGATGTAAGGCGCAAAAGGTTTGTAGGATTGTGGTCTTCCAACGTCAAAATCTTGGAATGCTCAATGGAATCTCTCTCTGAGATGAGGAAAAGCAATAAAGCGTATAATGATTATAATTAAGGACCATAACCCAAAAGATGGGCTTTATTAATTCAAATAGAATCTCATCAATTCGAGTATTAGTTATGTACACATTGCAAAGTCTATACCCATTAGATGCACTAGATGGCCCGAAAAATAATTGATTAAATGTGTAACCAGAAGGATCAACATCGCTAAGCATCCGAATATCCAACAAGCATCCACTTGGACTACACATGTAGACATCCAACAATTATATTACAAACCCTTATGCGATCAATTAAGAGCTATCATAAATTTAAAACAATCGGGTGCATCTCATATGTCAGTATAGAATTATAGCGGCCTTCATTACACTCATATTTGTAAATAAACCCATCCATGGTCACCATGCTAACGCATTCAATGACATATATCGAGTATGGATGTGTAGCATGAAAATTACATTCAATTTGCATCAATCTTACCTCTTTCCAATTGGCTTGTCTTTAACCGTTTCAAACTTTATGTTAAACCATAATGGAAGATAAACATTCAAAGTCAATACAAAAATAAACCTATTTTATTCTGCAAAAAATAACAAATGTCTAAACAAAGCATCCAAAATACAAACTAACACTAAAATATCACACCATTAAATAACATATCACCCATATAAGCAGTATGCTCGTGAAACACCTTGGGCATTAAACCTTTGGCTAATGGATCAACAATCATGGAGTTTGTCCATATATGCTCTATAGAGTTTTGACAACTCTAAACTTTCTTTTTGACAACAAGGAACTTAATGTCTATATGATTTGACTTCAAAGAACTCATATTGCTATTTGAATAAAGCATAGCCGAATCATTGTCACAATATATCCTTAGTGATCTTCTAATACTGCCAATAACCCGCAATCCAGTCATAAAATTTTGCAGCCATATTATATGATTTAATGCCTCAAAATAAGCTATGAACTCTGTTGCCATGGTAGAAGGAGTTATGCGCATCTGCTAAACATTTTTCCGAAATATAGAGCCTTCAACCAGTAGATAAACATAGCCCGATATGGTTCTCTTACTATCTTGGCATCCTGCAAAGTTGAAATCAAGATACCTAACGATCTATAACTGATATGATCTCCAGTACGTAAGCATGTAATATTTTGTTCTCTGTAGGTACTGCATAACCCTCTTTACCACTTACTAATGATCCATACCAGGGTTACTTAAATATCTACCTAACATTCCTACTAGTAACACTAAATCCAGATACGTACATACTGAGACTAAACTTGTCGTCGGCATATAACATCAAGAAGATAATCCTGCTCCGACTAAACTTACGATATACACTGTTAGTCGAAATCAACCCTAGAAGGGGTGAACATGGTTTATGAAACTAAATGTGGAATTAAAAAGTTTCAAGGAAAGTTTTAAGAATAAAACTTTGACTAAGTCTATATCAAGCAAATGGCAATATAATCAAGCAAACTCAAGAGCAATTAATAAATAAGAGTGCAAGTAAATAATGAGCTTGAGTTAAAAAGACTGAACCAATTGAGCCAACAACGTTTTATTCTCGCGGTTCGGTTGTTAAAACCATAAGACCGCTCCTGAGTAGTTCCCCTGAGAAGCACTAACCGATTTTCTTACGGGTGAAAATCAAACATTTACAAGTGTAATCTTTCTCACAACACGCTACAAGTGTGATTCTTCTCACCACACTCAACATAAGAAACTCTCTTGCTAATCTGTGAGATAAACCTCTCACAATTTGATAATATAAATGATTTGGTGATGCACATCAATGATACAATAACTCTCAATTGTATTTGAAGATTACAAATAAAGCTCACACTAGAGTTATCAAATTTGATCAAGATTTATAGCTTAATGAAGAATGATTGATCAAAAGAAATAACTTGAATCTTTTGATAATGAAGATTGATGAAGAATATAAGTAAGAATGATTCAAAAGTTGTTCAAATGTGTCTTAGAAATCTAATATATAGTTCCAAA
The DNA here is from genome assembly GCA_021464415.1 of Lonicera japonica. Classification (NCBI taxonomy): domain Eukaryota; kingdom Viridiplantae; phylum Streptophyta; class Magnoliopsida; order Dipsacales; family Caprifoliaceae; genus Lonicera; species Lonicera japonica. Next base: position 46,658,982 of record CM038470.1, read on the forward strand.
GATGATATAGCCGTTTGAGAGAGTTGGTACAAGTTTAGTGCCAAAAATGGCAAAATATCATAAATCCAACGACTATATTATGAGGCATTAGTCGACTGATGGCCATCAGTAGACTGATCAAAGTTCATCAGTCAACTGATGAGCACTATCCATCAGGTCAAAATCCCAAAAATTAGACTTTCGCAATTTTACTCAAAATTCAATTCTAATGCTTGGGATATGCTAATACCATGTTTCTAAGACATCTATTTTCATGAGAGCCCAGAAATCATTCGTTTGAATTTAATATGAATTTATTTTGAAAACCTGCTTGTAAAAAGATGTGTTTTCAAAAGAATTCAAGTGCAAGCTTGTTTGAATCAATCTTTAAAAGGTGCATGAACATGTTTGAGCTATAAGTATTGATCAATCAAAAAACTTTACATAAATCCTAAGCACTCACTCAATTATCGAATTAACGAGTCTTCGAATGCTTTGATTTGTTTCTTTAATTTGATCTCCACTTGCATCATTTGTCTTGAAACTTTTCATCTATTCCTTTGATCTTTTATATTCATAAATTGCATTGATGGCATGTGTGATGAGATTGATCTTCCTTATCTTGTCCAATGCATTATTGAATTGATCGGATAGAGTTTTAATGATCCTTGTAATGTGGCATTACTTCCTTTGTAAAACCATGCTTTTTTTGAATTCATAAGATAGTGAACGACAAACTTAATTCAAGAAACATGTTAGATTACACATTATTAAGTTATTGCTATTATCAAAATAAGATTAAGACCTTCTAGGTCAACAAACACAATCATCAACCCGATTTACCTCAAAACTTTATATGAAAATGACTTGATGAAATTTTTGATACCATTTATAGGAAGCTTGCTTAAAGCCAAAGATGGATTTCTTTAATTTGCAGACCACATTCTCGAATTTCCTAATTTTCTAATTACACCATATAAGTTGTCTAGTCAATGTTGCCATTGAGAAATGCAGTCTTTACATCCATCTAATGCAGCTTACGTCAAAATGAGCCACAAATTCCATTATATTCCTAAAAGAGTCTTTCGATGAAACCCGTGAGAAAGTCTCTTTATAATCAATGCCTTCTTTTTGAGTGAAACCTTTAAAAAATAAACGGGCCTTATATATTTCAATATTACCGGTTGAATCCATCTTGGTCTTAAATATCCATTTGCAACCAATGGGTTTCGTACCTTTAGGTACTTTGACAAGATCCTATATGTCATTAGCTTTCTTGGGTTTCATCTCATCATTTATTGCATCACTCTACTTTTAAGACTCATAACATTTTATTTTATTTATAAAAGGGATGTCTAAGTCTCTCCCTTTACTTACAAATAAAGAAAACCCGACTCCAAATTCCCCATTGGTGAGACTCGAACCTGAGATCTCTCCCAGATCCTAGTGGGAACCTTCTCAATTAGGGTATACCACTTGCTCTTTGAGAATCAGAACTTTGTTTGGCTTGGTGGAAGTTGATTGGATCATCTTCCACTACTCATATATCAAACTAATGTTCTTGGAAAAATTCGATAGAGTCATCCTGAATCATACTTTTTCTTTTTCTAGTGGATCTCCTTAATAGCACTACCTCTCGAGGTTGTTGAGTTTTTTGTTCAGGAATTTCTTTAATATTGTCTTGATTGTCCTGATTTGCATATGAAACAATGTCAAGAATTTGTTTCTGATCATTGTTAATAGCAATAAATGGAATTTGAATAAAAACCTCCTCAAATGTATCTTCCCCCTTCAAACTAAGTATCATCAAGAAATTTGACATCTTTCGTCTCAAAAAAGACTTATTTGAAGGATTATAAAATTTATAACCTCTCGACCATTCAGTGTATCCAACAAAGTAGCAGCTAATTATTTTTAAGTCCAGTTTCTTTTCACTTGGCCTATATGGCCTTACCTCAGTTGAACAACCGCAAATGTGTAAATGCTTTATATTTGGCTTTTTGCTTTTCTATAGGTCATAAGGTATTTTAGTTACTGCGTTACTTGGAGCTCTATTTAGAATGTATGTTGTAGTTTTTAGTGCTTCTCTCAAGAGTATTTATGATAAGGAAGAATGTCTAATCATACTTCTTACCAGTGTTCCGTTTCATCTCCAAGCAACACTGTTCATGCTAGGTTTCCCTTGCATAGTATATTGTGGGACAATTTTGCATTCCTCACGGTAGTCAGATTTCACAACCTTAATTTTCTTGCCTAGTTGAATTTCAACTTTAGCTTTGAAAGCCTTAATAACATGTCAAGCTAGTGACTTCTCTTGAATGAAATTTAAGTACCCATAACAAGAATAATCATCTAAAAACGTAATAAAATATTATTGGCCATTCCTAGAGGTCGTTAGGAATGGTCTGTGGATATATGTATGAATTAGTTATAAGACATCTGAACTCCTGTTAACACATAATTTCATTTTGTTCATCTATTTTCCTTTAATATACTTAACACAAACTTTGAAATTTGATAAGTCAAAGCTATCAAGAATTCCATCTGACACAGGTTTTTCATTTCTCTGTTTAAAGATATGTTTTAAACGCTTATGCAATAATATAAAATAATTCTCATTAGTTAATTTACATTTTGTACCACATGAAGTGGTTTACAGAGATTTATGGCGTGAGACAATTGTATCCAATATATATAAATTATTAATCAAAGAACCAATAGCAACCGTATTTGAATCTTGAAAAAGATTAACTTTATTATTTTCAAATGAACAAAAACTGAATTTGTCCAAAATATAAATAGAAATTATATTCCGTCTAAATGGCAGTACTACTTAATACTTTTCCAAATCCAAAAAATGTAACCACCCAGGTTTTCCCCCAAAATGGCTAATCCAAGATAATAACAAGCTTACAATCAATATGCATAATACGAATACAATTAAATATATACATATATATATATGTTCTTTATTTTGATAATTAAATCAAAAATACATTATTAAAAGTGTTATTAACAATTTATCTATTTTAGTCTTGGCAAAATCCAGTGAGCGCAAAATGATTATTATAAAAGGATTAAGCTATCAAGATTGTAAAGCCAGTGGACTACTCCTAAAGATACCAAGACTGGAAAGGCAGTGGACTACTCCTAAAATATCATAAAAAAAATTCAAGAGGATCAAGTGAAGAAGATCCATCATGAAGAAACTTAAGAAGAATAAAGTTCGAGAAAAGCTCAAGACATAAAAATAAGTCAACCTGCTAAGGTTGACTTGAGTCCACTTGCAAAAAGTGACTAGTCCACTAGCATAAAAGGACTAGCTCACTTAAAAAAGGTGACTCAAGTCCACTTGCAAAAAGTGACTAAGCCATTAGTCCTCCTTCTCAAGGTGACTTAAGTCTTCAAAATTCAAAGAGTGGCCTATCCTTTTAAAGGTGACTTAGGTCTTCAAAATTTAAAAGTGGCCTATCCTTTTAAAGGTGACTTAGGTCTTCAAAATTTAAAAAGGACTTATTGATTTCAAAACTCAAGCTCTCTTCTCTTCTATCCCAAATCACAAAGTTAGTTTTGCAACGGCTCTCTTTATAACGGCCATATTTCTTTGACTATAACAAAAATGAAATAAAAGAACACGCATATAATTACTTTGAGTTTTACAAAGTTATCTTAAGAGTATAATCATCTTATTCTAAAGAGCTTAAGAGTTTTTCTTATAAGTTATGTTTTAATTTGAAAACTTTCTCATTATTCATTCTGAAAAGCAATCCTAGTGTTTAATCACTACAATTATCATTTTAAATTTGTGAGAGGTGTCTCATATATAGTTAGGAAGAGTGAAATCTTGTGAGTGTGTGGGTATTATCACACTTGTAGAGGTTTAATTTTTGCTCATAAAAGAAGATTGTTGTAAAGAGGTTTTGGTCTTGACCTGCAAGAAAATAGTATAAAGAAATTTCTTGAGTACTAACTTCGAGCGTGGATGTATGTTGGAAACCGAACCGCATAAACAAAATGACTAGGATTAATGATTAAATTTCTCTAAACTAAAACTGCTTTACATTTCAAGTATTTACTTTACTTTGTTTGAGTTTGTTGTTAGTTATAATTTCTCATATTCAAAAGAACTTTTGAAAATAGAGTATTTGCCATAAACCCTGTTCAACACCCCCCCCCCCCCCCCCCCCCCCCCCCCCGGGTTAATCCTCCATCAACACATATAACAACATAACAACAATATATATATATATGCAGGTCATAATTATCCAAAGTATCAATGGTGGGTCCCCCATCACAAAATACCTAGCACAATATTGAGGTTTAGTATTTTCACATAAACATCAACTTATAATTAGTCCTTCCATGCAGTAATCAAATATACATGGCAAATTTTGTCAAATTACTAGCCTTTCTTTGAACCAACTTATTCTTCAGATGAAAAACTTGACAGTCATCTTATAATTGTTAGCATAAGTATGCATGTTAATAGCCAAAAAATAATCTTCCTTTGGGCGGATTATTATTCGCATGAATGACAAATACGCGCATCTTAATAATCAAATTTATGCAATATAGTTTACTTTGCCTATTTATCTTTTCAATTAATCTATTTCATAATATCAAACGATCTATGTTGCGCATTCTTATGGTTTGAAAAATCCAGAACATCTATAACGATAAGAATAACAAAGCACAAATATCATCTTTCCCATGTATTGCAATTTTGAATTCCTGGCAATCTGGAGACTTGCGTACCGATATGGATTCTTTAGGGTTTATACCAGTATGACTAGAAAACTTGATGCTAGTCTCTCCTTTTCAAGGAACTTCCCTGTTATCAATATCTTTACTCCTTTTCTTGTTATTAACTCGTAACTAAGAACACCGTCAATTATTTAAAAAATATTTTATATTTTATCTCACAATTTTTTATTTATATTTCAAAATTATTTTCCATTTTTATATAAATATTTGCAATCCTTAAAATTCAAATAAAAAAAAATAGGATTTATTCTCTGACTTCCGAACAATTTTTAAAATACGATTTATTTTAAAAAATACTATGTAACTACTAAATATGTTTCATGTTATTTACAATTACTGTATACTATGAAATTAAAATTAACTTTAGAATATATCTAGTAACTCCATCCTTTAAACAAAAATATAAACCAATCTTTTAAATTTTTCATCTTAATTATTTGGGTCTGACAAAAGGTGGAAGAGGATACAGACTTCAATTCTTCCCATAAAGCATGGTCTCTGTTTGATCAGGTCAGAAGCAGTAATGTTTTTTCCTCTTTTTGATAACATGTTTGGTTGGTGGGGGGTGCATGTCAATAGAAGGAAACTATTTCCAATACACATATACTTTCTTCTTCTTGTTTGTACTTATTACTCATTCAAGATTAATTGATATACGTTCTGGTTAATTTATTTATACTTACGATAAGAGCGAGTGTACTAATTTAATTGATAAAATTATTTGAATTTAGTAAAAATATTTAAATTCGAGTTTATTTAGATTGCGTTTGACGCACAGGATAAAAGGGTGGGATCTTATCCTATATTTGGTGTTTGTCGGATTAGATATTCGGGCAAATTATTTATCCGACTTAACTTTCTTATCCCATCCAGAGATGAATTAACAAATCCTACCTAAGAGATGGAATTGTTTTATCCCATCCGGATGGGATTAAATAATCCTATCTTACGCTCTTATCCGACTCATCAAAGAAAAAAATTTACACCTTCCTTTTTTTATAAATATATATATATATATATGTATATACAAGCTCACAACAATAAAAAAATAATTTTGTAATGTGAAAGGATTTAATGCAACATACCAAACTTTTGTGCCTCTTTTGTAATGTGATATATTACCCTTATTTTCAGTTTGAATTTCTTAATGAAATTTTGTGAAAATGATTTACTTATTATAGAGATTTGTGCACCAAGCGTCGTGAAAAAATTCATCCGTACAAGCTTCCAATTAAAACCCATTAGACGAAATTGGATAGAAGGTTGTAATGGAGATGAGCCAAGCCCAAAGAACATTACACTCTTAATTTAAAACATTCTATTAAATATAGTGGACACTTTTTTAGGTTTGATGCCATCCCCAATATTTCTTTAAAGAAATGTACTGGGGAAAAATTTAGCAGACACGGTGATATGTCGTAAATATATTTATTAGTGAATATGTCGATCACAATTAAACCTTCTTACAAAAAATTTACTACTGATAAACACACAGTAGACATAAATGTGTAAATTGTGTGCTGGTAGAATTGATTGTTTTGTTTAACCCAAACATTTTCATTGTTTGTATTAAAGAGAGATTTCTGTACAAATTCACAGCAAACATGTTGTGGACCAGCTCATACGTCTCATCTAGTTGAAAAGGTAATTAATGCATACATAGTGGTTTGTAATAAATTCATACAACATTTTTAAAATATCTTCTAGAAGAACTCCAAATTTTCGTTCTTTTTTTTGTTGGTTTCAATTAGGATAGGAATTCAATAAAAAGTATTTTTTTTTTCACACAAGTGCATTAAACTAGTAGAGTTTAATTAGCACGAACATATATACATGTATAGAATCAATTAATTATTATTATAGTCGACCTCAAAAATAACCTAATTTAATATATTTGTAAAAAATACAAAACATAATAAATAAATTAAAAACTTATTTGAATGCGGTAAATAAATTGAAGAAGAAAAATTATGAACAATGCTCGAAAGAATCTGGTCCAAAATAGTGTATTTATGCTGCTTCTACCTTTTTTTTTAACCCAAAAAATAAACACACCAATTTAATTTATAAACAGAATTATCCATATAAAAAGTTCCCCCACTAGTCTAGACTCCTTTCCCCCATTCACATCAAAGAGGACTAGAGGAGCTCATCATGCAGAAAGGGGGGGGAGAAGTGACAAAAAGTTTTGTACAAGAACAAACCATCTTTCCCTAAAGTGGCAACCTTATCCACTACCTTGTTAGCTTGCCTATATCCAAAACTCATCCGAACTCGTTAGAAGCCATGTCTAACACGAAAGATAAAAATGTGGGATATGATAATTTTATTATATTTTATATTTGGTACTTTTTGGAGATTGGATATCGGGGTAGATTATTTATCTCACTAAATCTTCTAATTCACTGAAAAAGTTATTAACGAATATCACGTAAGAGGTGGGATTGTGTTACCCTGTCCGATGGAATTAAATAATCATATCCGAATCTTTAATCCAACACGTCAAACGCATTAAACTTACGCATAAAACCGAAAAGTCGGTTCAGTTGCCGATTTAATCATTCAGTTCGGTTAACAGAATCATGCACACCCAAATTCGCCCAACTGATTGGAATGACAGCTCCTATATGTGCCAGCAATTCCAAAATTGCCAGCTCCATTCGTATTGACTTTATACTTCGTATGATTAGAAGGCATCTGCCCTACATAAGTAACAATAGCATTTTCAGGCATTTTCGTTTCTCGTCAATCAAACAACCCATAAATAACGTAGCAACTTTTTAAAAACAGAAATGTCTGATAAATTAATGTTATTATTGAGAAAAATGGGCGTCAGTATCTCTAAGATTGTTACGTGTTTAATTAATTTATTTATTTATTTTATAATTTATTATTTATATTATGAAAAATATATACTGGTTAGTTAAATTTGAGAGAAATTGTCGGGATTGAGATTAGTTGTTTGTTTTATTGAAGAAATGGGTATGTTAGTCAAAGTGGTAGAGTTTGTTAGTGAAGTAGTAGAGTTTAGCTAGTGGGGGTAGTGGAATGTGTTTGCTTGTCTATATAAGTCTCTTCAATGTTAATAAAATATATGTCAGATATTTGAACTAAAAACATATTGAAGCTTTTCTTTAATGGAGATCAGGTTCTCCCCAATTTGAACCAAAAGAAATTTTCATCCCCCTCTAAGCATACTTTCTTTCCCATTCTTATTTTTATTTCTATTGTACAAATGTGTTCGTATTAAAGATATTATAATCGATCTACAAAACTTAAATCCATGAAAAGCTTGATACTGGACAAAACTGCGCAAATCTGTATCGCGCTCTCCGCACAACGAACATAAATGGAGAGGGAATAATATGATGAGAAAAAAACTTCGCGCGCAGCAGTAGGAAGATTATTGCTCTGTAATATATTACCAAAGAAAAGTTTTAATTTTTGGAGGAACTAGGGTATGTCCATGTTTCCGGAACTATGGAAAAAATAATAGGATATTTTTCTAAGATCTTTCCTCGCAAGAAGTTAAAAGATTTTGTTCACTTACTTTCAAATTATAAAAAGTTCATAGTCATATTAACTGCAGAGTCTCCTACCACATGCTTGATTTAGTTATAAAATAAAAAAATATCAATTAATCTGGCTCCGTTTGATAACAACATGAAAAATAATAAGAAAAATACTTTATTTGCGTAAGAAGTTGGAAAATAAGTTGAGGTATGTGATGAGATACTCTCCATCTCATGCTCATTTTTATGAATAGATATCATTTATCTTTCATTATTTTTTTGAAAAAAAAATATTCATCAACCATTAAAGAAAAAAAATCCATTGAAAAAGTCACAAAGGAAGAAGACATCTCACCACATGTCTCAACTTATTTTTCAACTTCTCACAAAAATCAATTATTTTCATAATTTCTCACAAACACTATTTGAATTTTTTGTATTACTAAAACAAAACTTTATTTTACCACCCTCTCCTCCACCTCTTTACTCAATGGTTAGAAACAATAATCAACCCAATGTGGGACAAGATAGCATGAAGATGTACACTCGGTTACAATCATCCAAGTGTGATCCTTTACGCTTATCATATCTAGGGATTATGATATCTCTATGAAATGAGCAATATGCTCATTTACTATGCAACTTATGTTTGCCCAATGTCATATGAGTGTTAAAGTTGTTACTCGGTTATCTTTAGCCGAGTAAGTGTAGGTTTTCTCGATACAATGGGCCCTAGTAAGATCTAGAGATGTAAAGTAAGGGGGTGGTAAGATGGTGTGTTTATAATAAAAAATTAAAAACAAAGGGGCAAGGTACAGAGGGTGTTTGTGACAAAATATGAGAGGTGGATTTATCACCGCTCAATTTCTAACCGCTTGGATTCGATCTCTAAGATTCCAAGTATGCTTAGAGCATCTCCAACCGTCTTGTATATAATTTTGGTTGGTGTAAAATTTACACGTTTTGTAAAAAAAATAGCCTCCAACAGTCTTTTAAGAAACTTTGACACCTAGAATTTGTGTAAAAAGATTGTGTAAAATACCAAATTTACACATCCACGTCATCTCTCTCACTCTAATTTTTTACAAGCACTTTAAAATGATATAACTAAAAATCTAAAATTTAGTTTTTAATAGAATTTATATATTTGAAATCTACTAATTAAGAGCTAAAAAATAAGATCCATTGTGACTATGAAACTATGTATAAAAAAATTTCATACAAAATTATTGAATATTACATATAATGATATAATCCATTTGTGTGATTTTCATTGGTCCATTTAAATTTTACACGGGTACCACTGGAGTACAAAATCGATCTATGTATAATTTATGTCTAAAAGTCCCTTAAACGTAGGATTTTACACAAAAAATATACACAATCATTGGAGATGCTCTTAGGTTGTGTTCTTTTTTATGGATTTTAAGATCATAGGATTTGAAAAATCATAGGATTGTAAAATACCATTATTTTAAAAGTGCATAATTTATCAATTCTTTGTTCTTTTTAATTATGGGATTTAACAATCAAAATCTCAAGATTTTAAAATCATGTGTTCTTTTGCATGATTGAGTTCATTTCATGGGAAAACTTATGCAATGATAAAAAAAATTGAAAAAATAAACAAGCAACGATGGAATTTAAAGCAATTATGGCTATGAATTTATCATTACGTTAGATAATCACATTAAAATTATTACTATTCATACAATAAAGAGTATCATTAATGATATGTCGGTGCAATCTTTGATAATTGAAACTAGAAAAAATATATAAAGTACTAACATCAATTTAAAAAAAATTAACATATACGAAAGCTAATAAAATTAAAGAACACAGCCTTAAAACTAAATGTTTTTAATAATAATAGTTGAAACACTAAAAATCAACTAAAATAATTTTGTCATGATTAGGTGAACAAAACAATATGCTTATGGCGATTCTTCTTTTCGGCAACCCCATTTTGTTGAGGTGTATACGATCAAGTAGTTTGATGGACAATTCCATGAAGTTTAAAATACTCCTATAAAGTGGTAGACATATATTCACCTCCATTATCGTTTCGAAGTACCTGGATAGTAGCATTATATTGTGTACTAATATGTTTATGAAATCGCTGAAAACAAAGAACTAACTTCACTCTTAGACTTCATAGGACAGATCCACGTCATTCTAGTGCAATCATCAATAAAAGTAACAAATCCAACGGAAACCACTCAAAGAAGTATTAGGAGAGGGGCCCTAGACATCAAAGTGAATTAACATAAAAGGAACTGAGCATTTATTTAATGATGATGAAAAAGACGTACGATGACTCTTTGCCACACATGTTTCACACTAAAAAATAGAAATATCGACATTCTTAAAAAGTTTAGAAAATAACTTATTTAAGTAGCTAAACGATGCATGACCCAAACGACGATACCACAACCAAATTTCATCTTCAACTTTTCCTCCTCGGGTAGTGCTAGTTTGTAGGGTCTATTGTAACTGATTTGTGCTCTTCACTGCCAGGTCCAATTAATACAATTTTCCCCGCCTAATTCCATAATCAATCGTCTGCCTCGGCTGAATATCTTAAAAACACAATAAGTAGGTCAAAAAACGACAATACAATTTAGAGCATTAGTAATTTGAGTAACATACAGTAAATTATAATTGAGTGAGGGAACTATGAGCACAGAGACTAAATTCATGGAATTGGATAAAGAAATTGTCCTTTCACCAATAACGGGAACTGGATCACCATTAGCTGTAGAAATGAAATTGTTTGATGAAGGGGTGAAAGTAGTGACATGTCTGGGATTGAATGTCATTTGATCAGTAACACCATAATCAATTATCCATGTATTATTTAAAACATATGCAGAATTTAAAGCCTTACCAAGTATGCCAATGGTGGTAAGTAATCCTGAGGCCTTCTTACTATCACCCTAATTCTTCTTATTTGAATTACGATCCCGATAATGATCCCACTAGTCTAGATAGCCACTTACTTGATAGCACCCTTTTTTAGGATGTTCGGTTTGTCCACATAACGAACAAGGAGGATATTGGGACTTGTTTTCCCAATCTTGATTGCGAGTCACGAGTTTGGTGTGCTTGATGCCAGTTTAAGTTTTTTCGGAGCTGATCTTAATGGTTCTGTGGGACACGGTTGCAAGCTACTATTGTCGCAGCATCAGCATTAGCAAAGTCATTATTCATAGTTTTTCGTTGAAGGTCTTCTCGACAAACCAGTGCATATATTTCTTCTAATTCTAGAATAGGATCTCTGTGTAAGATTCCACCACGGATCTGTTCAAGTTCGTTGTCTAAACCAGTAAGGAATATGTGAATTCGCAAACGTTGAATTGACTTTCTGTAAGATTCGATATCATTCGGACTTTTCATAACTACTTTATCGTAATGATCTAATTCGCTGAAAATTTTCATGAGTTTTCCATAATACTCAAAGAGAGATTGGCCACCTCATTTAGCTTTAAATGCCCTTTAATTCAAGGTAAAAACTTGTAATTCGTCGCTCCATCATAAAAGGCTTTAGATAGAGACTTATGGATTTCTTGTGCAGTAGGAACCTGACGCGAACCCGGATCGTCTTTTCTAGCCAGGCTAATGGATCTGCAACCCTTAACATCGAAGACGCAAGAACCTTGGAATCACGCGAAGTTGATGGAAGGCAGAAACCTCAACCCAACGCTTAAAGAAGCGTGAACCTTGGTATAGTCGAAGACAAACAATCAATTGATGGAGAATTGATTGATATGTCAAGAACAATTGAATTAATCAATTCAACATGTTCAACATGTTCTTAGAGAACACGAAGAGAAAACTCTCAATATTATTAATCATCAAACTCATCATAATAAAACAATAATGTGCCTCCTTTAAATAGGAGTAAACAAAGCCTTAGAATCCTAATTCAAAAAGGAAACTAATTCCTACTTAGAAAAGAAAAATAATAACTCCTAAAATATTCCTAACACAAAAAGGAAAATAATAAACAATCTAAAATAAGCCCAAAATAATTCTAAAATAATAATAACTCTAGAAAATAATTATCTATAAATCCTTGGGCTTTAAGAAATATAAAATAAATAATTAAATTCTTTAGCCAGCCGGTCATGAGAACACGCAAGAACATAGTGCTAATTTCTTGGCTAGGCTGGATCACATCAGAACCCGAATATAGCGCTTCATAATCTCCGGTTTCATGGACATCAAAAGCCATCTTTTCACCCTCTGATTGTCTGGATACTACGCTTCAGATTCTGGAGTTCCTTCTTTTGGAATCGGAGTCGTACCCCGAATAAACGAGAATTTTTGTTTCTCCGCAATATGCATCTCCATGAGTTGAGATCATAGATCATAATTAGTTTCATCTAACGTAACCCCGATGTTGAATGTAGAACTTTCAGTCTGAACTATTATTAGGGAGGATTCCTTCTTTGATGATTTAGTAATTGCAGTTGGATCAATAACCATTATGTAGTATTAGAATTAAAACTGAAAAAAATATATGCAAATTCTGGAAAAACGGAGGCTAGATTTGAGAACAGACGGTTAAAAAACCTGGGAACCGATCTAATATAGTTAAGAACTGGTCAAGAAATTTTTAAATCGATCAAAAATAACTGAACTAATGGAAGAAATAATGCACTGGATCTAGTTTTGTTACTCATAGATTGAATTTGAAAAAAATGGAGACTACAGTTGCATCCGGAGCAGTCAAAAACCTCGGGAACCGGTCTTGGGTGTCAGAAAACCGATTAAAAATGAGCCAAACCGGTCAAAAAAAACTTTCGGCTGAAAAAACCGTTGATTAACGGCAAGCTGACAGCGTGACTAACACCGTTAACGGCGTGACTGACAGTGGCAAAACGGTTTGGATTCAGGTGGCGCGTGAGGGCACGTGTGGGCTGTTTTTGTGTCGTTGCAATCGTCTTGGGCAAACGATCAATGTGGTATAGTTATTTTAGGGTTTTGCGAAGGATAGAGTAAAGATCCATGTTTGTGCATGAAATCGAGATTTTTGGATTTTTTTAGCTATTTTGAAAATCGAGGCACAGCTATGGCTCTGAAATCTAGGTTTGTAAATGAAATTTGGTTGGAGATTTTATAGGAATGGCGGAAAAAAAGATCGGATCCCTCTGATACCATCTTTAGATTAAAAGAAAGGAATTTTAATAAATTAGATCTTATTATAATTAATGATACAATAGGAGCCCTATTTATAGGGTCATACATAATGAGAAACTAAATAGCATAAGGAAACAAACTAATAAGGAATATTCTAACATAGAGCAATGAAAAATAGCAGATAACATACTAGAACATTTTATAATATATGATCAAATACATACCACTTGCCATAATCATATTAAAAGATCTAATTTTACATACTATATATAACGGGTTTAACTAGTTGCGTTTGAAATCTTTCTATGAACTTGAGTAGCTCAAACTCATAATCTTATAAATTTATTACTTCGTTTATCTCAAATTAAAATTCTTGTATTTTCATTGTAATATTTTAAATTAAAAGTTTTGTCTCAAATTCAAATATTTATATTATAGTGTTCCAATTAAATGTTTAATTTTAAATAAATCAATCCTTCTGATGACAATGGAAATAATAAACTTATTTGAGTTGTGCAGAGTTATTTTTATTGAGAGGAGTGGAATGTCAATGTCAAACCATTCATATTACGTAGAGGTTTGATGAAGAGATTTGATTTTGATAATAAAGATATATTGCATGCTGTTGAAATGCAGAGGTTATGAAACCATACCTTGTCTTTATACAAAATACCCCATTATTAGATATAAAGCGGGATTCTCAAAATCTCAAACTTTTTGAGCAGATGCGAAAAGAGCATTACTCAATTATCTAAATCACGTGATTTACTAAATTATATCTCAAAATCACACCAAAAGAATATATGCTTATTAGATTTTCCAAAATAATTATTTTCCCAAATCCGGAATTTTAGAGAATCTAATAAAATTGTAAAGATAGAAATTTAAAATCAAAATTGTTGATCAGGTATCATCCAAGGCCTATGAGAATAATGACAAAAATAAAACAAGAATTTAAGTAACAAAAATAATTGATTTTAAAAAAAGCTCAGGGCCCTATCAAAAAAATTTAATATAATAAAATACTATGGTATCTTTGTACTTCCGACACTATGAAAATAAATAATGAGGTATTTTTCTAATATCTTTTCTCGCAAGAGGTTAAAAGATTTTATCCACTCACTTTCAAATTAAAAAACTTCAATTTCTCGTAAATGTTGAAATAATAGTATTTAACCTCAAATAATAATACACAACATTCAATTTTATGTTGTTTTTACATTTTGGTACAAATCACCAACTCATGAAAAAGTAGTGCAGTTAATTTTCATTACTATATGATATTAAATTTTATAAAAAAGTCCGAAAAAAGAGATGAGTGATTAGTGAAATGTTTTACAACTTTTTTCATGAAAAACTATATTTTAACCACGCCCAATGAAATTTGATTAGTTGAAAAACTGAAAAGGTGATATAAAAACTCCACCTCCTTTCCAACTTTCATTGATTGAATTAGGGTGTAACTGATGCAACTATTAGCTATACCCCTAACATCTTAACGCACTCAAAAATATAGTGCAATACTTAAAAAGCACTATATTTTTGTCAATTTTAATGGGCCACAATATGTTTCAGAAGTGTCAATAATTACACTCTTGAATTTCTTGTCTACTCAGTAAATTTTTAGTATTTTTTATCGAATACACCCTTAGTATTGAATATTTTTTTATCAAATATATCCCTAGTATTAATTAGTTACTAAACTAATAAATTAGGAGAAAATCCTAAGGGTTTTTTCTCAGTTTTTTCTCTTTGCACAGTCGTTTTGAAATGATTTGACAAAATATAATGTAAAATGCCTATATTATGTAAAATGCATTTGCTAATTATAAAATGTTCTTGTTGCTATATGGGATTTTTTTCTTTTAAAATCATTTTTGCTCATTAAAGATCATTGGTTTTGTATAAAACATATGTACTTAAATATTATATCAATAATCATCAATTTTAACTAACAATGCACCATTATATGGTTCGGGTTTTAACTAAGGCAGTGTTTTTTCAATTTTTAATCAAGATTCTTGAAATCAATCTTCACATTTTCAAGACTAAAAGTAAGGCTGAGCAAAGAACAATTGCCCACCTATAATTACTTTTAAAAGATAGAAATATATTTATATAAGCAAGCCTTCCCCTCTTTAGATTTAATAATAATATTAATCTCGCCTCCCCATTCTAAACAAAAATAAAATTAATACTAATTTTTTTTTAATTTAATAAAATTTTACTTTACTTTGGCTAAAATTGATCAAATCAAACATAGAAAAAAATGCTAAAAGAAAAGATGGGCGGGTTATAGGAAGTATAGAGAGGTGAAAGTTTTAGGCGTTCAATATTTATAGACATTAGAGAGAGATTTAAAAGAGATAAAAAAAAGAGGAAGATCTAAAACAAAAATTGAGAAAAATGTTGAGGGTCAATTGATGAAAGAGAGTTAGGTTTTGTGTTTAGATTTTAGAGAGATACATTTACTTGAGAAGAGAGACCCACACATTTTATTCCTTTTTTTCCATTCATTCTAAGCTAAAAATAACCATTACCCTTAAATCTCTTAAATCAATAGCATTCTTGACCCTTAGATATTATTTGTTGTAATCGCATCAACGATGCTTAGTTTTGTACATCAAATAGCATTCTTGACCTTTAGATATTATTTGTCGTATTAATTTTGTACTATATGTATAGATAGCCAAACCAAATCCAAAGCATCACTTGAGCTACATATCAAACTAATTATTTCATTCATATAACAATTTATTCTTAATACAATTGCAACTCTCTTCCTCTCATTAATAGTACAAATACATGCACACCGGACCAGGGGAACTACCCTTCTTGAAAATCAATCTTTTCGTGTGTTTAAATATATATATATATATATATAAAGAGAAATCCAAGTCTCTCTTAATCTTATAAATAAAAAAAAACTCCCCTCCCACCACCTCCATGAGTCGAACCCTTGGCCTCATGGCAAGAGTTGAGATTGCCTACCACTAGGCAATCTTAATTATTTTGTAAGCAACTTTTGTTGAACTCGGACCATCTCTCATCAACTATTTTTTTTTTTTTTTTGATAGGAAACAAAAGTAAAACATATTAAAACTCAAGAGATACAAGGCAAAAGATTCTAAAATAACAAAGGACAAGGCATCCACTGATATAACATCCTTATAATCTCTCTCTTATCAACTATTATACTGGAAAAATTAAAAAGAACAGAAAATTGAAGCATGCTCTTAAAACACAAGTAATGCTACACTTGGCGAGTATTTTTACCACCTATTCTTACTAGCGTGCATTACATGGATTGTTACTTCACAAAATACAACAAAGGTGCAATCGATGAAATGCACCTGGTAAGAATAAGTAGTAAAAATCATAAGAAAGAAAAGCATTTTCCCTTAAACACTAAGATGTTACCCTACCTCATGGAGATTTTAAATCTGGTTAGCCAGCAACTCAAAAACACTGGTTATGGCCTCTGTATTTCTGATCAATATTTACTACTAAAAACTAATTACTTGCTACTAATCACTGCTTACTCCTCAATTAACAGGAGAAACTGCCAAAACACAAGATGCGTTAATATCCGGACATCGCCCACACAGCTTTTAGAATATAGCCTCGTCTGCAAATGCAATAATAAACTAAAGGTTTAGTATGTGTGCAACAAGCAGATTGAAGTAGCTCAAATAGACCATAAAAAATGTAAGGGTTATTTGGCCTTTGACCCCCATTAACTGTGCCATAACTAGCTTTGACACCCATGCTATTGTACCTTTGGCCCCAATTTTGAACAGTTTCCGCCCATTGACCAATTGTTCCGTCTGTGACCACAAATATTATGCAAATGTTCCTAATTTCTCCATCTGTCTTTTGTTCAATTTTTTTCCCCAAATCTAATTGAGAGATTCGGCAAGATGAGGAGAGCAAAAGGTGAGGAGATTGTGGAGGAATTTATGGGAGAGTTGAGAGTGCATAAGAGATGTGAATGGATGGGAATCTAGGGTTTAAGATGAGGTTGGAGAGACAGAGTAAGCATATGGATCCACCTTCTAGGTTTTTTTATTCTATTTTTTTTTTTGGGGATCAGAACAGAAAATTTATTGATATGATTAAAAAAGAGATACAGCTACATCAACAAAAAAAAGTAGAGAACAAAGGATAAGGCGTCCACCGAAAACTCTACCAGGCTTAACAAGAATAAAACTAACTGCCTAGGGCCCAACAAACTGAGAAATCAACACCCTACAACGCTAGCACAATCCAAGAAAAACAGGAAGCAATCCGAAGCATCAAAAATCCCCCAAGCTTTTGCCCACTGCCCAACTAGGGTTTTGATTATGAGTGAAGTACGGTGGCCTTGTGAGCATGTTAATGGAGGCAAATTTAATGGAGCCAGAGGTGTAGCAATCTGCTTTTTACTCTTCTCCAGATTTGTGTGCGATTATGAGTGCTAGTTTGCGAGAGGGGAGGAATGGGGTCTTAGATCAAGGTAGTGTCAATTGTAGAGAAAGCTAGAGAGAGAGAAGAGAACGTTTTTAAAATAGACATATAGAAGAACCCATTAATATGGAGATACATGAATATTTGCTCAAAGTATGATAGCTTTTTGAAGCATTTGGAATTGGGTTTCGATTTGCGCAAGGTGAAGAGAAGAAAGAAATTGATGAGGGTGCGAATGTGCGATCCATTCTGGCCTCGCCGCCAGCTAGCCTGCATCACTGCCAATCTCAATGAGGGGATTCAAAGGGATTGCATCACTGCTGATCTCTTCCACTCGACAAAAAAAATTTTAGTCTCATTTTAATAATGAATTCCTTCTTCTCAACTACACATATATTTAATATGCTATGTTGCCATCTACCATTTTTCCTTTCTCACTGGAGCCATAAATCTTTTCCTTTCTCACCAGAGCCATGAATATCGGCTTTCTGTTAGTGTTAGTTTATCCATCAACTCACGTCATAATTTATTCTAATCTTACAGATCTAGTCCATTTTATGTCTGTAAAAATTGGCAATCGAAAATGAGGAAAGAGAGAAGTTAGAGATCTGTTGATGGAAGAATCCAGCATCGGCTCTGAGAATCTTGAGAGTAGTCAATACTCATGGAGGCAGAAGAGAGAAAACGCATAAGAGACACATTTTTCCAAAATTTTTTATTAAACCAAAGGGTAGTTTAGGGCTTTAGTTTTAGCCAACAAAGGTTTGACTCTTATTTGAACAAAAACCGTCCAAAATGGGGACCAAAGGTATACTGTAAATTTTGGGTGCCAAAGCTAGTTATGGCACAATTAATGGGGGCCAAACGCCAAAATGTAAATAAGAGTTGGTAATCTTGGATCAAAGTACAAGATCAGTCACTAAATGGAAACAGAAATCGCTGTTGAAAAGTATGTACCGTCGCCCTCATCTATGTTGAAGTCATCTTCGTCATCATCGAAATCAATGTTCTGTGAATTATTCAAAGTTGAGAATAGAGTGTTATCTTGCAGTGGTACTATGAATAACATGTTATGTTTCATGTACAAATATCAAACCAATGGTTTAGGTTGGACTGCATTGAAAAAAATATATAAAAAAATTAGGATCCGGTCCCTCAGTTCGAACATTTTTTTTAAGGATGCAGTCCTTGGCACATACATATTTTGCGTAACCTAAGTCAAATTCCATATAACTTGATAAAGATACAAATACTGTGAAATTAAGTCATCGCCATAGGCAGATACCGGGCGAGAGACATATAGGTTTTAAAATATATATATATGAGATTGCATCGTCTAAAATTTTCATACTATGGACCAGATCCTAAAAGCCCCATAGAAAAAAGGGCCTTAGTGACTTTTGTACCGGTTAATATTATGAAATTAAAGTTTAGTACCTAAAGATTAGAAAGTAGGCTCGGTATTTGATTTTCAATGCTGTCAGCCTTCTGATAACTTGAGTACCAAATTAATATGGATGAGATAAAAAGTTTTAGACAAAACCTGATTGTAATCACCATCATCGCTGAATTCTTCTTCCTCTTCGGCTGCTTCATCATCTTCTTCCTCATCCTCACCTTCTTTCTTTTCCTTTTCACCTTTATCATCTTGTCCCTAGGTGTTGGGGCAAACACAATAACAATCCATAAAACCAATCCAAAGCAAATAGAGAACATTCAAAAATACAAAAGAAAATCTTATCTGGGTGGAAAACTACCTTCTTTTCAAGCTTCTCAAAGAGATCAATTTTTTTTTGGTCTGTTACATAAATATCTTTGTAAGTATAACAAATTAAAACTGTCTTTTGATTCTCAAACACAAAGTTCAATTTATGGAAGAACTTTATATATAAGCGGAAAATTGAAATGAAAGCATTCAGTAGTTTTTTAAACCTGATTCAGGATTCCACCGGACTTTCTTACGGCTGTGTTTCTCCTTCCTTTCACCTGTTTCATCAATCATTCAATGTTTCAACCAATTCTAGAAACATTAAAAACAATGGGGAAAAGAAAACATCACTTATATTTAAAACATAGTTTTTTTAACACAAATTAATACACCAATCCAAATTTTCATGAGGGATTAGGATAGCAAATATTTACCTAGTTCTGCAGGAACATATTCATCAGTCATCTTTATAAAGTGAGAAAGTGGGGGTTTCGGCTTAGTCCTTACTGAATCCTTGTCAGAACTTTTATTATCTATGACAAGAAATTTAAGACTATAAGATCAAGTTATTTGTGCGCTAGGGCAAAGTAGAAAAGCAACAACAAATATTGATCATTGAACCCAATAAATAAAAAGCAAAAGTCCCAAAATCTTAGTAAGAGCTGAACCAATGATTAGCTGTATGAACAAACCAACAGTTACTCTACAACTTATTAACTTACACAAAACCCAGTCAGCCTGAAATCGTGCATTTATGGGATGCAAATGTTGCAATATAAACATAATCAAAAGCAGAACATATTAGAAAATTGTGAAACCATTCTATCAAGATCACTATCCATCCAAACTAAAGCAATTCCTGCGCCTGTCTTTATTTTTGTCTTTTTTCCCAGAAAACTAGAAGAGTTCTTGAATAGTTGAATTATTGAATGCTTACTCTTTGCAGCTTCACCCACACCCTCGTAATAATAAGGAGACGAATTCCAAAAAGTTTGTAATTTTGAACTCCAAATGGCTAAAGCCATTTCTTCCTTCACACTTTTTGCATCGGGGGAGTCTGCAATTTCCTGCAACCACAAAGAGAGCAAAATCATATATTCATCATACGAGGTATAAGTACAAGACATTGTTATGCGCTTGCAGCCATTATCATGCAGTAATACTTCACCGGTTCTCTCCTTTTCTGATAGCTATCTTACATATCCTAATGTAAATATAAAATTGTCTATTTTGCCCAACAAAACAAGTGACCAGCACTCTTTTAGAACAGTGTAAAATATGAGATATGGATTTATTTTAGCATGTAAATTGTTTGAATATAAGTCCTTAAGCTTTTATCAAAGTAAAGGGAGTCATAGTGATAGTTGTAAATAATATGCGAATATTCATTTATACATCAATATGAACTATATGCACATACATTGTATCAACAACCCAAGGATGCAATTAGCTCATGTAACTAATTCCCAACGACACATTTGGACTATCCAATTTCTTATATCTTTGGATAAGAAACAAAATAGATTTTACTGACCACAAATATATGGGTCATGTTAATGTGTGCCCTAAGGGCATATGTTAAGTACCCATTTT
This sequence comes from Lonicera japonica, assembly GCA_021464415.1. Taxonomy (NCBI): domain Eukaryota; kingdom Viridiplantae; phylum Streptophyta; class Magnoliopsida; order Dipsacales; family Caprifoliaceae; genus Lonicera; species Lonicera japonica. Next base: position 46,680,126 of record CM038470.1, read on the forward strand.
TAGAAATAATTAACTCTCAACATGCATTAAATATGGCACAAATTCTCATACAAGATTTCATTAGTTCCATTTATAGTAGCTTTAACATGTGACCTAAGGGCACATGTTATCATTTCCCAAATATATACGAAGAGACAGAACAGAAAATAATATTCACTGAAAGCGACCAGCATCAGATTAAGCAAAACTGAATGGCGTAAAGAAATTTCATCCATCAGACTGAAATCGTACATAGCTAGCAAATTGAGCCTTAACAACTCAAATGCAGCAAAAGATGCCTCAATACTATCAATATAATTAGTCATGTTATATATTATGGCCGAGTTTTTTCATACCTGAAAAAGAATATTATGACCAAGTAGTATAATGTGGCTTGTTTTACTGGGCATTACGAATTGAGTTCATCAACGGGATAAGATTTCATATGATGCAACTTCAGCTTAAAAATTAAGCCAAATAGGCAAAAATTACATGCAGGAAAACAAATGAAAAGAGAAAGTATGTCGATATTTACGGGAAAAAGCTCGAAAGGAACTTGCTTAGCAGCACGGAATCCACCGCCGCCGCCAAATCCTCCCCTTCCACGTCCTCGCCCTCTAAATGCCATCTACAAACAAAAAGGATCATATTAAGGATTACGCACAGAAAAACTACAGAAACATATAAAAATTTCATTTGAAGCACGTACTTATCCTCCTACCATGTTCCACACTATGACAATTGATATCAAAACCAAAGACAATCAATCAAGTTGTTGCAAAGAAGGCGCAAATGACACAAGAATTGGAAGTAAAGCTCGAGTGAGGGGGTGTTTGTTTTTACCTTTGAATGCCTAATGAAAGAGTATTAAGCATTCAAAGGTGCAATATGATGTTTGTTTTTTTAACTCATTAAGACGTTAACGGCTATTTTTTTTAATGACTAAGCATTCAGCATTAAGATATATTAGTTGCTGAATGCTTAATGCTAAATTTAAACCATTGTTTTATACAAAAGCATAAAATTCAAAACCTCAAACAGAATTTTCAAAATTTGGATTCAGCATTTAGCACTCAGCAATTAGTAATCAACATTCAGCAATCAAAAGGTCAAAGAAACAAATGCACCCTAAGGCTCAAAGATCGTGTACTGGAATAACAAGTGGACATACTGAGAATCTGGAAAGAAGAAACGAATGTTCAGTGTTTCTCAATAGCATAGCGTGAAATCTGGCCAAAACGCTACAAAAACATGGCGCCCAAACCTTTTTTGCCAGATTTCACGCTTTCTAGCGTACACAATCTGGGCAACGCTAAATACTCTATGTCGTGCGCTAAATACGCTTTCTATAAGGGGAAAAAAAAAGTTTTATCTGAAGGAAGAGAGAAACTTACTAGAATGAAACAGAAGCTTGTTCTTGGTTGAGGAAAAACCCTAGCTCGCTCATGGCTGCGGAAAAAGAAGTGAAAACCCTAGATCGCTCTGTCCCTCTGCTTGCTCCGGTCTCTCCTCGATGAAACCCTAGTTTCTTATCACTGATCAGTTTAGGGATGGCAATGGGGTGGTTCAGGGCCGGGTAGGCATTACCCATCCCCGAAACCACGGACGAGAACCAGCCCCAGAACCATTAAAATTGGTTCGGGTAGTGCCCGGAACCGCCTGGTTGGGGTCTGGGGTACCCACAAAATTATTTTATTTTCTTTTTTTGCAAAAAATGCCACTTTATTTACATCAAGATTGCTGTTTTTTAACTTTGTTTTGAAAATCATTTACCATTTCACCAAATAAACTAGAAGTTTTCAAACAAACCCATCATCCACAAAATAAATTTTCAAACAAACCCATCATTTACCTTTGCAGCAGGTGTTGCTGTCAATTTTTGCCAAAATAAATGAAATGTTAGACTACTACTACTTCCTTTCTATCATAAAATCTTATTGCCAAAAAGTATGTTTGCGGGTATATATGCTAGAACACCTGCATGCTTACTTGCATTTTCACAATTTCAAGAGAATGATTTAAAAAAAGTGAAAGAATTCCTAGTGATGAACAATCAGCGTAAACTACAAATTCAAGAGAATGAATTAACAAAACTGAAACAATAGAAAATCAATTTATGAAAGAAAAAACCACAAAGATAAATCTCACTATAGAAAATCAAACTACTGAGCTCCATTTCTATTTTGGGACACAATCAATTTACTAAATCTCACAATAGAAAATAAGATAGTATGCATCTCAACTCATCATCGATTCATGTACATATACAACAATCACCAACCTATCAAAAACCGCAAATTTACGAATCAAACAGAGAGATCGAGAAGGATCGGTGCTGTTACTTACTAGTGTATACACAAGATTACAAGTGTGTATATGTGTATTATATATATATATATATAGAGAGAGAGAGAGAGAGGGAGGGAGAGAGTTACTCAGTGTGTGAGCTTGTGAGCGAGGCGGCGAGGCCGAGGAGGCGGACTGGCGGAGTGGCGGACAGGGAGTGAGGGAGAGCCGGAGAGGAGAGGGAAAGACTAGAGTAAGAGAAGGCAGCGGCCAGCGGCTGAGCTGCTATAACAAAATGAGCCCTATGTCCCTATATCAAAACTAATTATTTATATACTACAGTATACCGTGCGCATCCGATACCGTGAGATAATATGATAAAAAAGATTACTAGAAATTAGGTAGAAGGGCTTATTATATATTGATTTTTACCAAAAATTTAATGATAATATTTTTTTGAATGAAGGGCCTATTTTTAATTGGTAATTTGAATGAATGGCCTATTTTTAATTGGTAATTAGTGTAAGAGGCCTATTTTGTTTAATTTTAAATGAATTATTTGAATAAATTTAAATATCATTTAATTAATAAAAACATTATGTATTACCAAAACCCCTTTTTATGAAATTTTCACAAAAAATATGGATTGCAAAGTTCATATTGCAATAAAATATAACTGCAAAGTTTTTGCAGTTATATTTTGCATTGAACTTGACTAAAAATATGGACTCGCACAAAATAATTTTTTGCAATATGGAAATTCAATTGCAGTGAAATATAGACTCAACATTTTATAATGAAAAAAAAAGACACATGTAAAAATAATTCAAAAAAAAATTATTCAATGCCCTATGGATTCTTAAATGTTAAATTTATTAATTATATTTTTTTTATCTCAATAATTTTTTCTTGATTCCAACAATTTTTTTAAATGTTACTCATAATTTTATAATCATAATCATGATAGGATCGTTGTTTAATTGATATTGATTAGGTAGATTTTAAAAATTAAATTTTTATCTTGATTTTTTTTACATAATTTTATAGTCATGATGAATCTTGTTTAATTGATATTAATTAGTAGATTTTAAAAATTAAATTTTTATTAAATTTTGAATTTTTTATTTTAAGTTATAACATTTTACAAAATTATTAATTTGTGAGAGTTTATTGTGTGTATATTATTAGTGTAAGTGTTTTAACTTTGATGTGACATCTTAATGTGTGTATAAAACTCATATAAGGGTGTAGAACTAATACACACCATAACATGTATATTTTTAACCATTAAATTCTTATACTTTTTAAATATATTTTCTTGTCAAACTTGATATTTTATAATATAGATATGTAAGTATATTTCGTTGCGGATCTTTGGGATGGGTTGATACCTAAAACTAAATTAGATATGCTCATTTTTTTTCTCCCCGTCCTATATTCAGACTCGGACCTGAAATATGCTACTTGAAATAAATTTGTTTGAGTAAAAACTCATGGATACCCGGATTTGCGTTTATTTTTGCCATCTTTACTCTTATCCTACGTTTATGAATGTTGTAAGCAGTAATAATATTTAATCAAAAGGACGTAGTTGAATAATTGACTTTACTACTCAATTAATTTTAGGGTGCGTTTGATTGCAAGCGTGAAATTTGCATGGAAAGAAAATAAGTTACCGGTAATTGAATTGCCTAGAATTGAGTTGCATGGAAAATGAAGTGTAGTGTGTTTGATTGCCTTAATTTTCTACCCGAAAAATATTGGTTGTATTGTGGCATTTTTAATGTAGAAAAAATTATGGGTATTTTTTTTACATAATTTTATAGTCATGATGGATCTTGTTTAATTGATCTTGATGAGTAGATTTTAAATATAAATTTTTTATTAAATTTTGAATTTTGTAGTTTAAGTTATAGCATTTTTAGTGTAGAAAATGGGTAAAATGTTGTCTCGAAAACCGTGCAATTGCCTGGAAAATAAAAACTAGCCCCCCCCCCCCCAAAGAAAATATTTTCCTTGTTTACAAGAAAATATTTTCCTTGTTTAAAGGAAAATGTAAGTGTGTGAGCCAAAAGTGGGAATTCAATTGCCTAGAAAAAAAAGCAAATCAAACACCTTAAGTTGTCAAATCAAGTGAAAAATGGATATTTTTCATAGAAAATACTCCCAATCAAACACACCCTTATATCAAGTAAGTTTTATTTTATTTTATTTATTTTTAAATCCTTACATAGTATTTTAAATTTGTGTTAGAGTTAAGATGAGTATATTTAATTAATTTCATTAAATGTGTTTATGCCAATTGACTCTACTAATTTAATATTTCAATATTAAATACAATTCTTCTTATTAAATGCCTATTTTAATTAATAAAAATAAAATTTGATTCTCATTATGATTTGTTAAATTTACCTTATAATTTATTGAGGGCAGATATAGAGTGTGTTTTGATGTATATAATGAGTGTTTTGACTATCTATATAAGTTTGGTTGTGGAAGAATTATAATTGAATTTTATAAATTAATTAAATTTTAATTTCTACAAATAATAGAGTCAAGAAACCAAATTATTGCACGATAAGAGTAGAGTTTTTGCGCATGAATACTTAAGAAGATGTTATTAAATATATCATTTCCGAACCCTAATAAATTAATTCATTAATTTTGTTATCTTACTTAATATTATTTAATTTAATTTCCTTGCTTTAATTTGTTTGCTTTGTTTTGTTTTATTTATTTTATTTTATTCCACCACTTTTCTTACTAGATTAGGAATTTAGTGAAAAATTACCAAATAGTATAAAATATATTTTTTGAGTTTCTATAGATGGAGTATTAAAATTTATCACAACATTACCCTTTCTAATAATTTTCATATCCTACTAACTCTAATATAACTCTATCATATACATATAAATAGGAAGGGAAGCCCACAGCTAATTAATTATCTCATATCTACACTCACTCCCACACATTCTCCTAATTCCTCTAGCCAAACCTTAAACTATCTACAATTGTATTACTTTTTTGAGCTTTTAAGCTAATTTATTCAACACACACATGCCAGGAAGAATGTATTGCCCAATTGGGAATTAAAGCCACCGGATGAACCTAGCCTTAAACAAATCTATTCTTTTTTCTATCTTCAATCTACTATTTTATTGCTAGTTAATAATGTTCATCTCTATCTCCCATATTTTTTTTGTTACCAATCAATCTTACTTAGCTGATTTCCTTCAAGTTGGGCTTGATTAACTTTTAGCCACCCACACTAGTTTAAATTATACCTAAACATGCATAAAAATAACACGTGCACAAGTGATGCGTGTGCTTCCATGTAACACCCCCACCTTAATTATCAGAATAACACTTGTAATTAAGACCTGGAGCATACTAACCCACCTTAGTTTAGCTAAAATGGGTATTAATACAAATAGAGAGTCCCAATAATACACATAACACAGGTTAATCAAGCATAATATCCTCTTTAATGGTTATAATATAAACAGAAGTATAATACATACGCATGTACCCAAAAAAATTACAAACCAGCTCAAGATGTTTCAAAATATACATACAGTACTTTAGGCTAGCCGTGGCTTGCCATGAAAACTTATGCAAAACAAAAATATGACTGTATCAGAGTTGTCTACTTCATCCCTGACCCCGCTGCTTCTTTGTCTTCATGCGATTCCTGAGTACTTGTGTTTTGTTTAACAAAACGGGATGAGCTAGTTGCTTAGTAGGGGAAAGATAGGGGACAATACGTTTAAACGCATAATCATAATTCATTTACAATCATGCTTTATAAAACATCAATTCAAAATCATCATTTACAAAACAATGCATGTACATGCTCATGCAGGTTACCTTACGTGTGTCAACCATTTGTTCAAACCTTGTACTAACGAGATTCCAAGCCAAAGATATAAGATGTCATGACTCGTTTACCTCAGGAGGTGTGTTGTAATCGCAAGAATGGAATGGGACAACCCGTCCCAAATCCATACAAACGTATTCACGATTCATAGTGCCATGTCATTGCCTAGATTCCTAGGCTCTTCACCGGTGGCTTTAGACTGTCAAACCTTACTTCCCTAGGGGTTTAGGGATTTTCAACCTAAGGGCACAAAGCCCTATCCATTTTCCATCCCGACAAGCACTATACACATAAAGGTTTTCCCCCTTCTAATGGCATATTATAGCTAAGATTATATAACCACAAACATAGAACTCCCAACGCATATAGATAAAAGACATAAGCTCTCTAAATGATAAGTATTTAAGTCGTATGCTATGAGAATGCTTGGTACTTGTCAAAATGTCACTAAGAATTTCGTTTGACAAAATGATGGATGCATAACATGCTAATAAATGAATCATTTAAGACAACTTATGCCATATAAACTTAAACAAGACTCAATTTATATCTCTTGGTATATACAATCCTTTAACTAATCAATTTCATCAATATACAACATTCATACATTCAAGGGATATACCATATGGTTCAATTAACACATGCACATCAAGTATAGATGGCATATATTGTCTCAAACTATGTACCTATAGCTTTACAAATCGCAAACTATCATTTTTTAATCATGTTGTAACATTTAAGACAAATATGGATCAGATGGAACGATTAATCATGAAATAAAAACATATTTTCGGGTTTTAAAAACAAGTAAACCCCTACCTCGAAGTTATAAGCCAAAAGGAAAAGAAAAATGTGATAACCGAAACCCCGTTCAGTGAAATCCCAAAATTCCTATACTTTCTTGATCCTCGCGTCGCGTAGAATAATTTCTCTTAAAGCTGAATCGAATTCCGTGGGTTAAAAATATAAGAAATTCTAGAGAGAGATAATGTGGGAAGCTTAGGTCTGAATTTTAGGGGTAAAGGGTGAAATTTTTGGTGAAAAAATGCTCTAAAATCCTTTTAAACTTTTTCCATCGACTTTAGTAGCAAACGCCTGTTGGGGCCAACAGTCACTTCTTTGGGTTATAACAGGCGTCTGCTGAGCCTTAACAGGCTCCTGTCCAACTGCGAGAGATTTATACTCCAAAGCCACTCCCAACAGTCGCCTTTCTCCCAATGAACAGGCGCCTGTTGACTCAAATTTTACATAACTCTAATTTTTACACATTTTGACCATTTACAATAATTTTAAAACAAAGCAGGCCAAATAAAATACAACTTCATTAATATAAACACATGGTGTTACATTCCATGTTTAGTTATATAAAGTCACAAGCAATTTTAGGAATATTGAAGATGTGTCAAGTTTTTAGTTTCCCAATTTTTTCCTAGAAAGCTTTTATTTTACAAAAAAAAAATGTTTTATTTTAGAGCAAGAAACGAGACTCAAATCCTCGCTCGATGGTAATAAAGCCCTCAACCACTACGCAACTTATTATTTTTTTTATTTTAAATTACTTATACTTAAATAAGATGTGTGTTAAGTGCACAGAAAACTAGTATACTAGTATTGTCAAACATTCATTACATGTGTTATACTATACTTTGTAATTTTAAATCGTAGAAATTACATTCATATGATAACTTGTGATTGAGTGGCTAAGACACATAATCATAGGTTCAAAATATGTTTTACATTTTTTTCTAAAAAATAAAACATGTTTTAATAACTCTAATTGCATATTTAAATATAACCGCTAAGTTTTACTCACGAGTTAAAAATAATAAGACAAAATATAGTTCAACTGGGACTCGATAAAGTGGGGCCACAAACCTCTGGCAATGGGACTAGTCGCATAATTTTGATGGGTGATGATAAAGACACTTCTAAAATACAGCATCACCATCACACACACACACACACACACACACACATATATATATATATATTGTGGCAATTGTACACTAAATTTAAATGGAAGTACATATAGTAGTGAACGAGGCTACACTTTAACGTGCATTTATCATCAATAAATTTTGAAGCCCTAACTTTAATATTTTTGGAATGGGGATATAACCCAGCCCATGAGCATCCCTTATTCATAATGCATCATTTTCAATCATTATATTTTAGAAAATTTTAAATTATTCCTTTGTAATTAAAATATTCTTATTCTAGTACAAATAAATTGTGAAAAACTAAGCAGAATACAAAAATTACCTAGATATATTATTTTCTGAAAGCTTGAACAAAAACCGTTTGTTAAAGATGAAACTGAAATATTAAACTCTAGCTTTCTACGGATTTTAATTCTAAAAATATTGTTTGAATTTGTCTAACATGGAAAACTAATTGACAAGATAATCAAACAAATAACAACAGAATTAAAGAGGTGTCCCTACGTACGTAAGATTAATCCTTAAAAACTTTTCAATCACAAGAGTTTGCAAACACTATAATCACAAATACAGACTAACAAACTTGAGTCACACAAGTAGAGCTTCAGTCTCCACCTCCGATGATTATGCTTTGAATCACTTGACTTTAATCACAACGCATCACGCATCTCAGACTCGTTCTGATCTCTCAAACTCACAAAGCAAGGTTTGGGATTTGATGTTCTTTTTAGGAAGAACTCAAAAGTTTAGCATGAAAAATTAAATCCTAGGTGGTGGAGGATTTTTGCTTTTCAAAAGTATGATTAATGCCAATTTTTCTTAAGGAGAAGCTTAACCAAAGTTTAGGATTAAAGCTCATATATATACATGAAAGACAAGCTTTAATCCAACCCATTTTAAGTTGTAAACAACTCATAATGAGGTGTAATATATTGGATCTCGTGAGCAAATGTATGTGCAAGTTATAGGGTTAAAAAGGCAAGTGGACAACTTGTTGAAAAAACAGCTCAGCAGAATCTCAATGCGCAGACCGGTCTAGGCTTTTTGAATACCGGTTCACAGTTTAAGAAATGTGGAGAAGTTGAAGTGCGGACCGGTCTAGGAATTTTGCATACCAGTCCGCAGTTTAAACTCTGTTGCTGCTTTATTTCCACCTTTTAATTTATTTGGCAATTTGCACTAAATAAAATTTTGATCCAAATTTCACACTAATTAATACTTAAATCAATCTTGAATATTCAAAGGATTTGATATTTAAAAGAAAGAGAAATCTAACATTGATTTTATATTTAGAAAATTCTAAACTTGCTTTATGAAAAGTTGTGAAAGATAATTCTATTTTGAATTATCTTCTTTGGACCAATGAGAAAACACCACCTAAGATAAAATGTTTCAAATCTTCCCAAGCCAATGTGAACATGATTTTAAGCGTACGGCTTCTTGAATCTTGTATTTCATTGAGTGTGAATACGAATGACTCAAAACATTTTACAAAATAAAATTGTGTTTTTATTGAGAGAAGTATGCCAACAAAAATATACCTAACAAATTGAGTTAGAAATTATTCCCAAGTTTCAAGAAATAGTTATAACAATTAATAAATTTTGTTACAAGTCAATATTGAACTCCGTTATAAAATCTTATAAAAATGTCTACCTCAAAATAACTTTTATAATGGTTATTTAATTCACCCTTAATTTTATTTTTTTATCCCAAGCTACAGAAATCAAGCTACCACACCATTTATTTTCTCATTGAAGCAATAGACTTTTGGGAATTATTTGCGCCATTTTTTTCTTGTAAAAGGGAGAAAAAGGCATAGTGATAATGCAATCAACACTGGGTTCAATTGAGAGCTCCCCATGTCGAATCCCAACAACTATAAAAATATCTGGTGGCCAATGGCTAACTACTGTTCTGCGAATAGAGATTAGTCAAGATACGTGAAAGTTGATTTGGAATCTTTGTAATAATAGAAAATATCTAGACAAAAAAAAAGTAAAAGGGAGAAAAAGGCAAATAAGCACAAATGCAAGTAAAATATCATTACAAGGATTTCTCATTTAGAAAATAGCGAATTCTTATAAAAATGATTATTTAGCCTGATACAACAAATAGAGAAACACCAATTAGTAAAAACTTATAGTTGAAGAAAATCATATTGATACTCGTATTCACCAATTAATTAATATATAACGTAACATAATAATAAAATGAAGGAAGTTCTTCCTTAATGACACATTTATTACGGCATTAATTAATTTTAATATTATGTTAATTACTATGGCTATATATTCTTAACAACTTTACACACATTATACATGCAACCTTTACGCACATTATACATGCAACCTTTACGCACATTGTTCATTCAATGTTCATTATGACATTATTAAAGGTTTATGCATCTATACTTAGCAATCTTAATTTACGTCATCTCTTCATCTTCATTTTTTTTCACTTATTTATAAACCTCCTCCTTTTTTAAGGCTAATACAAATTTAATTGATTGGATTGTTCTCCCTTTTTTTGTTGTATTTGTACATATCTCTATACGTATATATTTCATTGTTTAACAAAAGCAAAATATTATAGAATAGGTATTATTAATTTTCTTTTTTTTTCTTTTTTTATTTTCAATTTGTCAAGTATCTTCTACACTCGTAAAATGGTGGTTTCAACTTCGTATTATTGGAAGGTTGTTGATAACTATTCTAAATGATTGAGGATGGTAGTTTTGAAATTTTTTTGAAGTGCTTTATATAGTCCTTACTCCTTAATATTTTGAAGTGAAATAAATTTGTAGGTTGAATTATGAGAATATCGGAAAGAATAAGGTCACATTTTTTAATTTTAGTATATATCTTTTGTAAAACCCTATATATATATTAATCTTATATTTTGATTTGTGCTTTTACCAAACATGTAACATTACCCACATTTCTTTTGTGACAATAATTCTTGAAAGGCGATGATGAAACTCTGCTACCATCATTTAAAAAAGCAACATAATTAAACGGCCTAGCGTTATATTAATGTCATCCTGTTATGCAATATTTTAAACTATAAATGAGTATATATATATATATATATGTATAATAGTTTACAATATGTTTATGTATTTTATTATATATTTAAATTTAAAGACACCCACGCATAGCGTGGGTTAAAAACTAGTTGTTCTCATAAGATGAAGGAATTGGTGAATTATAGCAAAATAAATCTTGAGAATTGGCTTAAGATCTGTGGAGATAAAATGCTCGAATTCAGTCAGAGACTTGTTCAAACTTTATCAAGTATTGTTTTAAATTTAGTGACATGTGATTTTATAGAAATATAACTTATGTTTTGTCAAAAATAACATGGATTACTTTATTTTGTGTAATATATTATTATTATTTTGTCAAAAGTTGAGTCCATTTCCGGTCAGTAGTTCAAATGTATTATTTCATTAAAGTATAACTGTAAAACAAATTTTAACAATTTAAGTATAAACTAATGGAAAACATTGTAAATAAAGAATGCTTGCCTCCCATATGAATCGATAGTGGATTCAATTAAAAGAGATATGTCCTATGACTATTCATAGATTATGATTTGTACTTAGATATCTTATGCTTATTGTTATTAATAAAGTTTATTTCATTTTACTTTATGTTCTCTAATAAATAATATATATTAATACTAGTTCATCAAGTACATGACTTGATTGTGGGATACTAGTAATGTTATAATAATATTATTTAGATGTCCCTAATCATGTGTTCATAATCTAGAATCACATTGATATAATGATTAGAGTATGGGTCAGCTGATGACTATGTTCCACAAGTCATGGATATGGAGATATCAAGCTAAACACACTGATACTTGTTAGGGAACAAAGTATTGGACCGATCCGCTTTGGGGACACTGCGAGGAGTGTTACATAATGTCATCAGTGATGTTCCCCATTAGTGATATCATATTATCCTCAGACCTGAGATCGTTATGATTACCAACATAGGGATTTGATATGAAACCACGATCGTATTTCTACCCAATAAGATGAATCCGCAACCCTTGACGCTGAAAAACGCAAGAACCTTGGAACCACGCGAAGTTAATGGAGGTGGAACCTCGACCCAATCCCGAAAACGAGAAAGAACCTTGGTATAGTCGTAGACAAACAATCAATCGATGGGTTAATTGATTGCTAAGTCGAAGAACAACAAGAACCCTAATTCTGGCTGTTCGAGACGTTCTTAGAACGCAAGAGGTGAAAAACACTCGAAAATTAATTAATCAAAGCTGCCTAAAAACAATAGCGTTAGCTCCTTTAAATAGGAGTAATTAAACCTACTAGGTCTAGGAAAATAAAGAAAACGAAATTAATTGGTTTCCCACATAACTTGGGCCCCAAGCAAAACTAAACATAAATTAAACTTAAAATAAACAAAGCCTAGCCCATTTATCTAATACATGCTTTTTAATCCCTTGGGCTGCTATTTTGAACATCTTCAATTGGGCCTTTAAGTAATGTCTTCCATTCTTGAACCCGATCCCCTTCAATGATCCTCCATGCTTCAGCTTTGCTCATCATCTCTTGGACCATGGTCATAAGTGCCTCCTTGATCTTCTTGGCTCTAGCTCGAGTGATTGGGCCACTTGGAACCCGGATGGGATCTGCACAGCCTTCACTCCATGATCCAGCTCCAGTGTTATTCTTGGGCTCATCATTCCCCTCCTCTTGAAAAGGAATTGTCCTCAATTCGTCACCTGCACTAAACGGACTTAGATCAGCAACATTAAATGTAGCACTCACATTATACTCACCTGGAAGATCAAGTTTGTATGCATTGTCATTGATCCGTTTCACAACTTGAAATGGTCCATCTCCTCTAGGTAACAACTTAGAACGCCTTTGAACTGGAAAACGTTCCTTTCTCATGTGCAGCCAAACCCAATCTCCTGGTTCAAAGACCACCTTTTTCCTTCCTTTGTTTGCTTGCTGCACATACTGCTCAGTTCTTCTTTCAATGTTTTGCCTCGCCTTCTCATGAATCTGTCTAACAAACTCAGCTTTCGTCCTGCCATCTAGGTTAGCATGCTCAACAGGTAATGGCAATAAATCCAAAGGAGCTAAAGGATTAAAACCATACACAATCTCAAAAGGAGAAAACTTAGATGCAGAATGAACAGATCGATTATATGCAAACTCAACATGAGGCAAACATTCTTCCCACTCTTTCAAGTTCTTCTTAATTATGGCACGCAACAAAGTGGACAAAGTTCTATTCACTACTTCTGTTTGACCATCAGTTTGGGGATGACATGTAGTAGAAAACAACAATTTAGTACCCAACTTTCCCCACAAAGTCTTCCAAAAGTAACTCAAAAACTTTGCATCCCTATCAGAAACAATGGTTCTAGGCATGCCATGCAATCGCACAATTTCTTTGAAGAACAAATTAGCAATCCGTGGTGCATCATCAGTTTTATTACAAGCAATAAAATGAACCATTTTAGAAAACCTATCAACCACCACGAAAATAGAATCATTCCCATGCTTAGTCCTAGGCAATCCCAATACAAAATCCATAGAAATGTCAACCCAAGGGTCACTAGGAATGGGTAATGGGGTATATAAACCATGGGGGTTTAACTTAGACTTTGCTTTCTTACAAGTAACACATCTCTCACAAATTCTTTCAACATCCCTTTTCATGTGAGGCCAAAAGAAGTGTTCTTGTAATACTCCTAAAGTCTTAGCTATACCAAAGTGTCCCATTAGACTCCCACCATGAGCCTCTTTCACAAGCAACTCACGCAATGAACTTTTAGGCACACAAAGTTTGTTTTCACGCATTAAGAACCCATCATGCCTAAAGTACTTATCAAACGCCACTTTCTCACATGCATTAAAGATATCTCTAAAATCAGCATCATCACAATACAATTCCTTGATGTATTCAAATCCAAGCAATTTAGCATCTAAAGTAGCAATTAAAGCATACCTGCGTGACAAAGCATCTGCTACAACATTTTCCTTGCCCTGCTTATACTTGATCACATACGGAAAAGTCTCTATGAACTCTACCCATTTGGCATGGCGCTTGTTCAACCTTTGCTGTCCCTTCAAGTGCTTCAACGATTCATGATCTGTGTGAATCACGAACTCCTTCGGCCAAAGATAGTGCTGCCAAGTATCCAATGCTCTCACCAATGCATAGAGCTCCTTGTCATAAGTAGGGTAATTTAGGGTCGCCCCACCTAGCTTCTCACTAAAGTATGCAATTGGCTTCCCTTCCTGCATAAGAACAGCACCAATACCATTTCCTGAAGCATCGCATTCAATTTCAAAAGTCTTTGAAAAGTTAGGCAAAGATAACAAGGGGGCGTTACTTAGCTTGCTTTTTAGTAATTGGAATGCCTTCTCTTGTTCCTCTCCCCATTTGAACCCAACATTCTTCTTAATCACTTCAGTCAATGGCGCCGCAATTGTGCTAAAATCTCTCACGAATCGCCGATAAAAACTAGCAAGTCCATGAAAACTTCGCACTTGCCCAACACTCGTAGGACTTTGCCATTCTTGAATAGCCTTCACCTTTTCCTTATCAACCTGAATACCTTGTGCACTCACAACAAAACCAAGAAATACAAGCTTATCCGTGCAAAAGGTGCATTTCTTCAGGTTAGCATATAACTTCTCTTTTCGCAAGACATCCAAAACATATTTTAAATGAATTACATGGTCATCTAGACTCTTGCTATAAATTAAGATATCATCAAAATAGACCACAACGAATTTGCCAATGAATGATCTCAAAACATGGTTCATCAATCTCATGAAAGTGCTAGGTGCATTAGTTAAACCGAAAGGCATAACTAACCATTCATATAAACCATATTTTGTTTTAAAAGCTGTTTTCCATTCATCTCCTTCTTTCATCCTAATTTGATGGTATCCACTTTTCAAATCAATTTTAGAGAATATGCTAGACCCATGCAACTCATCAAGCATATCATCTAAACGTGGAATGGGATGACGATACTTTACCGTGATATTATTAATTGCCCGACAGTCCACGCACATCCTCCACGTCCCATCCTTTTTCGGCACTAGCAATACTGGCACCGCACATGGGCTCATACTCTCTCTCACATACCCTTTCTCTAGTAACTCCGTCACTTGCCTTTGAAGTTCCTTCGTCTCCTCTGGATTACTCCTATAGGCTGGTCGGTTTGGAATGGATGCTCCGGGTACGAAGTCAATTTGGTGCTCTATTCCTCGAATAGGTGGTAAACCGCTTGGCGTATCCTCCGGAAAGACGTCACCAAAATCCTGCAACAAAGAGATAATAACACTAGGCAAAGAAGAATTTAGTTCGTTAGTGTTCAAAAGCGCTTCTTTGTACACAAGTACAAGAAGTTGGTTACAAAGCATCGCTCTTCTCACTTCACTAGCTCTAGCATAGAAATTCTTTTGCCTCCTCTCAAACTTACTCTCAATAGTCACTGGTTTTTCCACTCTACTTTCTTTTTTCTCAATTTCTTTTCTTTTTCCCTCACTCTCTTTCTTTTCCTCACCACTCACTCTCTTTTTCTTTTCAGCTCTCCGTTGCTCCTCCTCATTTTGCAACTTCAACTGATCAGCATAGGCTTGCTGTGGCGGTAAGGGTGCCAGAATGATTGTTCTCTTGTTCATCTCAAACGAATATTTATTGGTGAAGCCGTCGTGTTTAACTCTTCTGTCATATTGCCAAGGTCTCCCCAATAACATATGGCCGGCTTGCATGGGAACCACATCACAAAGTACTTGGTCCTCGTACTTCCCAATGCTAAAGGACACCAAAACCTGCTTGTTCACCCTCACTTCACCGCTATCATTCAACCACTGAAGTTTGTAAGGCCTTGGATGTGTAGTCGTGTGCAATGCTAGCTTCTCCACCATAGTTGTGCTAGCCACATTAGTGCAACTACCTCCATCTATTACCAAGCTACACACCTTGCCTAGCACTAGGCACCGAGTGTGAAAAATATTCTCGCGCTGCTCCTCATCCTCCCTTGCTTGCACACTGAGCGCTCTCCTTGCAACTAACAACTCGCCCTGTATAGCGCTCTCCTCTTCTTCGATATCCTCCAAAGGTGGCATAGCTTCAGCGCTTTCTTCATCCGTTTCATATTCCCCATTATCCAGAAGCATCATTACTCGCTTGTTCGGGCATTGAGTAGACACGTGGCCTCTCCCTTGACACTTCCAACAGATAATGTCCCGGTTTCGAGTAGTAGGAGTATTAGTAGTGTTAGGTTTACCTTGGTTTCCAAGGCTGGCCGTCCCCTGTTTGGGCTCGGTTTTGGACTTTGATGCCGCTGATTTCTCCTCATTCTTCCAAAGGGATTTGATTTCCAAGAGGGTGTGGTTGGACTTTGGTTTTGGCGTAGGCTACCCCTCCTCTTAAGTTGTCTCTCTATTTTAATTGCCGTGTGAACCATATCTTCAATCTCGACATACGGCTGCAGTTCAACCGCATTGGCAATTTCTCGATTTAACCCGCTTAAGAACCGCGCCACGGTAGCTTCTCTATTCTCATCAACCTTGGCCCGAATCATGGCCATTTCCATCTCCTTATAATACTCATCAACACTACGATTCCCCTGTGTAAGCCCTTGTAATTTTTGGTACAATTCCCGATAATAGTGATCGGGTACAAATCGCTTCTTCATCAGGCGCTTCATCTCTTCCCATGTCTCCACGGGCCCTTCATCACTACGCCTTCGCTCTGTCATCAAACGATCCCACCAAACAAGTGCATAATCGGAAAATTCAATAGCTGCCAATTTAACCTTTTTGGACTCGGAGTAATTATGGCAAGCAAACACCAATTCCACTTTCTTGACCCACTCAAGATAGGCCTCGGGGTCATTCTTCCCTTGGAAGGATGGAATCTTCATTTTGATCCCATTCATGTTGTCATCCTCCCGATTAGTTCCTCTACCAAATCGCCTACCATTCCGTCGGTTAGCGGTTATCGAATCAATGTCACTATCTCCGTCATCAAAACTATCTCGGTAATAGTTATTAGGATCATTCTCAGCCCTCCTTTCTCTAGGCTGCATTCTCCCAGTCCTTTGAGCACTACGCGATTTGCCAGATTGTTCATGTTGAGCGCTCTCAACTCTATCTACTTTCACCTGCATTTGCTTTAATTCGTATCTTCTTAAACCTAGGGTTGTTAATTTCGATTCCAAAAATAAAAAAATAAAAAAATATCGATTCTGTTTTGCTACATAATTATCGAATCTGTGCGGCTGAGTAATTTTCGAACTTGTTGATGATTGATCTTCGTATTTGTTCTTACTAAGTGCGTTTCGAATCTGCTCTTGATTGTTGGGTTAGTAGAAACTTCGATAACTCCATATAAACCCTAGTTGCTGAGATTCGATTGTGATGAGTTTCGATTGCTGCGTATAAACCCTAGTTTTGAGTTTCGCCTATTAGGGTTAATTAATTCTGATTGCTGCGTACAAACAGTGCGAATTTCGATTGCGAATTTTTTCTACCCAATAAGATGAATCCGCAACCCTTGACGCTGAAAAACGCAAGAACCTTGGAACCACGCGAAGTTAATGGAGGTGGAACCTCGACCCAATCCCGAAAACGAGAAAGAACCTTGGTATAGTCGTAGACAAACAATCAATCGATGGGTTAATTGATTGCTAAGTCGAAGAACAACAAGAACCCTAATTCTGGCTGTTCGAGACGTTCTTAGAACGCAAGAGGTGAAAAACACTCGAAAATTAATTAATCAAAGCTGCCTAAAAACAATAGCGTTAGCTCCTTTAAATAGGAGTAATTAAACCTACTAGGTCTAGGAAAATAAAGAAAACGAAATTAATTGGTTTCCCACATAACTTGGGCCCCAAGCAAAACTAAACATAAATTAAACTTAAAATAAACAAAGCCTAGCCCATTTATCTAATACATGCTTTTTAATCCCTTGGGCTGCTATTTTGAACATCTTCAATTGGGCCTTTAAGTAATGTCTTCCATTCTTGAACCCGATCCCCTTCAATGATCCTCCATGCTTCAGCTTTGCTCATCATCTCTTGGACCATGGTCATAAGTGCCTCCTTGATCTTCTTGGCTCTAGCTCGAGTGATTGGGCCACTTGGAACCCGGATGGGATCTGCACAGCCTTCACTCCATGATCCAGCTCCAGTGTTATTCTTGGGCTCATCAGGATTAGCATGTCAGGCATCATCAAACGTTGCTCTTGACCGAGTAATTATAAAGATGGTGACCAAGCATACTATAAACTATGTAGAGGTATGTGTTTGATCAAGATGGGATTTGTCACTCTCATATAATGAGAGATATCTTTGGGCCCCTTGATAAGTATAATTAATATTTGCATGGCTATGCACAAGTGAGGTGTCATTTGTATAAAATTAATTATACTTAGAGATCAAGAAATAAAGATTGAACTATACAAGAATGGCACTTGCCTAGTCTTGTGTTCAATCTAGATATCAGTTAACAAAAGGAGTTAATATGTGGTATATCAATCTAAGGTTGTGTTGTTTTGACCTTTATACCTTTTGGGTAATAGTAATGTTTTACTAGAGACCGCTTACTATTTGTATAATAAAACGGGCTTTTAATTATACTGCCAAAGAATATAAACCTACAGGGTCGCACACCAAAACGAGTTGGATCAAAAACGAATTGAAAACGGACCAAGTTGGACTTGGGCCTAATACGTTTTGTTGCTTAGGGTTTCTCGCTAGGGTTCCCCTTTAAAAGGGAACCATTGTTCTTCTTGGCCGCCTAAGGAGAGTTGTAGAGGCAAGAAAGACGAAATAGGTGAGAGAACCCTAAAAGGCGCGAGTACACCAAGCAAGGTTCTGATCTCGTTCGTGTGTGCATACCGTAGAGGCGTCGTAATTTCTACGCTAGGACGACAACAACAGAAGGATTTGATCCATCGTGTTCGTTTCATTAACTCAAAATTGAAAGAGATATGTCCTAGGACTATTCATAGATTATGATTTGTACTTGGATATCTTATGTTTATTGTCATTAATAAAGTTTATTTCATTTTACTTTATATTCTCTTGTAAATAATATATATTAATACTAGTTCATCAAGTACGTGACTTGATTGTGGGATGCTAGTAATGTTATAATAATATTATTTAGATGTCCCTAATCATGTGTCAATAACTTAGGATCACATTGATATAATGATTAGGGTATGGGTCAGCTGATGACTATGTTCCACAAGTCATGGATATGGAGATCTCAAGCTGAACACACTAATACTTGTTAGGGAACAAAGTATTGGACCGACCTTCTTTGGGGACACTGCGAGGAGTGTTACATAATGTCATCAGTGATGTTCCCCATTTGTGATATCGTATTATCCTCAGACATGAGATTGTCATAGTTACCAACATAAGGATTAGCATGTCAGGCATCATCAAACGTTGCTCTTGACCGAGTAATTATAAAGATGCTGATCAAGCATACTATAAACTATGTAGAGGCATGTGGTTGATCAAGATGGGATTTGTCACTCTCATTTAATGATAGAGATATCTTTGGGCCCCTTGATAAATATAATTAATATTTGCATGGCCATGCACAAATGAGGTGTCATTTGTATTAGATTAATTCTACTTAGAGATCAAGAAATAAAGATTGAACTATACAAGAATGACACTTGCCTAGTCTTGTGTTCAATCTAGATATCGGTTGACAAAACGAGTTAATATGTGGAATATCAATTTAAGGTTATGTCGTTTTGACCTTTATACCCTTTGGGTAGTAGTAATGTTTTACTAGAGACTGCTTACTATTCGTATAATAAAACGAGCTTTTAATTATACTGCCAAAGAGTATAAACCTACAGGGTTGCACACCAAAACGAGTTGGATCACAAACGAATTAAAACGGACCAAGTTGGACTTAGGCCCAATTCGTTTGTTGCTTAGGGTTCTCACTAGGGTTCCCCTTTAAAAGGAAACATTTGTTCTTCTTGGCCATCTAAGTGAGTTCTAGAGGCAAGAAGTACGAAATAGTTGAGAGAACCCTAAACGGAGCTAGTACACCAAGCAAGGATCTGATCTCATTCGTGTGTGCATACCGTAGAGGCGTCGTATTTTCTACACTAGGACGACAATAATTGAAGGATCTTATCCACCGTTTTCGTTGCATTAATAAAAAATCTCATACAAGGTATGTCTTCTGTCAATTTTATTGAACAGTGTAGATCCTAGGGTTTAATGATTAGTGCAAAAATTTTGTGTATGCGATGCATGTTTGCTGCCCTAATTCCCTACAGTGGTATCAGAGGAAGGTTTTTAATGTTCTTTAATTTTCGATCATGATTATAACATGAAGATATGTTTCTGTTCAAATTTTGATTAATATCGTGTTTGGTTTATAGTATCATGCTAGGTTTTATTAATATTGATTAATGGGTTAATCGTTTTCTGTAGCATGTTTTTATTTTCGTTAATCAGTTTACATATATGATATGTCTATTTATAATCTGATTAATAATGATCTAATATGTCAAAAACGTGATTACTGGGTGACTGTTATCAACATGTTTATAATTGTGTTAAAACAGTTTCGATTAGGGTTCATGTTTTGGCATGTTGTTCGATTAAGTTTTTTTTATGCTGTCATGATTTTAATTTCGTAATTATCATGTTAAGCGTGTCAGAATCGTTCTGTTAGGGTTTATGCAATCGTGATAGACCTGATAAGATCACGGGTATAGGGTTCTTCACGTTAATTTGATTGATGAGATAGGGCAGATTAATGTGATTAATTTAGACGAATCTGTCTAATAAGATTAGACACATTTCTGGAGAAAATAATTTGAAATCGTTCAAATTCTCCACGGTGGCAGAAGTATAAATCTCTTGGAGGTCATACACCGAGCCCAGTCAGTCGGGGTGTCCCCTCCGGACCCCGGTTGGGGCGCTGCCCCTCGACCCCTTAATATTTGTTTAATGATTGATTAAATCCAATTTTCACATTTATGTGTGTATACAATATGTTGTGTTATGAGATAATACTAACTTGCAGGATTATAATTAATAGTGATATAGTATGGCCAAACTAAATACGGCATGCATGTCGTCTCGTATTTTTGTAATATATAAATATGGCCTGCGTGTCGTTTTGTGTTTTGCAATATAATTTTATATTACTACTCTCTTGTATTAGGTTGTACAATTTTTGTATATTATCTCGCATAGAAGATGGAGGATCCCTTATCACAAGAGAAGATAGCCAAGAACTTTAGAGTGTCCAAAGCTACAAAGGATGGAGAGCAAAGTTAATTAGTAGCTTTAAATCTTTGGCCATGCTATATCACATAGTTATTGCTTTATGCTTGTTTAAATATTATGTTGTATTATTATAAGACTGCATAATTATGTCCCTATAACAAAAGAAATTATTTGTGCCCTTCCAACACTAATAACTATTAATTTTATGATTATTATAGAAGACGCATGCCAAAGCGGAGTTATCTTAGATCATCATAAATTAATAATATGGAAGTCGGACATCCATAAGTCAGAAAAGTGTTGGTTTGATTTCACAAGGCCATCAAAACGGTTTTCAGCCTTGAGGCAAAGTGTTGAGAAGCCGAAACATAAGATGTAAAACTCAACAAACCAAGGGTTGCATAGAATGTAATTAACAAATGTTGCTCACCTAATTAACAAAGTTTAAGTGAAAAGCCAAAGCTTTCTTAATACCTTGTGTAATATGGATCTTGGACCTACTATGTCCTATTGGGACAATTGCATGTAAAACATAGTAGGAGTTTTTAAAATAAGCATATTAAATGTTTGTATATGTTATTTTGTTGTAGATAGATGATGAACAATAACACAACCGCTTTGTCGTTGCGATCTGTCCTTGAGAAGGAAAAACTAACTACAACCAACTTCCTAGACTGGTTTAGGAATCTGAGAATTGTTCTCAAGCAGTAGAGGAAAGATTATGTCCTCGAAAATGCTATTCCTGAAGAACCGGCAGCTAATGCCCCTCGTGCACAAAGAGATGCATATCAGAAGCATCTAAATGATGATTTGGATGTTTCATGTCTCATGCTTGCTAGCATGAATGTTGATCTGCAGAAGCAATTTGAAAAGATGAATGCTTTCGACATGGTTAGGGAACTGAAGAGTTTGTTTCAGGAACAACTTCGAGTCGAACGCTTCGATACTACTAAGTCTTTGTTTTCATGTAAGCTTCCCGAGGGAGGCTTAGTCAGTCCTCATGTACTCAAAATGATTGGGTACATTGATCACTTACAAAGGTTGGGGACAGCTATTAGCCAAGAGTTGGCCACAGATGTCATTCTTCAGTCGCTGCCTGAGTCATATGATGGTTTCATTATGAACTTCAATATGCACAGCCTGGAAATGACATTAACTGAGCTGCATGGGATGCTGAAAACAGCTGAACAGAACATTGTTAAGAAAGGTAAGAATAATGTTCTGATGGTTCAAAAGGAAAAGGGTTTCAAGAAAGGTGGAAATGGCAAAGAAAAGTCCAATGCCAAAGGCAAGGGTAAAGCTCCAGTTAAGAACTGGAACAACAAGAAGACAAATTATGAGCCTAAGCCTAATCCACAAGCTGAAATGATATGTTTTCACTGCAATGAAAATGGTCATTGGAAGAGAAACTGCAAGAAATATCTTGACGACAAAAAGAAGGGACTAGCCCCTTCCTCTTCAAGTACTTACGTTATAGAAGTAAATGTTACTTCAGCTCCTTCTACTTCTTGGGTATTAGATACTGAAAATGAATCTCACATTTGAGCAAATGTACAGGGACTCAAAAGGAGTAGGAAGCTGGCTAAAGGAGAAGTGGACCTACGTGTTGGAAATCAAGCAAAAGTTGCCGCTCTAGCTGTAGGAACATTTGAGATTCCTCTGCCTTCAGGATTGATTTTAGAATTAAATAATTGTTACTATGTGCCTGCTTTTAGCAAAAACATTATTTATATTTCTTTGTTAGACGAAGAATGTTTTGAATTCAATTTTAAGGACAAACGTTGTTCATTTTCTTTGAATAATATGCACTATGGTTTTGGACAATTATTGGATGGTCTTTATATTCTAAATCTTGAAATACCTGTTTATAACGTAAGTAACAAGAGAATCAAGTCTGATGATTCGAATCCTACTTATTTATAGCATTGTCGTTTAGGCCATATAAATGAGAAACGCATGATGAAGCTCCATAAAGATGGTCTTCTAAATTCATTTGATTTTCAGTCTTTTGAACGATGTGAATCTTGTTTATTGGGAAAGATGACTAAGAAGCCCTTTCAATGGTAACAATGATAGGGCAAGTGATCTTTTGGCTCTCATTCATACTGATGTATGTGGACCACTAAACATGACTACCAGAGGAGGATATCAGTACTTCATCACATTTACTGATGATTTCAGTAGATATGGTTATATTTACTTGATAAGACATAAATAGGAATCTTTTGAAAAGTTCAAGGAATTTTAAAATGAGGTACAAAATCAACTTGGCAAGACTATTAAAGCTCTTCGATCAGATCGAAGAGGAGAATACTTAAGCCAAGAATTCAATGATCATCTTAAGAGTTGTGGCATTGTTTCACAACTTACTCCACCAAGAACACCACAATGGAATGGTGTATCTGAGAGGAGAAATCGAACTCTGTTAGACATGGTTCGATCAATGATGAGTCAGACATCTCTTCCAATATCATTTTGGGGATATGCTTTTGAAACTGCAGCGTTCACACTAAACAAATCTCCATCTAAGGCTGTAGAAAAGACTCCTTACGAGTTATGGACTGGAAAGGTTCCAAGTCTGTCTTTTCTGAAGATTTGGGGCTGTGACGTTTTCGTTAGACGACTAATCACAACTAAATTGGAACCCAAATCTGATAAATGCTTCTTCGTAGGATATCCTAAGGAAACTAAAGGATATTATTTCTATAATCCAATCGAGAATAAAGTGTTTGTAGCTCAGAATGGAGTTTTCTTAAAAAGAGAATTTCTTTCCAAAGAAAACAGTGGGAGCACGATACATCTTGAAGAAGTCCGAGATGATAGTGCTGATCTTAGTGAAGAGCCTCAACAAAGTATACAAAAGGTTGCAGAAACTCCTAAAGAAGTAGCAGTCTTACGAAGGTCAAATAGGCCACGTCGCGAACCTGAAAGATTATCACTTTTCGTCTCAGATGAGCAAGACATAGTGTTGTTAGACAACAATGAGCCCTTGACTTTCAAAGAAGCAATGGAGAGTTCTAGTTCCGAGAAATGGCTAGAAGCTATGAAATTCATGCATGACAATCAAGTATGGGACTTGGTTGACATGCCAGATGGCTGTAGAGCCATAGGTTGCAAATGGGTTTTCAAAATTAAGATTGATAAAGATGGCAAGATCGATGTCCATAAAGCTCGATTGGTTGCAAAAGGATATCGACAAATCCATGGTATTGACTATGATGAATCCTTTTCGCCAGTTGCCATGTTTAAATCAATCCGGATCCTTTTAAGCATTGCCGCATATTATGACTATGAAATATGGCAAATGGATGTCAAAATTGTTTTCCTCAATGGATACCTTGAAGAATATGTGTACATGACACAACCTGAAGGTTTTATTGATCCAAGAAATGCTAACAAAGTATGCAAGCTTAAGAGATCCATATATGGTCTTAAGCAAGCATCTCGGAGCTTGAATCTTCGTTTCTCGATGAAACTATCAAAGAATTTGATTTCATAAAGAACGAAGAGGAACCTTGTGTGTACAAGAAAACTAGTGGGAGCGCAATAATCTTTCTGGTATTGTATGTAGATGACATACTACTCATTGGGAATGATATTCCTATGCTTGAGTCTGTGAAGACCTGGCTGGGAAATTGTTTCTCAATGAAAGAGGCAACCTACATATTAGGGATCAAGATCTATAGAGATAGATCAAGAAAACTAATAGGACTGAGTCAAAGTAACTACATTGACAAAGTTTTACGTAGGTTCAGCATGCAAGACTCTAAAAGAGGGTTTTTGCCAATGACACATGGCACAACACTCAGCAAGACTCAGTGTCCTCAGACACAAGATGAGCGAGATCGCATGAGTAGAATCCCGTATGCTTCGGCTATAGGCTCTATCATGTATGCTATGTTGTGTACTCGTCCCGATGTGGCATGCGCATTAAGCGTGACTAGCAGATACCAGTTAGATCTAGGTGAGAGTCACTGGACCGCTGTCAAGAATATCCTCAAGTACTTAAAAAGAACTAGGGATATATTCTTAATTTATGGTGGGGAAGAAAAGTTGGTTGTAAATGGCTACACTGATTCTGGGTTTCAGTCAGATAAGGATGATTTCAAATCACAATCCGGTTTTTTGTTTTGTCTCAATGGTGGAGCTGTGAGTTGGAAGAGTTCTAAGAAAGCCACAGTTGCTGATTCTACAACAGAGGCTGAATATGTTGCTGCTTCAAAAGCAACAAAGAAAGCAATATGGATAAAGAAGTTTATCACTGAACTTGGTGTCATTCTTAGTAGCACCAATCTAGTGGATTTGTATTGTGACAACAATGGAGCTATTGCTCAGGCTAAAGAGCCAAGGTCGCACCAAAAGTCCAAACATATTCAGAGACGTTATCACCTCATTCGTGAGTTTATCAGTAATGGTGATGTAAAGATATACAAAGTTCCCACAGACGAGAATGTAGCTGATCCTTTGACTAAGCCACTTTCTCAATCTAAACATGATCGTCATTTAGTGCACTAGGCATTCGTTTTATGAATGAATGGTCCTAGTACAAGTGGGAGATTGAAAGAGATATGTCATAGGACTATTCATAGATTATGATTTGTACTTAGATATCTTATGCTTATTGTCATTAATAAAGTTTATTTCATCTTACTTTATATTCTCTTGTAAATAATATATATTAATACTAGTTCATCAAGTACGTGACTTGATTGTGGGATGCTAGTAATGTTATAATAATATTATTTAGATGTCCCTAATCATGTGTCAATAACCTAGGATCACATTGATATAATGATTAGAGTATGGGTCAGCTGATGACTATGTTCCACAAGTCATGGATATGGAGATATCAAGCTGAACACACACACACACACACTAATACTTGTTAGGGAACAAAGTATTGGACCGACCCGCTTTGGGAACACTACGAGGAGTGTTACATAATGTCATCAGTGATGTTCCCCATTTGTGATATCGTATTATCCTCAGACCTGAGATCGTCATGGTTACCAACATAGGGATTAGCATGTCAGGCATCAACAAACGTTGCTCTTGACCGAGTAATTATAAAGATGACGATCAAGCATACTATAAACTATGTAGAGGTATGTGGTTGATCAAGATGGGATTTGTCACTCTCATTTAATGAGAGAGATATCTTTGGGCCCCTTGATAAGTATAATTAATATTTGTATGGCCATGCACAAATGATGTGTCATTTGTATTAGATTAATTATACTTAGAGATCAAGAAATAAAGATTGAACTATACAAGAATGACACTTGCCTAGTCTTGTGTTCAATCTAGATATCGGTTGACAAAAGGAGTTAATATGTGGAATATCAATTTAAGGTTGTGTCGTTTTGACCTTTATACCCTTTGGATTAGGGATGGCAACGGGTTGGGTTCGGGGCGGGTTTGGCAAATACCAAACCCGACCCGCATCTAAAATACTCCGCCCCAAACCCGATGCGGGTTTATTTTTTGGAACCCAAACCCGCTCCGCGTTTATGCCTTAAAACCCGAACCCACCCCCCCGCCCCGCCCCGAATTCGTAAGTTCATTAAAAAAAATCAATCTTTATGCCTTTATATCATTATATGTTCATGCACTATTCATTGGCGCACTGCCTTTCAAATTTTTTTTAAATAAAAAGCACAATAGCGCACACATATATATATATTCCATCTTGATTATTCTTAAACAAACAAAAATAGTCTTTATTTTATCTATATATAAATATATTTCTTCTAGATAAGGCTAGAGATTCTTAAAAGGCTATATATATATTTAATATTAACATATATTTTTTTTTTATATATATAAGCATGCGGGTCAGGTCGGGTCGGATTTAAAACTATCAAAACCCTAACCCGCCTCGGGTTTTTCCTTTGAAACCCAAACCCGACCTGCCCTCAAAAAAACCCGACCTGAACCCACTCCATCCGAGTTGGGTTGGGTCGGAAACCCGCCGGGTTGGGTTTTTTTACCATCCCTACTTTGGGTAGTAGTAATGTTTTACTAGAGACCGCTTACTATTCGTATAATAAAACGGGCTTTTAATTATACTGCCAAAGAGTATAAACCTACAGGGTCGCACACCAAAACGAGTTGGATCAAAAACGAATTAAAACGGACCAAGTTGGACTTAGGCCTAATTCGTTTATTGCTTAGGGTTCTCACTAGGGTTCCCCTTTAAAAGGAAACCTTTGTTCTTCTTGGCCGTCTAAGTGAGTTCTAGAGGCAAGAAATATGAAATAGTTGAGAGAACCCTAAACGGTTCTAGTACACCAAGCAAGGATCTGATCTCGTTCGTGTGTGCATACCGTAGAGGCGTCGTATTTTCTATGCTAGGACAACAACAATTGAAGGATCTTATCCACTGTTTTCGTTGCATTAATTCGAAATCTCATACAAGGTATGTCTTCTGTCGATTTTATTGAATAGTGTAGATCCTAGGGTTTAATGATTAGTGCAGAAATTTTGTGTATGCAATGCATGTTTGCTGCCCTAATTCCATACAGAAATCTCATACAAGGTATGTATTCTGTCAATTTTATTGAACAGCATAGATCCTAGGGTTTAATGATTAGTGCAAAAATTTGTGTATGTAATGCATGTTTGCTGCCCTAATTACCAACATCAACTTAGTGCGAAAGTAGGGTGAAAGAAGATGTAAAATAATTTGGAAAATAGAATATGGATTTAACTATCCTTTTTATTTGAAAATGGAGAGTAGATTATACATTTAAATGTTTATTTAATTGTTATATTGGTTAATGTACGAATGTCATCAAATATGAGGGCTAAACTTACAATATGTAATATTTTAGGGGTCGAGATTAGTTTCTATATAATTAATGTGGGTCAAATGTTAAATAACTCTTTTTTCTCCTTCCCTAATAGTAGTTATAGGTCTGGCCCCAAACTTTTAAAAAATTTACGAACCTAAACTTATATTTCAAAGTTCACACAAAGTTCCTCGTACCTACTATGAAAGTTTTCTAAATCCAAGTGGGGCTTAAGGCCCATGTTCCCTCCATCCTCTATCTTAGTATTGTGTGATTGCTAACTCTCTACTTTATTTACTTTTATGTTTTAAAAATTTAGAAATTCAACCACATCAGAGTGATCCAGTGGTTGGGTTCAAAAAATTGGGCTCGTTGCAAAATCTCTGATGGCCAACAATTAGTACCCTCCGCGAAAAGGATTAGTTGAGGTGTGCGAATGTTGGTCTCGACACCCTTGACATAGACAAAAAAAATGTTTTAACAAATTTGTTCCATTAATTATCTACCAACTTTCACGCAGGCGCACACTTATATATACATATATAATTAGTTTGATAAGCAAGGACGGATGTATATTCTCTAAATTGACGTGATGCTACCTCTAATTAACACGAAAGAAGCTTATCCTCGATGAGGTTGTTTGCCTTTTCTTTTTTCCCCCCAATCCTTCCATTAGATAATATTTAAATTCTTTAATTTGCTAGTTGTAACGTTATATTTATCAAATTTATGTAATGTGAGCTCTACTTTGATAATTAAGAATCTTATTTTGAATTTTTTAAGGGTAATGATATTAACATTTCACAAAAGTATTTTAGCACTAAAAAATCATCTTTAATGATACTTTATATGGATCTTTTATGACACTTTTTGTCACTACAGACGATTTTGGGGTATTAGAGTACTTTTTGTGGAGTGTTAATATCATTATTCTTTTTCAAGTTTTATGAAAACACTACTTGCAAATTATCAAATGATTATCTATAAAAGTTATTTTCTATTATAAGATTTATTATAGTAATTATATCCTCAAAAAATACAAAAGTGAAATTGAACTCTTAATAATCGAAACACTTGAAATTAAGCAATGTTCAACATGTCCCTTTAAATTTTAAGACATAAGTAATACTAATTAATTGCTTGGGATTCAGAGATGTAGTTTAGCATCCTCCAATCCTCATCAAGAGTAACAAATAGTTCTAGGAAACCTCAAGCTTTTATAAAAACTATATACTATGGTTTCAATGTGTTATCATTTATGATTCAACTGAAAGTCACTCATTTATCTCAAAACATTCCATAGGTTATAAATTACTAAGACCATAATATGTTATTGAGAGAAAGAAATGGAGGGGCCGCGCGAACTTAGGGAGCTGAGCTAGGAACCTTACTAACGCGGTGAATTTGTGGCACTTATGCATGCTTTAAAAACAAATTCAATTAAATAAAATATGCAATATCAGGCCTTAAAAGCTAAAAGAGACAAAATCGTGGTCTTTATCAATTAATAAACACAATACCCAAATCTTTTTCTAAGAAAATACTTTAAATTGTTTACATATTGTATAGATGGTGATGAATTAATTTGTGTAATATGGTGTATAAATAGTGACCCTAATTAAATAAGTGAATGGCTCACAAACCTAACCATGTACTTTGGCAAGTGCATGTCATAAGTAGATTTGATGATATCTTGTACCTTCAATGTATATAATGCAAAAGTAATTATTGAATATACTAAATGTAAATTTACCTTAAAAAGTCAAGTTATCAACATCTTTTCAACTGTTCGGGAAAAAAACATGAAAAACCCTAAAGTTTGCGTTTACTTGCAATGTCAAGTTATCAACATCTTCATCTATTCTTCATCTCCATTCTTTTACCACTATGTCTCCTTCAAACTCGGGTGTGTATGGTGCATTGTATGTGACTTGCTATTATGGAAAGGTTGTTCCAATTCGAGTGTCAACTACAACAAGGAAACCAAGTAGACGATTTTTTTTGCTGTAAAAAATATGGGGATAAAGGATGTGGTTGCCCTTGCACAGTTATATAGCTAGTCTTTCAATGCTAACCCCTTGTGTTTCAGCTTAAAGTTATTATACAAATACCTCACACAACATCTATGTTCTGAATTTGGACACAACATCTATGTTTAAGCTTAAAGTTATTATACAAGTGACCCTAAATATATGTGTATATATATGTGGGAGCATAAAAATTATGAAGATAATAATGGGCCTGGACATGAGCCAGCCTAAACTTTATGAGAGAATTTGTAAAGAGGGCAGAGTAAACCCTTTTCAGTATTTTACCCTTAACCCTAATTCTATTAATATAAATAGAACAAGGGATAACCATCATAGGAGGCCTCCTTCTAGATCCTAAATGGGAGAAGAATGAGCTAGCCAGAGGAATTATTTCTAGAGAAAGGGTGGTAACTTGTATCCACATTTCAATTGCCTTTGAGCTAATAAATCAAACACACACACAAGCCTAGACGAGTTATGAAATAGAAGTACAAATAAAATTTCAGAGATGTCCTTAGCTAAGCTAGTCAAGTGCCAAACTCACAAGCTTGAGGTACAAGGTCCAACACTCAGCCACGACAAAATATTTTTAATTCAGCAAAATAATTGCCGAGCTCACAGGCCCAACTGATTTATAAAGTTAAAGCGCGAATAAAATTTCAACAAAGTATTTAGCCGAGTTGTTTGACCATTATGTTCGAAACATTGAGGTTAGGAGTTCAATACCCAGCCACGACTAATATTTTTGCCGAGCTGTGCATAATTTATTTTTAACAGCCTAAGTTCCCAGGCAACTCGGCATTCGAAAAACAGTCATAAAGCAAAAAACGCGAAAGCTATAACGACTGGGGTTCTAGCTTGGATGGTCGGCACTCTTGCTTAAAACAAAGAGGTTCCAAGTTCAACTCTTAGCTGTGGCAAATTATTTTTTATGGCAAATTGGGGGCAAACGTGGCTTAAATGCCAAACTTACACAACCTAACCGATTAAGCCCCTATGCATCGAGCTCGGCCAAAACCCATACTCTTGATAAACTCGGCATTCTAAACTGTCATCTAGAAGAAGGTGTGAGAGTTATAACAACTTAGCGTCTAGCTCAGATGGTCAGCAGTCTTGCTTAAGAGAAGAAGGTTATGAGTTCAACTCTTAGCCACAACAATCATTTTTACCGGTCGAAGAGATTTTTAAATCACCAAAGTCCAGTGTAGCATGATTTATAACTTTGAGGTTGCTGGTTCGACAACGACAAATTGATTTTTCGCAACAGAAATTCATGACAACTCTTTTAAAGATAAGTTTTATGACTTTCTTACTATATACTTTTTTAATTGTATAAGCATGCAAATACATACTTGTAACATATTAGTTTCAATCGAGAATTGAAATTCTAGGCTAGATGCCAAAGAGCATGAACATGATATAATGCACGTCAAAACTCGAATTTTATTACATTACGACTCTTATGCCATAGTCAGCTTGAGTCAGCCTAAGTCTACCGAACATATTGCATGCTTGAAGACCCTTACTTTACAATTTATTTTGCAATTACCATTGCTAAAGAAAACTCCAATAGAGATATTTCATCAAGTTCAATACCTATTTACAGAAAATTATTTCTTCATGGCAGATTAGGGACATACAAGGCTTAAATGCCTGGCTCACACAAGCCCAGCTGACCGAGCCCCTGTGTAGCAGATCGGTGGCCGAGCCCTCGAGCGTCTTGACTTTTAAAAATTGTCATGTAGTAGAAGACGCGAAAAATATAATAACTTGGCGTCTAGCTCGGCTGCAGAACAACCTGTCCAAATAGGCTACAGGCTAGCCAACTGAATGCCGAGTAGCATATATGTATGATTAAGCGTAACGCAGATACGTATGAGGAACAGTAGTGCCTAACACATACGTGGCATAGAAGTGCCAAGCACACGCAATTAAAAAGATATGGTGTAAGAGAATTAGATAAAGAAGGCCATGGCAAGGATGGATAGCTACTAAAATTCGAGGTACTTTGTTCGATACTCTGCTACAATGACTAGCCGTTTAGTTTATAACTTGGAGGTCATGAGTAAAATACTAGGCCATGATAAGTATTTTTATCGAGATCAATTTCCTTTGCCAAGATCAATTTATTTATGAAGCCCAACCGACCTAGTGATATAAAAGAATGGCGGATAAGTTCTTAATAGTGTATCTTGCCGAGTTGGTAAGCCATTCAGTTTACAACTCGGAGGTTGTGAGTTCAATACTCTGCCACAACAAATATTTTTGCCAACAGGTAAATTTACATAAGACCTTGCTCGCCAAGGCAATCCTGAAGACCTTTATCTACTAAAGGCAGATTTACTTAAGACCTTACTCGCCAAGGCAATCCCATAAGACCTTTATTTACTAAAGGCAGATTCATGTAAGACCTTGCTTGCCAAGGCAGTCCTGTAAGACCTTTCTTTGTCAAAAGTAAATACTACGTAAGACCTTGCTGGTCAAGGCAGTCCTGTGAGACCTTTGTTTGTCAAAGGCAAATTTTGCGTAAAACCTTGCTCGGCAAGGCAGTCCATTAAGACATTTCTTAATCAAAGGCAAACGAATAAGACCTTGGTCGACAAGGCAACAAATTGAAACAAGACCTTTACATGATAAAGGCAGTCGATTTAAATAAGACCTTTATTTTGAAAAGGCAAATTTTACTTAAGACCTCGCTCAACAAGGCAGTGTATTAAGACCTTTCCTCGTCAAAGGCAAAATTCTACTTAGCGAAGGCAGATTTAATTTAAGACCTTGATCGGCTAGGCAATTTCTTTGAAACTCTACGTTCCTTGAGGGAAACTTATCTAAATTAAGGCCTTCTATTTGGTGAAGGCAAATTGTTGATGATATTATGCTCGGCAGATTGGCCCAGCAAGAATTTTTAAGACCTTTCTATTATCAGGGGTAGTTTTTATTGCAAGTGCTCTTCTTGATGAAGGCACCCGAGTAAGACCTTTTCTCGAAAAAGGCGACTGACTAAAATCTTGCTCGGCAAAGCAGTTTATTAAGTCCTTTCTTTGTAAAAGGCAAAATTTTATTAAGCCCTTACTTATTAAAGGCGAAGATATTAATTGAAACCTTGCTCGGCAAGGCACTGCTCTAAGACCTTTCAATTCGATTATTAAAGGCGAATTTCACTAAGTCCTCTCTTTTTCATGAAGGGCAAATTTTACATAAGACCTTGATCGGCAAGACAAAGTTTAAAAACCCTTTATTCATCAAAAGCAATGTGTTCAAGACAAGACCTTCTTATTGACGAAGGCAGTTTTCCAATCATGAATCTGACAAAATCTTTTAAGACCTTTCTAAATTTTAAGGCGAGACCTCCCACATGGGCATGATCATTCTAAAGCTCGTTGCAGCTAGCTGGATAAATGTAAGACCTTTCTTCAAGGGCATTAAAGACCTCCCTTGGGGGCACAACAAAGGCCGATTAAGCCTATTAAATTACCGGGTAGGTAGGGCCCAAAAAGCCACCATAAGGACCACTCTCCTGCTTTAGCCGAATCATCTTTATTGCTTTGGTAAACCGCACAAAGTTTAAACTTTTTACTTCAAAAAGTTACAAAGGCCAAATAAGCCACAAAAATATTAGCCAACTCAACCAAGATGATTGTTTTTACCCTAAGGGCAAGTTGATAAAGTCTGGAAGGCCAAACAAAAAATGATGCTCGACCACCGAGCAAATTAGCCTAGCAAAAATAGAGAAAATACAAGTACAACGGAAACTTCATCCATAAAAGCCAGACAATTAATCACATGTGGTAGGGGTTCTGGGCCCATTGACTACAAGAAAAGGAACTTAAATAAAAAAAATGAGCTCGCCCAACATCAATAGTCACCTGCTTGGTAACATGTACTTCTTGATTTATAACAATTGGCCTAACAGCCCGGTCAACAACAACAACAACCTGTTAGGTCGGCAAGAGAAGATGATGTAGGAGCTCACTTCTCACTTCCCCGCCACAAGATTTGAAGTTTTTCAGGAAAGCTTGTTTACAACACTTTGCGAATTATTTCAAAGACAAAGGATAAGAAAGCTGAGGGTCCAAACAAATGAACTCACCTTAGCCGCCGAGCTCACGTGCTTGGGGAGCAATTGTGTGAGCATAAAAATTATGAAGATAATAATGGACCTGGACATGAGCCAGCCCAAATTCTATGAGAGAATTTGTAAAGGGTGTAGAGTAAGCCCTTTTTAGTCTTTTACCCTTAACCCTAATGTAACATATGTAACCCTAATTCTATGAATATAAATAGAACAAGGGATAATCATCATAGGGGGCCTCTTTCCAAATCCTAGATGGGAGAAGAATGAGTTAGCCAGAGGAATTGTTTCTAGAGAGAGAGTGGTAACTTGTATCATTATTTCAATTGTCTTTGAGCTAATAAATCAAGCACACACACACACAAACGGAGGATGTACTGTCGGAGTAGCATAAGCGCTACCGAAGGAACCTACCGTACCCAAAAATCTCTTGTCTCCACTATCATTTCCATCTATTACTCCATTGATTTTCCTAAGAATTTCATCATGTGGGTTTGCCCAAAGTTTTGGCCACCCACAATATATATATATATATATATTACCTATCCATCTTAAAGGAAAACATAGACTTTTGTGTTTATAGATTTTTTATTTACTTAATTTTAAAAAAATGAACATAATTTTTCTTATGATTATTTATAATAATATTTTATATACTTCATTTTCCTAAATTAAGCTATAAAAATTAAAAATTAAAAATTAAAATTTGTGCATCGCGCAAATAACATACTTGTAAATCTTTATAACTCCTATAATTATGAACATAATAAAACTATATAATAAACTCCATAAATCTTAATAAAATCGGCTTTAAAACACAATAATTATCCTTTTAAAATCACAAATTAAATATATATACTTAATTTTGTAACTGTAGGTGGTAAAAATTTTGTGACCCGACCCACTGTCAAAGAAATAATTTGAGAAACGAATCAGAAAGAGGCTAAAGCAGATAGAGTGTGACAAGAGATTTTTTTGGGCACAGTAGGTTCCCCCTGGCAGCGTTTATGCTGATCCAGCAGTATGTCCTCTATCTGTGTGTGTGTGATTGCTGTATTGAGTTATAAAGGCATGTTAATGGTGTTACAAGCTTTCTCTATCTAAAATGGATTAAGTAAAACTGCAACTCTCTTTCCCTCCTTAAATTTCCAGCAACCAACCCTTCTCTCCCTTTCTATTTATACGTACATAATTAGGGTTACATTTTCTCATTAGGGTTGTCGGTAAAATAACTAAAGAGGGTAAGACTTGGATAATACTCCAGCCTTCATTCTCTTATCCACTACTAACAACTTCTGATTTCGTACGTTAGTGGCAAAGCAAGGGGGATCTGCACGATTATGTGCAAATCCGTACGATTTGGTATGATCCTCAACACGCGTTTCCCATGTGTTCCACACATGTCATTGCACGTGCTCCCTTGCCTGAGGGTCTCGGCACTGGCTTTCCATCTCAGCTAGGCTTGTGGTATCGGCCTTCGGGTAAATTGGTGTGGCCTAGTTTTCCTTAGCCAAATTTTATGTTCCCTCAATTGCCCCCTCAAGCATGTGATCTCATCAAACGAGATGTGGATCACGTGCTTGAGCCTAATCGTCAGCCAAAAGCTTCCTTGAATAACCCGACCCGATTTCACGCGTCGATCATCGATTTGGTTATCTGACAACTTGAGGTTCAACCCGTTTCTTTTGAATTTATGACTCTTTTTCATTACTAAGTGCTTCTTAAAGTATAATCACCCTTTAAATATCGTATCGTCATCATTGTGTGTTCATCATTTGAAGTGAACAAGTTTATGCTTGCGTAATCATCCCATACCCTCACTCTAGGGTTTTGCCAAATCGGTCATTCATCATTGTATTATTCTTCACGTTCTTGCTCCTTGCTAGTTCTATCATTGTTCTTGCCATAAACCCTTTCGAAACCCTAAAAGGTGATGGGTCATTATTGACTAGGAACTAAAGAAAGAAATAACGAATTTCATCACAATTTTCTTCCCGAACAGTTCCAATGGGGTGAGATTGAAAGCGATGGAGGTGTGATTTTTGAGCAAATCGCATTCGATAATGGTACGTATCCCGTTTAAACTGCCTATTTTGGGCAAGCTGGATTACGGGTCCATTTTGACCCACTGTTGGTTAATTTTCTTCATCGGACTCGGCTCCACTTGAGCCAAATGGCTTCTAACACTGTCAGGATCATACTAGGTCTAGCCGAAGTAAATAGAAGGTTTAATATGCAGCTCAATTTCTGGGATATCGTGTATTGTTATTCTTTTAAATTTTTAAATTCTGAAGGTAGATGGAGCTTGAAGGGGGAGGCCGAAGGCCCGAGCCCTAATTCTCGATTTATGGTATTCGAGTAAATACATGTATAACGACGCGGTAGTCCTACAGAAGAATGTGGAGCCTGACCCTTCTGGATTTTCAGTTCCCAGGCAGCGCTGTCGACCTGGTAAGTCATCGTTGAGTTTTATGCTGCGTCAACTTTCGTTCTTCGCTTTTTGGTTATGATCTAAGTGTTGTGTTTATCTCTCGCAAACGATAGGTTGTTTTCCAGGCCTGCTTGGGGTATCATTCATTATGAACAGATGAATGCCATCGCCCGTCATACTGGAAACGGTGACGGTTCGATACTAAATCATCCTAGGGCGGTGCACAACCTTCTGGGCTACTGGCTTGACAGTACATCCTTCCTCGATAGGACTTTCCCAGGTGACTAGATATAAGATCAATTGGAACCTCCTGCTCTTTACCAATTGTTCGCCCGGTATCATATCCTCAACCGGGAGGTACGGGCTGACATAGAGAGAACTGCACGCAAAGCGGCTAGAGGCCCAGCTGAAGCAACTTCGGACCAGCTGCAAAAACAGCACCAGAAGAGTAAGGCCCAAAAGTCGGCCAGAGTGAACATTTTGGCAGTTTCCACAGTTGATGAAAGTTCGACTGCTCCTATTTCCAGTGATGCGTTAATTTCAGTGTCATTACAAGTTACTGTTGCAGATGATGTCCCAACTGCGGCTCCTCTTCCCAAATTGAACCAAAGGGTTGTTGTTCCAGTGGAGGATCTAGACGACCTTAATGTATACAATGAGGGAGAGGACCCAAAAATTGAATGACTTTTTGATGATGCTGGGTTTGCCGACTGGACTGGTCCTTCATGCATAATGCATTCTCCTAAATTAGAGGACTTCCCCCCCACAGCCAATATAAAGGGGCAAGCGGGTTTTGACGTCGAAACCGTACGTCCCACCTCTGCGCCGGTCATGGATAAGTTAGATGATCCTCTTCCAAACGAGAAGGTTGCAATAAACGAAGGTGCTCTACCCATTTTTTCTCATTCTTCCAATATTATTTTCTTTTAGGATTTCTTCTTGTGGCCTACTAATGTTAGGTGGCGTCTGATAAGACAATATCTCATTTGAGTTGGTGTTAAACCCAGTCGTTGTTTGCATGAAACAGGCATTGCTGAGACCTCTCTTCCCCTTTCCTCTTCTTAAGTCATGGAGAGTACGGTTCCTCCTCGGACAGAAAGACTGAATTTTCAACACGTCCGCCTGATGAAAGAGAACAAGGCGGAGTCGGCTTCCAAAATAGCTAAATTTGTTACTCTTTTAAAGAAAGGGAAAAAGAAGAGGGTGCCTCGCGAAGGTGACGCAGAGGTAGTTTCATCTAAGGCTCTCCGAATTGGTCTTGGGGTCCTGTGAACGCCTCATTTTACAACCCCCGCAAGAATCCTGATTTCCAAATAAATGAACACGCATGCATGCACGAGCATTCTTAGATGCACACATACTTTGTACATGTGATACAGGTCAAAAAAGAAAGCTGAAAGGACCCCGGATGAAAAGTTACAAAATTATCGAAAATTGCCGGAACCGAAAACCGTCAAAACTCCTGGAAACTTGTGAAAGGAGAGTTACTCATTTCGGATCATCCTCAAACTTTGAGAGTTGTTAGACATTACCATAAGGAGTAGCATACTCGAAAATCAGCTCAATCTGACGGTCGGATCTCCAAAAATTTAGAAAATCATGAGTTTGTTTCGGGTGATCAAATGGAGCTCTTCTCGAAGTTAAAATGGTCGAAATTTGGTCAGTAGATAGGTCTTATCATGGGAAAGAACATATTCAAATTTCAGCTTTGTCGGACATGGGATCCTCAAGAATCAATTTGTCTATCGTGCAATTCTAGTCGAAATGTCCTTTATAGAAAATTAAAATAAATATAGGCCTTCCCGAATTCTAATCGACCTCAAATTTGGACATAATCTAGAAAACATTTTTATGGAAAATATATCCAAAATTCAGCATAATCCAACGGCTATAAGTTTAGTTGTCGACGTTGTTGTACGCAAATACGTTTCCTATGCGGGAACAAACTCTTTGTACCAATCCCAGGAGACCGAGTCCTTTCCGAACTCCGATCGTCTTCAAATTTTTACAAGGTATAAAAGACTTATATTGACAATATATATCCAAAATTCATCATGATCCAATGGTTAGAACTTGACTTTTCGTGCAAACAAGTGACCTTGTCTACAACAAGTACCTTTCCTACACGGAAACAAACTCTTTGTACCAATCTAAGCAAAAAGGAGACCTTCCTAGCTTGATCGACCTTAAATTTTTACACGATCTAGAAGACTTCTATTTTCAATACATATCCAAAAATCATTATAATCCAACGGTGGGAAGGCTTCGCGATATGCTCCAAGAGTCCTAGTTGTAATCTCTTGTTTTGTTGTCCAAGTATTTTTTTCAACTATAAATAGACACCCCCTCCATTCATATTTGCCATCAACAATCAAGGGGATTTCGTGGTACATACCAAGAGATCCTTATTCTCTCCCTCCAAGGGAGCTCAGGTATAATTTTCACTCTCTTCTTTTATTTATTCGTTAGTTTTATAATTTATATTCTTATCTACATAATTTTTATCACTTGATAGCTTTTCAAAACCCTTTTTTCAAATTGTTTTTTTTAAAACCAAAGGCGTATAATAAACCCTGATCTTATTCCAAAATAGTATTATTATTTTCTTACTTTTTCAAAAGCTCGGATTAGCGGTATTGTTATACGAAGGAATCGATAATCGCTATATATTCAATTTAACTCATAGATTGCGATGTATATGTGATAAATACTCGATTATGAGAGCACTAGTGCGATCTATACTGGTTTAATCAATAGACTATGGTACACGATCGGTTAACTCGCCTCATATTATATCGAATATAAGATTCCACATTCAATCAGTTTCCGAAAAGCCTAATGCTTTACAAAATCACTTGTCTCATTGCATCTATTATTATCAAACTTACTTTTTCAAATCACACACACACACACACTTATTTTTAAAATCATGGGCGAACTAGGAAACACATCGTTTTCATCCCATCCCCGGAATTCTAATTTCTAAGGCAAGCATGAAAAGCTGTAAAGTAATAGCAATAGCATGTGAGAACTAAATTATAACACACGCATATCCTACTAAAGAGACCGAAAAGGTGAATTGGGTGCCTAACACCTTCCTGATCCGTAACTTAATCTCTGAACCTTCGAATCAACTGGTTTCGCATACATTGTGTATAAGAGGATATTTAGTCTATAAATATGTCTCTTTTACACAAACCTTTTTTGTTTGTTTAGTAAAACAAACTGGCAACTCTTATTCTTTTCAAAATCGATTTTCAAAGTAACAACGGAATCACCGCTCACGAGGACCCCGAGCGTCGAGAACGCGGGTTCTCATAGTGGCGACTCTGCTAGGGACATTTTTTAAGAGGATTAGACTCTAAACAATAGTAGAATATGCGTGGATGATTGTTTATGTTTGCATGCTTTCTTTTTTGGCCTTAATCTTAGGATAACATAGATGCGATTTAGGTGGATACCTTAATTCCCTTTTTGTTTGTAATAATTGTTTAAGGAAAATCTTTTCATAAATAAAAATTAAAAATACTCGAACAAACCCTAAAGCACTTATCATAATGTACCCCCATAATTGTTATTTTGCACGCACTCACTATCATTATGCATTATCGCGAGTGTGAATTTACCCTATCAACCTTGGGACCAAAGTCGTGACTAGGCCGTGGACTTGCGGGTCTACACTAGCCAAAAGCGCATGGGACCACTCTCATTGGCCAAGTAACAAACTAAGGTATATCGAGTGACGAGAACACTCACGTACCCAGAATGTATATCAAAAGGTCCTTGCACGTACTCGCCCTTGGGGTATATAGCAAGACCTAGCCAAATAGGAGGGAGCCTTAAACCTTACCCCTTTCAACCACACTTGCATATAGGATGCGTCCGCCTAGTACACACGAATTTCTGCATGTTTTCTTGACCTTCGGCCGTGAGATTAGTGAACAAAAGGCCTTGTCATACATACCAACTCTTGGTTTGGCAAATATGGCCGAAGGCTTTCCAACCCCGCCCGTAGAAATTCCTCACTCATAATCACTAGTGAGAATTTTCTTGTCACTATTTTCATGAAAATCAACTCCAAGAGGAGAGAACTTCCCGATTTTTAAAAATGTTTTCCAAAAAATGAGTCGTTTTTCAAAAACGAGTTTCCTAAAATAATTTCCAAAAATTGGAAGGTTATAAGGGCACTCCGGAATGTGTATTCCAACCCTAAACCTGTCCACGGGGCTCTCAAATTGTTGCTGATGGTCTGTTTTCATTTAAACACCAAAAAATGGTTTTCGATTTGCATTTCATCATCATACTCTTTTCCGAGAATTACGCAATCAATTGGCAGAAAGTATCATTTATCTAGAAAAGTCTCGCCACCCTTATGTCCCGATTTTTTCCACTACTCTTAGGTTTTCGTACCACACTGGCTGGCTGGGCTAGTAGGGATCGTACAGGTAGACTTACTAGACCAGACTCACCTCTCACAATACCGCCACGACGCGCTCTCAATTTTCACAATGACCAGGTTGAGGATAACGAAGGAGGGGATAGTGATACTGAGGGTCAACACCATGCAGCGGATCTGCCGCCCGGTCCCGTTTTACCCATTAACCCCGAAGCCTTATCTCCAGAACAACTGTACCAAATGATACAAGTATGGCCCAATCTATGAACACCATGGCCAATCTGCAGATAACCACTCAGGCCTGTCTAGATACCTTACTTGCTGCCCGGGCACCTATCGAACCAAACCAGTTAAACCCTAATCTTGCTCATAATCAAGGCCGAGCCCAACCGATTCCCCTACCGCAGCAGAATATTTTACCCCAACAAAATGTCCTACCCGTTCCCCCGCCTCACCAAGGCCCACCAGCACCAGATGCCATCAATATGTGGCTCCATCCTGAACATAATCAACCCCAACAGCATCATAACCCACTCTTTGAAGGACACGAACCAGATCCGTATATGGGGCAGTATGCTGAGTCAGTAGTCGAACAGGCCAAGAAAAATAAGGCCATCACCCTATTAAAGGAACAAGTGAAAGCATTGAACCAAAAGGTGACTAATAAATCAAATGACGTGGCCGATCTCCAAAACCTGTCTCTCTTCCCCGAAGCCAGGTTGCCAGTGGGCCTTAAGCTTCCCAGCGTGGAAAAATTCTCGAGAAATAGTCCACCACGCCTACATCTTAAGGCCTATGTCCGTACTATGCAGTTATATGGGTTGAACGAGGCTCACTTGGCCCAGGGTTTCCATTAAACTTTAACAGGGCCCGCACACAGTTGGTTTCTGGGATTGGAAAAATACGGGGTGGCTGATTAGAATAGTACTCATGGAGCACTATAAGTCAAACGAAGAGCTGAAAGTTACTCGTAAACATCTTGAAATGGCTAAGCAGCGAAAAACTGAAAGCATCAGTGATTACATCACAGGATGGAGAGAGTTGGCATCTCAAATGATCGATTGGCTCCCTAAAGAAGAGCAATTAGGGTTCATAGTAAAAAAAATTAAGCCCGAAATCAGAAATGGCATGGGGCGACAGTACTTCAAAAAATACAAAGCTTTAATGCATGTGGCCAATGAAACTGAGGAAGAACTGGCAAAGGCCGCTGAGGTTAAGAAAGACTCGTCTCAATACAAGAAAACTGCTTCTATCATTAATCAAGTGTGGTCTCAGCACAATCTGGGGTCTTATCAGAGAAGTAATTTCTAGTATCCACGAGAACAGGAACCTGCCCAAGGCCAAGGGCCCGGGAGAAAAAGCAAGGACCGACATTTCGCACGTTTGCTAGCCTCACTAAGCAAAACCCTGGCCGCACTACAAGAAAATGGAATCATACGACCACTGGCCCCCCGGGCTCCCCCCCCCCCCCAACCCACTCCCTAATGGCTGGAGGGCCAATGAACGTTGTGAATATCACCAAGGCCCAGGACACAGCATTGACCGATGCATGGCCCTAAGACACAGCATCCAGGATCTAATCGAGTCGGGAAGAATCCTTGACCCAGAGCCACAAAATGTTGTGAAGAATCTGCTCCCTAACCATGGAGGGGTCATCAATGCCGTATTAGTTGAAAAAGAAGAATGTGATCCCATCTCCTTGATTAAGCCAGTAAAGGAGAACAAAAGAAATGCTATAATAGTTTACCGCGTTGAAGGCCGTGTAGGCCAAGGCTAGGTAAAAGAGGAGGAAGAAAACTTGGAAATCATGTTCCGAAATATGAAGAAAGAAGCTCCGCAAGTTGCAAAGGAACCAATATATGATTCTCACGTTAGCAAGTGGATGCAAGAAATGAAAATACTGCTCGGACAGGGGTTGGGCAAGAATAATCAGGGCATGGCCGAACCCATTGTTGTCAAAACCCAACTACGCCGGCAATGTTTGGGTTACCAGGAAAGAAAAGTGAAGATCAGGCAAGATGCACCCAGTAGGAAGTGGTCCATCTCAAAAAAGATCACCCAAGCACACGTTAATACGATCAGCTTTGACTGGTCAAAGATAGCCGCAGAATTTGATATGGCCGAGAACAAAAATTTGGCTAAATAGATACAGCAACTCACCCGATCAGGGAAGGTTTATCAAACCCAAGAAAAGGAAAAGGAAGAAGGCAAGAATGAAGCAGCTCAGCCCTAAAAAAGCCAAGCTGTTGAACAGCTGAAGAAAACACAGGCTCAAATCTCCATTTGGGGGTTATTAGTATCTTCCAAACCTTATCGAGCAACCTTCCTTAAGCTCATGGATGAAGCCATAGTCCCTATAGAATCAACTCCAGAACAGTTAACAGCCATGATTGGGACTCTGGGTTTACAGAATAGTTTGTCTTTTTCAAATGAAGACCTGTCGCCTTTAGGGAGAAATCATGACCAGGCTCTCCTTATATCGGTTGAAACTAAGGGAAGGATAGTTTCGAAAGTGCTTATTGATAATGGGGAAACCGTAAATGTCTGCCCACTCAAAACCTTCAAGGCTTTGGGACTTGATGAAGATAGCCTGGAAGAATCGCCAGTGACAGTAAGGGCCTATAACAATACCAAAGGGTCGGTTTTGGGGTCTATGGAATCGAGCTTGTTAATTGGACCAATCGAGTTTTCGGTGGAATTTCAGGTCATCAACATACCATTAAGCTTTAACCTTCTACTCCGGTGTGCCTAGATACATGCTGTGGGAGCACTACCGTCCTCTCTGCACCAGAAAATCAAGATCCCGGTAGGAGACGAAATTATCGTGATACATGGTGATTGTGACAAAACCATAATGCCTAAAGACACACCAATCTTAAGCATAGGAAGCCAAGATGTATAGTCGGGGGGTTTTCAATATGAACCGAGGGTACATGCCTTGACCTCACATAAGATTACATATCTACCACCCGAAACAGTACCCTTTTTAAATGAGCAAGTAGTAGCAATGATGCATACCATGGGCTATATGCCAGGTCGAGGATTGGGAGATACACAAGTCGGGATAGCTGAGCCGATCGAACCTTATATGCAAGGAAGAAAATACACTGGGTTGGGTTTCCCATGCGACACAAAGGGTGAAATCGTGGATGATTCGGGTTGCAAAATGATCAATACCTCTCTCAATGGGTTTTTTGTAAAAGAGGGGGAAGATTTTCTATTTTGTGGTTTCCAAGAACCATGGGTCAATTCAGAAGGTAACAGAGTACCGGGTTTTGAAATCTTTTTTATTGAAGATCTATACTATAAAGAAAGCCAGATGCACGATACCGAGGGTCGAGGTCATGACATAAAGCTTCAAGATTAGAAAAACGAGTTGGAAGATATAGCAAGTATGATGCAAAATCTTTCGTTGAAGAGATGCAAATCATGGCAATTACTGAGGAAAAGCAAATATCGAACCCGGTCACACTGATCCGTCCAATTAAGGAGGTGGAAAATTTGAGTGAGAAAGGGAGTGAAATTGTAAGGGATAAAATTGTGGGTAGAATGAGCGATTATAAGCTCTTAGAAGAATTTCTTAATGTTTTTGATAGCATTGTCATTAATAAGATAATATCAATTCCTCAATATCCAAATGTGTCTCATATTACCTCAGCAGAAATCGAATCCATGAATGATATCCCAGAAAAACACGAACAGAGAATCCAAATTGAGGAGGGTGAAACTATTACAGTTAACCT
The DNA here is from genome assembly GCA_021464415.1 of Lonicera japonica. Classification (NCBI taxonomy): domain Eukaryota; kingdom Viridiplantae; phylum Streptophyta; class Magnoliopsida; order Dipsacales; family Caprifoliaceae; genus Lonicera; species Lonicera japonica. The sequence goes on from CM038470.1 coordinate 46,724,961, forward strand.
AGGGACCGATGAGGATAGGAAATAAATAAAGATCAGGGCTGAATTGAGTAAAGCCGATGGTAAAGACTTGCATGAGCTGTTGAAAGAATATGCTGATGTCTTTGCTTGGTCTTATGCAGACATGCTGGGATTAAACACGGATATAGTAATGCATGAAATCCACACTAAGCCGGAATACCTGCCAATCAAATAGAAACTCAGAAAGTTTATACCATAATGGTCACTCAAAGTTAAGGAAGAAGTAGAGAAACAGCTGAAAGTAGGGTTTATTCGAGTAGTAGATTATCCGACTTGGTTGGCTAACGTGGTGCCAGTGCCGAAGCCAAACGGGAAGGTAAGGGTGTGTGTAGATTATCGGGATCTCAATAAGGCCTGCCCAGAAGATGATTTTCCATTACCTAACATTGATCTCATTATGGATAACACCGCCAACCACGCCCTGAAGTCATTTGTTGATGGATTTGCTGGTTACAATCAAATAAAGATGCACCTTGACCACCAAGATAAGACTGCCTTCATAACTCCATGGGGAACCTACTGTGATACAATTATGCCATTCGGATTAAAAAATACCGGGGCAACATACCAAAGGGCTGCAACCACTTTGTTCCATGATATGATCCATAAAAAAGTATAAGTTTATGTGGGTGACATGATCATTAAGTCTAAAGAGAGGGAAGGGCATCTTCCCACCCTCAAGGTTTTTTTTGATAGGCTCAAGCAATTCCAGATGAAGTTAAATCCACAGAAGTGTGTATTTGGGGTAACCAAAGGCAAGCTGCTGGGGTATATGGTTAGCAAGAAGGGAATCGAGGTAGACCTTGCCAAGGTAAAAACAATTCAAGAAATGCCCGTACCATGCACCGAAAAGGAAATCAGAGGATTCTTGGGTAAGCTACAGTATATCAGCCGATTCATATCCTATCTCACGCAAAAATGTGAACCCATATTCAAGTTATTGTAGAAGTCATCAGATGCCCAATGGAATGAACAGTGTTAGGCAGCATTCGATAAGATCAAAGAATATTTGTTGAATCCACCAATCATTGCTCCGCCACAACCTGGACTTCCCTTATTGTTGTATCTCACGGTCAATGAAACTACTGCAGGGGACATGCTAACCCAACACATAGCCCAGAGTCGGAAAGAGCAGGCGATTTATTACATCAACAAGAAGTTGTCACCTTATGAAAGGAATTATTCGCCTCTTGAGAGATCATGTGCAGCCTTAATCTGGGCCACTCAGAAATTGCACCACTATATGCTTGTGTTTTTAGTCACTCTTATAGCCCGACTAGACCCGCTGAAGTACTTGTTCGAAAAACCAGTGTTGACTAACCACATGGCCAAGTGGGTGTTCTTACTAACGGAGTTTGATATCACTTATGTCACTCAAAAGGCGATTAAAGGGCAGATTATAACATATTTCTTAGCGAGTAACCCTATGTTAGAAGGGGAAGAAGAGGAAGAATCCAAATTTTTGGATGAAATGGTTATGGTCACAGATATAGAGGGTGAATGGCAATTGTATTTTGACGGGGTTGCAAACAAGAACGGTTACGGGATATGGATCCTCCTAATATCACCAGACCAAATTCACTCGCCATTGTCTTTTCGGCTCCAATTTGACTGCACCAATAATACTACTGAACATGAAGCTTGCATCGTGGGTTTGGAAATTGCGCTTGAAAAAGGGGTAACAAAGATACAAGTATTTGGCGATTCAGCTCTTATCATTCATCCGATTCTACGAAAGTGGAAAATCAAAGAAGAAAAACTCATCCCCTACTTAGATCGATTGCAAGACGTGGCCAACAGGTTCGAAAGAGTTAGGTTTTACCATGTACCCTGTGCCAGAACAACTTTGCTGATGCGCTAGCAACTCTGGCATCAATGGTAAAAATTCCCGAAGATATACAAACAATACAGATAACCATTGAGCAGAGGGAAATTCTTGCATACTGTCTAGTCATCGAAAGCAAAAATGAGGAAACGTTGGACCCATCGATCTAGTATTATGGCATTTGGAGAATCTTAAAAGAAGGAAAATACCCTGAGGGTACTGACAAGAAAACTCGGGTAGCACTCCGAAGATTAGTCGCTCAGTTCATTATTTGCTCGGGAAAATTGTATAAAATGAGTCACGATGGGATACACCTCCGGTGCCTAAAACAGGAAGAATACCAACTAGTTATGGACGAAATTCATGGGGGTGAATGTGGACCCCACATGAATGGGTACACCTTGGCCCGCAAGATTGTCCGACAAGGGTATTACTGGACCACCACGCAACAAGATTGCAGTGATCATGAAAGAAGATGTCACCTATGTCAAGTTCATGCGAAATCTCAGAAGCTTCCTCCAAAAGAATTATACACTATGACAGCCCCCTGGCCCTTTTCAGTTTGGGGTATAGATGTTATCGGAAAAAATATCACCGGTAGCAAGTAATGGACACAAATATATACTAGTAGCAATCGACTATTTCACAAAATGGGTAGAAGCTAAATCATATGCGAAGCTCAATGCAAGAAAAGTGAAAAAATTTATTCGAAGAAACATCATTTGCAGATACGGAGTACCGCATGAAACAGTGTTAGATAATGGAACCCACTTTGAGGGGGAAGCCAATGATGTAATGGAAGAATACGGGATACAGAGACACAAATCATCCCCTTATAGACCTCAGACCAATGGCGCGATAGAGGCAGCAAATAAAAACCTAAAGAATGTGATTAGTAAAATGGTAACAAGTGGTCGAGAATGGGCCGACAAATTACCGTATGCGCTATGGGGATACTGCACTACCGAAAGGGTCTCTATAAACGCAACACTGTTCTCACTAACATATGGAATGGAAGCAGTACTGCCAGTAGAAATGGATATTCCATCACTAAGGGTGATACTGGAGAGTTCGGTGTCCAAATTAGAGTGGGTCCAAAGCTGTTATGAAGAATTGGCACTACTCGATGAGAAAAGACTGAAAGCCGCCTATCATCAGCAAGGGTATCAGAAAAGAATCGCCAGAACATTCAATCAGAGGGTGAAAGCAAGAGGAATACAAATAAATGATTTGGTGCTTAAAGAAGTCAGGGAACCAGCCAAAGATCAGAAGGGTAAATTTGCACAAAAATGGATTGGGCCATACATTGTCAAGGAAATTCTCTCCGGGGGAGCAGTCATACACACAGATACAGACGGACAACAGCTCAACTCTCTGATTAATCTTGATCGTTTGAAGAAATATTATCAATAAGGATGTAAGCCGGCACACCTAAGAACTACGTAGACCTGAGCCCCACAACCAAGATCTGAGATATAAGAACAAGGGGAACGTAGGCAACTTGAGAAGTGACTTTAGGCCCGGTCTAATTTTTTTAAAAATAAAATAAATCCTACCACCTTTTGGCCTTTCAAAGACAAAAGGGTCCATTTTTGCCTACAAGACTTTTCAAATAAATAATACTTTCTCAAAATATTTGACATGTTCTTGGAAAAGAGTCTACATTGCATGCATTTCACATATAGGGAGTAGAGTAACATACTTCATAAATCAGATAACTCAAGATTCATGACCTTTTCCAAACCAAGTTTTCAAAACAATGGTGCAATGATTTAAGAAGTATGCGTATACTTGAAATTTAGGAAAGCATGGCATAGTGCATACATATGAACACTTGCATAAGTGTACAGACACCGGTCGAAGAGCATATAAACACTAGGCTCCATGACCTGCCAGACGGGTTTTGTCGCCGCATCCCAATATATACCTCAATACCCAGCCATGATGAGATGACGAGCCCTTTGCGGAGGCACGATGAGATGATGAGCCCTCTGTGGAGGCACGATGAGACCAATTCCAAGCCCTTCCTACAGGCACCATTCCAAAGCCCTTTTATAGAGAAATCCCAAGCCCTTTTCACAGGCACGAATCCAAAGTCCTTTCTACAAGCAATCTCAAGCCCTCTCCAAAACCAAAAACCCCCTTAAGAGGATATCAAAGAAATATAGAGAAAAAGACTGGAATGAGAAAATTTCACAAAACACAGGGAACAGGCCTCACAAAAGGATTTTTGGCACAATTTCTTATCTTCTAAGAGAAGCTTTTAAGATACGCTCCCAAGAGTTCTCGGACTGAAAATCATAAACACAGCACGACGATGTCAAATGCAAACTTCCAAAGCAAACATTCTCAAATCGCAAGGACGATGATGCTCAATAAACTTGACAAAGTGAGAAAGAATAAAGTGGGTACACGAAAAATTGAAAGTGTAGAAAATAGGATAAATCTCACAGTGCCAAAAGAAAAGAAAAGGAGAAGTTGTCAGCGAGAGCCACACCAAGAGTGACAGCTAGGCCAAAAGGCCCAGGGCTACGTCTTGGGTGAGGAAGGCTGCTGACCATGCAAAAAAAAACTTTCAAACAATCAAGAAGGAATAAGGGCCTCGAAAAACAAAAAATGATGCAGGCACACAAAAAATCTCCTCTCACGAAATCAAAAAATATAAGTAGAATTGTACCTTGGTGACAAGAGAAAAATGCCATGGAAGCAAAGCAAGAGGCAAAGTCCAAAAATCATGCACAAAGTTCGAGTATTGAGAGAACGTAACTCGATTTTTTCTCAAAGAAAAAAGAAGTCAACCAAAAGTTCTTGTTTCTTAAAAAAAATATCACACCAGAACTTTCTCTCTCTATCTCTCTATGTCCGCTCAAAGACTCTCACTCCCTCAGCAAATCATCAACTTTCGTCACCTCAACATATCATCAATCACCCACATTTTAGCCCAGCATCATCATATCCCCAGCAGATCTTCAACCCTAAGCCTTTATCCTAACTAGTAGAATTCAGCATATCCTCAGCAGACCACCATTCATCATATCCCCAGCAGATCACCAACCCTCAACCTTTATCCTAACCAGTAGGATTCATCATATCCTCAACAAACCACCAATCATCCTATACCCAGTACATCATCAACCTTCAGCCTTTATCCTAACCAGTAGGAATCCTCATTTTTCCCAATATACCATTAATTCTCATTTCACCAGCAGCCTTTATCCTAAATCACCAACACCAAAGTACTGTCTTCAGCAGAACATCAAACGTCCCCAGCAGACCATTTGCCCTAGCCTCTCAAACCCAAAGCAATATTCCTAATAGTCCATCTGCCCTCACTCTTTCAAAAGAATCAAATTCCAATCAAATTGTTGACAGAACCGTCCCTACTATGGGAGTACATCAGCTCAACACCTAATCCAAATCGTTGAAAGAACCGTCCCTATCGATGGGAGTACATCAGCTCAACGCCCCAATCAAATTATTGACAAAACTGTCCCTACCGATGGGAGTACATCAGCTCAATGCCCTAATCAAATTGTTGACAGAACAGTCACTATCGATGGGAGTACATCAACTCAACACCCCAATTAAATTATTGACAGAACCGTCTCTACTGATGGGAGTACATCAGCTCAACGCCCAGTTAAATTATTGACAGAACCGTCCCTACCGATGGGAGTGCATCAGCTCAACCCCCCAATCAAATTGTTGACAGAACTGTCCCTACCGATGAGAGTACATCAGCTCAACACCCCAATCAAATTGCTAACAGAACCGTCCCTACCAATGGGAGTACATCAGCTCAACGCCCCAATCAAATCGCTGACAGAATACCGATGGGAGTATATTAGCTCAACGCCCAATCAAATTGTTGACAGAACCGTCCTTATCGATGGGAGTACATCAGCTCAACACCCCAATCAAATTGTTGACAGAACCGTCCCTACCGATGGGAGTACATCAGCTCAACACCCAATCAAATGGTTGACTTAACCATCCCTACCGATGGGAGTACATCAGCTCAACACCCTAATCAAATCGTTGACAGAATTGTCCCTACCGATGGGAGTACATCAGCTCAACGCTCTAATCAAATTGTTGACAGAACCGTCCCTATCGATGGGAGTACATCAGCTCAATGCCCAATCAAATCATTGACAGAACCGTCCCTACCGATGGGAGTTCATCAGCTCAACGCTCCAATCAAATCGTTGACAGAACCATCCCTACCGATGGGAGTACATCATCTCAATGCCCAATCATATTATTGACAGAACCGTCCCTACCGATAGGAGTGCATCAGCTCAACACTCCAATCAAATTGTTGACAGAACCATCCCTACCGATGGGAGTACATCAGCTCAACGTCCCAATCAAATCGTTGACAGAACCGTCCCTACCGATGGGAGTACACCAACTCAACACCCCAATCAAATCGTTGACAGAACCATCCCTACCAATGGGAGTACATCAGCTCAACATCCCAATCAAATCATTGACAGAACCGTCTCTACCGATGGGAGTACATCAGCTCAACATCCCAATTAAATCATTGACAGAACCGTCTCTACCGATGGGAGTACATCAGCTCAACATCCCAATCAAATCATTAACAGAACCGTCCCTACCGATGGGAGAACATCAGCTCAACACCCCAATCAAATCATTGACAGAACCATCCCTACCGATGGGAGTACATCAACTCAACACTCCAATCAAAATTGTTGACAGAACCGTCCATACCGATGAGAGTACATCAGCTCAACACCAAGTCCATAAATCGTCCATCCATCCTAAAAGAGAGCTAAGCAGCATAGCATGGCATCATTTGCATTACATTGTTTTTAAAATATCATTTGTGATTCATGCAGTGCCGCAAAATGATGCGTTCTCGTTATCATCCTGGCTTCTTTGCTTCACAAAGAACCCAGGCCGAGAGGGCCTGTGAACACCTCATTTTGCGACCTCCGCAAGATTCCTAATTTCTAAAGAAATGAACACGCATGCATGCATGAGCATTCTTAAATGCACACATACTTTGTACATGTGATACATGTTAAAGAAGAAAGCCGAAAGAACCCCAGATGAAAAGTTACAGAATTATCAAAAATTGCCAGAACCAAAAACCGTCAAAACTCCTGGAAACTTGTGAAAGAAGAGTTACGCATTTTGGATCATCCTCAAACTTTGATAGTTGTTAGACATTACCATAAGGAGTAGCATACTCGAAAATCAGCTCAATTCATATTTTCCATCAACAATCAAGGGATTTTGTGGTACACACCAAAAGATCCTTATTCTCTCCCTCCAATGAGGCTCAGGTATAATTTTCTCTCTCTTCTATTATTTATTCGTTAGTTTTATAATTTATATCTTGTCTGCATAATTTTTATCACTTGATAACTTTTCAAAACCCTTTTTTCAAATTGTTTTTTTCAAAACCAAAGGCGTATAATAAACCCTAATCTTATTCCAAAATAGTATTATTATTTTCTTACTTTTTTAAAAGCTCGGATTAGTGGTATTGTTATACGAAGGAATCGATAATCGCTATATATTCAATCTAACTCATAGATTGCGGTGTATATGTGATAAATACTCAATTATGAGAGCACTAGTGCCATCTATACCGGTTTAATCAATAGACTTTGGTACACAATCGGTTAACTCGCCTCATATTACATCGAATATAAGATTCCATATTGAATCAGTTTCCAAAAAGCCCAATGCTTTACAAAATCACTTGTCTCATTGCATTTATTATTATCAAACTCTCTTTTTCAAATCACACACACACACACACACTTATTTTTAAAATCATGGGCGAACTAGGAAACACATCATTTTTATCCCATCCCTAAAATTCCAATTTCTAAGGCAAGCACGAAAAGTTGTAAAGTAATAGCAATAGCATGCGAGAACAGAATTATAACACACGCATATCCTACTCAAGAGACCAAAAGGGCGAATTGGGTACCTAACACCTTCCCAATTCGTAACTTAATCCCCGAACCTTCGAATCAACTGGTTTCGCATACATTGTGTATAAGAGGATATTTAGTCCATAAATACGTCTCTTTTACACAAACCTTTTTTGTTTGTTTAGTAAAACAAACTGGCAACTCTTATTATTTTCAAAATCGATTTTCAAAGTAATAACGGAATCGCCGCTCACGAGGACCCCGAGCGTCGAGAATGCAGGTTCTCACAGGTCCTGCTATCAGACGTTGTTCCAAACGCCGAGGTTACCATCCCCGCCGTTTCTGAAGCGGCGGTCGCTATTAAGGGTGGTTATTCTATAAATTTGGAAGTTATTGATGAGGGGTTTGGGTTCCCACCTCGACTATTGGGGGCGATACCGGTCCTGGCCCGTTTGTGGATAAGGGCAAAGCGAAAGTTTTCATGGCAGAGCCGAGATTATGCTTCCCTGACAGGCTGGTGACTATCGAAGATTCGACTATCCATGATCGAAGTTGCCCGTGTCATGATCATATATATGTCCCTTCCAAAAGATCAGGAACTGCTGCATCAAAAAAACTCTGCTGACCTGGGAATGGGAATTTTTCGATGTCTCGCCGAGGTAAAACACCCCTTCTTCCTTTGTTTTTTGGTATTGGTTTTGACTTCTTTCAACATCTATGCAATAATCATCGTGCTTGTAGGTTGGTGCACGCTTCTCTAAGTTCGAGCTGAAGCGTATGCGAGAGAAGGAGAGGAAGGCTGAAGATCAATAAACAGCGTGCTTTGATTGTCGATCTGTTGGAGGCTTAACTAGCCCAAGGCAACGAACTTGCCGCTCTTAAGGCTTCATATCAGAAACAGGCTTCTAGTCTTGACAAAGTCAAGAATGCTTTGGGGGCTAAGAAACTGGCTAGAGAAAGTGCCAAGCTAATGGCCAAGGATGCTGTTGCTGAATTGAATCGATTTAGGGAAGAGCACGCCTTGAACGTGATTCAATTGAAAGGAGAGCATGCCTCTGGGATTGTGCATCTGAGATGTCCAAGCTGAAGGATCTTATTTTCCAAGGCGGGTACAAACTTGGTCTTGAACGCGCTGGTCTCACCTCCGATCATGAGCTATATGGTCAGCCTGTGTTGTGCCCACAAGATCTTTACAACGCCAAAGTTTCTTCAGATTTTGAAGAAAGTGAGGATGCATCTCCATCTAGTCCCCTCTCAAAGTTTAATAATTGCGTTATAGGAACATATCTATGTATTCTGTCCGATCTCGGATTCTTTCCCCTTGTATGATTTGCTACAATACAACTTTGACTTGGTCTTCAATTTTGTTGCGTCTTATGATTGAATTTTTGTTGATTTCTAAACCAATGTTATTATGGTGTTGCCCTTCAAGACATGAAGTGCATGTTGCAACATGGGGCAGATAGTGCTTCGTGGATTGATATCCTGTATGGTTTCATGTTCAATCTGTAAAGTAATATAAAAAATTGTCATAAGGTTAAAATAATGCCCCTAAGGCGCAAGTGTGCATCTTGGCGTATGGCATATGACACTTGTGACTTAACAACCAAAAACAATAAAATTATATTTGCCCCTTGAGCACAAGTGTTCATCTCGGCTTATGGCAGATGACACTTGTGGCTTAAACAGCCAATTTTTTTTTGAATAATGCCCCTTAGGCACAAGTGTTTATCTCGGCCTATGGCAAATAATATTTGTGGCTTAAATAGCCAATTTTTTTTAATAATACCCCTTGGGCACAAGTGTTCATCTCGACCTATGGCAGATGACACTTGTGGCTAAAACAAGCAAAGTAAAGTTTTAAATAATGCCCAAGTCAGAGTCTATCATAAAAACCATTATGTGTTTTATCATTTTCCGTGCTCGGTCTTGGTAAGAACTCCACCTCGATCACCTTTTTCATATATGAACCGATTGTTGAGGCGAGGGTGGCTAGAGCATCGGCATGATTGTTGTTTCTTCTGGAGAACCTTTTGATATACGCTGAGTCGAACTCTTTAAACAACCTTTGGGCAAGTTTCATGTATGCCTCCATCCTTTGATTCCTGGCAGCATATTCTTCCGTTAATTGATTTGCCACCAACTGAGAGTCGCAGTAAATATTAAGTTCCTGATGCCCAATGTTTTAGCCCTTTTCAAACCCACGATTAAAGCTCAAGTCTGATTTCATAAATACTGTTTTAAACTAAATTTATCCGAAAAGACTATTTTGAAAACTATTCAAACTACTTGTAAGATATCTAAAATAGAAATTGAATACATGATCCATTAAAGAGACCGAAAGGGCGAATTGGGTGCCTAACACCTTCCCAATTCGTAACGTAGTTCCCGAACCCTAGCTAAATAAGTTATCAATAAAACTTTGGTTTTAAACGTATGAAAGATAGTTCGTTTTTAAATTATCTTTTATACGATCTTTTGTTTGTTTTCTTGTAAAACAAACTGGCGACTTTGAAAACACATTTTTCTTCAAATGATGAGAAAAATAAGAAAAAAGGGTAGGGGAAATATCCGGATTCTCACAGTGATGACTCTGCTGGCAAGAGTTGAATTTGCCAGTCAATTTGGATCGTTTGAAGAAATATTATCAGTGAGATGTAACCACGAACTACAAAAACCTGAGCCTCATAAGAAAAGGAAAAGTGAAAGGATCAATTATGTACTAGTTGGGGGAAACGTAGGTAATCTGAATCAGGAATTCAGGCCCGGTCTATTATCGGAAAATAAAAATTTGTCAACAATCAAAAAGCAAATGAACAAGGAAAATAGGGATTCATCATATCATCAAAGTTTTTCGTACAAAACCAATCACCTTCCTACACTTAAAACCAACTCCCACATATTTTTTTTACACCCACTCATACATAATTTTCTACAAAAACATACTACCCATCCCAAAAATGTTTTCAAAATGAAGCCATACAAAAATTCAAACCATTTCACAACCATCCAAACAAATCATCAATCAGTCGTAGCATACAGAATCCTCTCCCTCTCCAAAGCATGGTACGGCACTAGAACTGTCTTGTCCATCACTCGGGTGTCCGCGTACCGAAACCATCTCATCAGCATCGGATCATGCTCAACCGTCTGGCGAACACGCCGCCAAATATGTAAAACAACATCAGCCTGTGTCACCTGCACAATACCAAACTCTGCACCATGAAACCGACAGGTATAACGGGTAGACCACAAGCCTTGCAAAGTCATCTCTAGCTTGGGGGTAATGGGAAGAGCAACAGAAGAATAATCTCTCAAAGGAAGGGGCACACTTAAAGGGATGCTAAACTGCCTCGTTAAATGCCCGGGTATATAGAAAGATGTCTCCCTCAACCCATGAATCCGGATATAGTTCTGCCCACCCGTGCTCATGATCATCGTCCTCAGACGCCACCAAGGAAAGTCCCAACGGATTGACGAAGCAAACTCCAAAAAATGGATGGTCCAGTCAAAAGACATCAGCCGGTACACCAAAGCATAGTAGTGACAAAGAAAGAAATCTCGAGAATTCCTAGGAATACGAGGCTCCAAAAATCGAAACCTCTCAGTCACCCACATGTATAACAGATAGGGACTGCCTCGAAAAACCTCAGCCTGACACTGAATTAGTGCGTCCAAGCCATTTAGTGTATGTGCCAACAGAATGGGAGTCACCAAATGACGGTGTCTAACCTCAGCCACAACCCGGATAATCAAAGGGTTTACAAGAATCGTATCACCTGTAACCAATACCATCTGGAAAAAAGCACAAATAAGACAAGCTGAAGTCCGACCTGAATAATATGCCTGATCATCACCATGGCGTGTGAAGAAATCCACCATCCGACCTAGGTGAAGCCGTCCATCTACTATCATCGACCAATAATTACTCTCCCTCAAACTTAGAAACTCGGCCAGCATGACCCGCTGGCTCTTAACATCTCTCAAGGACGCCAATGGCCAAGACACATCCTGTCGCATTAGCACTATAAACTCCTCGAACGTCAGACACAACTCATCCAACCCGATGCAGAAGCAATGATCCTCCGGATCCCAAAAATCAACAATGCCTCGCAGAAAAGATCAGCTGATCTCATGGGAACACCATCGACGTAAGTGGCTCAGATCACCCCAATTGAGGCCACAATCAGCCTCGGTTAAAGCTAAATAGTCAATCAACAGGGTAAAAGCATGAGGGGTACGAAAAGATGACATACTGACAGAAGACAAGAAGTTTTTGGGCTAAAAAGGTGGAATTGATGGGTACAAAGTAAGAAAAAAGGACAAATTCGCGCCTTATTTATAGCATACAATACATGTCAACCGCACGGCTGGCTCCAAACCGTGTAGTTGGCAGCCAACCGTACGGCTATCCTTTGCGATTAGGGGGTGCGGCTGGCACTTCCCCTTGATAAAATTTCTTGCTTTTTACAATATATCATGATACGAATATTATCAGACTTTATTCAAGAAAAACAATCCATCATTGCATACATATAGGTTTGATAATTACTTGCCAACATATATACTTAACCGTTTTCACAATCAGATTCGTATCGATTTTGTCATATTTTCATAATGCAAACACATCACATAATACATGAACATATTTTTTTCAAGATAAAAACTTAATCATTAATAATTAAAAATCACAATCACAATAACTTAAAGCTTAATTACATACTTGTTCTAAAACAAAACATAACTTAAAACCGACACTTATTCAAAAATCAAAGTATTTTCCTAAAAACAAACCCAAAGTTTTCCTAAAACATAACAACTAAACCATCAAGTGCAGCTACGGCTGAAGATAGGGAGGATGATCCATGATATGGGGGCGCTTCGCTTCAGTCTCACCAACGCCATCTGTCGGACTCTCAGACACTGTGCGACTGCGGCCCTGGGTCTGAGGAGCAAGTCTCGACGTCCGGCCCAACCGCTGCTCATCATGGACAGACTGTGAAGGCACCGCTGATCTAGATGGGTGATAAGTAGCCGTCTCATCGCCCGCCAACCGCCGACTGTACTTACCCATATATTTCGTTGGAAAAGGCGCCGCAAACGTCAGCAACCTATAAGCATTGAAGTAACTTTGCAGCAACTCGGCCACTTCTCAGAGACGGAACAAACCCATATGTAAAACACCAAAGTACAATTCATCACTAACTCTAAACATCACATATATAAAACATTATTTTAAATAAAATCATACCTCCTCATCCGTGACATGCGCTAAGGCGCCCATCTGCTCATCATCAACGGGCACGTCAGGAATCCTGTATTGCTTTAGCCAGCTTAGATCCATGTACCGGATGTCCCTCGGGTACTCCGGGACTGAATACAAAGTTGATATCCCGCCAACCTGCGACGAACCCACCCTAACTCCACCAACTCCTCCACCCGCCGGTGGGGTATCCTTATCTGACTCCTCCATCCTCTCCAATTTAGGGGACACTTCCTTCCCTTTCCCCTTGTCGCCTGCTTCCACCATCGGAACCTGACCCACGCCTGTCTCCGCCCCCAACTGAGCGGCATACTCCCCCACCTCCCTAAAAATTATACCTCATGCAGCACTTGACGAGGGAGTCGATAACGAATATGGCCTCAAACCTACCGACCCAGCACTAGGTGACCCGACTGGAATATGTATAGCCGGCGAAAATAAGACATACTGGGCCCAATCCATATCCCTAGGGTCAACCACGGGTGATGAACCTGACACAGACCCATGACCCGATATGAACCCCTAACCGGATAACCCACGCCCCTCGGGCATCCGAAGCGACTCCCCATCTGCCTTATCGCCTCCGGTGTCATATGAGGCGTCCTCTCCGACATATTCGGTGGGATAGACGGCCTCGATATAGGACTCTTACCCCCTCTCAGACTCTTACCTCCTTTAGCTCCCCTCCCACTCCCGGGAGATACCGCTACTGTGGATCCCCCCTCAGCTCCCCCACTCGGCCCAGTCCCACCATTTCCCTCCCCCAACGGCACCTCCTCTGATGCCTCCTCATCATCATCCTCCACTGGCTGTGGTCCCACCTTTCTCTTTTCATTCGGATCTTCATCATCCGAATCTGCAATACCCTTCGTCCTCCTGTTCGGGGCCGGAACAGGCTGATGAGGCACTTACTGCGATATGTAAAGCTTCCCCCTAATAAACATCGAATCTCCTCCGATGGCCGCATATCAAGCGTAGATCACCCGCCCACGCACCCCTTTCATCTCCCTCATCAGATATCGATATGCAAACGTCTCGTAATATCCCTTAAACAATAAACCCTTAAATGGGATCCCCGTAAAAAATGCCGCCCGCTTCTTTAATGACAACAACCCAGGCCGCCTCATCGCTGCTAGGGGCCACGCCGGAACTCTTGCTCCCAATTCTGGGGTATGTTGCCGAACTACGCGCTCACCTAGATAAAAAGCCACTCCGTACTCATGCAAAAATAATCGTCTCGATCGCGCCGCTGCCAACGCATCAGCATATCCCCGCTATTGCATCACAAATGTGGGCCATGGGCTCCACTGTACCTGTCAAATGGATACACACAATGATTAAGTTTTTTTGCAACAAAGTTAATTTAACAAAACACGAACTCATTCTTTACACCTGCTCCAACTACAGCCCAGAAACATCACCCGCGCTCAAGTCCGGCGTCAGATACCGGTAAACTCCAACTATGTTCCCACCATAATACCGCCTTAAGAGGGGGAACTCATCCGCATAGGTAGGCCGTAAGTGAATCTGACTAATGCCCTGATGGGTATGTGCTATAAACCACATCTGCCAAAAACATATATATTTATTTTAGCACACTTTTCGTATCACATGTATTTCATTTTACGCAAATGATGTCAAAATAATTACACTAAATTACCTCCCAAAGTGTCACCAGCCCACGATGGTTGAGCTCTATATGTCGGCATATCAGGTCCATTGACTAGTACAAGACCTCCAACATGTATCCCCCCCTCATGCAAACATATACAGCTGGTCAAAATGCCTCAAGTACGGCAGCCACCATAGTCGTAAGTTGTCTCCGCCATGTGCGAAGAAGAAGTCGTGAAACAACAATAGCAAAAAACACTGTGACAACTGTCGAACCTCCTGACTTGTCATCGGCCTATCTTCAAACCTTTCACTCTCAAACTCGATATGATGAACCATCGTTGTATGAGGAATCCCATCCGCCATTATACGACTAAGTCTCCACCTCAACGCTGCTCCCATACCATTTAACGCCACTCGCACTCGCGAGTTTGGTGCCAACACTTCTCCTACGAATGGCAACCCAATCAACACAAATACGTCCTCTGAGGTCAATGTCATCTCTCCCCATCCCCAGTGGAACGTGTGTGTCATATCCCACCACCTCTCACCGAACACCGTCGGTAAGCTCACCAATCTCTGAAACTCCGCACCAAGCAACACCTTTTTAAACCTCCCGAATGGGGTCGCACTCAGATAAGCCCTCACCAACGGGGGTAGCTGATCTCGTAGCTCATGCGCTGCTCGTGTGATACCACGATAACGACCAATCCTCTATCATAACATTATTTTTAAACTAAGTTATGTTCTTACAACTAATTATATGACATTTTTTTTAGAATAAAGTTTTCTCCGGGTGCCTAATATATACATATATATCATCACATTCTTTCAACCAATTAACCTATGTTAAGTATATCAAATGTGGCAAGCAGTTATTAATCTTATCACATTTCATGCATATCATATCATTACATATTTTCAAATGACACAAGCAAAGTACATAAAATCAAAACATACCCGAGTCCGACGACGAATCTTGTGCGCCGCGAGCTCCATCAGTAGCCACTCCTATCCCTTTCATAATGATATCAACAGCACATCACGGTACATTGCTTGTTGCAATGCCCCATCCGCCCTCAATGGCCCCTCCTATGCCACCTCATCCCAATCATCATGATGAAGCGCGCAGATAAGACGTTCATCTGCAGTAGTAGTAATAGCCTCCAACCCATCTCCCAGTAGGCGCTCCGGTGGACCCCCATCATCATAATCACGAAAATCGATAACAGGCGTGAAAATGCCATCCCTAACGCTACTCAAGAACACTCACTGAAAGTTTTGAAAAACTAGAAAATATATGCTAGAGAGAGAAGTTGCAAGTGAAAGTGAAGAGAAATGATCAATTGACCGCCTTTTATAGGCTCTAAGCAGGCCAGCCGCAGGCTTGATAACTGTATGGCTAGCCCCCTACCGTGTGGTTGGTAGCCAACCACACGGCTAGGGGTATATATACCCTGTGGCTGCCCCCCCCCCAGTTTGACCAGTTTTGACCTAAAAAAAAGAGAGGGGGGGATGACAGACTACGAATCAATTTTTTCCAAAACAAAGGAATAAGACCCACACACATGCACGAGATGGCCGATCGAAACCCAAAGTCTGATACTCTAAAGTCTGTGGAAGAGCCGAAATTCAAAAGGATCAATTAGTTTTTCAAAAGGCTCAAATCTGATAAAATTAATAGGGAAGATGTAAAAGAGGAATCGAGTACAAGAAAAAATTGAAAGAGTAAAAAAGAGGAAAAATCCTGTTGGTCCAAGTGAGGAAAGAGTGAAAAACAGAAAGGAAGAAGAATCGACAGGGAGAGCCACACTGAGAATGACAGTTGTGCTAAAAGGCGAAAGGCTACATCTTAGGTGAGTAAGGCTCCTGTTTTAGAAAAAGCAATGAAAGAAAAATCAAAAAAAAATTCGAAATCCAAGATAAGAGGCCGGATATTCGCAAAAATAATAAAAAAGAATGAGCAATAAGGGTATCGAAAAATAAAAAATGATACAGGACCAGCATCTTCCCTGTAAAAAAGTCAGAGGGTAGCTTAAAGAGAATTGAGAATTCCAAGCAAAATTATATCCCCATAACCAAGGAAAGGAAAACTGAGGGTAAAGAGATGCCAAATCCCAAAATCTATGGACAACGATCTGAAAGTTTCTTGAAAAATTGATTCAAAGTCTAATCCCTGGTAACACCAAAAGTCAAAACTGAGGGTGAAATGAATAAAAGAGAAAAAGAGTTTTTCAAATTACAAGCAATTCTCTCCAGCATATCAAATTTGAAAAAATTTGACAAGCAATGATCAATAAAAAAACTGTGACAACGAGACAATCTTAGTGGAATTTTTCGAATTCCTCAAGGTAAAAATTCTTCGTGTTGACCTAGAAGGTCTTAATATTATTTTGATAATGACAAAAAGTTAATCATGTGTATTTTAAATGTATTTGGTTTAAACTAATTTAACAAGCTGCATTGTTTTTCCCGAAGTATCCCAAGAACTAAAACCGAAACCTTATCAAGTGTATCACAACTCCACGAGATTCTCTCTACTCTCACATGAACTCATGCAATTCATAAAGATCAAAGATCAAAGGAATAGATGAAAAGTTTCAAGACAAATGATGCGAGTGAAGATCATATTGAAGAAACAAATCAAAGCATTCGAAGACTCGTTAATTCGATAATTGAGTGAGTGCTTAGGATTTATGTTAAGTTTCTTGATTGATCAATATCTATAGCTCAAACATATTCACGCATCTTTTAAAGATTGATTCAAACAAGCTTGAAATTGAATTTCCTTGAAAAACATCATTTTACAAAGACTGAGTTTCAAAATAAATTCATATTAATTTTAAATGATCATATTATAAGCTCTCATAAAAATAGATATCTTAGAAACATATCTTTAAGGTTAATAAATCATTAGAATTATATTTGGAACTAAATTGCTAAATTGCAAAAATATTTTTATTTTACATTTAAGATTCGCTAAGTTTTTGCACAGCTTTGATCTAATGGTCTGATGGAGGCCTTCCCGGATCCGATCATTTTGAAATTTTTCTAGTAGTTAGACAACATATCTTAGCACTTTTGACTAAAATTTGAGCATAATCCAACAGTTAGATTATGAGATATTATCAAAACAATTTGAATTTCTAGTCAATAAAACTATCTGTTGAAAAGTTTGAAAATGTATACCTTTGACCCAAAACCTTTCTTAATCACCCCAACAGCCATATACTTTTGGGAGCTATACATATGGAGTCTTAGGCCTGTTATAATACACTTGAATCATTCTACAAACTCATTTTACATATATACAAAGTTATTCAAGTATTCAATTCATTTCATCGATTATATTCTTCATCTTTGAGCTTATTTATTGATCAATATTGATAACTCTAGTGTGAGCTTCATTGTAATCTTCAAATACACTTGAGAGTTATTGTTCATTGGTGTGAATCACCAAATTATCTTTATTCATCAATTGTGAGAGGTTCATCTCATATGATAGCAAGAAGGTTAATTCTTGTGTTGAGTGTGGTGAGTAGAATCACACTTGTAGAGTGTTATGAGAAGAACAACACTTGTTGAGTGTAGTGAAAAAGATTACACTTGTAAAGGTTTGATTTTTACCTGGAAGAAAATCGGTTTTAGTGGAACTTCTCAGGGGCACTATCTGGGCGCGGACGTATGGTTTAAACAATTGAACCGCGAGAACAAAACATCATAGTTTCACTCGGTTCAATCTCTCTAACTCAAGCTCTTTATTTACTTGCATTTATATTTATTGCTTGTTTTTTTAGATTGATTGCTTTGTATATTTCCTTGATATTCATTGAGTTAAAGTTTTATATTTAAAACTTTTCTTGAAACTTTTTAATTTCACATTAAGTTTCGTAAACCCTATTCACCCCCTTCTAGGGTTAAAATCCTGCCAACACTTCTCATTCTCCACGATGGGAATTTTTTCAAATCACTTTTTTCACGATGGGAAATAACCTTTACCATGTGTTATCCACGATGGGAATTTTTCGAATTCCTCAGGGTAGGAATTCTTCACATTCCCCACGTTGGGAATTTTTCCAATCCCTTTTCCTCACGATGGGAAATAACCTTTACCACATGTTCCCCACCATGAGAATTTTTTGAATTACTCAAGATAGGAATTCTTCGCATTCTCCACGATGAAATTTTTTTCGATCCCTTTTCCTCATGATGGAAAATAACCTTTACCACGTGTTCCCCGTGATGGGAATTTTTCGAATTCCTCAAGGTAAGAATTCCTCGCATTGCCCACGATGGAAATTTTTTTGATCTTGTAATGGGGAAAAATGGGAGGTTCTAAATAGAGAAAGTGGATCTAAGAGAGTAAGTGGAGGAGAGAGAAAGTGGAGATCTTGTAATAAAGAGAGATGATAGATTTTAGAGAGAGAAAGTGGATACAAGAGAAAAAGTTATGGAAAAAGAGAGAAATTGGATATCTAATAATGGGAGGGAGAGGGTAGTTTTGGTTGAGAGTTCAAAATATGAGTTAGTGGACAATATTTATCTTGGGCTATACTTATGGGTTAATGCCCCGCCCCCTCCCTTTTTTTTGCTTTAAACTTCAATCTATCAAATATTTATCTTTAATTTTTTCTAATCGTATTAAACTTCAATCTTTTGACTTTTAAGTATTTGATAGATGTGTATGTATTGATTATAGTTTATAATGAAATAACATTTATACATAATTTAGTGTTCTTTGGACAATTGATTGCAAAAACTTAATTAAAAGGAAGTAAAAGTAACTTAATTATTTTTTTTAGCCAAAATACTTACTTTTGACTGCCAAATTTTAGTGTTTTTTTGATAATGTACTGTACCATATCAATATTTTGGTATACCTGACTTCAATATATCAAAAATTTTGATATGACAATGATAATGAATTTTGATGTATCGAATTTTCAATCTGATACAAAATACACTTTATATGATACAATATTGTACTAAAGCCACTCTAAACTCTAATCTAGGGTGGAAATATTGACAATCTAATATCTCTTGAAAATACTTCTATTTTTTATTCGATCATTGACAACTAAGTAAGGTATATATTTTTTTGCCTAAAAAATATAGGGGGCTACTATTGACTCACACCATTTAACTCTCTAACACTATATAGGTACACTTTTACTCTTCCTAACACTCCAACACTCCACCACTCCACATTTAATTTTAGAATTAATTAACATTCATCTAAAAAATACTCCACTCTTACTTTCTACCACTCCACTCTCACTCATCTTCAATTTTCTTCTTCCACAAATCAACACATTGCCATTAAGCATTTTTCAGAAATTTCGATTAGAATTAAGCATTCCACTCTCTCTACAATTCAAAAAAACAAATCACACCATTCCACTCTCTCTACAATTCAAAAAAACAAATCACACCACTCACCCCACAAATTTCATCTTTAATCTTCTTCTTCTAACTTCTTCTTTGACAATTTAGTCGTTCCACTCTTTTTCTCTTGAACTTTTTTGTTATTGGTTACAAAAAGTTCCACCGGTGCACACACCACATTAAAAGAAAGTTCTGCCATGGATGAAGGTTTACTCAGTTCTTAGGAACCGAGTGTTGTTCATCATACTCGGCCAAAAAGAACTGAGTAAAGTACAAGTCATTCGGTCCTAAGGAACCAAGTGGAATTGAAAAATAACCCAAAGCCTAACTCGGTTCCTTAGGACCGAGTAAGTTGTACTTTACTCGGTTCCTAAGGACTGAGTAAGCTATACAACACTCGGTTCCCAGGGACCGAGTAAACATTTTTCGTGTTTTGTTCGTGTTTTTTAATTTTTTTTGCGTTTGTTTGTATCCAATGATTTATAAATGAAAGGAAACGTAAAGGAATAACAAATATATAAATATCATACTTTATCATACTTCTTTTGGAGATTGATAATGATTTAGATGGTGGTGGTAGCAACAATGATGGAAGTGGTGGCGGCAATGATGGTGGTGATGATGATGATGATGATGAAGAAGAAGAAGAAGAAGAAGAAGAAGAAGAGGAGGAGGCATCAATGGTGGTGGTGATGATGATGACGATGATGAAGAAGAAGTTTAAGGGAGTGTTTAATGTTTTAATCATTAATTAAAAATAAAAAAAAATATGTGTGTCAATAGAATAATCAACCTTTTTTTTAAGAGAGTGTTACAGAGTAAGTGGGAGTGTGTCAATAATAGCAGCTAAAATATATACCTTACTTGATTGTCAAAAATGAAGTAAAATACATGTTATTTAGTTATAAATGATCAAAAAAATATAGCGACAACTTACTCAATTATAAAACAACGAATAAAAATAAGGGGTTTATTGACTTAATCCTTTACGATAATAGCGGTATCTGAGAAAACCCCTCAAAATAATTTTAATTAAATATAACCCCTTAAAACCTGACACCGTCTCTATTCCGTTATTTTTTTATTTTTTTGGGCCAAATTACCCCTCTTGTTCTTTTCCTTCATCTTCTTCACCCCCAAACCAAAATACCCCTCATCCTCGTACTTTTCTTATACTTCTTCTTCTTTGTTTAATTTATATACATACATATACATGTGTATATATATATCCTTCAATTACCCCGAAGAAGGGTTAGTGGTGAGGTCATCTTCAAGTGGAGATTGATCGGTGAATGGACGATGGGGATAAGGCGGGATCGAAGGAGGGTGGGAAATCGAGGTCAAGGGGTAAAAGTCAAAATCTTGGGACTAGTACGGGGCAGAGTCGAAGGTGACAAAGATGTCGTTGTCAGGTTCTTCTTCGTGGATGTGAAGGCAACATACCTTCACCGACGCCGGCACCTCCTCCATTCCTTTCTCTCTCTTCCCCATCACCATCCACCCCTCTCTCTTCCTCACCAAATTCAAACCCATATCTTTCTACAAATTAGATCTAAGCAAAATCGTGGTCGAAATCATGGCTTAAAATTTTCCCCAAAAATGAAATCAAAAATGAACTTGAAATAAATAATAGAAAATCGAATTAAAAAGCAATTATATATCCATACAATCATATATATATATGTAGGGAAAATTTCAAGTAAAGACCTTAACTTAAGGTCCTTATTTACGGACTTGCCCTTTTGGCACAGTTCCCGATGGAATTTTTTGATGAAATTTGGTGGGTATGTTCTTCATCGTGTGTAGAATATCTCCACCAAATTTCATCAAAAAATTCAATTGGGAAGTGGATTAATTATAGGATTGAAAAATTTTGGTCCAGAAATAGATATATATATATATATGTCCAATATTTTTCAATCATGTAGTTAACCCACTTTTCAGTTGAATTTTTTGATGAAATTTGGTGGAGATGTTCTACACACAATGAAGAACATCCCCACCAAATTTCATCAAAAAATTCCATCAGAAAGCGTGCCAAAAGGAAAAGTCTGTAAATAAAGACCTTAAGTTAAGGTCCTTATGGGAAATGCTCCGTATATATGTATAGCACGCAAATGGCCAAATATGATGGGTTTCTTTCGATTTGATCTCAATTGCCGGTCACATTTAGCAATGGAATGCTGTTATCGGTACAATCGTCCTCAATCATGTGCTTGATTGTTTGACATTCCAAAGCCACGATCTCGTCCACCTCGAAAACCTTGCCATTGGAGCTCTTCAAAGTGATCTTCAATCATGTGCTTGATTGTTAGGGTTTTTTGGGGAAGAAAAAGAAGAAAAGAAAAAGAACGTGGCAGGGAAAGGGTAATTTGGTCCAAAAAAATAAAAAATTAACGGAATAAAGGCAGTGTCAAATTTTAAGTGATAATGTTTAATTAAAATTTTTAAATTTTTTTTTTTCAAATATCACTATTAGCTAGCGTGGGGTTAAATCAATAAACCCCCAAAAATAAATAAAAGCATTACCCGGTATTTTTTGGATACCAACGTCGCACCCCGATTCTAATAGGCGAAAACAACCTCAACAGCGACCCGGCATCCTACCTATGCACACCATTTTATGTTAGGAGGGTAACGTAAGATTCAATAGGAAGAACACGGCAAAGGCCCCCCAAAAATATTTGGGTGGGAGTCTCCGGAATCTAAACGAGAGAGAGTGGAATTGTCGAGCTATTTTCTCTCAAATAAAAAATAAAATCGTAGAGAGAGAGAGAGAGATGTGGGAATCGATCTGCCTAACGATAGCGGCAACCGCCGGTAACAACATCGGCAAAGTCCTCCAGAAAAAGGGCACTGTCATTCTTCCCCCTCTCTCTTTCAAGCTCAAGGCAAATCTCATCTCATTTTCCCTCTTTCTTTCTTTCTTTCTTTCTTTATATATTTATTATTTATCCAAATTTGTTGACGCAAAAGATGTTCTTGGCTATCCGTTATTGGTTAATATTGTCATGTCATTAAATATTTGAGTGCTCGCCGGATGAAGTGTTTTCCTCAGGCGATGACTGTTGAATATATTAACAAATCGAAGAGTAGGGTTATTGTAAATCTCTTTGGTTGATCTCAACAAATTTGGACTTATTTATTGTCCCATATAACACATTTGTTTCACTTTGATTTTGCTTGATATTTATGTGATGTATTGTGTTTTAGGTTTTATGATTAGGTACCCAGATGAGATCTTATTGCACCAGTTTAAGAATTTTAGTAATTTGGAATGCTTAATGTAAGGTTATGTTATATGGGTTATTGACTATTGGGGTTTAGCTCATAATATTGTATGTGTCCTACGGGGCTAATTGGTTAATAACTTAATATTACCATGTCAATAAATACATTGAGTGCTTGCCAGATGAAGTGTTTTTTTCTGGCGAGTATTCTACTGGACGATCAGAGATTAGGGTTACCTTAACCATCTTTGGTTGATCTCAACAAATTCGGACCCATTTATTGTCCCGTATAACACATTTGTTTCACTTTGATTTTGCTTCATATTTATGTGATGTATTACTCGCCTACAAATTTGTTTTGTTTGATTAATTGAAATGGGTTCTTTCCAATTATGTATTAAGTTGATTTAGGTTTTATGATTAGGTAGCCAAATGAGATCTTATTGCACCAGTTTTAAGAATTAATTATTTGGAAATGTTTAATGTAAGGTTATCTTATATGGGTTATTGCCTGTCAGGGTTTAGTTCACAACAGTGTGTGTCTCCTATAGGGCTATTTTTTTGCATTTGATAAATCAAGTAATTCAAGGTGATGATTGATGCCATTTTGTGTATGATAAAAGTTTATACTTGAATGATTAATAGGTTATTTGGTTGACGATAGAGATGCCATCATTATTGAATCTTGAGGCATAGGTTAATCGGACAAAGTACCTTGGCTGTGCTCGCTCGTTTGATTTGAGTTTTAGGAAAGGAATTGGCATTTTAGATTCCAGAAAATTTCCTTTCCTGGAAGAGAAACCCCTGTTAAAGCAGTTATTCTTAGCTAAATATGTCTTGCTTGTCGTCCATGTTTCGATTTTCTATAAGTTATCCTCCAATCCTCCCTTGCTAGAAAATCTTAGTTGATGGTTTTGTTATGAATAACGGAATCTATTTGAGGGGCAGATTTTAACCCCTCTTACTTGATCTCAAGGTGGGTTGCATTTAGATACTTTTAAGTCCTTCAATGTAACTTACTTAAAAGAGGTCCTTCAAATGTATCCCTTCTCGCTGAACAATTCTGCGGATGATGAAGGAAAGGAACTTAATGCTTGTTGGGCCAAAACCTTTGAGGACATCTAGTTTTGGACTCTTCCTTTTCATCTGTTAAAGAGCTAGGAATTCTTGGATTGAGTGAAGGTTAGCGAGGACGGGGACCTGCTACAGAAAGGTCCAAGATGGCAAGTGGGCAGTGGTTTTAATTAATATTTAATTATCGGGCCAAATCTTTGAAGCCAAATTTACAAATTTCTTCCCCAGGAGCCTCAGATTGCCTTCTGAACAAAGTGAAAAACTTCATTAGCAAATCTGGGACCAGGTGGAACTATTCTCTTATGGGGTAGTTGTTCTTCCCTAGCGAAGCAAAGGCTATTAGCTCGATCCCTTGGTATTAGTGGTCAGAAAGACTTTCCCATGTGGCATTTTTTTCTAAATGTAGCGTCTCAGTTAAACCAGGGTATTTGAAGCTTTTAAGACCAGGAGCATTTAGTCCTCTGAAAGGGTTCTTCGTCTTAGTTGCTCTCTAAGGCCTCCCAAGGTGAAACAGTTTTGTTAGAAATGCTATTGCTTCAAAGTGAAAATCTGTACTCACTGGAAATTTGTTCCCCTAAGGATCTAGTAAATTAGCCTTTGACGAGATGGTTAATGTGGAAGGCAGGAAATAGATTTATCTTCTTACCATGTCAACCCTTCTTCTTAAGTAGTATTTCAACAAGTTCAAAAACTTGGATGGATTTGCATGCTGTTTCTGATCCAGTTGCGTCAGTTTAATTTTGGTTGTGATAGGGCTTTTAAGGCAAGTAGTGATACTGCATCAGTAGGCATGCTTAGAAACAAAAAAGGTGCTATTTAAGATCTTTGGGAAAGGAAATTTCACCTCCTTTTACGGGTTTGTTGCCATAGCTGTTAGAGAAGCTTATTTGATGACATGGTGTTCGATCAACACTGACTTGCACCCCCAACTTTTGACTTGGTTTCTGTTGTGGGTGATACGCAACGATACACTATATATAGTGCCAGAAACCTGAAGCATTTATTGTTTTTTTCCCTAAAAATAGAAGGGATAATAGGTGAACTGATAGTTGGAAAAATATTTGTTAAGGTAATTCTTTTTTCATCAAATTGTAGTGTTGAGTTCGTCTTGGTGATTTACTGAGATAATTTTTTGGGCATTGAAGCTGAATTATCAGTGGGTCCAGACGAGTGTTGCACGAAGTTCGACTCATGTAATATTTTCAAATTGATCAGTGGTGAAACAGAGTTTCCTCAGTTGGTGATCAAGGCTTTAAGCTTGTTTGTAATTGTCAGTGTTCTAAAAATCGAGATTCGGCACTCCACCTGGGAGACTAGGCCTTGTCTTTTCAAGAAAATCGGGGATTAATCGGCTGATTGGGGATTCTTTTTGGGGGGTCCTTTTTTTTGTTCATTTTGTTGGGTGCACAAAATGACACCATTTGGACCTTTTTTTTCCTTCCGTTGGATACATAATATGATTCCCTCTCCCTCTCTACCGTAACCCTTCCCCTTATCTACAGCAACTTCTCTCTCTCTCTCTCTCTCTCTTAGTAGGAACCCTAGCCGATTAATTTAATTTATTTATTTGTGTTTTAGGATCTTATGTTAGTTATCAACTTAATAATATGTTTGAAGTTTGAAATTGTGCTTTGGGATGTTTACTTTAGGTATTATGGGATTTAAACTTGTTTCTTTTGTTTCGGATATACATGTCGGTTGGATGCTGGAGAATTAATGTCATTTTGAAAAGTATTGTATGATTTCTTGTGCTTGATTAGAATTATGTTATTTAAAATAATATATATTGTGAAAAATCGTTTCTCCGATTAATTCTCTAGTCCCCACCTCGATGACCTAGGACCACCAAGCGATTTTTGGAACATTGGTTATTGTACAAAAGCAATAGCCACTATGGATCAAGAACGATTCCCCTTGAGAGTTTAGAATTTCCTGCACTTCTGTTTAACATGAAGCAAACAAAATGACATACTGGATTTTGCTTTCAGGTTAGAATAGACTGAGACCGGGTTTCCAATCCTCCTGGGCTATTGAGAAATCTTATGCATACATAATAATTTCAGCTCATAAGATAGGCTTAAAATCTTATAAGCGGAAAAGTATTGGACTTTGAATTTGATATCTGTAGGATAATCTAAGTTCTCCATATCAAATGAAAATCTTTCGCTTATGTTTGGATGATATTGTTCAAAACTGTAGAGTTGACTGGGATTTAATTGAAGCGGGAGGTTGGAATACTAAAGTTTCCTAACCTCATCCTAATTGAAGGACATGCTGGATTTCATGACACCAACTAAAAACGCGACACATTATCTTGACCATCTGCTTTGATTTCTTTTCAATTTCAACGATAATATTTGCGCGGGTATTAACGTGCTCGTTGTGCCTTGTGGAATTGTGTACTTTATATGTGCTAGTGTCCCATCTCAAATGTTTCTTTATCTTTTCCGTTTTTTCTAAACATTGTAATATGATCAAACATCATTTCTATATATCTCCAAGAGCACGGCCTTCAATAGTATCTAGTGTGACTGTGAAGTGTAAATAATATGATCAAAATGTTGTGTTTGTAGGTCATAAAGACATATGCTTTCAATAAACCTTGGATTATAGGTTTCCTAATGGATATCTTTGGAGCCTTGTTGATGTTGCGAGCATTATCTCTAGCTCCTGTAAGTTGAATCAGCAGCAAGCCCCTCTCTGTATTAATTCTCAATATTTTTTTATTATCAGACTCTTACAGTCCATGAAAGATCTTTCCTGTTTAATACTTGTTGAGGTCTTTCATTATCATCATAGCCTTAAAAAAGAAACTACAAAAATTAGTAAAAATACTAATTTGGAGCCAAATAATTATTTTCCTTCTCCAATATCTGGAGTTCTGTACAGCTTAGCTTAATTGTGGTTCTATAAAATTTATTGATTTTTTTTGTCAATTAAGTTCTCATGTAACAGAAGCGCAAGAATTATGATGAGTTCTTTGCCAGGCATCACCATTAGCTCCTGTAGAGTTGCTGCACCAATACTGATAGGGATATCTATTGGATGAATTGGCCTTAACGTTATTTGTCGTCTGCATTAAATGTTTAGCGCATAAAAATAAAACACATGTCAAACCTGCATGTTACGCCTGAGATCAAGTATTGGAATTTGTGCACAGGATTAGTCGTTATGCTATGTGTATTGTCATCACCCCATTGTATTTTCTCTCATATGCAGGTGGTAATCACACTTCACTTAGTTACTCCAAAAGGTGTCAATCTGCCAAGTTGCATCATTTTAAGATATGATGCATCAGTCACACTAGAGACACAAAACGTCCGCATTTAGTATTATCGATTCAGCTGAAAGTTTCCTCTTTAGATTAGATTGTTTTAGTTTCTTTATTTGACCAATCTGCAGGCATGTATTTCTTTTTGTTCTCTAGTACAGAGGATATCTTGCCCTCTGTCACTAGTGATTTTTGTTTTCTTGCTTGATTTTACTAAGATTGGCTTTGTTTCTTATCAAAAAAAAGTTGATTCATGAAAACTCAAATAAAGTCATTTCAAGTAAAACATGAAATCTCATAATTCTAGAACTAGGGAATTCATTCCAAGTTTCCAACTCTATTTTGTGGAGATCTAATGTCTATACTTGATGTTGAGCCTCTAGACAAAATTTTGAATAACATAAGAGGAATTCAGAACATGTTTTTATTCTAAGTTCTAACGTTTGGAATTTCTCATTTAAGTCTTCCCCAAACACTCCATGATTGAATTATTTATAAATTGCACAAATTTGCAATTCACTAATTGAAAGTGAACCGACTTTTAAATTATGTCTATGCATCTTGTAATTTTTTCAATGCACTGCAGGTTTCTGTCATCCAACCAGTTTCGGGCTGCGGACTTGCTATCCTTTCTATATTTTCTCATTTTTATTTAAAAGAGATCATGAATGTTGTTGATTGGCTGGGGATAACTTTGGCTGGCATTGGCACCATAGGTAATGTAAGTTCCTTATAGTTCTCCTTTTTTTAAAATGCTACAGTTGGATCTGGTATTATTGGTTTCCGAATGCGGACGTGATTATAGATTACTTGGAATACCTTTCCAATTTAAAACTGAAATGGAGACCAGTTACAACTTCAGTGGTCATTTTTTTTAAGTCAATATTTGATTAATTCAATGGCATAGCTTCTCGCCGTGATTATTTTGATTTTGTTTTAAGGTCTTTATGAAGTTAAATATTACTGAATGTGCAGGAGTAGGCGCTGGAGGTGAGGAGCAAGAGGCTTCTTCCATCTCAATTTTGCATTTACCATGGGTGGCAGGTGTTGTTGCTTTCTTGTTTGTAGGTATCCTATCCTATGCACCTTTTAATTTTTGTCATGATATCATGTTTTCTTGGTCAAGTAATGATAGGTATACCAAATTATTAAACTAAATGATGTGTAAGAAAGTGCATTGGCTACTAGTTAGTGTTTCAAGCAGACCCCAGCTGACCAATGCATTTTCTGACACGTCATTTGGTCTGATAACTTGGTCATTTAATTTGGTGCAGCTATGATTACTATTTGCTGGTATATAATACACTCTCCCTCCCAAATTAAGAGAATACTTTTGTAGAGTATTATGTTTTTTTATTTTAAAAGGAGCTACATAATGATGAAATTCCCAACATGACACAAAAAACTCATAACTAATGCTAATCCCATACCTAACAGGATTAAACTCCTAATAAGAATTGAAATTAAGATCAATACACCAAATCTGAGGATAGTAAATTAGTTTTATCTTGACCGTTGATTATAGTAGGACTAGAATGTAAAATTCTATTAAGATCAGTGTGTTCTGGATGCCGCCAACATGTAATTTAGAACCAATTTCCAGAATTTCCGTGAGCTATATAATGGGTGGATGATAATTACAGCTGTACACGACTACACATGAACAAGTGTTATTATCTTAGTAAGATGTATGGCTGCAGATCGTGGAGGTTTTAAATGATTGTGTGTGGTTTCCAATTTTACGCTTAAGACCATGGGTATATGAGTGTATTAAAATTACTGTTTGAGATAACAATACAATAAATCGAAGATAAATG
This sequence comes from Lonicera japonica, assembly GCA_021464415.1. Classification (NCBI taxonomy): domain Eukaryota; kingdom Viridiplantae; phylum Streptophyta; class Magnoliopsida; order Dipsacales; family Caprifoliaceae; genus Lonicera; species Lonicera japonica. The sequence continues at coordinate 46,754,373 of CM038470.1, forward strand.
CTTCTCTATGTTGATGAACATTGCCAAGGAGTGTTCTTATGATCATATCTAACTCTTTGTATTTTCAAGACATCGTTACATTTGTTGTTTTTCATCACACGTCTTTCTGGGATTGGCCTTGAATATTACAAATGCATTATTATACAATTCCCTGTCCGTTATCGTATGGTATTCCTGTTTTTAACTAACATATCCAAAAAACCAAGTGGACTATTTAATATTCAGATCTTGATTAACTTTCACTTTCACCTTTCTAATGAATATTTTCAAGTTTGTTTTGGTGTGTAATTTAAATTGTTAGATCGGCCTATGTTAAAAGAGAAAATGCTACCGTGTACTTCACTCTATTGTAGGTTTCAACAATATTCGTGTATGTAATGTAGGTACTCCTCAATGGATGGCTTCGTATCTACAGACGTGAGCGAAGAGAACAGGAAATGGTAAATTCCTGCCTTAATTTTGTAAATAACATTTTTTAATTGAACTTGATAATGCATTTTTGTTTGAACTCGCCTTACATGTATATATTTTGTTACCATGCAGATGCAATCTGAAGTGGTTGAGGAAATTATATATGGCTTGGAATCTGGGATTTTGTTTGGGTATTTGTATTTCCCTGTCAGTTATAGTTTAATAGTTCAAATTTCTCTGTTGTTATTTACAACGAAATGTAATTTATATCTTAATTACTATAAATAACGACTATTTTTCATATAAATAGTAAATCTAGTATTTTAAAGTTTTTATGTGAAAACTTATTGCAACTTATAGGTCATATGGTGTTTTACGTATATAGATTATGGAGGACTGTATATACGCTTGTAACCATGTCCTATATCTTTTAGATAATATCTTCCATTGTCTTACGTTTATTATGACAAGTCGTTTTGGTTTTTTCCAAGATTTGTATATCAATTGCATACGAAAAAAAGAAGTTATATCTTAACATCAATTAAAAAAGCTATATTGTCTATTTACTCCCTCTGTCCCAAATTGGGAGTCCTAGTTTTCTTTTCGGAACGTATCAAGTTGAGAGTTCCATTTCCTTTTAGGCTATTTTAACTTTGCCCCCCACTTTATAGGTGAAATTAGACGTACCCCGTTGTTTCATAATTGTTAGAGTTTGCATCCTTCATGCCGGGGAATCTCACAGAATTACAAAAAACTGGGGCTTATGTCAATGGATTATGTTAAATAAATTAGACATTGCCCCACATTTTACGTAATACTTCAAGGTTCCCCTGAATGCAAGGGCAAGAGTATGTTAGTCGTATTTTTGACCATTGATGAGGTTGTAATAATGTTTCCTTAAAAAGTACTAAAGTGAGTGGGAAACTTTAATTTGAGACGGAAGGAGTATTTTTCTTGAGTAGTTCTTATATATATATGGAATTAATCTATGCATAATGGAATTATCAATTATGAAATCAAGAGTAGAAAACAACAGCTCCTGCTGTTAATACACGTGAAGATTCTCATAACAAAAATGTATAATGTGCAGGATCGCATCGGTAATATCAAAAATGGGATTTGTATTTTTGGAGCAGGGTTTCTCCAAATTACTGGTTCCTATTTGCATCTCAATCAGCATCTGCTGTAGTGCTTCGGGATTCGTTTACCAGGTATTTGAATTTCTACAAATTTGTTTGATATTTTAAAATTATATTCCAATTCTACTCACCAAGCCCATAATGTTCTCTGGCCTTTTACCAAGTTGGTCAACATGTCCAAATGTGTACAATATATTCTGTATTAATCCATGGAGTTTTGTTGCTCAACATTTGGGCTGCCAAATTTAAAGATCAACCAGTGTTTGAAATGCGCTAGGGTGGGGGTTGGAGTTCCTATTCAGAAGGCTGGCGGGAGAGTGCCTGGTGCCTAGAGAGCCTAGGTGTTTGGGGGTAGATCCGGACAAGACTGTAAGAGCATCTACAACAGTCTAATTTTGTGTATGGTAAGTAGTACAAGGAGACAAATGGAGAAGAGGGGTATGAATAATGGTTGAGCGTTAAAACGGATATTTGTTGTAAGTTAGGTTCCAAATAGACAACAAATATCTGTATAATAGGTTAAACGGATGAAATTTTTCGTGAAACTTGGTGGAAATGATCTCTATAACGTGTAGATCATCTCCACAAAATTTTATCAAATGATTCAATTTAGGAGTGAGATGATCATCTAAAATTTTAACGGACAATAATGTATGTGTATATCAATTTTTTACTACACCCACTTCCGGTTTGAGTTTCTTGTTAATTTTTTGTAGAGATGATTGACTCATTACAGGGATCATTTCCATTAAGTTTCATGAAAAAATTCATCAGTTTAACCCTTGAAATGAAGGAATTGGGGGAAAGGGGTAATGGAGAGGAGCCAAGTCCAGTAGGTTAGAAAATTAACTTATTATCCCTTCGCCTTATATACAATACAATATTGTAGGACAAACTTATGCTTTACTTATCCAACAGATTTGGACTGCTGTGGAAACTCTAAATGTGAACTCTTGAAATGGCATAAATATTGTCTAACACAAACATTTCTTGTAATTCAAACACGGAACAAAAACTCTTTTAATGGCAGAGTGAAAAATACACGTAACCCACGTAGCTTGTTCAGCCACCCAGCAAGTCTATGTAGTTGCCATCTAACCCTGTAGGCATTAGGTGTGCCTAGGTGTATGCCTAGCCTGATATTTAGAAAGCTAAAACATGCAAATGGGCGATTTGAATCCAGGTTAACACGACATAAAGTTTGTACGCCATGCACAACTAAAAACACAAACCAAATTCAGCACGAATCCATTGGCTATGCTTAAGCTAATTTTGACACTACCCGACTTAAGCCAATAGTAACTCAACAAGAGATGACCCTTTACAACAGCACCCCCTCCTCCCCAAACCCCACACCCCCACACACAGTAAAACCTTCAGTGGTGGTTGTTTTTTTGGGTTGCGCTTAAAATTGCCAAATTACCCTTCGTTGATTCAGAACAATAAATATACTGACAATAGAATTCGAACTTAGAACCTCCATTGTGAACACATGCGCATCAACCACTCAAATAAACTCCATCACATTAATAATATACCTATCATTAAAAATTACTGTCTATAATACCGCACACGCATCAAGTGTGCCATGGTGCTAGTATTTTTTAATTTAAATGATCGTTGTTGTTTTCAAAGAAGATTTTTGAATGACGAGGGAAACTAATGTGACAAATGTTTCTATTATTGCTTTTAATCAGACGCGAGGCTTGAAGCATGGGAGGGCAATTGTAGTGTCCACATGTGCAGCTGTGGCATCGATTGTGACTGGTGTTCTGGCTGGTATGCTTGCTTTGGGAGAAAGATTGCCTTCAGCCCCGATGGCTCGTCTTTGGCTTTTACTTGGATGGTAACTTACATCTCCACCTCTCCCTTTTTGCACTCATTTCTCTTTTACAAGAAATATCGACATCTTTAAATCTAAACCATAAAAAGCCAAGTTCGTAGTATGTGTTCATTATATATGTTTGCAATTATTATGGAGTGGACCAAGTATTATAGTGCTTGGACAAGACAATAGATCATCATGGTTGGACATTTCCATGTGATTTTTGTTGCATTCCAATTTACAAATAGAAACTAGTCAGTTTCTCACTTGTAGATTGTGTGATTTAAGTATTTTTCTTATTTAATTTCTTGGTAAAGAACTTGAATTTGTAACTTTTCATACTAGTTAATTTTTGTAACCAAACACCAACTAATAAAACAACTTAAGATGCAAACAATGTTAGTTCACAACTTTTTTTAAATTGAGGGACATCCAAACGATATCTAAGTACTAGTTTAGCTCGAGTTTTTTTGGGTTCTTGGAATCCGAAATGTCTATACGCCATATGAAGATTGAGCATTAGCAATAGAATAGGCATCATGTTATTCAAAATCTTCTTTTGAAATTTACCAATTTACAACTCTATAGAAGTACTAAAAAACTCGAACCCAAGAAGCTATTATTGGTGATTAAAGAGAAAAGGAAAATATTAATATGTGCCGTTAAGGTATAATACTTTAAATAGAAAGGAGGATCCGTATGAGAATCTACACCCTGTTTAGGGTATATTACAGATGGCAACAGATTGGATTTGGGACTGGTTTGGCCAAACCCGAGGCCTGTTTTACTTTGAAAAACCCAAATCTGGATGGTTTACTTGTATGCTTGGAACCACATTGACCAGAACCCACCCGACCCAACCTGTTGTAATTATATAGTATTATAAAGGTATTTGTTGGAATATATATATAAATTCGGGTTAAATTAGGTCAAACGGGTTTATTTTTTGTAAATCTGAACCTGAGTTGGGTTGTATTTTAGAAACCCATACACCTGTCCTGGACTACTGGTTCATAAAAACCCGCCAACATGCCCCGTTAGGGTTGGGTTGGGCCATTTTGCTATCCCTATGTTAAGGTCTTGTTCTGCTCACAAATAGGCCCTTAACATTGTTTTTGAAATGCAGGGTCTTGATTATCGCAGGTGTGATTCTACTGGTAAGTTCGACGCGTCTGGTTCCCTACCTTCCAAAGCCGTGGCGGCGTATTGCACGAGGTACGAGTATCGAGAAGAACTTTGGATCAAGACAATCGGGTTCGATCCGTAACAGAGTAGGGGATTCGAGCCCGAGCACGGTTATCCAAGCAACCACATTGCATCATTTGATGTCATCTACAACTAAAGAGAAAGCATGAATCTGAAAAGAATATAGATGAAATATATATTTTCTTGTACACTGATGAAGCAAATGATGTTTGATGGTAATCCCTTTTTTGTCTGTTTGGATGGCAAGAAAATTTGAGTAATTGCTTTAGTGAGATCTTTTTATACCATTTCATTTGATGCTTCTCAAGAATCTTATATTCAAGTAACATTTCCAAGTATACTCTCTCAAAGTAATATTCTTGCCATTGTTTGGAGGTATAAAGTTGAAGAACAACAATTCTGTAAATATGAATTTTACACACTTCAATAAATCTTTTTATATTCATAATTAAATAATGCACACCATATTTATAATATAGGAGAGACATTTCAACCATCAGTGAAGTTGTGTTATATTTTTGAAATGTCAACTTTGCTCTACTATTTTTCTTTTTCATAATTGATCTTGCAAAAAAAATTAAACTTTTACCCTCAAGTAATTTACACTCATAGTCGATCAGTATGCTATTTTTGACTTTTGCTAATTAAATATTTATTCTAATTAAATCTTTTACCCCCAAGTAATTTATCCTAAAATTGTATACGTGCCAGTGGTAAATACAATGCGTGTGGATGTGATTTAGTTTAGCCGTAAAGTTAAAGCCAATATGTACAGAGGTGGACGTAAACCAGGCCAAGCGGGGCGACGCCCCCTTCCCTCCCCACCCTACCCCAACTCTCTCTCCTCGATTTATATATATATATATATATATTATAATATTTTATACTTGCAATGCGTAATATATTACTTGTATATATATAATTTACAGAATCATTAACAAAGCATTTGCATTATGATGAAAGTAATATCAATAATATAAGTAATACATTAGTAATTTATATTCAATAAGAAGAAAGGAGAGCTCCAGCCTTCACCAAATATTATAAAGGAATCTCAAATGCAAGAAAGTGGTTTTCTTGAAATCTTTCTTTCCTAAAATTCTAACAAAATGAATCTTTCAAGCATTTTTTTCAGGGAAGTATTCTAGATTTTGTATTTTTTATTTTTAGTGGTGTTTAACTGCATAATTTTTGGTGGGGTTAATTTTCATGGTTCAAATTTGTTGAGTCCAATCTTCTTATTTCAAAAGGAAGTTCTTGAAAATTTTGAACCACGAAGCTTTCAACTTTTATGATACATGAATGTAGCTACCGAACTTTTACTTTGTTGCATTTACCCTTTGTTGAAATTGTGTAATCGTGATTTATATCATAAAAGTTGTTTTCGTCCTTTGTTGTAGAATGATAGAATCATCGGATAAAGAAAAAACCTTTTTGAAAACTAGTATTTTGGATTCATAAATCATTTATTTTATATGTAACTACAATATTAATTCTGTTAATGTTGATTCAATGTACTAAAGTATATTTTAAGCCCTGTAATATAAATTTCAAATTTTGGTTTCAAGAAAAGCACTCGTATTATACTTGGGTGCTCAGGAAAAAGGTATTTTAGAGTGCGGGGAAAAATATGGTTACGTGAGTGCATTTAAAAACACTATTTCAAAAACCACATTCATCATCATTTTTTCTATTTTTTTTCCATGAAAAATCTTTCCACGCTATGAAGTTAATTCTTTTTTTTATTCCTACATTTATGTTATAAACATGCCCTAAGTTTCACCACGTAATTGGTAAAAGAAAATGGTACTTTTTAAATACTAATTTCAACTTGATTAATGATTTAGAATACAACTTATTTACTATAATAAGACTTAGTAAATTGTTCAATCTAAAAAAATAAAAAAGAATTTGGTACATTAATTATGTCCAATATATATTTTTTTAATTTAAGACATCTTAACGTGAAAATTGACATTTCTAATTGGCCAATTCGAAATAAAGAGAATAATTTTGTATCAACTTATGTTGTATTATTGTATCATGTCTATTTTGGTCCAGTGTAACCCCACCCCACTCCACCCTCACCACCACCCCCACCCCACCCCACCCTACTTTTTGTAAAAGATCCGCAGAATTCCATGTGAGATACGGTTGGCAAATTCAAATAAGGATTACTTTTGTGAAAGAAAGGCTGCATAAATGATTTTACTGTAGTTGATTGTAAAGTTAAACAATAATTTTTTTATGAGAAATTAAAAAAATAAAAATAATGACTTTGATAAAATATTTTATTACTTTTTTTGATTTATTTATCCCGTACACCAAAATTAAAGAGATGGATGAATAAATATTTTCATGAAAATTTAGAAAAACAAAAATTGACATCTGGACAAATCAGAGGAGTAGAAATTTGATGTAATTCATCCAATAAAATAGTCACGCGCTTGATACTCTCCTTGTACACTAGAAAATTAAGGTTGTGTTTGGTGGTACTAAAATATTCTTCTACGTCAAAGTAAACATTAAAAAATATATTTTTATCTTATTAGAAGTGAAGTTGACTAATTAGGATAGTTTTGAGGTTAACTGACTTTGCTCTTCATATTCATTCCTGACGCTATCAAAATAATATTAGGTTAGCAATAATTATAAACTGTGAACGAGAATTAGTTGAAGTATGCAAAAGTTAATTTGGATAGTGTGTACATTTATTCATGAGTTTAGGCAAGACAAAATTTACTAAAAATATTTAAAATACTTTTCACTATCTTAATTTTAAACATGACTGTCTTATGCAAAAAAAAAAAAAACTTAATTTGAAAGCAATAGAATAAAATAAAAAAATATTGAGAAAAACAACGGCATATGTTTAAAAAAGAGGCACCCCTAATACTCTAGGAATGGTAAAGCCCCGGCGGATATATTCAATTGTTAATTTACAATGATGATATAGGCACCCTAGTTTAATACGGGCGTTGTCAGGCAAATTTAAAAATTGAATGACCGAATCAAATCAATACAAATTGATTCGTTAAAAATCGAAACTAGAAAATCAAACCAAAACTAAATAGATTTGGTCTGGGTTTGGATTGTGTCTTTCTAGACCTGAACCGAATTAATATTCTTTGCTTAGTTGCACTTGTATTACCCAATCCTTTGGCACATGTTAGAAATGCGATTTTTAGTGATATCTTAAATGCTAAAAGTTTTTTGTTGTTACTCTTTATGCTATTATATGAATATATTGATATTCGACGTGAATAACTTCTTGTACATTCTTATTTTCTTCAAACTTATATATAATTTATTTTTCAGGTCAATCTTATTGTTTTTAGTGTGCTATATTTCATCTTAATTCATGTGTTGAATTATGATAATATGAACTTATGAAGTGATGGATGGTTCATTACATTATTGGCATGTAGTTATGCACGTGCAATATGTAGTTTATAGATTAATAGAATCTCCTAATAGATAATTTCTTTGATCATATCAATGCAGAACATAGGTACTCACTAATTTACTTTTGCTAATTTTAGTTAAAAAAACATACATATGATAACCGAATAAATCCCAAATGAAAGTTTAATTCAAGTATGGAGTTTGAATGATACATAAACCGAACCGAACCGAACCAATAATTCGATTTCACTCTTACTAATTTCTACCCCTACCAAAACTGAAACAACCATACTAATTTTGTATCTAAAATACCATTGTAACTTTAACACCACAAATTTTGTATTATTGATCATGGATTAATTGCACCCATATGGGGACACTCCAAGTTTAAACATTGATTTGATATCTCGTTGCCAAACTTTGAAATTCAATTAATTTCGCCCAATAATTGCCGTGTTGGTTGTCCAATATCATTAATCTATTGCTGTACAATTTTTACCACCCTCTAGGTTCAACTATACCGAGTTTTTGTGTTATTTCTCAATTGAAGGACACTAAATATTTTGCACATGCATTCGGTGACAAATTGCTGAGTGGTAGCCAAAAATGGTATTTTGTATCCTCAACACCTCAAGTTAGTATTTAATTACTTTTATAAAATTTTACGTCTTTAAAGTTACAGTGTTCTGACTATAAAACTAGGAGTGTATTTCTGGTACGAACCATACATTTTAGCGATAGTTTTTCATCACCAAAACATTGGGAGAGATGTTTTTAGTGACAAAAAACTGTCACAAAAAATCTGATCCGTACAAACTGATCTACACAATTTTTTTTTTCTGATAAAATCAGAGGGGCCTTTATCATCACTTGTTTACTGAACATGTGTTAGCTTTTCAATAAGTGCAGCGACCAGAATAAAGTACATCCTATAAGGGCAACTATAAAAGAAAAGGGAACTCCCCGGGGGGGCCCAATCATCCCACCCACCCACCCAACCACACACGCACCCCACCCTTAATGAACAGACTAAAATTCCTTCTCCACCATGGAAAGAGCTCCACAAAGACAAAAGTCACCGCATCTTGAGGTCCACCTCAACTTGGACATGAAGTCACCTTAAAAGCTCCAGAAGTATGGGCCAAATGATAATCTCAAATGCACCATAAAAGGCAACATAACAAATGATAATGACCCATTTGCTCTGTTGACCCATGAGGAGTAGGAGGTGTTTTCTGTTTAGGTCGGAGTAAAAATTAAGAAACTCAAACCGAATTTGAAAGTTCGGTTTCTATATCTTCCAAACTTAGACCCGAATCAAACTTTTCAGTATGGTTTCGATTTTTGTTCGATTTTATTCGGTTTTTATAATGTCAATACTTAATTAGTCTAGATAGAATTAAAATTGGAAACTTGACATATTATATTGTAGCACTGAGTTAAAAAAATTGGGCTAGACTAAAACTCCAGTCAGCCTGATGCTAGATCTGCACTTGGGGGTGGGACTGAAGGGGGGGAGGGGGTGGGTGGGTTGTTGGTTTCTCTTTTTTGTAATGATCCCAACAGAGTTCCATGTGAGATTCTCCGAACCTCCAAAAACAAGTATACTTTTGTCTAGAAAAGGTATACAAATAGTAATTTCCAAATGTGATAGGTCACTTAGTTCATGTGACTTGGGGACAAATTACAAATATCTCACCTATGGGTCTTTTATTGTTGTACAATTGCTAATAGACATGATTCCAAACCCACTAAAGTTATGTACCTTTGCAATGTCCTTTTTATACTACCATTTGTATCCACCAGGACCACCATAAGCAAATTCAAGAATTAATTGACACTACAACGAAACAAGGACGAAATCATAAATTAATCTTAAGGGGGAACTAATTTTTTTCTCCTTCCAAGTACGTAAAACATACTAATAAATTTGAATATCGATAGTTTGAGGCCAGGAGGTATATAAAAAGGTACACCAAAATATAAGGGAGTATATGAAGGTAAATGAAAGTTTGGGGGGCCATGACCATACATATATAAAAATTATACCAAAATTTGAAAGAAGTATGTGTATACATATATATTATGTATAAAGCGCTTTTAGTACACTGATAGTGCTGGCTAGCATTCCAAAGGGAAGATGAGGGGCCAAGGTTTCAAATCTCATCCCTGTATTTCAATCAAACTACTAATAACCCCAAGCCTGGTTAAAGCAAGAAGTGATGGAATGCCAACATGAGAAGCCTTATCAGTATAAAGCTTTATTCAAGTAAGAAATGATTACAAAAGTGACCAAATGACTCCATTATTTTCTAGGACACCCAAACCCTCTTGGCACCCAGACTTGAAATAATTTGATTTCCATACTTTTTGAGTGAAAACACCATGTGTATCCAATATCTCCTCAAGTGAGTATGAAGTTTAGATTAATATTCAGGGACTTGAGATTATCTATTTTTCTTTTTCGACTAGAATACGAGTAGAGCTAAACACTAGGTTATTCAAGCTTGATTTATAAATTTATCGAGCTTTAAAATGTGATGAAATTTGATTCTTTAACCCTCGAGTCAATTTCAAACACACCTATAACTTATTTGACCTCAATACTTCGATAGTGTGGTCTTTTACACGGACATAGAGTGTTGATGAGCCTATTGAGCCGAACTTAATAAATTAATAAATTAATGAGTTTTATTATGTTTATGTTTGTATACCACAAAGTGAGACTTAGTGGTTCAAAGTGCGGAAAATACCCTTTAATTTTACTAGTGGAATATTTAAGCATAATGGGAACTTTGTGCACTTGACTTCCATAATTTTACAAAATTCTTAAAGATTACGAAAATATTTAATACTCTCAGTTTACGATGTGACATTGCACCAAAGTCTAGACTGAATGATAAAGTGCCACATAAGCTTGTCATGGCTTTGTCACCCTTCATGCATATCAGTAATTTCCCCTTTTAAGTGAAAACACGATGAAGTGCCATATAAGCCTGTCATGGCTTTGTCACCCTTCATGCATATCAGTAATCTCCTTTTAAGTGAAAACACCAAGTGTACTTGATATCTCTTCAAGTGACTACGAAGTTTGGATTAATGTCCAAGGACTTTGAGATTATCTATTTTTTCTTTCAACTAGAATTCGAGTAGAGCTAAACACCTATAACTTATTTGACCTTAATAGCATGGTATTTTACGTAGAGACATAGTGTTAATGAGCCTATTGAGCCGAGTTTAATAAATTAATGAGTTTTATTATATTTAATTTTTGTTAGTATACCACATTAACTGGGGAGGGCTTAGATAAGGTATTGAGAGTTATAATAATAGTGAAATTTAGAGAATTGATGGATATACAACCAAGTTCCAGAAAGAGCTTAATTTGTTCTTTAGCTAATGAGCAAACTCTCTCTTTTTGGGTGGGACTATTGCCACCCCCCATATCTCTCCATAACACTCCCACTTTGACTTGGTGCAATAGGATCGAGCATGTGCACATTGATTCGGTGCAATAGGGCCGAATATGTGCACATTATTCGGTCCCATATGGCCGAGTCAGTGTATTTTTTTTATTCTCAAGAGTAATTCGGCTATATTGCACCGAGTAAATGATCATATACCCGGCCCAAATACACCGAGTCAAATGTAGGGAGTGTTACGGAGAGATATGGGGTGTGGCAATAGCCCCACCCCTCTTTTTTGGGTATGAATAGTTGAATTTTTTATGATATTTGGCAGAGATAAAATATGATATCCCCACCAAATAGCACAAAAAAATCAATCAAGAAGTGGTAAGATGATCATCTAGAATTCCAATAACCAATAATTCTCATAATGTATCAATTTTTTAGTTTTCCCACTTCGTGATTGAACTTTTTGATGAAATTTGATATGATAATTTAGAAATGTTCATTGAAGATCAATAATCGCATTCAGAAAGGCATATTTATATATATATAGAGAGAGAGATATACATTAAAGATTGGTCCTAATACTCCATGAAGAGTAAGGCCTACAAATTAACAATTCAGTTGTCAATTTTGTAAACAGTTCCTGGCTTTTCAATTCCTCTAGTGACCATAGACCAGAATTTATTTATTTTTCCTCTAGTGACCCAAACTAGGCCCCTCCCAGAACAAGGAGAGAAGAGGACGAACCACCCACCCACCCACCCACCCCCACCATGAACAGAACCAAATTCCTTCTCCACCCTTACACAAGGAAGTGGACTAGTCTAATTGAGGAGGCATCCACTCAAATGTGGGAGAGTCTCACCGAGGAGGGAGGGGGGAAGCGGTTTTCGTTATTTGTAGTTAAAAGAAAGGCTTACACCTCCCATTCTTTCTTTAAAAAAAAATCTACAAAATCATCAACCCCTTGAAGTCCACCACAGCTTGGATTTGAAACCACCTTAAAAGCTTCGTGTATGTATTTATTGCTTGTCTGGTTCGAATCTTTGTCCTTTCTAGGGAATCGATAAATTTACATATATAGACTCACAATTAATTTCAAGCACATATTTGAATCAAATCATGTTAGAGCTCGAAATTTGCATGTAAGATTACAGATTTTAGGTTCCTAAAATTCACAAAAGCTCGAACAAAACAAGTGGAACTCTCCATGCAAGAAAAGGTCAAAAGAGCTGTATTAGCCATTTTGGCCCTCCATGTGGGTTGCAATTGGCAATTTGAAATAAGGGTAATATTGTCCAAGACAAGCTATAGACAAGAATATGGCTTTCACAAATGTCACAGATAAGTTGGTTCCTATTATTTGGGACAAATGCCTATTCAATGGTCCAACACAGCCATACCCTTGCCTAAAGGGTACACATTAATGTTAATGTCCCCTTTGCACTTGTCCTTGCCCACTACCATTTGTGGAATAACTTAAAGGTGGCTTATGTTAAGCAGATTCAAGAATAAACTGACTTTGAAAGGCCAACGTATGGAGTACAAGTATCCAAAGTCTCCACTTGGAGTGTGCGCAATATTATACTTTTTTTTGCACCAGAATGCATAGCAGGACCAAAACATTAAAACGAGGACGAAGTTTCAGCTTTAGAGCTTACAGAGATCATAAAGACATAAACCACATCAAGGGTATTACAACACAAGGAAAAACCTTGAAAAAGCGAGGGGCCATCAAATATAAGTACCCGTAAGGCATGCCCATAAGCATATATTAAAGAATGAAAAAGCCCTTCCAAAAGGATCCTTCATCAACGCCAAACACAAACGGAATAAACAAAAAGAAAATAAGAAAACAGGTTAAGGAATGCTGTGCCACATGAGTTCTAATTTACTTATTCCTCTTTCAGCAAACAAAGCTCAATCAATATGAGTTCTAACATCCGGAGGTTTTCTCTAAACAGAAATCGCGTGCTTGCTTCCCTAATGAGTAAGTATAAATTTCAGTAGACCGGAGTTAGATCTCCATCCAAAAGAACAAATCAGCCCATACCCACTTCATTATGTGCTGCTCGAGAAAGACCTCAATTATCCCAAAAGAACGCAAACAAAAACTCTCGCAAAAGGAGAGACGGAAATCCCAAACATTTCAAAAATGGTCTGAAGACCCTTAGATCTAGGACTTGAAATAATGTGTTTGCGTTGGTTGAGTGGTTAAGATAAATGGATTTATATAAAGGGTTATTGGTTCAAACCCTAGTTCAAGTAGTAGCTTTCCCTTGAAGCAAGGAAGAGTAATTTGGCAATTTCTAGTGTGAACAAAAAATAACTGCCACAGATGGATAGAGACACACACAGGCGCGCGCACACACATATTTGTAGTAGCAATCCTAAAGGGTGGGGGCGTGACATAGTTGGCCATAATAATTTACAAGGAAATGGATCTTATAAGCTGTAGAAAACAGTACCATCCCCCAGACTTGAGACTGCCAGTTAAGTAACTATGAATTATATCTCTATATTATATCCATAGAATATATGGAATGTAACTAATAAAAACCTATTAACAAAAAGAATAGTTTTGTTGATGTTCCCAACTGGTAGAACTGATTAATTATATGTGTTTTCATGTCTCACAGCACTTCTCACTTCTCACAACTCGAAACTGTTCCTCTCCCTCTTCTACCAAAATTCTCTGTGTGTGTATCTATCTATGATAGAAAGAGTGATGACTATATGTGTATATAATAAGCGATACATCAAATGCAAGTACAGACCCTTTTGACCTCTCGAAATCACCTGTGAATTTCATAAGGCATGTTGCTTTGACAAGCTTTTTCGACAATTCAAAGACTACTTCATTTCAACACATAAGAACTATTCAAGTTTAAAGGAAAGCTTAAGGGTCCGCTTGATAACAATATAGAAAAAGAAAATAAAATAGTTGAATTGAGACATGGTGAGATGTCTTCTTACTTTGTGGCTTTTTCCATGAATTTTTTTTTCTTATCCACAGAACAATAATGAAGGATGGAGGACATCTACTCATAAAAATGAGCATGAGATGGAGAGCATCACACCACATACCTCAACTCATTTTCCAACTTCTTACCCAAATCAAGTGTTTTTCTTATAATTTCCCGTGTTGTTATCAAACATAGCCTAAATGTTCAATGTAAGGCGTTGCCTAATGTCAAGAAACATATCAGGTACATAAGATTGTGATGGAGAACATGATATTATACATTGAAACCCACTGCTGGGCAGATTAAACTTATACAGGAGATGGTGATTTAACATAATAATAGAGCTTTGGTTCCCAAAGATCTTGGGTTCGAATCTTCTTGTTTGCATTACGTCCCCTCTATGCAGGGAATGAAGAAAAAAAATTTGAAAAGTTCACAAAAGCCTATGGGATTTAGCTTCTAACATGAGCCTTGCTCTAAGTAAATGAATACCAACATTTTTGTCTAGGTATCAATTTCTCGCTCTACCCCCCACCCCACCCCAAAAAAAAAAAAAGAAGCAAGCATAAGTGCCACAAGCACCCTTTTTAATTCACTTTACAAGCACAATCACATTTAGTTACTAAATCTAAACTTGCATTGAAATCTCATTAAGCAAAATGCCTAATAAGATTTGTTTACAATGTAATAATTAAACAAAACAACTTAATAAGCAAGTTCGACGAGGAGCCCATTTTGAGCTGTTTAATATCCAATAACTTCACCTAAAAAAACTGCACACCAAGGAGAGATAAATGTGAACATGTTATGTGTTTCATACCAAATAAATAATTACGTCTATCTACCCTATACTTTTAGTTTGTCACACAAACAGTTCTTTGCATTCAAAATACTACAGATAACAGCATAGATGACTAAAGAATAGTGCATTGATTGATTGACAATTTCATTATAACTGAAATGTTTGTAGTGTAAAACAGAAATGATGATTCGACTAAAATTCAAACCACAAAGAATGACGAAAGGACATAGTATTGTCTTATAAACGGGCCCACCACACGTTGTCAACCACAAATATAATTACCATGAATCACATCAAAGAATAAATATTGAGAGAACAACCTACCACCAAAGAGAGATTCATTGCGGAGGATTCTGTTCCTTCGGATAATTTCCAAGTTGCTTCATGTCCCAGCTCTCGTGAGGGGCGATGTGATCATGGGAAGGATTGTATTGCTGCAAAGAAAAAAGAAAATAATCAACTTTAGGGGTCCGTTTGAGATATTGTTGGAAAATAAGTGAAATCACAATTAATTTTATGTAAAGTTAGAAAAAGATATCAACGATTTAGTGAGGTGTTCTCCATATTTTCCTTATTTTTCAAGGAATTTTTTTCTTACCTACCACCCAAAGAATTTTATTTCATGGAAACCCGAAAAGTAATAAGACCATTTCAGCAAATCATTTATTTCATTTTCCAATGTTTTTATCAAAGGCACCCTAAATGTACTATGTAATGGAGACACATTCAACAGGATCTCTTACTTTTTAGGTGGGTTTGATAAAATGTTGGAAAATGATTAATAACACTTACCAAGTTTTATGGTTGGAAAAAATATATGTGTGATTTGGGGAGATGTTCTCTAACTTTTTTCTCATTTGATGGAAAATATTTCTTACCCATCACTCATCTCCTTTTCCAACTTCTCGTAAAAATGAGTATAGTTTTCAATCATTGTCTGACTTTTTTTTATCAAATGCACGCACCCTATTTGTATACATGCAGTTGAGGAGAAAATAGTACTCCCCCTGTCCCAAATTAAGAGTCCATGTTTGACTTTCACACCTTTCTAAGGATTCACTAATTTCAACATAATCGACAGTTATGGCCAAAACTTGTTTACTATCGTGAGATTTAATACAATGTTCAAGTCCCTCGATGGGAACTTGGCTTTTAATTTAGGATGTCCTAAAAAGGAATAATGGGTTCTTAATTTCGGACAGAGGCAATAGTATAGTACTGTACAATCAAGCTCCAAAATAACCAACAAAGAAGGCAATCCTATTTTAATACGGTACTTTTAGGATCCGGTCCCTGAGTTTGAAAATTTTTAGGATGCGGTCCCTGGAGGTACTCTTTTTTGGTATCTGCCTTTGGCGAAGACACAGATACATAGATATTATGCGGTAGATACTAATTTTCTTGGCACATATGCACCGAGATATCCTTGGGAAACCAAAATAGAGTATTTCTAAGGAGTGCATCCTTTTAAAAAACAGTATCTACAGGGAACGTATCCAAAAAATGTTTAAAATTAGGGACTGGATGTTATTTTTTCTTTTAATATCCAGGGGTCCAATTTTCATCATTATAAACCAAGTTGACATGAATACATGACTATTGGATTAGACATTTAACTTTAATAATGCTATCAAGATTCCCATCAATTAGATGGAAACTACATTGACTTTAATAATGCTATTAAAAAATAAATCCATCAATTCAATGGGAACTACTACTCATACTCAGTTGAAGTTCTTTTGCCATTTAAAGATTCCACATGGAAAGGCACACGCATCCTTATATCTCTTGCTGCTTACAGCCAACATGTGATATTCCCTCCTTCCCAAATTAAGAGTCATTATTTGACTAGTCCAAATCTTAAAGAAACACCAAAGATCAAACTAATTTAGCTCTCTGTGTCGAAAGTGTTGTGGGCAGGCCACTATATGTTCCCGGTTCAACTGTAGCAGGTGCTTGCAGACTATGTATTATCTGTGTTCATTTCAAATCTCCTGCGAGGCATAAATTGATGTGCTACATATGTGTGGTCACTGGTCCTTCCTAGTAGGAGGCCTTTTTAGGATAAGCAAAACCGTGTTGGGGCTTAGGCCCATAATAGACAATATCTTACGGGGCTGGACCAGGACGTAACACTATCTTTAGATGTGGTACGTTTATTACAGAGATGCGAGACACGCCAAAAAGGAAGTCCAATTCTTGGTACTCTTTTTTTTCAAGAAAGAGAAATCAATCAATGCAAAAAGCTAAACCAAGGAAATGAAAAATATGAAGCAGAAAATTCAAGAAAGAGGGATTAGCACCTCCATCTTTATCATAAGCTCATTCACAGTTGGAGCAGAGAGAACTATGCGTCGAGCACTTGGCTTGATGAAACCTTCTTCAACACCGTTATCGAACAATGCTAGCAAAGAGTTGTAGTATCCATCAACATTTAAGAGGCCAACCTATAGAGAGAATTACTCAGTTACATATTTACTAATTCCCTTCATCGGAGAAACTTAAGTCCTCGTTTGGTTCGAGGTTATCTACTTCCTTTAAAATCAAAATTCATAATTTCACATATAAAGGCTGAGCTTTAGCAAATTACTCCCTCCATCCCAAGTTAAAAGTCAACTTTCCTTTCAGAACATAATCAGCGTACCATAACTAAAGATAGGAAGCAAGTCTTGTTCAAACCATTGATTGTGATGAAATTAGTGCATTCTTAAAAATGTAAAATTTGAACATGGGGACTCTTAATTAGGGACGGATGGAGTAATTAACATCCTATGATTCCTTCTTAACATTAAATATGTGACTTCATGTGTGAATTTACTAATTTAGAACTCTTGAAAATGTAGAATAACTCAAACCATACGAGCACTAAAGGGTTAAATTGTCAAAACTCACTGGTTTTTTATGAATGCCGAGTTGTGACCATGTTATCATCTCCAACACTTCTTCCATTGTTCCATATCCTCCTGAAATTTTTAACAACATAAAATTACTATTTTTATCAATAGAGAAGAACATCACTACTGTCTATCCCAATTTAAGAGTTGAAGTTTCCTTTTTGAGATTGGAACTTGACTACTAATATTAGTATATTTTGTTAAAAGATTGACTAGTCAAACCGTGACTCTTAATCTGGGACAAGGAGTACTTTTGTGACTAGAAGGAAAAAATTTCACCGAGAATTACCAGGAAGTGCGATAAAAGCATCAGCCTCTTGAGCCATTATGGCTTTACGCTCATGCATGTCCGATACGATTCTCACTTCTCCAACAGTTTCACCAGATATCTGTTCATGTTACCAATGCTAACATTTAGCTAATATTTACATTCTATTTTCCTTCAATAGACCTCGAAGTTTTGAAGTACTTCCACCATAACAAACTTGGACTAATATTGGGCATTGATTGGCAAAGTATTCCATGGAAACATGGAAAATATGTACTTTTCCATCTTTTGGTATAGTTTGATTGCCAAATTTAAATGCAATTCCAATTCCATGGTACAAGTAAATGATGCATACTTCTAGGAACTTGATTTCGTACCCTCCGCCAACAAAAATGAATTCTAGGTAAGGTGGGAAGGACCTCAAAGGCAATCAAATTAAAATGCTAGGCAAAAAGTGGGAAATCCCAACGCCAAATGTTGGAAAGGTGTCATCATAGCAGGGAAAAACTACATATTTTCCACCAAGAAAATAAATACAATCAAACACCTTTAAATGCTTTTCCATGGAATTCAATTGCCTAGAATAAGAATGCCCAAGAATTTAAACATTTTGTACCCTAATTCCATGCTTTATATCAAACCCACCCTACCCTTAAAAGTATATCCAATAACTTCTTCCTGAAAAATCTAAATTTCCTTCAATGCTGCATTTCATTTGATTTGTTTACGGGAGAAAGAATTAAATGTTCCCTGGAAAAGTATGCAATAAGAAACCACTGAAGGCGAAATATGGAATTTGACATTTTCCTTGAAAATAATTGCAATAAAACCCTATAAGATCTTGTAATATTAGAGACATTATTTTATAGCATAACAAAGAACAAGCAACAGAGTATATTCAAGGGTATGACGAAGAATAATCATATAAACCTCGTAGAAGAGCAGTTCTACATAGGAGACAATTAGGCAAGAAATGGCTGAATCAAGAAAAAAATTAAAAAAATAATCATACAGATTAAAGGCCGAGATACCTCAAGAGGGACAAGAGCTTTTGGAATAACACTGCATATGAAGAACAACCAAGAAATAAGCGCAAGTTACATAATGGAGCAAACAAGCCTAGAATAAATTTAGAGCAACGCAACATCAACCGACTTAATCGAATGGTTATTCATACTGGGTGCATTGATGTGTTGTACCTCTCGAGAGTTTACAATGAATGAATGCACTTGGTATCATAACCAATTGATAAAGCCAGTACAACTATTATTAATTCATTACATTTTTCTCATGTACTCCCTCTCCCTTTGTCTCAGTAATTTCAACGTTGTTAGGAGAAAAAACTTATTTACTGTCGCAAGATTTTACACATTAATTATGTCCTAAAATGAGACGTTCCAAAATAAATCCCAAACTCTTAATTGGGAAAAGAGGGAGTAATAATATACAAACAACATAATGTTCAAGGCATATCTGTTTATATTACCCAAGAACATGGCAACCTCCATCATACACTGTCTGGGAAATCGAACCCATCAACCCAACACTTCCCCCACCATACACCAAGTCTATCTTCCTAATCACCTGTAAAATCAATGTTCATACAATCAAATACCAATAAATATACTAAAAGCGACACACGATAACATGACACAAACCAACACAAAATTATCAGTTAATGGGACAAGGCTTATTAGAAACCCGTTAGACTTGCACACATGGCTCTTACAGCATACACAGCAGTCCAAATTTCTGTTGGATAAGTTTGTCCTATAATGTTGTAATGCATATGAGGCAAAGGATAAACTTAAGTCTGCGGGGGTTTTTTATCCTACAGACAACTAATGTCCATAGGTTCCAAACGAACAACAGATATTCGTTTATGTTCCAATAAGAAAACTGATATCCGTTTGCAGATATCCGTTTCGAGTCCCAATTGGATATGTGTTGTCTATTTGGAACCCATCTAAAGCGTATCTGTTGTCCGTTTCAATTCAACCACGTACATCTCTTCTCCGTTTACCTCCCTATACTATACCATACACGAATTAGACAGATGTTTAGGATTGGTATGAGTAAGCAACTTATGACATAAACCCAATATAAAACAACATGAAACACAAGAAGTTTTCAGGCCTATATACCAAAACCAGCAAAAGTTTTCTAAGGGTGTGTTTGGCAACCCAATTCTGAGCTCTAGAATTGAAATTGGAATTTTTGCTCCAATTTCAAAGCTTAGAATTGACTTTCCAAACACACCATATATAGAAACAATCAGCATAACCACCAATAAAAAAGAAGAAAGAGATGACCAAAATTCAGAGTCTGAAAGCAAATTAAAGCATAGTTGAAAAGGTCAAAACTCAACTCATCCCACAGAGCAACCAGTCAAGATAAGTAAAACAAACCCATCAAATAACTCAAAATCACTAAGAAAAAAGATTATCTTTGGGATAAGAAAAAACCAACAACCAAACAACCCCATTACAAAACACCCAATTCAAAGAACCACTCCAAACTTCATGTTTATACACCAAAAATCAAAAACCCACAACACCAAAATCAAAATCAACAAAACCCATCATTATGAATCAATAAAAGATTGAATTGGAGAGAAAGAACAAAAAAAACCAACCAATTCGTTTCCCAAATCAAGAGCAGCATCACTGAAGACTTGTCTATGGCCAGGGTTACTTCCACAAAATACACAAATTCTCTTGAATATACTTCTTCTACTTGTGCATGTATTGGAATTGGATTCCATTATTACAAGTTTTCCTCTATCACTTTTTCTTTTCTTGAAGTTCAATTTTCAAATTTGCTATGAACAATAAAAAAACTTACACCATTACTTCACTTGTGATTAAGACTCCTTTTATAATATAATAATTATATGTATATAAATATTATTATATTCAAATCAAAAGCAAATGGATTGTATATAAAAGTAGTATAAAAGACAAATTTGGTTTGCTCAAAATTGATGGATGATAAAAGGAATTGATGTGAATAAATCAGAGAGCTTTCATGAAAGTAAAATTACATTATACTCCGTATTATATATATAGAAGATGATAGAAATAAATAAATAAATAGAAAGGAATCCCCACGTGCTCCATTCCCATTTCAATCCAGCGTCCCTCTGTCGGCTTTTAAGATTGATTTATTTTTCCAATAAATACTTAAATAAATATAATCAAATAACTTGATTTACCATGCGTCAGAGCTTCAAAAGGCACTCTATTTAAGGCTAAAATCCATAAAACTAGAAAACCGAACCAATCCGATTCATATCCGATCGAACTAATGTATCTTTTAATGGTTTTGATTCGATTTGGTTAGGTTTATAAAATAAAGAGTATTATTATATATATTTTTAATTTGTAAGTTGGTGATGAGATACCAATTTGAAAGTTTACATTCGATAATATTTTATTAAATTGAAAGTAAAATTTCAACTAAAGTTATCGTTTAAATCAAGTCGGTAAAACGTTACTAAATTAAATGTTTAAGTTCAGCAACAAGTTATCAATTCAGTGCTTAAATTTTAAGTGTATTTTGTAATAGTTTTGATCATTAATGATATAAAATGTGATGTTGAGACTAATATAGTGTCTTGGCTACAAATCAAAACTGTATACGAAGTCATCCATAAGAGTGAGAATGTTAGTTTGTTTTTATCCTGTCTAAAACCACCTAAAATCAAATTGCATGGATGATTACATGTATATTTTTTCTAGTGTTTTATATAATATGAATCGTACAAGTATAAAATTCAAATATTGTGGCCCAAAATTATAATTTAAGCCCATAGCTCGAACCGAAAAATATCGACCAACCAAACAAATCAAAACGGAGCAAACCTAGATCAATTTTAGCTGGCCTGTCATTTACATAGTTGGCTTGGTAGGGACTTATGCCCAAAATTGAACAAAAACACACTGTGTATATCTCTAAAGCCTCGTTTGATTCAGGTATTAAGGTAAGTGGGATTAATAATACCAGTATTAATAATACTGGACTATTAATTCCGGTATTAATTTAATACCAATACCCTGTTTGATTCATGCAGTATTAATACTGGGATATCTCATGCTGATGTTAATACTTAATACCATGTTTGATTCTGTAACTCGTATACATGATGATATTTTGGACTAACAAAATAAATTTTTGTTTTTTTTAATTTTTTTTTTAATTTTTTTTTTAAAATTTAAAATAATAATAATGTAGTAGTAGTAGTGGCATTTTTAAAAATATTATAGTAGTAATGGCATTTTTTAAAATATATGGTTCATTTTTCTTAATCCTGGATAAACAATACCCCCCCCCCCCCACAAAGAGTGGTATTAAGTTAGTACCGATATTAGTAATCCCAGCACATTTGTGCGAATCAAACAATGTATTATAAAAAAAGTGGTATTAACAATCCCATCCTACTTTTTAATACTCGAATCAAACGAGGCCTAATTGTATTAGAAATCTATAGCGCAAATAGTAAATTAGATGGTTAAAATTGTAAATTTAGTGTTAAATTTTTATAGGCTTTAAGGCTCATTATGAAGAAAAAAAAAAGAGCAACTTTCCCTTTTCCCACATTGAGAAGAACAAGGTTTGGTCATGTCAATTGTAAAGATGATGGTTTAGCCTTCCCACCTTAAAAGAATGTGGGTTCGCCATGTGAGTTTATACGAGCAATAATTGAAATCTCAATTGTATGAGTAAAATCTAAATATATAATAAATTTGTGAATTTATAATTGAACATATTTAAATTTATTCATTTACTTTTCAACATTTACTTTTTATTTTTTTATTTTTTTTGTGCTAAGCAGATATTTTTGTAACACAACTTTAATTTTGTACTAAGTATCAACCCATAACTTTATTTCCATACAAAGTATCAACCCATACACATTCTTTTCAACACTTAAAAAAGGATATATGGTCAATCTGTTACTTTTTATATGCCTTAGAGTATTTTAAATTGCGTAATCAAAATAACAAGGATAAAAATATCTCTAAAGTCATAATTAAAATAACTGGAATAATCAATTTTAATAATATTATTTAAAAAAAAACAAACACTCTAATGGCATAATTAAACTTTAATAATAATTAGCTGATAGTCAAATTAAGCTTCTTAATACTCAAAATTGAAAACCTTTTTTTCAATAATCAAAATAATAGTAGTAGTCTAGTGATTCTATTGGTCAAAAGAAAAAATAAAGATTATCATTTCACATTTAGATAATCTTTCAATCCCACTTCTATTTATAATTTAAAAACTAATTAAAATCTAGCTGATCAAATTAGTCGATGGCACAATTTTAGTTATTGAAAAAAAATAACATGTATCAATGTTAACTTTGACAGCATGTTAAATTGATATTTAAATGCTCATTTCGGTATCCACTTTGGAGTATTGCATTGGAGATACTTTAACCAATTTTAATAATGTTGCTTAAAAAATGCACTCCAATCTTAACAATCAGTTAGCTAATAATTAAATTGAGCTTCTCACTAATTAAAACTAAAAGTCTTTTTCAATAATCAAAATGAAAGCATTCAGATTCTATTGGTCAAAAGTTTGGGTAAAGATAATCATTTCAGATTTAAATTACCTTCCATTTTCACTTTTCACTTTTCCTTTAAAATTTAAAATTAATTAATTTTTAACCGATCAAAACAATGATCATTGTGGAGCATATCATTCATCATTTTAGCAACATATTAAACGGATTTGATTATCCAATTTTGAGTATTTCAATAGAGGTGCTATTATATATTTTACAAAAATATATATTTTTCTATTTTAAATTTAATAATAAAATGCCAATTTTAACGTGATTAATCTGCAAATATACATCTTACATTTATTATAAAATGCACCCTTATCTTAACAATCAGATAGCTAGTAATCAAATTGAGCTTCTCAATTATCAAAACTATTTTTTTTTCAATAATCAAAATAAAAGTATTCAATTCTATCAGTCGAAAGTTTGGATAGAGATAATCATTTCAGATTTAGATAATATTTTATTTTTACTTTTCTTTTAAAATTCAAATTTAATTAATATGTGACCAATCAAAACAATGGTCCCGCAATTTTGGTTATTGGAAAAAAATAACCATTGTGTATCATTGTTAACTATAATACCATGTTAAATATATAATCAAATGTTAGATTTGATTATCCAATTTTGAGTATTTCATTAGAGGTGCTATTATATATTTCACAAAAATATATCATTTTCCATTTTGAATTTATAGTAAAATGCCAATCTTAACGTATTTAATCAGCAAATATACATCTTACATTTTTTTATAAAATTTGATACATTAATTATATTTCAAATATTAAAATGAAAGGTTCAGACGCAATCCCAATCGTATATCGGAAGCATTTAAAAAAGATAAAATATTAATTTAAAATATCTTTAAAATAATCTATTAATTTAAGACAGAGGCAATATATAACACATTGCTCATAATTATTTTGTTTCTCTATGAAATTGTATTTATTATTATTATTATTATTATTATTATTATTATTTTGAACTATGAAGCTATGTGGATTATTCGCATAAACCAACTGGGCAGAACAAGGAAAAAGGCCCAATAAAAAGTTGGGTAGAGTTTGGGCTTTTTAATTTTCATTCCGACCCAAAAATTGCAGCCCATATAAATATTTATTTTAACTTTTTATCCGAGCTTATACCTGAAATTTACTATTTTATTCGTACACCCCGTTGTGCAAGTGGTAAAAAATCTTTGTTGGAAGTAAGAGATCTCAAGTTTGAGTTCCAGTGCACCCACTCCTCCCTAAGATCGTACACCAAATATATCTGTGATCGCTTGTACTAAAAAAAGAATACTGTATGTTAGAGTTAGCAAATGTAGACTACATGCTCTTGGATTGGCTTTAATTTAGACTCATGTATTTTTCCTGAAATGGAGTAGTACATGTTGTTTTTACCTCTCAAAAAAAAAAAAAAAAAAAATGAAGAAGAAAAATATTTGTGCCCTTTATTTTATATACAATTCTTTTGGTAAAGACAAATTTAAATATAAAAGCAAGTTTTAAGAATTTGAGCTGTCTAATTTAAATTTAAGCATATAAATTTGTTATTGGTGCTCAGGGAGTGGTTTTTTTTTTTTTTTTTGGCTCTATACAATAGCTGAATTCCATAATTATACAAGTAAACAACTAATTTGTGTGACAAGTATGATGAGATGTTGTTCATCTCATACTCATTTTTATGAGTATATGTTTTTCATTTTTATTTATTTTTTGAGGAAATTTTTTACTCCTCACTCATGAGAAAAAAAAATCATGAAAAAAAGTCAAAAAGTAAGAGGTAATCTCAATACATGCTTTAAATTACTTTCTAACTCTTTGCACAAATTAATTATTTTTCTTACCATTTTCCATAAACTATTAAACCGAGTCTTAAAATAAAGTATTACAAATTTAATTATGTAGTACGTACCCTAAACTCAAAAGAAAAAAATTGCATTAGTTTTGTTTTGTTTTTCTCTCTGTATGTGTGGCATTTTTTTAATTTTTTTTTTGATGAAAGACTGTGAAACCCCAAATTACTCATTTATTTGTCAACCTACAATAGTTAAATTTTTTTTGCCCAATAAAAGAATTGCAAGTACATAGAAAAACATTTTTTTATTAAGTAAATCATTATCTTATTTATTACACGTGTCTATTAATTAGGTATAATGTCTTATTTAGATTTAGTGTCTTCGCACTTTTTTTATTAAGAAATTGAAAAAACCCTTAAAACTAGAAACAACCAAATCCAACCCATAAAGTGACTTATCGGTATAAACTTCAAACATCGGAAAAAAAATAAAAAAATCAGTGTATTTGTATCTCGTTCTAAAAACATCTTTAAGAGGCTCTCTAAGAATTATTTTTTAAAATTGTACTTTATGGATTTATACGTCATCTTAAAAAGCAATTTTTGTAATAGATTTTCAAGTTACTCTCCAAGAGACTCTAAAAAGCTGATTATTTTAATATTTTTTTTGTACTTTAAGTTTGAAAAGTAGATCAAGCACCATTTTTTTTTGATATGTCATCACATTGAAATAAAATATATTTTTTTAAAAAAGTAATAATTTGGAGAGCGAAAGTCTCTTCAAATTATAGAGTATCTTTTGCTATTTCACTTAGAGTCCATTTTAACGATGCGACTCTTCAAATTATTTAACAAATAACCTTTTGAAGAACCTATTACATATACTATAAGATTAAAACACAGAATTCCAAGTTAAAAGGTATATATGCCCTTTGTTACAGAAATAACCACTCGTCATTGTGTTGTTTATATTATATATTAAATATAAAGAAGTAGTTTTGGTACGCATATGAAATGACTAAATTACTCTTCTAGCACAGAAAATTGCAATAATTAAAAATAATACTAATGTAAGGATTTAAATCCTTGACCTTAATAAAATGTACTTCAACTAATTACTTCTTGATCAAATATCATTATACATATTTATCAAGAAAAAGTACTATGTACTCTATTATTATACATGTGTAAAGTGCGTTCCAAAGTTCGTTTATATATTGTCAAGCACCTAGTTCATTACATTATTGTTTATATATTACATTATTGTCCACTAGCTGAAAGTCTTCCATTTGTTAGCTAGCTAAAGTTTGGTTCATTCACCTATATCAAAATTTTGTGATGGCTAGGGTATTAAAAGATATATATTTTTTCAACTAATTGGTGTGGGAAGTTGTAAAGGGTTTATAGCGGGTGGTTTAAGTCTTTAAAATTTTTTAACTTGCTCCATAAACATATAATTTTATTTTTTTAAAAGCTGGCAAGTACAACAGTCAATTTTTTTTTTCCCAATAAAAGAATTGCAAGTACATAGAAAAGGGCAACAATATGCAAGCATTTTAACATTGTTCCAAAATAAATAAATAAAAATTAAAAAAAGAGGCAGCATCGTTTAAATATGTTATTCCACTTTAGCATGCTAACATGCTAGAAGTATAACATTCTCTTATTTATTACAAGTGTCTATTATTTAGATTTAATGTCTTCACACATTATTATTAAGACATTGAAAAAACCTTATAAATAGAAATAAGTAAACCCAACCGGTAAAAAATGGGCGTTAGAATGGTGAAAAAGAAATGAGCTTTTAGACTTTATGTTCATGTTCAAGTCATAAAAAAACTGTTTTTATTTTTCTTTTTTTTTTGTGGCCGACCATTATGTGTACCCTTATAACTATATATATATATAGATCAAGAACTTTTGTATGTAGGGATGCATGCATTTAAATATACACCGCATTGTTGATTATTAACAATTTTACAAAACTCTGAAGGGAGGAAAATAAATGGTGCATTTTTTATTTTTGTTAAATGAAAGACCGTGAAACCCCAAATTACTCATTTATTTGTCAACTTACAATAGTTAAATTATTTTTTTCCCAATAAAAGAATTGCAAGTACATAGAAAATGGGCAACACTAAACAACATTTGAACATTGTCAGAAAAAAAAAAAAAAAAAAAAGAAGAAGAAGAAGGAAAAGCGCACCATCATTTAAATATGTTATTCCACTTTAGCATGCTAACATGATGCAAGTAAAAGCATTATCTTATTTATTACACGTGTCTATTATTTAGGTATAGTATCTTCACACTTTTTAATTAAGAAATTGGAAAAACTCTTAAAACAAGAAACAACCAAACCCAACTGGTAAAACGACTTATCTCTATAGACTTCAAACATCTGGAAAGAAAAAAAAAATAGTGTATTTGTAGTTAGTTCTAGAAACATCTTTAAGAGACTCTCTAAAAATTACTTTTTAAAACTGTACTTTATGAATTTATACGTCATTTTAAAAAGCAATTTTTGTAATAGATTTTCAAGTTACTCTCTAAGAGATCCTAGAAAGTTGATTATTTTAATAATTTTTTGTACTTTTAGTTTGAAAAGTAGATCAAGCACTATTTTATCTTGATATGTCACCACATTGAATAAAATAATAATAATTTGAAGAGCGAAAGTCTCTTCAAATTAAAAGGTATCTTTTACTACTTTTCTTAGATTCTATTTTAACGATGCGACTCTTTAAATTATTTAAAAAATAGTCTTTTGAAAAACCTATTATAAATGCTATAAAATTTAAAACCCAGAATTCCAAGTTAAAGGTATATGTGCCCTTTATTACAAAAACAACCACTCGTCATTGTGTTATTTATATTATATATTAAATATAAAGAAGGAGTTTCGGTATGCCTATGAAATGACTAAATTACTCTTCTAGCGCAGGAAATGGCAATAATTAAAAATAATACTAATGTAAGGATTTAAATCCATGACCTTAATAAAATGTACTCAACTAATTACTTCTTGATCAAATATCATTATACATATTTATCATGAAAAAGTACTACGTACTCTATTATTACACATGCATAAAGTGCGTTCCAAAGCTCGTTTATATATTGTCAAAGCGTGTAGTTCATTACATTATTGTCCACTAGCTAAAAGTCTTCCATTTATTGGCCAGCTAAAGTTTGGTTCATTCACCTGTATCAAAATTTTGTGATGGTTAGGGTATTAAAAGATATATATATTTTCATCTAATTGGTGTGGAAAGGTGTAAGGGGTTTCTAGCCGCTGGTTTCTTACGATTTATAATTTTTTTTTTTTTTGGTTTAAAGCTTGCAAGTACAATAGTTATTTTTTTTCCCGATAAAAGAATAGCAAGTACATAGAAACGGGCAACACTATACAAGCATTTGAACATTGTTCCAAAAAAAAAAAAAAAGCAGCACCATTTAAATATGTTATTCCATTTTAGCATGCTAAGGACAACTTTTGGTCGACTTGGAGTTCCCAAGGTCGAACCCTGACGTTGGCAAAATAATGCTTGGCCAGAGGCAGCCACGAACCGCAAGCGGGGATTAGTTTAGGTGCGCGAAAGCTGGCCCAGGACACCCCGTGAGGAACAACAAAAAGCATGCTAAACACGCTGCATGTATAGCATTCTCTTATTTGTTACACGTGTCTATCATCTAGGTTTAATGTCTTCACACTTTCTTGTTAGGACATTGAAAAACCCTAAAAAATAGAAATAACTAAACCCTAAAAAATAGAAATAACCAAACCCAACGGGTAAAAACCAGCGTTAGAATAGCGAAAAAAGGGATGAGTTTGTTGACTTTATGCTCAGGTTCGAGCTACAAAAATCTTATTTTCATTCTTTTTTTTGTAGCTGACCACCATGTGTACCCTTATAAATATATATATATATAAGAACTTGTGTAAGTAAGGGTGTATTTAATTAGTAAAAAATTGTGTTGCTATATACACCACATTGTAGATTATTAACAATTTTACAAAACTATCAAGGGAGGAAAATAAATGGTGCATTTGTAACTCTTTGTAAAAGGCATCTTTTAGAGTTACTTTTTAAAATTGTACTTTGTGAATTTATGTGTCACTTTGAAAGCAATTATTGTAATAGGTTTTCAAATTACTCCTCGATAGACTCTTGAAAGTTGATTATTTTAAATTTTCTTATACTTTTAGTTTGAAAAGTAGACCGAGCACCATTTTATCTTGATATGTTACCACATTGAATATAATATTTTTTTAAAAAACTTTGAAGAGTGAAAGCCTCTTCAAATTGAAGAGTCTCTTTTACTACTTTTCTTAAAGTCCATTTTAACGATGTGACTCTTTAAATCATTTAAAAAATAATCTTTTGAAGAACTTGTCAGAGTTGCTATAAGATTAAAACCTAGAATTCTTAAAGGTGTGCCCTTTGTTACAAATAACCACTCCGTCATTGTGTTATCTATACTATATATTAAACATAAAGAAGGGGTTTTGATACATAGGTGAAATGATAAAATTACTCTTTTGGCGCAGAAAATTAAAATAATACTAATGTAAGGATTTAAACTCCTGACCTTAACATAATGTACTCAATTAATTACTTCTTGATCAAATGCCATTATACATATTTATTATGAAAAATTACTATGTATTTTATTATACATGCATAAAGTGCGCTCCAAGAATATTGTCAAGTGTATTCATTACATTGTTGTACGCTAGTTGAAAGTCTTCCATTTGTTGGCTAGCTAAAGTTTGGTGCATTCACGTGTTCCAAACTTTTATGATGGCCAGGGTATTAAACACTATATAGTTTTTTGTATTTTGTCTAGAGTCGGCCCTTATGCGTAGGCCGCTTAGGCTTGTGTCTAGAGCCTCACCTATGCATGAAGGCCTTGCTTGTAAAAACGGCCCAATTATACTTTTTAGAATCTTGTTAGTTTTACTGTGAAAAACTTACGGACAATATTTGAAGGTAGATCCAATAGAGTTTGCATCTAAATTAAAAAGTGATTCTTGCTAAATTTTTTTTTATCCCATTTGATGATCTCGCATAACAATTTTATAGTACTTATGAGAAGTACGTACCTAGTAACATTTTGAATTGATAATATCTCTCTAAATAATAAAACTTTTTACGTATTTTTATTTTATTTTTTATAAGCTGTGCAATCAAGTCAATAAACTAATATTTTAGAGACCAAAAAATTTTAAAATTATATTTTTGTCATAAATCATATTAATTATTGTGAGAATCAGCAAATGCGACCCCCGGGTCTCAACCCCGAGTTTGGGAGTCTGAAACATCGAAACCGATTACGTCGTTTCATTTGCTTATGTATAGGCATGATTCCTATTTTCTATCTCTCAATGCAAGTGGGTTCGTTCAGAGTCACCAGCATGTTTTACAAGAAAAACATACAAAAAGTCCGCGTAGTGGTAAAGGCCAAAGCAAGCCTTTTTCCTACGCTTTTAGTCTACGAAACCGAAGATTCTTATAGGGTTTGGGAACTATGTTATGGTTTGAGAAGGTGTTAGGTACCAATCCCACATTTTCAGTCTTCTAGTGGCTTTATATGTTCATTCTATGTTAAAAAACTTGGATGCCTTTACTAAGAAGTCTACTACTTTTAAGATATGTTTTGAAAATAAACCTGATTTTTGGGAAAAATGAGGAAAGTGATAAAAACTTTGTATTCTGTAATCTGATGTTTTGTTTTGTCGACATTTGAATATTAATGATAAAATTTTACCTTAACCGTTTTAAAATGAGAAAGATTCGGTATTGTTTTCTCAGAGAACAATATCAATTATCTCGTTTGGTTTAATTTTTAAAGAAAAAAAGGTCGGATCTTTATCGGAATTAATTTAATATGGAATTGAACCTTTTGAGGAGAGTGTATCAGATAGATGGCAGTTTATGTGGGAGACATAATATATCCGAGTCTAATTCTTAAGTAAACTTTAATCAGTTCGGGTTTTGAAAATTTGGTTTTAACTGGACAACAATAGCTTAACTTCTTTTGATTTTTGGAAATAGTTTTATCAAGGTTTCGAAAAGAAGTTTTGATTTGAAAACAATAAACTTACAGTAACTCGGCAATAAGTTTGTCTAGCTAGAAAGTGTACAAAACAACAGATATAACAAGTCTACAAAACAACTTAAATTTGAGGATAATGAAAGTAAATGCTTTTGATTTACGTTGACCCAAGCAAGCCAACTCCCTACTTACTCATAGTACTTCCGAAAATAACAAGTACGTATATATAGTAAACTTAAATAAGAATTTAAAAAAGTCTATAAAATACAGTAAAACCAGTATGCAGATATCTTATTTAATTACTAGAAGAGTTTTTAGTTACCTTCTTGGCGATATAAATAAGATAAGAGAGAGAAAATATAATATAACCGAAGATCCGGTGAATATAGATTTTTCTTCTCTAGACACAGTCGAGAATTCGACTTTGAGATCCAAAATGTCAAGTATTGAAAACTCGAAAATTCCTTGAAGACTTGATAAGCTGAACTCTTAGAAAATCAGATTTTTTTAGAGATAATAACCCTTCTTTTTCTCATATTCAAGTTGCAGTCCTCAAACCCTTAGGGTGTTGGCCTATTTATACTGCTTGGCGGAGTTTGTCGCGCGACATTCCCCACAAAAGTGGAATTGTCGCGCGACATTTAGACATACTTGAACATTCTTGACAAACTTGTGTCAAAGTGGATGGTCTGGGTCAGAGGGGTTTGTCGTGCGACATCTGAAGGTTTTCCGTGTGACAATCTGGTTTGTCGCACGATAAATTACCTAAAAAATGGATAAGTCGCATAACAAATCCCTCTGAGAATAGGTTTGTTGGGCTACAAACTTTTCAAAGTAATTTCTAGTACTTTGCGTGAGTCCTAGACTCAAAAAGGTGTTTTTCGAGGGTTTTTAGGGTTCTTACAGGGATCACGGATTAGGGTGTCTATAATTATAAAAGATTTCCCTTAGAACAAAATAATTTCTGTCACAAAAAATTTTATTCAGTAAATTCTTGCAATCTCTAAAATTTTGGGTCATATTAAAAAAATACAATTTATTGAAAAAACTGAAAGTTTAGGCACCAATCTCTTGACTATCTTAACTTTAATTTTGTAACAAATTCTAAGTTTAGGCCCTAACAAAGTGCATTAGATGATGAAACACAAATTTTCATAAATAAATGTGTACATTATGTGACGAAATTGTGTTTTGTCGTAGTATTTTATAAATGAAGGTGCAATTTTGTGACGAAAACACATTCTCGTAACAAATTAAAAATGCTGGATTAACTTGGCTCAAATTTGGGTTAAATAAAATTTCTCTTTTATTAAATTAAAGGCAACCCATATTGTGAGTGTAATTATTTCTTTGTCAAAAAACACTAATGGTATAATTAAACTTTAACAATAATTAGCCGACATCAAATTAAGCTCCTTATAAATAGTAAAAATTAAAAACATTTTTTCAATAATAGTAGTCTAGTGATTCCATTGGTTAAAAGAAAAAATAAAGATTATTATATCACATTTGGATAATAGGCTTCTATTTACAATTTAAAATTTAATTAAAATCTAGCCAATCAAATTAGCGGATCCCATAATTTTGGTTATTGAAAAGAAAAATAACATGTATCATTGTTAACTTTGACAACATGTTAAATGGATATTCAAATACACATTTGGGTATCTACTTTTGAGTATTCCATTGGACATACCTTAACTAATTTTGATAACGTTGCTTAAAAAATGCACTCCGGTCTTAACAATCCGTGAGCTAATAATCAAATTGAGCTTCCCAATAATCAAAATGAAAGTATTCGGATTCTATTGGTCAAAAGTTTGGATAAATATAATCATTTCAGATTTCGATTACCTTCCATTTTCACTTTTCACTTTTCCTTTAAAATTTAAATTTAATTAATTTGTAATCGATCAAAATAATCTTCTCGCAATTTTGAATATTGAAAAAAAAAATAAGCATTGTGGAACATATCATTGCTAACCCTAACAACATATTAAATGGATAATCAAATGTTCATTTAATTATCCAATTTTGAGTATTCCATTAGAGATGCTCTTATATATTTTACAAAATATATATTTTTATATTTTAAATTTATAGTAAAATGCCAATTTTAAAAAAGGTCCAGGCGCTATCCCAATAGTATATCAAAATTATTTAAAAAAGATAAAATATTAATTTAAAATATCTTAAAAAAATAATCTATTAATTTAAGACGAGGCAATATATAACACATTATTATGTTTCTCTATGAATTTATTATTATTAATTTTTTTTTTGAACTATGAAGCTATGTGCGTTCTTGGCAAAAGCCAACTGGCAGAACAAGGAAAAAGGCCCAATAAAAAGTTGGGTATATTTGGGCTTTTTAATTTCCATCCCGACCCAAAAATTGCAGACCATATAAATATTTATTTCAACATTTTATCCTAGTTTATACCTAAAATAGTTTTTACTTAAAATTTACTATTTTAGGTATAAAATAGTAAATTTACAAAAATAGTAAATTTCATACACACCGTTGTGGCGTTGTGCTAGTGATAAAGAATCTTGGTTGGAATTAAGAGATCTCAAGTTCGAATCTTGGTGCACCTAGCCCCCCTCCACTAAAAATAATAATAGTTTTCATAGCTTTATTCTACAAGGCTTGAGAGCAATGAAAATTATGTATTGTATATTAGAGTTAGCAAATTTAGACTACCCGTTCTTGGATTGGCTTTAATTTGGACTCATGTTGTTGTTGTTGTAGTTTTATTTATGTTGTTTTTCCCTCAGAAAAAAAAAAGATTCGTACCTTTCAGTTTTATATACAATCCTTTTGGTAAAGAATAATTTAAATATAGAAGTAAGTTTTAAAAATTTGAGTTGTTTAATTTAAATTGAAGCGTATAAATTTGCTATCAGTGCTCAGGGAATGGTTTTTTTGGCTCTCTACGAAAGCTGAATCTCATAATCGTACAAGTAAACAACTGATTTATGTGACAAGTTGGAAAATAAGTTGAGTCATATATTGAAATGTTTTTTATCTCATGCTCATTTTTTTGAGTATATATATGTTCTCTGGCTTTCTTTATTTTTTGTGAAAACATTTTCTTCCTCACTCTCGAAAGAAACTGATTTTTCATGAAAAACAATTAAAAATAAGAGTTGATTTCACCACATAACTCAAATTATTTTCTAACTCCTCGCACAAATCAATTATTTTTCTTACAATTTTTCATGTTGCTATTGTAAAGTATTCCACATTTAATTATGTAGTACCCTAGACTTAAAAGAGAAAAATTGCATTAGTTAATTTTTTTTCTAGAAAACCGTGAAGCCCCAAATTACTCATTGAAAAATGTTTTTTTTAGCTACGATTCTTATTACTTATTCTTACTGGTACATTATATAAATTGTATATCCATATAATACACTCGGTCAAAATAAATAGTAAGTGTAACATTACTCTTACTTATTTATTTGTCAACCTACAATAGTTAATTTTTTTTTTCCAATAAAATAATTGCAAGTACATAGAAAAAGGGCAAAACTAAACAAGCATTTGAACATTGTCTCGGAAAAAAAAAAAAAGCATCATCATTTAAATATGTTATTCCACTTTAGCATGCTAACATGCTGCAAGTAAAGCATTATCCTTTTTATTACACGTGGCTATTATTTAGGTATAATGTCTTCAGACTTTCTTATTCATAAATTTTGAAAAACCCTTAAAAATAAAAACAACTAAACCCAACTGGTAAAGGGACTTATCTGTATAGACTTCAAACATCTGAAAAAAATAAATGAATAT
The DNA here is from genome assembly GCA_021464415.1 of Lonicera japonica. Taxonomy (NCBI): domain Eukaryota; kingdom Viridiplantae; phylum Streptophyta; class Magnoliopsida; order Dipsacales; family Caprifoliaceae; genus Lonicera; species Lonicera japonica. The sequence continues at coordinate 46,789,933 of CM038470.1, forward strand.
ATAAATAAAATAAAATAAAAATAAATAAATAGTGCATTTGTAAATCGTTCTAAAAGCATCTTTAAGAGGTTCTTTAAGAGTTATGTTTTAAAATTGTATTTTGTAGATTTATATGTCATTTCGAAAAGCAACTCTCTTATACTTTTAATTTGAAAAGTAGATTGAGGACCATTTTATCTTAATATGCTACCACATTGAATAAAATGTTTTTTAAAAAAAGATTTAAAGAAAGAAAGCCTCTATTTAAATTGAAGAGTTTCTTTTATTACTTCTCTTAGAGTCTATTTTAATGATGTGACTCTTTAAATTATTTAATAAATAGTCTTTTGAAGAACCTATTATTATAGATGCTATAATATTTAAACCCAAAATTCCATGTTATAAGCAAATAAATAACCGCTCCATCATTGTATTATCTATATTATATATTAAATGCAAAGATGGTATTTTGGTACGTTTGTGAAATGACAAAATTATCCTTTTGGCGCAGAAAATTGCAATAATTAAAAAAATACTAATGTAAAGATTTAAACCCACGCCCTTAAGATAATATGCTCAATTAATTACTTCTTGATCAAAATGTCATTATGTATATTTATAATGAAAAATTACTATGTATCTATTAAGCAAGCGTAAAATGCCCTCTAAGACTTCTATATATTGTCAAGTGTGTAGTTCATCACATTATTGTACGCTAGCTGAAAGTCTTCCATTTGTTGGCTAGCTAAAGTTTGGTGCATTCACTTATTTCAAAATTTTATGATGGCCAGGGTATTAAAAGCTATATATTTTTTTCAACTAATTTGGTGTGGGAAGCCACGAGAGTAGGGTTGGGACCGGTTCGGTTTCTAGCCAATTTTCGAAGAACCGTTAACCGAACTATTAAATTATAACGGTTCAGTTCTAAGTATAAAAAAGTGAAGAATCGTTTAAGAACAGACCCGGTTCTAACGGTTCGGTTCCTTCGATTTATCGGTTAACCGTTAACAAAAGAAAAACCAAAATATTAACGGTTATTCGGTTCTTCCAGTTTATTGGTTAACCAATAACAAGAGAAAAACCGAAATATTAATGATTATTGGAAAGAAATAACGGTTATTCTAAAGAAATAACGGTTCTAATGGTTCTAACGGTTCGGTTCTTAATCATTGGAATAGAGCTTAGAAGGAAAAGTTCAATAACGGTTCCTTAATGGTTATTGGAAAGAAATTATATTAAGAACAGTTAACCGAACCATTAACAAATGACAAGAACCGAACCGTTAAAAAAATTAGCAAATTTTGAAGAACTGAATCGAACCGATTTTTATCGGTTCGGTTCGGACCGGTTCTCCAGTTCGCGGTTCTATTTTCCCAGCCCTACACGAGAGCTTAGCTTTCGATCCACGTCTTTGAAATTTTTTAACGTGTGATTTGCAATTTTCATTTGTTTGTAAAGCTTGCAATTTTTGTCAGTTTTCAAGTTATGAAACTGTCTCTTTCAAGTTACGAAACTGTCTTTGGCGAAAACTCACTTGTCTATATACTATATTTGAGTAACCTAAGAAATACAGGTAACCATAGTTGAGTATCCTGAAAAATAGAGGTTATCGTTGGGTAACTTGAAAAATACAGAATACCATAGTTGGGCAACAGAGAAAAATGTCGAGAAATACATGTTCTAGTAATTGGGTAATTAAAGAAATACATGTTACGGTAATTAGGTAACCGGAGAAATGCCGATTACCGTACTTGAGTAACCGATTACCGAAGTTACATGGACCGCAAGCTAAAAACCATAGATTGCAAGGTATTAAAAAAAAGGGTACAAATCGCAAGCTAAAAAGTTACAAAAAAAAGGACTTGGGCCCTAATATTTTCAAGCCATAATTGAGTGGAATCCATTGCACCACCTACAATTTTGAAAATATAATACATTATTGTTACAAATATTACTTTTTAATATAATATTATATGCTAGTTAAATCCTACTAATTAAGTTTTACGAGTAATAATACATCACATTTTTGTGTTATTGCGAAGAAATACAAAATTTTCAACCCACCACTGGCTCGAACGAAGTTAGGTTTTTATTTTTAGTTGACTTGATTTTGATGAGCGCCAAAATCACTTTTCATTATAATTATTTGAGTCGAATTGAGATTTGAAGATGACAATCAACAAAAACTCGCCGAACTTACCAAATACACCGTATATAATTCAGGATTTAAGTTAAGTTAGTTATATGGTTTGATTCAAAAATATAAGTGGTGGTTGAAAGTTAAAATTAAAATTAAAACTCTTTGAGTCAAAATTATTTTTAAAGTGTTTCACCGAGTTTTGTTAAAATTAGAAAAGTACTGTTGATACAAATTAATGAGAAAATTTATTTTTTTCATGTCTAACATGTTCTATAAAATTACTTTTAAAATTTGAGTCAAATCAAAATTTAAACGAATTTAATACAATGAAATAAAAATAAATCAAAAGAAAGAAAGAAATTTATTTTAAATAAATAAAATGAAAAGGGGAGTCAAAAAGTCAAAAGCTTCCTTATATTTAAAACCTACGTGCCTTTCACTAAAGCCATGTATACAATTAATGGGCCAAGTGATCGACAGAACTTTAAAAATGGTAGTTAAAATATAATTTTAAATAAAATTATGATCAAAGTATAATTATATATTTTTATTAGTAGCCAAAGTTGAAATATCCCTTTAAAAAAATTACTAGACTTGTAATTTGGAAAAAAAAAATGAAAAGAAGAAGAAGAAACCAATACTCCAAAGGTATGTTATGTTTAATCAGTTTTTAAATAAATGTAATTAATTTAACTAAAAAAAATAGTTACTTAGCATATGATTTAAGTGGAAGTAACAACAATTTCATGGGTTAAATGTCAAATAAAGAAATAAATAAAAAAAAACTCAATTTGGGAACTTGTTTAGTGTGACGACCTGAATCTCATTATGAGGTTTGGGCCTCTGAAACCTGTTAATCACGATATTGTTAGCAACGATGGGTTTAAATTAGATAGAATCAAATTATATATATATATATATATATATGTTTATACATATCTTGTTTTAAGACATCATTTAGAAAAAAATTGGCATTTAAAATTCATAAAGTTAACAAACCAACCTCTAAATAATAAAATGAATTTCTTATTATAAATTAAACTCCACATTTATAGTATAAATTATCTATATAATACAAATCCTCCAACGATTATACATTAAATTAAATAGAAGTTTAATTATACGAAGTATCCGAATATATATAGTACATAAAATATACCGCATCATGAGGTCCCCTATGGGACCATAGAGTATGCTACTACTATAATAATGTCTCTCTATGTGGACCAAGGTATATATCTAGCCACAATGGCTGAGTTCATGGAGGGTCCCCTATTAGACCATAGAGTATGCTACTACTATAGTAGTCTCCCCCAATGCAGACCAAGGTATATATGTAGCCACAATTGCTATGTCTCCCCATGGACCATGAGTGCTTAAAATACTAAAATATCGTTGACTGTCAAACCATACGAAGTATCCAAATTTAATTGTTTATGGAGACTTCAAAGTATCAAATATCCAAACCATATGGTAATCAAGTGATGTGCAAAAGAAATTGGTATAATTTATCATATTAATTTATACTTTAGAAAATATACATTATAACTATTTGTTTATTTTTAATGTTTTTTCAGGTGTTAAGAATAAATTGGAGAAGATTAAAAAAATAGAAAAATTAAAGTGAACACATCTAAAAGTAGCTTAATACTTCTGGATGCATAACTTTTTACTTAGAACTCCAAATCATGTGATGCTTGAGCCTGATTTAAAGAAAATTTCAAGAACTACAAATTTACAACTTATCATTTTCCAAATTTAACTGTTTCGAGATTGAAAATTATAACGCAAAATTCTACAATAGTAACAAAAATTCCTTATATTCAAATAAATGGGCCAAGCCCATTAACCAAACCTACTCCTAATTGTATAAGGAGAGTATATATACATCGTTATAAATCGAGGGGCTATGCTCTGGGCCGTGCACTTCCTCAGTTCCTCTTCTTCTTTTCATTTTTTTTTGTTTTCTTATTTTTCTTTTTACTTTGGAGATTTGGAAGATTTCAAGTTTTAATTTCATTATTCAACTAATTTTAAGCCAAGAAAGTTTTTATTTTTTTTTAATTTTAATTTTTCTTATTATTTAATTTTATTCATGCTAGCATAAGTTTATATTGGGGTTATGATAAGTATATTTAATTGATTCAATTGCATATATTCATGACAATTAACTCTACAAATTTAGTATTTTAATGTTAAATACAATTCTTCCTATTGGATGCCTATTTTAATTGATAAGAATAAAGTTGACTTTTTATTATTTTTTGTTGGATTCACATTATGATCTATTGAGAGTGGATATATGGTGTGTTTTGGCAGATATAGTATGTGCTTTGACCTTAAACATAAGTTTGAGGCAATTAGATATAAGGCCACACTCCAATAACAACATAATTATAAAGGTCAATTATAAATTAGCATTACAAATTAAGGACATTACATAAAAAAGACAATAATGCCCCTTCCTTATTTAACTAATAACACACTAAACCTAATATATATATATATCTTCTCACATATTCAAAGACCAGTTGCAATCAAATCCAAGTCGAAAGATTTCAAAGTCCACAACGATCGATCATCAGAACCACTAACATGAATCAAGAAATCATTCAAATAATCAATTCTGATTCATTATCCAGGTATTGATTCAAAAAAAACTACATCCGATCATCATTAATATATTTGTTCCATCGTGAAATATACATATATATTGCTTCCATTGATCGTATTTCTTAATCTGAATCAATTAAAAACATTCATACCAGCTACTAATTTGTTTTATTACCGTCAGCTTACTTTTCAATGTGTAGCAGTTTCTGGTGCTGCTAAATGACTTTTAGAAATATAAAATCGCTTGTTATTGTGTTGAAAGATGGTACTAAATGAATTTTAGTACAACCAGATTGCATGTTGTTGTGTTAAAAAGCTGGTGCTATATTGCATTTACCACATTTAAACTAGTTTTTCATGTGTAAAAGGTGGTGCTAAAATGCCATTTAGCACCTTCAAACTAGTTTTAATGTGAGAATGGTGGTGCTAAATGGAATTTAGCACCTTCTGGTTTTTATTGTCAAATGTACTGACAGGGGGGGTGCTAAATGCATTTAGCACCTTCTTCTTTTTTTTTTCTTTTTTTCTTTTTGTAATGTGAACTCACAGGGGGTGCTAAATACATTTAGCACCTTCTGGTTTGCTGTAAAATGTGCTGACAGGGGTGCTAAATGAAATTTAGCACCTTCTTATTTTTATTGTCAAATGTGCTGACAGGGGGTGCTAAATGCATTTAGCACCTTCTGGTTTTATTGTCAAATGTGCTGACAGGGGGTGCTAAATGCATTTAGCACCTTCTGGTTTGTTGTTAAGTGTGATAACATGTGGTGCTAACTGGCATTTAGCACATTCTTGTTTGTTCTTAGTTGTGCTAATGCATTTACCATCTTATGCTTTTTTGTTAAATGCTCTGACAGGGGGTACTAAATGCATTTAGTACCTTCTGATTTTTGGTGAAATTTGATGTTATGCAGTGCTAATTGACTTTTAGAATCATTAGATTACTTGTCACTATGTTTACAAGAGGTTGTGAGAATCCGCAAAGTGTGGGGGTTTGAAACGTAGGAAAAGATTCCGTCGTTCCATTTACTTCTATTGTGTTTTGATAATTCATATCGAGTGTCCCTCTATCCTATTTCTAGAAGCAAGAGGGTTCGTTTAGAGTCGCCAGTACGTTTTACAAGAAAATGGACAAAAGTTGTGTAAGAGAAAAAGGCTACAGATAAGCCTTTCTTTACACGTTTGTCTGCGAAACCAGGATTTTATAGGGTTCAAAAACTATGTTACGGATTGGGAAGGTGTTAAGCCGCCGTTCCTTCCTTTCGGTCTCTAGTGGTCTTTATATGTTTATTCTATGTTAAAAAACTTGGATGCTTTTACTGATAGTTTACAACTTCCCAAATGAAAAACCCTAATTTTGGGAAAAACGGAGGAATGGATGAAAACCTTTGTGTTCCGAGATCCGATGTTTTGTTTTGAAAGATGCAAATACAAATGACAAAGCCTTTTATTCAAGAGAGAGTTTCCCATATTTATTTCCTTAGATAATAATGTCGGTTTTCACGTGTTTTGATTACTTTGAAAAAGTTCGGATCTTGTATCGAGACTAATTTTAATATGGAATTAGAACTCTTTGAGGAGAGTTTTATCAGACACGTCGCAGTTTATGAAAAAGATGGGATATGCCGAATTTTTAATTACTAAGTAAGTTTTATCGACCCGGGTTTTGAAAACCTAGTTTTATCCGGGCGATAATGTTCTTACTTTTCTGGTTTTTTGCAAATGGTTTTATCAAGGTCTTTGTTTTAAAAACAGTAAACTATTTTATAACTTGGTAATAAGTTTATTCAAATAAGATGTGGACATAAAATAGAATTAAAATAAGTACACAGATATCTAATATTAAATACTAGAAGAGACTTTTTTTACCTTCTCGACGAGAATAATAATAAGAAAGAAAATATAATACTGCAAAGAGATCTCTCCGGCGATAATAATCTTTTCCTTCTTTAGATATTTCCGAAAATACGATTCCAGAAGTGAGACACGTCGAGTGTTGAGAATAGATTCGATAATTCTTCAGAAATACGACGATCGTAGAATATACTCGATAGAAGACCAGGAAATCAAATATAAAACTCAGAATTCTTAGATCCCAAGTTGCTGTCTCTGAACCCTTGGGGGTGTTGGCCAATTTATAGTGCTGGGGAGAGATTGTCGCGCGACATTTTGGACAATGTCGAGCGACAAACGGCTGAAGTGACCCTTCTGACAGACTAATTTGTTAGGAAGTGGTTGGTCTGTATTCGGGAAACTTGTCACGCGATATAAGAGAGATTGTCGCACGACATATGGTTTGTCGCGCAATAATCCCCTTAAAAACAGGTTTGTTTGGCCAACAAACCCTTTCGGGGCAGTTTCGGGTGCTTGGGTGACGCCCGAACTCTAAAAATTGTACTTTTCGATAATTGTTAGGGTTCTTACGGGGGTCACGGATCGGGGTGTCTACAGACCCTCTCGACTCAAGCTCCTTGCTTGCAAGGAATTGAGGCGACTGAAAGAGACCGTGATCCATGACTCCCGCAAGAACTCTAAGGAAGCGTGTATATGCAAAAAGTGTTTGTGTTTGGTTTTGCCTCCGAGAAGGGCTTGTGTTTGGTTTTGCCTCCGGAGAGGGCTTATGTTACCTCGTTGCCTCTTTCAAAGGCTTTTTATTTACTCTACTTGCCTCAGATGGGAGGACTACCATTGCTCCACTCGCCTTTCTGGGAGGACTTGGTTCTTCTTGCCTCATGTAGGAGGACTATCATTGCTCCACTTTGCCTCTCTGAGAGGACTTTTTGATCTGTAAAAGAAATAAAAATTGCCTCTGGGAGGGCTTTTGTGAGTGTTTTACCTCTGGCGAGGGCTTGCGATTTGGATTTGCCTGTAAGAAAGACTTTCACTGCCTCTGAAGAGGGCTTTTGATTCGGTTTGTTCTTGGTGAAATCGGTTATCTTTCTTCGACTGCTAGAGTGAGAGAGAGAGAGAAATCATGCGGGTGAATATAACTCATCAGGAGTTTTTACTTTTATCAAGATGTTCTCCATTTCCCTGGATTTTTCTAAAATTTTACTCTTATTTGTTTTCTCGAGCAAGAACACTTCTCTCCTCTTTTAGAAAGTAGTTTTTGGATTTCTTCTGTTCTTCGCACAGTGACGATTCGAAGGTTTATTTCCAAGTCATCTCTTTTGTAACATGCTGAAAAGAAAATTTGTTTTGAAAAGGCAATCTCTGATCTCTTTAGTTCTCATCTTTTCACTTTGTGGGCTCACATCATTTTTTGTTTTTCAATGTCATTATTTCTCCCTCTTTTAGGAAAGACTTTTCCTGGCCTTCTCTATTTTTGACCAAGAGTCTTTTATCCCGTTTGACCTGATCAGGAGCCTTACTCACCCAAAACAAAGCCCTGAGCTGGTTTTGGCCTAGTTATCACTTTTGGTGTGGCTCTCCTTGTCACTTTACATTTCTATTTCTCTCGCTCGCTCTGGGCGCTCATGCGGGATTTTTTTCTTTTCTACTCTTTCAATTTTTTCTATTTCTGTCTTATTCTGATATTTTTCTTTTTTCTCATTGATGGCCTCGGTCCTTTTGGGAGATCAAAGATCTCTCTAACAGATGTATTTTGTTCTCGCGATCTTTTGGAGAGATGACTTGTAAGTCTTCTCTTGCAAAAATTCATCACGAGTGTGCGGTATTTACAAATATCCGAAAACTATTTTCCTGGAGTATTCCTGCAGGAGAAAAGATGAGACAAAGTTAAAAAAATCAGGGGAAGGGACCAAATGTCGCGCGACACCTCGGTGGGAAGATGTTTGTAGCGTGACAAACTGATCATTTGTCACGTGACAAATGTGTCCAGTATATAACCCTTTGCTGAGCTCATTCCACCTCATTCTCTCCTTTTTCTTTCTTTCTTTAGCCTTTCTTTCATTCTCTCTAGCGCGGAAGCTCTGCTGCTTTACTGAATTTTTTGACTTTTTCCATTATCTTACTTATATACTGATGGATCCCGTACAACCAGATCGATTAGAGGGTGACCAGGAGGAGGTCACCTTTTCCAATGCTCAAGGAGTTCTCCGCTGCAGCCCTCACCATGATGATTGGGCTGACCTTGACTGGTACGGCGAGGATGGGGTGGATTGCGGCCGTGCTGTGGTCTACCGAGATGTTACCTGGGCTCCTCTCGTCCCGGGCGTTCCTTGGCTCCTGATGGAGCCTGTCTCACATGAGATCCGTTGACGGTCTTTGGTATGTTTTCTCGAAATCTTTCCTTTTGTGTATTTATATTTATTCATCCTTTTATTTTATTATCTTTGTCGTTTCTTGCATGTTTTAAACAATTCTTATGTTAGTATACATACTTGCTTAATAATACTATCCGATTTCTTAGAGAACACATACTTTACTGTGATGCCCTTAGATTTTTAGGAATTTACATAACTTACCCATTAGCCCTATAACTCTCATAATTACACAAAAGTAACCTCAGGTTTGGAAAATTACATCATTTACCCCTATAACCCTATAACTCTCACATTTACACAAAAGTACCCTCAGGTTTTGGAAAATTACATAATTTTACTCTATAACCCTATAACTCTCATAATTACAAAAAGGTACCCTCAAGTTTGGAAAATTACATAATTTTACCCTATAGGCCTATAACTCTCATATTTATACGAAAGTACCCTCAAGTTTGAAACATTATATAATTTTACCCTTCTACTCCCATATCTCTCATAATTTAGACAAAAGTACCCTCAGGTTTGGAAAATTACATAATTTTACCCTCATAACCCTATAACTCTCATAATTACACCAAAGTACCCTCATGTTTTGAAAAATTACATAATTTATCCCTATAACCCTATATCTCTCATAATTAAACCAAAGTACCCTAAGGTTTTAAAAAATTACATAATGTACCCCTATAACCTTATTACACCAAAGTACCCTCAGGTTTGGAAAATTACATAATTTTACCCTCATAACCCTATAACTCTCATAATTACACCAAAGTACCCTCAAGTTTTGAAAAATTACATAATTTACCCCTGTAACCCTATATCTCTCATAATTACACTAAAGTAGCCTCAGGTTTTAAAAAATTACATAATTTACCCCTATAACCCTATATCTCTCATAATTACACCAAAGTACCATCAGGTTTGGAAAATTACATAATTTTACCCTTATAGCCCTATAACTCTCATAATTACACCAAAGTACCTTCTAATTTTGAAAATTACATAATTTTACCCTATAGCTTTTATAACTCTCATAATTACACCAAAGTACCTTTCGATTTTGAAAATTACATAATTTTACCCTATAGCTCTCATAATTACACAAAAGTACCCTCAGGTTGGGAAAATTACATAATTTTACCCTATAGTTCTCATATTTTTCATAATTGCACCAAAGTACCCTCCGGTTATGAAAATTATATAATTTACCCCTATACCCCTATATCTCTCATATTTACACTAAAGTACCCTCAAATTTTAAAAATAACATAATTTTACCCTATAGCTCTCATAATTACACAAAAGTACCCTCAAGTTTGAAAAATTACATAATTTTACCCTATAGCTCTTATATTTACACAAAAGTAGCCTCAAGTTTGGAAAATTACATAATTTACCCCTATAATCCCATATTTACTTATATATATATATATTGTTGTCTGCAGTGGGTTGGCCGAGGTTGGGGTTCTCCCAACACTATCTCTTTAGAGTGGCACCAAGCGCTAGCCCCTGTTCAGGAGTTGCTCTTCGCGACTCCTTTTGGCGTTTTCCTTAATGCCTTATCGGAGCTAGTATCTGGAGCGTCTTGGTGTCAGCCCTTGCGACCCACTGGTGGGATACCATGCATACATTCCACTGGATTTAGGGAGAGATGACGATGACTCCCTAGACTTGTTTGCTCTGACTGGGATACCTTCGGGGGGGGGGGGGGTCCCTATCCAGATTGACGTTTCCTTGCGTCTCACTGCAGAGGGTATTGTTGGTGCCTTAGGGTGGTTCCTGAAGCGGCTGAGTTCTGGTGATATGATCCCCCGGGCTATTTTGGTTACCCGTTTAGCGACGGAGAGAGCTAGGTTAGTCGTTACAGGAGGGCAGCTGTCTAGACAGGAGGCGCATCAGTGCGCTCGTGTCCTTTTACTATTCACATTTCATAATTTATTCGAGGCCCGTGGGGGGACACGACCCATCTCTGGTGGCTGCCCTACATTCGAGACTTCAGCATCATGTTTGACTACGACTGGGGCGGCTTTATTTTGGCTGTCCTTTACGATGCCATGGACCAGGTTTTTCGTCATTTGGCCCTGAACCTCAAGGGCTTTTCTTTGCTGTGGGAGGTATATATCTCCGCCCCTTACCTTTGCTTTAGTTCTTTACATTTATCTGCCGATTGTTGCTAATATTCTCTATGTTCTTCTTCTTCTTTTTTTCAGAGTTGGTTTGTGGCCTATACCCGCCTGGGTCGCGCCCAAGTAGATCACCTCATTGAGAACGAGGATTAGTTTCTCGTTCTCCGCCGGTTCATAGCGGGAAACTACAGGGCTCCTTATGTATATAGGACCCGAGAGATTGGAGTGACTATGGTCCATGACCTGTTAGAGGAGCACATAAGTATTTTAGTACTTTGTTTATTCTATTTTGATAAATAATAATAATAAATAAAAATAACTGAATAAATTTATTTTCTTTTCAAATTGAGTGGGCCCTTTGAGGTGATCTGGGTCTTCATTTCGGGTATGCCCGTGCTTTAACTGCCTCGAGGACCAGGCGGTTGATTAGGGATGAGTACAGTCTTCATTTTTATCTGGGTGAGATGGTTGTTGGCCAGCACTCACTGGCCTAGTGGCCTCGAGTTTCGTTATTTCCACCAGTCTTAATGAGGCAGACGGGTAAGATTGATTCAGTGATGGTGCAGGCTCTAGTGGATGGCCTCGATTTTTAGACCTTCGTTGAGGAGGGCGATTATGCTGCTTTTATTGCCCGCTATTTGATGAGGGAGCGGAAGGGGACTCGGGGTCGGGTCTTCTATGAGTGATATCGGGTGTTGGGTGGCGACCCCAACTACATACAAGGGCAGTCCCATCTGGCTAGGACGGTCCCGAAACACTTGCCACCTGTCCCCAATCAGAGGGATAACATTTTGGACTCTGATGACGAGGACCCTGAGGGAGAGAGGGGTGTTCCTGTTGCTGCCGAAGGTGATAGACCTAAAGGAGGTGAGGGTGGTGGAACGACAGCGATTCCCGAGCAGCCACCTCTGACGACGCCTGTGGAGGAGCCGCGCGCCAAGGATGAGGGTTTTGAGTTTCCCATGGGTCCTTCGGTATCTCCGGGGGTCATTTTTGATGATGTTGAGGCTACTGAAAGAGGGGGAGTAGGTTTTTCTGAGAGGTCCTGGGAGCCTGAGGATTTTGGGGTTGACTACGAGCAGTTCGGGTGGACCCCTCCTGCTGTGGTGGCCACACCTTCTAGTGGGGTCCAGCCTTTGAAAGAGACGGCTATTGTCAATCCTCCGAGTGTACGAACATATGCCACTCTCACCGTGCTATTGCCGACTATTATGGGCCCTCCGGCCCGATATCAAGGAGTTGGTGTTTCATCCTCCAGGCCTCCTTTCTTTCGATCCGTGAGGAGGGTGGGTCTACTTCCACTGCAGCTCCTGCGGGTTCGTTTGTTCCTGCGGTTAATATACCGCCACTTCCCCGGGATATCTCTTACGTCAATACATTGTGCCCGAGTATCCTCTTCCTGAGGATACTTTTAATTACTTGGGTAGTTGTATAGGCAACGAGGTATAAACTTCTCTTCCTCTTGATTCTCCTCCATATCTGTTTATCTGGCTGTGCTAATTCTCTTCTCTTATGTCTTTCACAGCGGGTGAGCGTTCGTGTGGCGAACCTGAGAGCTTTACATGCCCAGTACCTCTACAACTGGAACCTTCTCCAGTTCGTCAGTTGAGACCCCCCGGCATATATGCATGACTACTAGAGGGCGATTGATGTTTCTCTGCGGGAAGACGATCCTCTGACTTCTTTTCGTACCCAGACGGAGTCTCGGAGGAGTAGTAGTCAAACATCTAGGCGCTCTCGGTCTTCAGTGATCCGTCCCACGACCCCTGTTTAGTCGATGGGGCCTTCTCAGGTTGCTGTACCTCCCCCTCAGGACGTCCTAGTAGTTGATCTCACTCTCGAAGAGGGCTCGGGTGATAGTGGAAGCGTGTCGAAGCGCGCTCGAGTAGATTAGTTTCCTTTCCTGCATTGTATTATTAGTTTTGGACAAACATGTAGCTTTAGACAAGAATGTTAGTAGTTTCTTAGTTTTGAAAACTGTTTTTGTTGGATTATAAGTTTCTTATTGATGATGATATATATTTTTCTCTTTGTGCGTTTGTGACAAAAGTTATTAATATATTATATATACACATAAAATCAGGGGGTTTAGGGATCATACCTTGTGATACGGCGATTTTTTTAGGCCTCCTGCAAAATAACAAAACAAGTACAATGCATACAAAAGTGGTTCTTTTGGCAAGAATGATTTTACGTGTCTCAAAAGAGAATAAAAAGAGGGACAAAGATGGGTTTGTCGCACGACAATCCTCACTGGATATGGATTTATCGCGCGACAAACAGGTATATGATCCATTTTTTTGTTATAAATACACCCATCTTCATTTCTTCATCCCCACAGCTTTCCCAAATGTCTTCTTACCGCACAAATTCTAATTTTTCTTATATCGAAGCTCAAGATGCTTTGGTATCCTCTGAGAATGGTTTGAATTTCGATGTGTTCAGCCCTTTAGCGGCATGGTGTTATCGTCTTGTAGATTTCTCTTTTTTGTTAGGTGCTTCGTATTTCTGGAGTTCCGTGGATCATCTTTTCTGCTTTAGATTAGATGAGCTTTGCCTGACTTATGAAGAGTTTTCCTGGCTGCTGTGCTCTGACACCCGTCTCCCGATGGCTGTTCCTATAGAGGAACTCGATCCCCTAGATATGTTGATTGCTTTGTTATCTATTCCTCCAGCGGTGTGCAATAGTTTTATTGCCGACGGGCTTCTCGATCTTCACAAAATGGTGAGGTTCTTTCATCGTTATGAGAATAGAGCTTCTTATAGTGTGGGGCGTACTGCGGTGGCCCTGATCTGCCTTGTTTCTGATATGCTACTGGTGACGGGCTCTTCCCGTGTTGATCCGACTATCCTAAGTTTGATAAATCAAGTCAGAAATGGAGAGTCCATAGTTCCTATCATTCTTGCAGAGACTTTGAATGGTTTGGATGATCTCCAACAGAGGGCCTCACCTTTTTTTAGGTGGAGTCCGCCTTTGTTGTATATGTGATTGCTGGAGCGTTTTCGATTGGTGGGTTCAAGGGGGTTCGGCTAGACAATCTGACACACTTTTTTTGCCGTCCTCTTTTGAGTGCTTTGACTATGTCTTTTTCTAATTGGATGGTGTAGTTCTCGGAGAATTTTTGCGCTATTCGATGGAACATTCCTTGGTGGAAGCTAAGGGCGATAGTGCTTGGTACAGGGGGTCAGAACTACGTCCGGCTCCGAGGACTCCGGTTTACCTCTTTCTATCTCCCAGGACGTCTTCTTCGGCAATTCAACGTACCTCAGAATACTCTCCTTGGTCTGAAAAACTTCTCTTCTAAGTCTAAATTTGTAACTCCACATGTTTCCCTATTAGTGGAGAGAATGTGGCATGCTCGAATGACTCGACAATTCAACGATGCTCGTTTTGGTATTACCTGGCCCCTCCAGGCTGACATTATACGCTTTTGCTGTCAATCTCTGGAAGGAGAGCTAATTGATGACCCCTCTCAAATGGAGTGGTTCCAATTCATGGATTTTGAGGCTACTGAGGATAACATTGTCTTAGCGTACCAGATCTTGGATGAGGCTCGAATTGATTTGGCCACTGAGTACCCTGCTTGGCCAACCCCTGGGTTTAGGGTTTTTTGTATGTCTGCATTTTAAGAGTCTTCTTTGTAACCTTCGGTATTCTGAACCACCTTTTAAATAATGTATAAGGGACTGTTTGTGGAAATACTTTTCTTATAATGATTAAACCGGGCCTGAAGTCACTTCTCAGGTTGCCTACGTTCCCCGTTTGATTTGTAAAAAATAAAAGTTGAGTTGGGGCTCAGGTTTACGTAGTTCTTATCTATACATGATACATATATTGGTAATATTTCTTCAAACGATCCATATTGACTGGTGAATGCAGTAACTGTCCGTCTAAGTTCGTGAGTACAGCGGCACCCCTTGTATCAATCTTTTTGACGATATACGGCCCCGTCCATTTCTGTCCGAACTTTTCCCTTGGATCCCTGGCTGGTTCTCGAATCTCTTTTAACACAATGTCGTTCTCATTGATACCCCGAGTTTTTACTTTCTGTTTGAAGGCTCGAGCTATTCTCTTCTGATACCCTTGATGGTGATATGCGACTTTCAATCTCTTTTCATCTAGCAGGGCCAGCTCGTTATAACGTGCCTGGACCCACTCCAACTCATTGACTTAGTTTTCGAGCATTACTTTGAGGGAAGGGACTTCTAACTCAACAAGGAGGACTGTTTCCATCTCGTATTTAAGGGAAAATAGGGTTTCCCCGGTAAAAACTCTCTCGGTAGTGCGATACCCCCACAATGCATATGATAATTTCTCTGGCCAGTCCCGGCAGATGTCGGTCATCTTACTTAGAATATTCTTCAGGTTTTTGCTGGTGACCTCAACTGCCCCATTGGTTTGGGGTCTATACGACGAAGATCTGTGCCTGGTGATGCCATATTCTTCCATGATCGCGTTAGCCTCTCCTTCAAAGTGGGTGCCATTGTCTTAGATGATCTCGTGTCGGACTCTATATCGACAGATGATGTTCTGTCTAATGAATTGGGCAACTTTCCTGGCATCAAGGGTTTCGAAGGATTCGGCCTCCACCCACTTGGTAAAGTAGTCGATGGCTATTAGTATAAACTCGTGGCTATTACTTGCCTTGGGTGAGATCTTCCCAATGATGTCGATTCCCAGGCAGCAAAAGGCCAGGGGACAGTCATATTGTATAATTCTTTCGGAGGGAGCTTCTGAGACTTGGCATAGATTTGACAATTGTGACAATGGCGTACGTGATTAACACAGTCGTTCTGAAGAGTAGACCACTAGTAACCTTGTCTGATGATTTTGCGGGCAAGCTATGACCGCTCATATGGGGTTCGCAATCCCCCCATGTATCTGATTTATCATTTTGACAAATTCTTCTTCAATGAGACATTGGAGATGAGTCCCATCATAATTTCTCTTATACAGCCTTCTAGCGCAAAGTATGAATCTTCACACTAATCTTTTGAGCGTAACTCGCGTCGTCTTGTCCGTTTGTTCGGGATACTGATGGTTTTTTAATAAGTTCCAAATGTCATAAATTAGGTGGATGCGTCCCCTTTTTTTCATCTTCTATCTCAAGGGCCATGCAGTGAGCCGAACCTAAACTCTTTTGTACAGTAAGAGTGATTTCTTTCATCCCCTCCGGGATATCGATCATAGATGACAAAGTTGCTAGTGCGTCAGTAAAACTATTTTATGACCGGGGAACATAGTAAAACACTGAATGTTCGAATCTCCCTACAACATCCTCTAACCGGGCGAGGTATGGGACTAACTTCTCATCCCTAATCTTCCATTCTTTTAGAACCTGATGGACTACCAGTGTCGAATCTCCGTACACTTGTATTCTCTTTATATCCCTTTGGACTGCGATTTTTAATTCGACTATACAGGCTTTATATTTGGCCATGTTGTTGGTGTAGAAGAAGTCTAGATAATAGGATACCGAGGAGTGAGTTTGATTTGGGGATACTAACAGGATGGCTATGCCGTTTCCATTTCGGTTAGCGGCCCCATCAATGTACAATTTTCAGTCTTCATCGGTCTCAAGATTCATGATAGATTCATCTGGGAACTCGGCTTCTTCCAGCATTTTTCCCAATATTAGATTATGGGCCAGGTAGTCAGTTATGATCTTGCCTTTTACTGCCTTTTGGGTCATGTAGGTGATGTCAAACTCGGAGAGTAAGAATAACCATTTTGCCATATGATTTGAGATAGTCGGTTTCTCGAAGAGGTATTTCAGCGGATTAATTCGCGATGCCAGGATGACCGAGAAAGCCAGCATGTAATGATGTAATTTCTGCGTTACCCAGACAAAAGCGGTGCATGATTTCTCTAAAGGCGTGTATTTTACCTCGAACGGGGACAATTTCTTGTTAATATAGTAAATGGCATGTTCCTTTCGCGTATCGGTCAGATGTTGGGCTAGCATGGCTCTTGTAGCCGTATCGATGACTGTCAGGTATAGGATTAATGGCAACCCGATCTGGGGTGGGGCCAATACTGGGTGGTTGAGAGGTAGTCTTTGATTTTATTAAAAGCCTCCTGACACTGATCGTCCCATTCTTCTGGTGAGAATTTTCTCAGGAGCTTGAAGATGGGTTCGCACATCTGAGTGAGTTGAGAGATGAACATGCTGATGTACTGCAAATTATCCAAAAATTCACAGTCTTCTCTCTCAGTACGAGGCTCGGGCATATCTTGGATAGCTTTAACCTTGGCGGGGTCTACCTTGATTCCTTTCTTACTAACAACATAGCCCAAGAGTTTCCTTTTGGTTACCCCGAACACACACTTCTGCGAATTGAGTCTCATCTGATACTGGCGGAGCCGATCAAAAAAGGCCCGTAAGGCTGGGACATGGCCTTTCCTTTCTTTCGACTTGATAATCATATCGTCCACATATTCTTCTACTTCTTTGTGGATCATGTCGTGGAAGATAGCTGTAGCTGCCCTTTGATATGTCGCCCCGGCATTCTTCAGCCCAAATGGCATGACAGTATAGCAATACGTTCCCCACGGTGTGATGAATACTGTTTTCTCTTGGTTGTCTGGACGCATCTTAATCTGATTATACCCGACGAAACCGTCTACAAATGACTTCAAGGCATGGTTGGCAGTATTATCTACTAGCAAATCAATATTGGGTAACGAAAAATTATCTTTCCTGCAAGCCTTGTTGAGATCTCGGTAGTCCACACACATGCGGACTTTCTCATTTGCCTTCGGAATAGGCACAATGTTGGCTAACCACGAGGGGTACTCAATCACTTGTAAGAACCCCACACTCAACTGTTTCATCACTTCTTCTTTCACTTTTAGGGACCATTTCGGCGTAAATTTTCTCAGTTTCTGTTTAACGAGTTTGGATTCTGGCTTGGTGTGTATCTCATGCATGACTTTTTGGCTGTTTAAACTCGGCATATCGGCATAGGACCAGGTAAAGATATCCACGCACTCATTCATAGTTTGTGTGAATTCCTCTCTCTCAGTTTCGTCTAAATTTTCCCTAAAAAGCACCTCTTTCCTTTCCTCTTCGGTCCCGAGATTAACCACAAAAGTGTCTCCCTCCTCACTTTGTATATGCTGCACCTCCCGCTCAGGGTGTTCGTTTAGTCTTTCCATATCCATAGAGGCAATAACAAAATTAAAACTATCAGGATACTGCAAAATATAATCTACTTCATTGATAACAGTATTTACATGTACAAGTTTAAAAAGCAAATTTAGGAGTGACTCCTCCCTATTCTTACCCTCACATTCTTTCTTATCTTTTACTCTTACAATTTCACTCTCTCCCCCTTTTCCTGGTATTCTGGATCGGCATAAATTAAGTGTACAGGGTTATCTCTTGGTTCATCATTCTCCAGGGCCATGATGTCAAAGAGATCTCTGATCATTTCTTCTTCTTCATCTTCCTCGTTTTAACTTTCTTCTCTCGGCCCGATCGTTAATTTAATGGAGAAGGTGTGTATGACATTCTCTTTAAGGTAAAGGTCCTCTTGGTAAAGGTCCTCTTCATAGAAGATTTCCTATCCTGTAAGGTTATCTCCATCACTATTTCTCCAAGGCTTTTGAAAGCCGCAAAAAGGGAAATCCTCTTATTCTTTGACAAAAAACCCATTTAGTGAGCTGAAACTCAGATATCGATGCCCTCGAAACCATTTTCTCTTGGTTGACTTCATCGGTGTGTTGGTACCCCAAATCTTCTCTCTCGAATCTTATTACTGATTCCAAAGCCTGAAGTAGTCCTTGCTGCCCCATTCCCAAACTGGCTCCGGACAAGTATTTTATCATTCTCAGCATATTCGTGATCTTGGCATTGAGACCGGGGATATTATCAGGGGATAGATACTCAATCTTCTGGTTGATAAGAGCTTGCACTTGAGGCTCGTAAGAAAAGCCTCTCGACTGTATGCTCTGGCTCCTAATGCCCAGGACGGGTAATTCCAGATCCGCCAAGGTCCTTTACAAATTTCCTTGGATGGTGATTATCTTCCCTTCGAAAGGTATCTTGATATTCTGGTGTAAGAAGGAGGGGAGCGCTCTTATATCGTGTAACCATGCTCTGCCTAACAGAAGGTTAAAACTGAAGGGGATATCTATGATTTAAAAATTGACTAGAAAGTGTCCAGGATCGACCAAGAGATCAAGCTTCAAAGAGCCCAGAATGGCCCATCTAGTGTTATCATAAGCTCTAACGGTTATAACTGACGAAGAGAGCTCTGTATCCGAAATACCCAAACATCTGGCAGTCTTCAGAGGGCAAACATTTATAGTTGACCCGTTGTCGATGAGAACTTGTGGCAGGATCTTTCCTCGGGTCCGAACGGTAATATGGAGTGCTAGACTATGTTTCTTTCCCATTGGAGACATGTCTTCATCCGAGAACAACAGATTTTTTTGCACTGTAAGAGATCTAATCATACTTGGAAGCTGTTTGGGCGTAGAATCTGGTGGTATGATGGCCTCATCCAGGAGTTTAATAAAGGCAGTTCTGTGAGGTTTAGAGGCAACTAGGAGGCCCCAAATATTGATGTGTGCTTGGGTTTTCTTCAATTATTCCAGTACTCGGTCATCCCCTATTTCCTTAGGGGGGCTATTTCTCGACATCTATTAATGGTGGCTGACATACCCTTCCCGATCGGGTGATGTGTTGTATCCAAAGGGATGCTGGGTCGGATTCTTCTGAGGTTTCTAGTGGATTTGTTTTGCCAACCAACTAAAAGTTTTGGGCGAGGTCTCTGTCATATAGATTATCTCCTTTGGAGGGCCTCGGAGCCTCCATGGTTGTTTCTTCTTATCCTGGGTCCATCCTATCATAGATTTTCCTGGATTGGTCTTGATTGTAAGTGGGTAGGAGATCCCTTGGTTTGCTTTTCCTAAACCCTGCTCGGGTAAAAAGTTCATCTTAGCCATCCATTGATCAATTATTGGATTAAGGTTTGGGGCAACTGGGATTTTCTTAAGCTGCACAGCTGGTGATTTCTTCTCATTATAAGCTGGGTCATCTTGGATGAGTCCTACGGGATCAAAACCTTCTTCATCAGTAGTCAAGGCATTAATTCCTGCAGATGGAGCGTGGTTGGGAAGGGGGTTGCTAGTAACATTGGGCCCGTCAGGTGCGGGGATGTTTCCAGCCTCGATCAGGTCCTGGATACGGTGACGGAGTGCCAGATAACGTTCCGTATCATGGCTAGCAGCTTGATGATATGCACAATTTTTATTTATTCTCCAAGTGCTGGGAATAGGGTTTGGTGGGGGGCGTGGGTTGAGCAGGGTGATTAGTCTTGCGTTTTGGAGTAATTCCAGACTTTTGACCAGGGTAGTGGGAAGGGTGCATAAATTTTTCCTCTTATTGACTTCAGTGTTTGAAGAGTCTCCTTGTGTAGGCCAACTCATCGGAGGTCTTTGTTGCGGCTGCTGAAATGGGTTTTGTTGATATGGGTATGAGCTTAGTTGGTTTACGGCTGGGGTGGCTGTCTTCTTCCCGTTATACGAGGCTTTCTTGGTATCAATCTCTGGTTTCTTGGCCAGTTTTTTCTCTACTTGCGATCCCATGCTTAACAGAGCCTTGAAGTGTGGGAAGACATGCTTTCCCATGCAACTCAATATAGACGGAGTGAAATTCTTCTGCATGATCTCCAACTGTTCTTCTTCATAGGGCCGTTTGGACATTTGGGAGGCCATTTCTCTCTAGCGTGTGACAAAAACGCTGAAGCTTTCCTTCTCACCTTGCTTGGCCATCTCTAGGTGCTTATGGGTAATCTCTAAATCCTCGTTGGACCCGTACTTAGTCATAAACGTCTTGACGATGTCTCCCCAAGTCTTCGTGTGATGCCTCTCTAGATAAAAAAACCATCTCAGGGCGGCCCCCGTGAGAGTCATATGAAAGGCCTGAGCTAGCTCGGGTTCTCCACAACTAGACACTTGCATGGATCTTATGTATGATTGGAGGTGAGTCTTAGGGGGTGTGGTTTTAGTAAATTTGGTGATAGAGGGGAGCTTGAATCCCTTGGGCAATCTTGCTTCTGGGTAGAGGGAGTAGGCATTCATGTCTGTAATATCGTCTGCTCCTTTTATTAGGGAAACTCCCTTCTGCAGGACCCTCATTTGTTCTTTCAATTTCTTCATTTCTTCGCTCTCTTTCGACACTTCGTCGAGCTGTTCCCGGGTTATAACTGATTCTGCATATACTGCCCGAAGTCGGTTGATATCTGGGTACACGTTGGGAGGTGTTACTAGGGCTAGTGGTGGGGCAGGTCTCGCTGGAACTTGCAGCCATTGCTGGTATTGAGGATCAAAACCCGGTTGGACTTGGGGTTACAGCCAAACGATGGGGGGCTCTTGTTGCTGATAGCTAGGGCCTGAATTCGGGGCCCACTGATTGTTGGGGTCGGTTTGAACAGGATCGGCTAGGATGGGACTCATTTTTAGGTTGGCTCTTTGGACTGGGGGAGTACTTGTGATGACTGCCCTTGATTCAGATCTCGATTCGGTGGTAGTCGTTCAAACCCCGGTGGTGCAGTTCGCTCAGCTGATAACTCTTCTATTCGAATTCGGGTACCCTGTTGCTCGGTCGTGAGGCTCGCTAAATTCTTACTAACGGTCATTAGTAAGCGATGCATCTCGGCTAGGGTCGGCTGGACTGCTGATGCCTCGGCTAGGCTCTGATCTATTTCTTGATTCTCATGTCCATCGGCCATTGTGGATATGCTTGGTCTTATTAATCTTTCGGTATGATCTCAATCGGCTTAACCTTCCAGACTGTCGTCGTTTAGGGCTGTAGATGAAACCACGTGGCGGAGATGAAGGAAGACTATGGTGCGACTTGATTTTTGCCAAAAGAACCACTAAAAAATATCACCGATAAAAGACTCGGGTTTTAAAGGAGTGGTGTAAAGAAAGCCGTAAGGAGGTACATCCCCTATGGTTGTTTAACAAATGTTTTAGCTGACTCGATCTTATATGCAGTGCAGGTGTACGAAC
The DNA here is from genome assembly GCA_021464415.1 of Lonicera japonica. Lineage (NCBI taxonomy): Eukaryota > Viridiplantae > Streptophyta > Magnoliopsida > Dipsacales > Caprifoliaceae > Lonicera > Lonicera japonica. The sequence continues at coordinate 46,812,043 of CM038470.1, forward strand.
GGTTTAAGGCTTCAGGCTCCCTCCTATTTGGTAAGACCTTGCGATATACCCTAGGGGCGGGTACGTGCAAGAATCTTTTGATATACTTCCCGTGTACGTGAATGTTCTCGTCACTCGATATACCTCGGGGGCATAATTAGCCAAGGAGAGTGGAAGTAAATGCTTTCGATTTATGTTGGCCCAAGCAAGCCAACTCCCTACTCACTTATAATACTTACGAGGGTTTGGGGTAATTTTACACTCGTAGAACCAATGCATGATTTGTGAAGTGTGTGCAAAGTTCGAAAAGTTGGTTTTACAAATATCATTTATCTTTTTTATGTATTTTGGAAAACTTTTATTTTTTATTAGAAAAAGGTTTCTTCGTAATCAATTAACATAAAAAAGAAATAGGGAAAGCAGTAAAAACATATATTCAATAAATAAACACAAGTCCACATATAAGAGCCTAGTTTTCTAGTGTCCCGAGTAGAGTTGCTCTATCCTGTTTTGATAATTCATATTGGGTGTCCCTCTATCCTATTTCTAGATGCAAGAGGGTTCGTTTAGAGTCGCCAGTACGTACGAGAAAACGAACAAAAGTTGTGTAAGAGAAAAGGCTATAGATAAGCCTTTCTTTACACGTTTGTCTGCGAAACCAGGATTTTATAGGGTTCGAAAATTATGTTACGGATTGGGAAGGTGTTAAGCACCTGTTCCTCCCTTTCGGTCTCTAGTGGTCTTTATACGTTTATTCTATGTTGAAAAACTTGGATGCTTTTACTAATAGTTTATAACTTCCCAAATGAAAAACCTTAATTTTGAAAAAAACAGAGGAAAGGATGAAAACCTTTGTGTTTCGAGATCAGATGTTTTGTTTTAAAAGATGAAAATACAAATGACAAAGCCTTTTATTCAAGAGAGAATTTCCCATATTTATTTCCTCAGATAATAGTGTCGGTTTTCTCGTGTTTTAATTACTTTGAAAAAGTTCGGATCTTGTATCGGGGCTAATTTTAATATGGAATTAGAACTCTTTGAGGAGAGTTTTATCAGACACGTCGCAGTTGATGAAAAAGATGGGATATGCCTGATTTTTAATTCCTAAGTTTTATCGACCCGAGTTTTGAAAACCTAATTTTATCCGGGCGATAATGTTCTTACTTTTCTGGTTTTTTGCAAATGGTTTTATCAAGGTCTTTGTTTTTAAAATAGTAGACTATTTTTTAACTTGGTAATAAGTTTATTCAAATAAGATGTGGACACAAAAATAGAATTAAAACAAGTACACATATATCTAATATTAAATACTAAAAGAGACTTTTTTTTACCTTCTCGACGAGAATAATAATAAGAAAGCAAATATAATACGGCAGAGAGATCTCTCCGGCAATAATAATCTTTTCCTTCTTTAGATATTTCCGAAAATAAGATTCCATAAGTGAGACACGTCGAGTGTCGAGAATAGATTCGATAATTCTTCAGAAATATGACGATCGTAGAATATACTTGATAGAAGACCAGGAAATCAGATATAAAACTCAGAATTCTTAGATCCCAAGTTGCTATCTCTAAACCCTTGGGGGGTGTTGGCCTATTTATAGTGCTGGGGAGAGATTGTCGCGCGACATTTCCCAAAAAAGGGCTAGTGTCGCGCAATATTTTGGACAATGTCGTGCGACAAACGGCTGAAGTGACCCTTCTGACAAACTGATTTGTCAAGAAGTGGTTGGTCTACGTTCGGGAAACTTGTCGCGTGATATAAGAGAGATTATCACGTGACATATGGTTTGTCGCGCGATAATCCCCTTAAAAACAGGTTTGTTTGGCCAACAAACCCTTTTGGGTGCTCAGGTGGGGCTCGAACCCCAAAAACTATACTTTTCGATAGTCGTTAGGGTTCTTGCAGGGGTCACGGATCGGGGTGTCTACAAAGGTGCTAAATGACTTTTGCAGAAATATTAACAGAGGAATTTTGGGCAAAGTGCATAACAATTATTCTAGTTTTGAATTCCAAATGATTGTAGGTTTATCAATAGATGTATTGAAGAGGTCAATATGCAAAGGTGGTTTGATATAAATCCATTGCATTTGGACCTAGTCATCTCTCGTGATGGAAAGGAGTATATTCTGGATAGTGATGAATCTATATAATACATGGTCTGCTTTGCAGCTATTCAAAATATAAATATCATAAATATAGTTACAATGAGAAGTGATGATCCTAGATCCTTGGTTCTAGACAATAACTTTACTACTAGCTCTTCCAATTGTGGGGGTCTGGAATGCGAGGTTGAATCTCATACTGAGCCACGTCAATTTAATGCTTGGGAAAATTGTATTATTGGTGTTGGACAGAGATTCCCAGGTGGTGCAGATGAGTTCCGAACAAGTTTAAAAAAATATGCCATTCACAAGGGGTTCAAGTTTGAATATAAGAAAAATTCTAGTGATCGGATTACGATTGTTTGTAGTAGGCAAAAGGATAAGGGGTGCACGTGGAGAATACATGCCTCTCCAAGGTTCAAGCTTGCTAAGTTCTTTGAAATAAGAAAAATGGTGGACGAGCATATGTGTGGAATTACTTTCAAGGATTTAAGGAACCCACAAATGACAAGTCAGGTTGTTAAGTCGATTATTCTAGATTTGATTCGAGACAGGCCTCTCACAAAATCATCTGACATCGTTGATTACTTTAAACGCGAGTTTGGTGTTACATTGAGCTACTACTTTGCTTACACCAGTAAGAGCCACGCGATCAAGGAAGTCCATGGTGACGATTATGCATCATATCAACAACTAGCCTCATACACTAATAGTATAAAGGAATAAAATTCGGGAAGTTATGTAGTTCTCGAAGTTAATGAAGACACTAGAATGTTTCAAAGAGTTTTCATAGCATATGAAGCTTGTATATATGGATTCAACTTTTGTCAAGCTTTAATAGCTTTGGATGGATGCCATCTTAAGGCAAAATTTAAAGGTTGCATGCTCTCTGCAACTGCAACTAATGGTGATGGAGGTAACTGTCTACCTAATATGCTTAGCACCATTGCAGTTACCACTGTGTAAAAGTAACTGCATTTAGCACCTTCCTTTTTTTTGTCAAATCTGCTGACAGGGGGTGCTAAATGCATTTAGCACCTTCTGATTTTTTGTGATGTGTGTTCATAGGGGGTGCCGACAGGCGGTGCTAAATGCACTTAGCACCTCCTGGGTGATGTGTGCTGACAGGGGGTGCTAAATGCATTTAGCCCTTAATGCTTTACTGTCAAATGTGTTAAAAGTGGGTGCTAAATGCATTTAGCACTTTCTGCTGAAAATAAGATTTTAGCACCCTATGTGTGTTAAACACAATGCTGCTGAAATCATTTAGCACCACTTCTGTTTCTTACTCAAAAATTGATATGTTCTTGTTAATTGTAGTATTGATAGGTATGTTCTCGTTGGCGATGGCTGTTGTCAACTCGAAAAATGTTGCTAATTGGGAATGGTTCTTAAATCATCTGAAGTTTATTGTTGGAACGTATGGACAAATAACGTTTATTTTTGATCAACATGTTGGCTTGAAAAATGGAATTCCTAAAGTATTCAATGATTCATTTTATGCTTATTGCCTTTTCCACTTGAAAAAGAACTTCATATCAGCACTTCCAAAAAGCTTTAGGAAAAAGAAATTAGCAGTGCAATTGTTCTCGAGTTGTGCAAACGCTCGTACGGTTGATGAGTATATGGAGCATTATCGAGACCTCGGCATCCTTGTGGGGGAAACAATGAATAAATTCTTAAAAAGTGCACCAGTTGAACGTTGGGTAAATACATTCTTCTCGGGGAGAAGGTACAGTGTTATGACTTCAAATATGGCTGAAAGTTATAACTCTTAGATTATAAATGAACGTAATATGCCAATTACAACGTTGCTAGACCAAATTCAGGTGAAGGTAATGAAACAAATGTCAGATAGGCGAGAGATGTCTAGGAGTTGGAAAAATGAATTGTGTTCGTCTGTCAAAAACAAACTTAAAGACAAGGTCACCGAGAGTTCGTCATGGACGATGACTAAATATGATGATACGCTGTATGAAGTTAGAGAGCAAAAGACTTACCGCGTAGATCTTGAAAGATGGCAATGTGGCTACAACTCCTGGTGCATTAATGGTTTTCCCCATGCTGTTTTGAGCATACTCGCAGATAATAAAAATATTTACGAATACATTAATCCGTGCTTCTTAGTAGTCAACTATAAGAGCTCGTACTCCAAACCAATTTATCATGTCTAACTTCTGGTCCGAGTGCTAATGTATTGGCAAATGTAATAGAGATATTAGCTCTAGATCGCAACACACAGCCTGGTCGACCAAAAAAGAATTGATTCGACACAAACACTTCAAGTACGAGGAAGAAGCGGAAGTGTGGAAGGTGCAACAAGTATGTTTATCATAACAAGAAATTGTGCAACGAGCCTATTGCTTAAAAATAGTGCGGAACGTGCATACAGAGACCTTAGATCTTTTCTTCCTACAGAGACCTTACAAAAAAATTATTCATTACTAGTAGTCCTGTTCTTACAATTTCTCTTTTCTGTTAGAAAATGTCCTAAAATTGTTTAAATACATTTTGATTGATAGTGAATATTTCATATAATTCCAATATTTGTACCATCAGAAATACTTCTTCCTGTATGTTCACGGTTTTTTTATGTTCAAAAAAAGCTACTAAATGACTTATAGCGCCATCAAATTCCTTTTTAGCACTTTCTGGTTTTTTCTTTTGATGTGTGTTAACAAGGGGTGCTAAATGCATTTAGCACCTTCTGCTTTGCTGTAAACTGTGCTGGCAGGGGGTGCTAAATGCATTTAGCACCTTATGGGTTTTTTTATGTGTGCTGACAGGGGGTGCTAAATGCATTTAGCACTTCCTGGATTTTTGTGATGTCTGTTAACAGGGAGTGCTAAATGCATTTAGCACCTTTTGCTTTGCTGTAAACAGTGATGACAGGGGTGCTAAAGCATTTAGCACCTCCTAGAATACATTTAGCACTTCCTGGATTTTTTGTGATGTGTGCTGACAGGGGGTGCCAAATGCATTTAGCACCTACTGAATTTTTATGATGTGTGCTCACAGAGGATTCAACACATTAAAGAACTGGTGCTAAAAAAAGACTTTTAATGTGAAGAATACCTAACAACAATGCTTATAAATATCACTAGTCATCAAAATTCTTTCACATTTTTCACTTATATTTATCAAATATTCACAACTATAATTACAAGCATACTTACAAAAAATATCTAATCATCAAATTATTTTGCATGTTCAACTACAAATGTTATAATGTCATCAATAATTGAATTAATACTATCACCGGAACCACCTTCTTTATCGGAAAGTTTATCATCAACTCCCTCATCAGCAGGTTCCTTTGTACCTCTTTCGGTTTCAGGTTCCCAGCTATGATTCTTATCACACAACAACTGATAAGTAATTTTAGCTCTCTTCATTTGCATCAATTTTACATCAATAGCTTTTGGAACTTCTTCACCCCGAACAAGTCTCTCAATAAATTCACAAACAAAAAGTGCACAATCAGGACTATAAAACCACATAAAAAAACATAGAAACAGTCATCTTCAAGTTTTCCAAGAATTAAGATACCAAAACAAACTTTAAAAGCATTAGCTTAGCAAAAAATACATGAAGTTCAAGGTGACAAACTTGTTTTATAACAAATATCAAAACATACAAACTAGCAACTAAACTCATGATGTGTAGCAACATCTAATGCTACACATCATTGAGCTAAACTCAATCTTTTTTTGAGATTGTAAAGTACTCACTCTTCAGCTTGTTGCACGCACTCTGCCCTGATAACCTTGGTATCCTTCACCTTCAAATCACCACGAGCATGTAACAGTTTCATTACAACTTTCTTCTACATAAATCAAATAGAAACCAATATTAGAATCATTATTGTCAAACACTAAGTGTAATGAAATTTTTTAAAAAATACCATCTGTATGGCCTCCTCATTGTAATGATCCACAAGCTTCTTTGATTGTTTTCCCCTTCTTCTTGGTATCATCGTTTTGTAATGAGTCCATCTTAAACTGGGTAAATTAAGGACAAGAAGGGTCCAGTGATACCCACCATTGTCCCCAAGAGACTTACCGTGATTCATCGGAAACATAAGATATTTTGTTTCCAACGGCATTTTCACTATGGGAGCTTCAAGAAGATCCTTCAAAAACATATCAATTTTATCTCGTACACCTTGCTGCGTAAAAAAAAATTATTTACTTAGCATCCAATACAATACCAAAAACCATTAAAAATTGCATAATATGTAAGAGAAAAATATTACCCATGCAGGATGAGAAAAATATTACCCATGCAGGATAAGAAAAAATGATAATATTTTCTTTTTGCAAATTCTTTGATATGTGCATAACATACTAATCGATGATCTGCATTCATAGAGAGTAGATTTAGTAAAAATACTCTTAGATTTAGAAAGAGAAAAATCGTAAGATTAAAGTTATTATAATCATACCTGCCCATCAAAAAAGTAATTGCACATTAAATCTTGAAGAAGATAGCCAGATATGAACATTAACAAATGATAACTTTTCCAAGCTCCATAGCTGCCCCGAAAAAAAGTACAAATAAATGATTTCACACCAAATAAAACTGCTAAAACACTTTTAGCACCCATTTTCTCTATAACAGAATAAGTAAATCACATGGTGCTAAAAAATCAAGCACCAAAAGTGAACAAAAGATAATCAAAATGAAGGTGCTAAAAGGTGTTTTACACAAAAAGTGAACAAGTATTAATAAAATTGAAGGTGCTAAACTGGTTTAGCACCAATTTTCCAGCAATGGGTTGGTGCTAAAAGTGTTTTAGCACCAATACAAAACAATGTACAAAGAAAATCTCAAAGGAACAAAATAAGTAAATCAGATGGTGCTAAAAGGTGTTTTAGCACAAAAAGTGAACAAGTATTAATAAAAATGAAGGTGCTAAACTGGTTTAGCACCAATTTTCCAACAATGGGTTGGTGCTAAAAGTGTTTTAGCACCAATACAAAATAATGTACAAAGAAAATCTCAAAGAACAAAATAAGTAAATCAGATGGTGCTAAAAGGTGTTTTAGCACCAAAAGTGAAAACTATTAATAAAATTGAAGGGGCTAAATTGGTTTAGCACCTATACAAAACAAACTATAACCAAATTCAAAATAATACATACGATTTATTTATCTCCGTGAAAAATTTCTCCATAACCCATTCGGATCTAGAAAAACCATTATGTCTTTCATTTTAGACAACGGTAAGAATTTTCAAGCAATCTCATCATCGGGAGTTGGGAAATCATTAACTTCAATAACTTCTTTTTCAGTCAATGGGGTTTTAACTTTTTCAACTTCCTTCCCCAACTTCTTCTCAGAATCAACTTCCTTAGATGAATCACGACTCAAATCAATATTCAAGTCAAATGTTGGGAAGTCCTCCTCCTTCTTTTCTTCCACTTTATGCTCTGCACTCTTATTCAACATTTCTTTGTCAATAACCTTCCCAGCATCATTTTTTTTCAACCTCCACCTCCACGTCCTCCTTTTTTTCCCCTCCTTTATTCTTGTTGTTGTTCTTCTTCTTCTTATTTTCTTCATCCTCCATATTATCTGCTGTCCTCTTTAGATAGTAATATTCATAATTACTATCAACCTTTGCCTTCCTTGGCTTTGCTTTCAGCCTTATTATAAAAGATCTCGTCTTCTTCTCTTCAACCTTATCCTCTTCACTTATTTTTTCTTCCTTTGAGGGAGTTCCAAACTGTAAATCTCCCTGCACCCCAGAACAAACAAGGTCAACAAACAAATTAGGGCCATCTTGCTTCAGTTTATCGTATAAAACGAACTCCGGCTCAATAAGTTGCTTGTGTTTGTTTAGGCAAAGCATCAATTCAAGCTCTGCAACCCTGTTTTTCAATGCTTTTATTTCAATATCTTTCTCGCCCCCTTGTCCATCTTTCACCGATTCTGGCTCTGCCCTCTCACCACCAACATCTTTATTTGTTGGACCTTCTTCCTCTACCTTGTACCACTCTATCGCCTTTAGATCCGTCCTTGGCTTACCCACATTATCCGAACTCAACAATAATTCTTCCTCAGGAGAAATATTACAAATTTCTATGGATACCTGGATTATAAAATAAAAAGAATGTAAAAAAATAAAAAATTAATCATAAGAGCATATAAAAATGTTGTTTTCATTACCTTGGACACATCCAAATCTGCCAGCTTAAAATCAAACAACATACACCATAATACATTAATGTTCCACCGAACAAATCTAGGCGTCTCATCGCTCTGCCCACTATAAGGCTGAACACCTTTATAGTGTTCACGAAACCAAATCTGCAATTACAAAAATCCAAACATCAATTGGTGCTAAAATAGATAACTTCATAGTGCTAAACCAGTTCTAGCACCAAATGGGACAACACTACAATGGTGCTAAAACCCTTTTATCAACAATAGAAACAGACAACATACAAAATTCAAGGTGCGAAAATAGACTTAGCACCATTTTGTAAATATAATTAAAAAAAATAAAAAAAAAATTAAGAAGCTCACAAGCAACTGCACAACACACCTGGGGGTCCGGATGGGATCTTTGTAATGTTTCTTGACCATTCTCATCAAATGGTCGTGTATAATTGTAGCCCACTGAAAATCAACTACTTTGTCCAAATCTTTAACGCAGGGCACAAAACTTAAGGAAATTACCCTGTTTGAGTTAGCAAAAAAAAATAGTTGCTAAAATGTAGAGTATAAGGCAGCACGCAAAATCCTCCTCGCTGCCATCTTCTAAAATAGTACTATGTACAGCCGCCAGAAGACGTGTAACTTTCAATGTCGATTCGCCTCTGAATCGCCTCTTAATAAATTTCGAATCACACACGGATCCGGATGACTGCAAAGAAAACCTCCTCCCATGCTTTGGCAGTCCAAATGTAACGGATACATCGTCGGGGGTTAACTTCACTGCCTCCCTGACAATTAAAAATGCATCATCCTCCTCCGAATAGGCATAAATAATTTTATTGCATGCCTGACCAATCATTTTGACATGATATGCAATAATTTTCTCCTCAAAAATGGCCTTGAAAATACCACCAAAAGGAGTCCTCATCATCACTCCAATGTAACACTGTCTAATGTCACCACAAGACTTCATCTGAGCAAATTTCCTCCACAACTGATACAAGGTTGCATCTAAACACGGTTGGTCTGGAAGATTCTTTCCCATAAGATTTATCAACCCTATTTCCTTACTTTACAGCTTTCTTAACAGATTTTGGCTTTCTTTTCTTGCCACTAGATTGCCTATCATTTCTTTTCCTCTTGGAAGAAAAACTTTGTTCCCCAACATTTTTCCTTGAACTGCTTGTAGTCATCGTGCCTTCTACACAATTGATATAAACCTTCATTGTCACTATTATCATTATATACATATATCTAGTTAGCACACACACAGGGGGGCTAAAACATAAGGTGCTAAAACAGCTTAGCACCACAGGAGAACTAAAAAACATAAGGTGCTAAAACAGCTTAGCACCACAGGAGAACTAAAAAACATAAGGTGCTAAAACAGTTTAGCACCACAGGGGAACTAAAAACATCAGGTGCTAAAACAGTTTAGCACCACAGGGGAATTAAAAACATAAGGTGCTAAAATATTTTAGCACCACAGGGGGACTAAAAAATATAAGGTGCTAAACACAGTTTAGCACCAATTCAATGGTACACATAAAGGTGCTAAAATAGTTTAGCACCACAGCAGAACTAAAAAACATAAGGTGCTAAAACAGTTTAGCACCCTATCCAAAGTCCAAAATTATTAGAATGAACACATTTGAATACATGAACACAAAATCTCATAACAAAAAAAATCAGAAATATGCAAAAATATGATTTTAACTTAAATATACAAAACAACTTAGCACCAAAATGTACAAAACATAAGGTGCTAAAACAGTTTAGCACCGCATCCAAATTCCAAACTACTAGTATGTTCAACAAAATCTACATAAAAATTTGAATTCAAAACACATAAATAACCTAACCATGTGCAGAAATGTGATTTCAACTTAAAAATAAGACGGTGCTAAAACACATGTCCAAACTAGAAATGGTGCTAAAACAGTTTTAGCACCACAGGGGAACTAAAACATAAGGTGCTAAAATAGTTTAGCACCCATCCAATGGTACACATCAAGGTGCTAAACTGTTTTAGCATCATTTCTATAAAAACAGAGTAAGTATTAAAATGGTGCTAAAACAGTTTAGCATCCATCCAATGTCCAAACTACTAAAATGTTCAACAAAATCTACATAAAAAATTTCAATAGATGAACAAAGTCCAATAAATGAACACAAAACTCATAACAAAAAAAGTTCAAAAACACATCAGAAACCTAACCATAAGCAAAAATGTGTTTTTAACTTAACATAAATACAAAATAACTAAACGAACACTCAATTCAAATCATCAACAAAAATAAATAACCAACGAAAATTAAACAATGAAATAACAAAAGAATGAACGCGTACCTTAACTAAACACTGAAGCTACGGAATACCACAAACGAGTAACAGAAACAAGAACAACAATGAAGAATAAACCGAGACCATGAATATAAACAATAACAAATGTGTAGAGAAAATATAGAGAGAAAATTTTGGATCGTTTAGATAGAGATGGAATTTTGATCGTGCTAGTTGGGTAACAGACGGGTGATGATCCTGCTAGCTTTAGAAGAGCGAAGGTTTAGCAGAGGTTTTATCAGGGGCATTTTTGTCCATTAATATTTCTCATAATCCTTAATATAAAATAACATTATCAAAAGTGTCCTTAATTTATGATTAAATAATGAAATTAGTCCTCTTTATTTTTGTTCAATATGAATTCATCCTTATAGTAATAAAACATTATATATATAGTGGGGCCTCATAACCCATTTTCTCCATAAGTTTGGCTGTGGAAGAATTACAAATTAATTTTATAAATTATTTAAACTTAAATGATTGTATTTTTCACAAATAATAGAGTCGAGGGACCAAATTATTGCGAAATAAGAGTAGAGTTTATGCGTACGAACACTTAGAAATATGATATTAAATATATGATTCTGAAACCCTAGTTAATTAATTCATTAATTTTGTTATTTTTCTTAATATTATTTAATTTAGTTCTATTACATTAGTTTACTTGCTTTGCTTTGTTTTATTTAATTTTATTTGTTTGATTCTCATAAACTTTCTTAGCTAGATTAGGACTTTAGGAAAAAATTAACAAGATAATTATAAAGCATATTCTTTGAGTCTTTGTGAGATTGACCTCGCTTACACGCTACATTATCAACCGATTCTTGCGCTTGCGAGTATTAAAATTTTATCACAACAATAAGCTACCTAATAATCACACAAAGTACTATAATCCTAAATTATAAAGATAAGAAAGTAACAATCGAATTATACTTTTATACCAAATATGTACTTAAGTCATGTTAGTGTTGTACTTAAGTCAACTTTACCATGTCCATCATTTCAATCTTACATGAAAGGGTTTATTAACTAGGTATCACTATTTAGTGGATTATAAAACAATTTAACGGTGTATTTCACTATATATGTGTGTATCTATTTTTAAAAACCAAGTTTACTGTGAGTTCCACTAATTGCCTTATTTCCACAACCAATTCAAAAGTATGTTAAAAGTCTACCTAATATTGTTGTAGGTTGGCGAATTATTCAACGATCTCACTAAAAGCCAACTAGTAGCTTAAGTATAATAATAATATCACATACGCAAGTAATCATAACCAAAACATACTTTAAATCCATTAATTTTATCATCATACATATGTACCGCAATTATCTATTTGCTAGTAAATCCGTCTACATGGGTTTTGTACCAATCTTAATGCTTGTAAATAAACAATGGGGGTTTCTTGTATAATTATCAAATTAAAGTTATAAACCATAAATCACCAAAAGAATCAAAGAAAATTTGTCATGCCTCAAATCCTGTTACGAGATTTTTACCGTCGGGACTCGGTTAATCATGTATGCCATGTACGACGGCGGGTTTAACCCACAAATTAAAGGGTTGAAATAAAGAATTAAGATGTAGAAATCAAGAATTCTAAAACCCTAGCTATCCCCAGGCTCCTATGGAGGAATGGTGATGAAGAAGATGATGAATAATGATTTTCTAACTCAATCTTAAATCAATATCAATAATCCATTACACCGAAAAAATTATGTTTTCAAAAAAAAAGTTAGGGACGATTAATGTATTTAGAATACTAGAAAAATCTTAAGTCTAACAAAATTAGGATTTGTCAAGGATTGGAGAAGATGAAGTATTATAATGAAACTAGGGTTCTTTAGAAGAAGGGGAAAAACATACCTAGCCTTTGCAACAAGTTAGAGCAGATCTGTGAAATAGAGGCCGGTTGTGGCTCACTGACTCTGGCAACGACAAGAACGAGAGTTGGTTGGTAGAGCAACTTGTTTGGAGTGCTGAAGCTTGGAGAAGAAAGAAAGAAGCACGAGATGAAAAAGTGAATGGGGTGTATGTAACACCCCATTTAATTATCTTTTGCAAATCACGATCCATATCGCGTATAAGGCAGAATCAGGATTCGGTTAGCCAAATCGGATTCTGGAAAGGTTGGCATGGTTTGGAAACTTTCAAAAAGTCATATTAATGTATTTAAGTGTGTTATAATGACCATAAGTCATTTCGGATTGCTTGGACGAAAATCAGCTTGAAAGTCATCAGTTTGATCTTACGCGATTTCTTTGTTTCAAGCCAACTTCGAAATTCTGTAAATTCTTCATCTTTTATCAGAAATGATCTATGTCCTCTCTTATGCGTAGTTTTCATATCCCTCTACAACTTTTATGTTTTGGCCGAGACCCAATGCCCACTCCTTGATGATGAAAAGTGCGGGCGAAGTTGGCTTGGTAACCAAAAAGCTAAAGGAAGCAAATTTTGGACCATGTAGTCAACAACATGAGAAGTGAATTACTCGACTACATAAAATTGAAGTGGTCGACTACTTCGCGCTGGGCGAGATTTTTATATCTCTTTCCTCCCTTTTCCTTCTCATTTTCATCCAACCATTTGGAGAGCTCCTAGAGAGAGATTTAGGGGCGATTTTGGGGGAAATCTCATGATCGTCCAAGGCACTTCCTTCCACATCACACCCATGCCATCATCACCATCTTCATCATCTTCTTCCTCCTTTGATTCACCACAGCTAGGGCTTTGGAGCAAGTTTAGGGGTTTTCGCATATACACTTCTCATACTCGTTTCTTCCGCAATTCTTTGAGGGATTAACCCTCAATAGGTGGGAACAATAGTATTACAACATGTTTTCAAGTTATTATACCTTATTCACCTCGAGTCAAAGCTTATGTAATGATTTTGTATATAATCTTCTATAAATGCATGTTCATGGGGTTTTGGGGTAAGTTATCTTGAATCAAAGGTTGATTTATACTTGATATGATTTATAAATTATGGATTTTATAAGAAGCCCCAATTTCTACGTGGTTTTTGGAAAGATTGGTACAAAACCCTCATTGACGAGTACAATTGCAAACCATACGCTATAATACGCATACATATGATGCCATGCTTTGATTTAAATGTATTTTTAGGATAAAGTTATATAATTTGTGGTATCATTGTTGTGTTTGAGCTACTGGACCATATTTTTATGAGATTTCCTACTTACCTAGCCAGTCCGTAAGTATGCTGGGCAGTAGTATACGCCTATTTTGTATGAACAAAGTAATTCAATCTTAAGAGGAGGTTACATGAGACTTATACACTAAAGAAATTGTGTTATGATTGGCTTAGTGCCAAATTTACAGAAAACTTATTACGCCTCCCAAATTCCTAGTGTTCTTGCTAAAGCTATTAATTGACGAACTTGGCTAATGTGGTCCAAGTATAAAAACGATACCACTGCACCTTTTCCAGTACACATTTGTATGCGTATATATATATGATTATGAATTTAGAGATACACTAACTATGGAAATACCTATATATATATATATATTGTTAAGATTTTGCTTAGTTTCGTATACCGGTTAACCACACCGTTCGTACCAGGTAGAGTTTTGGTTATTACCTGTAGCGTATAGTCTTGGTGGCTATGTGAGATTATTATATTGCCTTGAGGGCATTCTCTATCTAGGTAGACCCAATAGGGGTCCCTGCCTTGGGGGCAGAAGAACCCGAGTTTGATCGCGATCCGTGTGCACACGTTATGAAAATCCTAGATGTGATGTTTATATATGATTTATGATTGATAGATCTGGTCGTGGTGACTTGGCATTTGCTGTCTAGATAAGAGTATTCAGCTTCTCGTGGATGTGATAGGGGATGTAGTCCTAGGGTAAGCTAAGGCTGAATAGTTGAGATATTAGAAATTTATATATATGTTTTATCGTATTTCGGGTGGGGAAGCATCTATATGCATTGCACAAAATGATTTCCTTGCATGGGCAAAATAAGAAGTACATTATATACATATATATATATATATATCTATACTTATAAGATATGATATATTACAAGGATGGATATCATATAAAAACGCCCCACATAAACAAAACTATTTTTATTATTATTGCATGGCATGCATGCATGGTTTTCTAACCTATTTTTATATACAAACACTTATAATTTTCACTGAGCACGTTTGGCTCACTCACATTTTTCAAATCAGGTTTTGCAGGTGTTTCTCGGGGATGGTGCGCTTATGAAGTCTAGATAGCTCTAATGGTCAGATTACCAAAGTTGTTCGGGAAACGACTTGTGTCTTACTCCTTAAAGTATTCATATTATATTTTATTGTATTCTTAAGCCATATTTGTAAACTTTTATAAGATTGAGACTTCGTTAGAGGAATTAACTTGTATTGGAACGTTGCTTTCTATCTTGTAAACAATTCTTAGATGTGGAGATATTATATTTGTTAAACATATGTATTGCTTGACATGAGATGATTTTATTGAAAGTACAAGCTCCACATGCCAACTTTTTTTCAGGAAATATGGCTTTAAATGTTATTTTCATTTATATCAGTTATAATTTTTATACTTTTACACCTGTCGTCGCGTATGACATCGTGATTAACCGGATCCCGGGGACTCAATCCTCCAAATAGGATTTCGGGGTGTCACAGTGTATGAAATTAAAGTAGACCTAACTTTATTCAAAAATGTTAATTTAAAAAAAAAAATATGTTTAAGTAAGAAAAAAAATCGTTACTCAATAATTAATATAATGTTACTGATTTAAATGCTTATTTGAAAAATAAATAAGGGCTTTCTATAACGGTTAAGTTCATTATGAAATTATGTTTATCAATTACTACAAAATAATGGCCGAAGTCCGTTACTAAACCAAACAAATGATAGTTACTAAATCCCTAATTTAGTGTAGTGATCCTCAAATTTTCTCAAGAATCTCCTCTCTCCCTCTATCTAGAACTCTCTAACTTGGAGAGTATTGAAGATGTGTGGCTCAAAAAATGGGGGAGAGGGGAGGGTTTGGAAAATCGAGTCAAAGCCATGAAAAATAAGATTACCAATTCAGAAGGTCGTTAGTCAACAGAAGCAAAGTACATCAGTCAATTGATAGGCCCTAATGTTATTTTCGACATTTCGACCACTTTGCGCTAAGTTTTGGCCACCGGGGAGTGAGAATTGGGTTTTGGCCAAAACATGAAAATTTTAAAAAATTAAATTACCTTTCTAGTGCATAAATGGAGACTTATATACTTAGACTTCGGATGGAGAAGTTATGGCTTTCCCAGCCAGGAAGGTCAGTTTTCGGTAAATGTAATGTGAATTTCTGAATTTAGATCGAACCACCCAAAATGGGTTACGACCTAATAGGAGAATGTAATAATGTATAAATATAGTGTAGTAAAGGTTTAAACTAATCAAGTACGACGTGAACCGAAACTTGCCTGCCGAACATATGATTTTGCATAAATGGGAATTATAAAAGGAATTAACAAGGAAATTACATAGTGGGTGTTATATTTAGAGCTTCTCTAACAGTCTTCTATATCTTTATTTTGTGTAAAATTTACCAAAACTTGTAAAAAAACCTTTGTCTCAAGTAGTCTTTTAAAATTAAAGTCTGTGTAAAGTACACTCCTATTTTACAATATTACATCAACTTTCTCTCTTTTTATTTTTTTAATAAAATTTGAAAATATAATAACTTCAAATATAAAATATGATTTTTAATAAAAACTATATATTTGAAATATAGACATTAATACCTATAAATCAAGATCCATTGTGACCATAAAATTATTTATAGAAAAGTTAAGAAAAAATAATAAGAAATTGCTTAATTGATATTTAACATGTCCGATAATCTTATTGGTTATTTCAATATTTACACAAGACCTTACAAAAGTACCATTGGAGTAATTTTGTTTTAGTGTTCAAGTTTTTTTATAAAAGTGGTTGGATACATATGATTTTCAAGTCAATTTATACATTACGATTGGAGATACTCTTAGCTAGTTGAATCATATACACTCCTTATACGTTGATGTGTATGTGTCTTATTCGTATTGGACGTCAACACTTCAGGGACACTCGTCAGACACGTATTGGACAACTCTTTGAACGTGTCCATAATTAAAGTATATAATTTTACTTAGAGCACGTGTCTGAAATATCTTGGATACTTTTAGACAAGTGTCCTCTCCTTTTATATTTCGATATAGAACTTTATATTAATTTCTAAAATAAATCTAATTATGTGAAAAACCCAAAAGAAGGCTTGAAATAATTAAAAGTAAAATTATATATTTATAATTGATATGATATACTTATATCTAATTATATATATGTGTGTTAATAATAGAAGATATTATAATTACTTTGATTATACAAGTTTATATTAATGGAGACATAAATACAGGATCGTTTGATATTGCATATAGATTAAACAAAATACTTTTACTAAAACCCTATAAGAATAAAGGGATTTCACCTTTGTGGATCATGTAGAGGATCCATATGAGGAGACTAGAGTTTGAAAGCATCAGATTGCAATTTGGTCAAATTTTTCAATTCTCGTTGTGCTGCGAAAATCGATTGTTTTTGCCACCGAAACGACTTTTGATCGTCCTGATTTTTTATGCCATTTACATAACTTTGCGTTCCGAATGACATATCAAAAAATCAGCCCGATCCAACGGTGCGATCAAAAGTTACGATTGATTTACGACTGCTGTGCTGAAAACCTAAAGATCTTCTATCGTATTCCTTCCGCCATCAAATCTTGCACCGAGTGTGGGCTACGGTATCACCAAGATTTTCTCCTCTCTCAATATAACAAACCCTAACTCATAAGAATTATTGTTATATTGAGAAGAGACAAGGTCCGCGTATACATAAGGCTACGATAGGGACCTTAAGGAGAAATAAGTGTTTGGGCTTCCTATGGAAAGTTGGAATCCTAATTCCACTATGAATTAGTTCCTTTCATAAATTATAATTCACACTACTAAAGAATAATAATTTCACTCCCGTCCTTATCTCAAAATTATATTTCGAGCTCCTTATTATTAAATACTTATTATTCTACCCACGTTAAGATTACAGATAACCGCCATTTAAATTAAATTACTAACAATTATATTAAAATGACTTATTAATTCTTGAGCCTACCACTTAACTTATTTGACATGTCGAATTAACATAATCCACCTGCAAGGTTTGACATGATCAAAACTTATAAGCTTCTTAAGGGGCTATCACCAATCCCTATACCGGGACGTGAATTCTATCAATAATTAATATTCATCATACATATATTGTCATCATCTAATTTACGAAGATTATTGATCCATAAATGAATCTCACTCTTAATGAGTCAAAACAACAAACACTACATATATGTCTACTAATTATTTCAAGATTAGTAGACATATATGTAACCATGGGATTTTAAATTATTTTATATAGTCAGTATAAAAACAATTAACCCAAACTGGTCCTATTCAATACACACAAAATGTACTAGCACAATGAGTTAAAACTATACTGTTTTCTGTAGTTAAGATAAACTACTAAAACTTGTGCTACAATCCTACCGATGGGTGTCCAATTCCATCTAAGATTATAAATCATTAAACTTATATTCCACAAGAATTGATGATATGATCTTCTGTGTGTAAGATATACTCTACACACCAAATCATCTACTATATGGAATAAAAGACACACACATGCACGATATTTAAATAATATAATGCAACCATTGCCCATAAAGATTCTCATTAAAATAGCAAAATCAAGTTTATGACATATCCAAACCAATAAGAAAATTATGGCTTTGGTATATCACTCTAACAATCTCCCACTTAGACTCAAAGCCATGAAGCTATGCATCTCACTCCTATTCCCTTAACATGAACACTTTATATGTTTTCCCTTCTTATGAATTCTCGGCTCTTTCGAGTTGGAAACCGTTTCACTATTATCAAAATAAAGTGAAATAGCTGATAACACTGAATGTGCCACATCTAGATTCATATGGAAGTTCCTGAGCCAAACCGCTGCCTTAGCTGCTTCTAAAGCAACCACATATTCAGCTTTCATGGTGGAGCCAGTGATGCATGACTGCTTAATACTCCTCCAACCAATGACTCTACCTTTTAGAGTAAACACAAAACTTGAAGTTGACTTTTTGGAATCCTAACATTTGAATAAAATTATGTTATGTGTATCCAACAGGTACAACTGTTTGCCTGGTAAACCAACATAAAAACTCGAGTCCTTTTAAGGTACTTAAGTATATGTTTTACCGCAGGTTAGTGTTCTTTTCCTGGATTAGACTGATATCTGCTAACCATATCAACGATAGAGTAGATGTCTGGTCTCATACACAATATAGCATACATGAGGCTTCCTATTGCCGAAGCATAAGGAACTGCCTTCATCATCTCTATCTCATCATGTGTCTTATGACACTGTTCTTGGATAGAGTGATTCCATGCCCAAAAGGGAGAAACCCTTTCTTAGAATCATATATACTAAATCCAGCAATAATTGTATCAATATAAGTACCTTGCGATAAGCCCAACATCCTATTTTTCCGATCTCGCATAAGCTTAATACTAAGGATGTGACTGACTTTTCCTAAGTCCTTCATATCGAGCTGACTTGATAACCATACCCTCACTGAAGATAATATTCACATATCGCTTCCAATAAGTAACATATTATCCACATACAATACATGGAATACCACCGTGCTTTCGTTGAGCCTTTTGTACACACAAGACTCATCCGAACATTAATCAAAGCCAAAAGATTTGATTGCATGGTCAAAACAGATGTTCCAAGATCTAGACACTTGCTTAAGCTCACAAATGGGCTTCTTGAGCTTGCACAACATGTGCTCTTGGCCCTTTGTTATGAATCCTTTTGGTTTTTTTTATCTTTATCTTGAAGTACTTCATTGTAGTTAAAAATGGTTCGTTTCTTATTCTTCAGGGACCTTGTCATAAGTCTCTCCCAAGAATATAGAACAACCAGGTTGACGAACAACCCTCCCATTACGATGAGGCACTACTTGTGTTTGTGTACATTGTGCAAATATTGAACATACTAACTCACTATCCACACGTTGTGCTGGTTCAAGAACCTACGTATTAGTGATTTGTTCAAGATATGCACAAGTATCGGTAATCCTCCCACTACGACGAGGTAATGGAATGTTAATATCCATTTACTGTGGTATTTTCTCTTGTACTAAAGGTATAGATGAATTGTGCCCTGTTTTTCTCTCCTCTCATTTCTACTACAACAACACTACTCCTGGGCTTATGGTCTATGATATAATCCTCTTCTAAGAATCTAGCATTAATAATAATAACATTATATTCTTGAGGATTATTAAATAGACTACGCTTGGTTCCTTTTGGATATGCAACAAAGAAACACACTTTCGTTCTTGATTCCAACTTATCTGCATTACCTTTCAGCACATGTGCTGGACTACCCCATACCCGAATATGCCGCAGACTAGGTTTACGCCTAGTCCGCAATTCTATGGGTGTAGTAGGTACTGACTTTGATGGTATCAAGTTCAAAATATATGCAGCTATTTCTAAAGCATATTCCCAAAAAGAATCAGATAGGTCAGAATAACTCATCATAGATCTTACTATTTCTATAAGAGTCTTATTCCTTCTTTCTGCTACACCATCATGCTGTGGCATCCCCGGTGCAGACAACTGGGATGTAATCCCAGTCTCTAATAAGTATTCTTTGAACTCTCCCAAGAGGTATTCACCACCACGATCTAATCGTAGTGATTTGATACATTTTCTTAGATGCTTCTCCGTTTCTGCCTTGAATTCTTTGAATTTTTCAAATACTTCAGACTTACATCGCATTAAGTAAATGTATCTATACTTTAAATAATCATCTACAAATATGATGAAATACTCAAAGCCTCCTCTAGTCTGGACATTCATGTGACCACACAAATCAGAGTGAACCAGTTTTAACTGTCCTTTAGCGCTATAGCCTTTTGCCGAGAATAATCTCTTAGTCATTTTACCTTCTAAACAAGATTCACAAACTGGAAGTGCCTCCACTTCCAATGAACCTAATGGTCCATTTTCGACTAATTTTTAAATTCTTTTTAGATTAATATGACCAAGGTGTAAATGCCAAAAATACATTTGGTTCATTTTGAAAGTTCATTTCTCTTAATTGGTAAACTATTAATGCTATTCAATTCACTCAGTTGTAGTACTGACAAGTCAGGATTATTAATGTAAAGATCAATCACCAATGTACCAGAACAAACAAACTATTTATTTTTTTCTAATGATAACTGATTTATCATTAAAATAAACAAAATATTTGTCCTCAACCAATCTAGAAATAGAAATCAAATTCCTTCTAATGGAAGATACATATAGACATTCCTTAATCATTAATGTCCTATTCTGACTAGAGTGAAGATAAATATCTTCTACTGCAACTATTGCCACATTTGTAGCTGCCTATGTGTAATTTTTTTTTATTTTAAGTTGTCTGGTTTCCTGGAATCCCTGCAAAGTATTGCAGACATGATTAGTGGCTCCCAAATCTACACACTAGGTACTGGTAGATTGGACTACTAAACTTGATACAGCAACAAATAGATGAAATTTACATATGTTGTTATAACGGTTTAGGAAATTAGGACAATCTTTCTTCAAATGCACTTTTTACTGATAGTGAAAACACTGGCCCATAGGCTTTTTCACTCCTCCTAGAGGTTTAGCGACTGCTGCACGCACTGCTCCTGGGACTGCAGCTTATGCATTCTTCTTCTTCTTTTCTTGCTTTTGGGCATAGAAGTTGAAGCTTTCTCAGCCACTAGAGTACTAGCCAGCTAGGAGTTCCTCAACTGCTTGGAATTCTTTAAGAAGTTCCAACAATGAATAAAGCTTATTCATGTTGTAATTATGTCGGAATTCCTTAAATAAATCCAGCAGCGACTGAAGAACGATATCGACCTGAGTTTCCCCATCGATTTTAGCCTCAAAGATCTCTTAGTTCATTCAGAAGACCGATCATCTTCAAAACAAGATCCTTAACTCGGGTTCCTTCAGTAATAGTCGTGTTCATAAGGCCTTTCATCGAAACCTACCTTGTTGCCTGATCCTGATCCCCAAAAATATCTTTGAGGTTCAGCATTATATTGTAGGCGGTGTTAAAAGACTAATGCTAATGTTGTAGCACATTTGAAAAAAATGCCAGAATGTAAAACCACGGCATCTTAGCATCCTTTTTCCACCTCCGGCAAGCCTAGATTTCCTCATCGGTCGCCCCTTTACCAGGTTCTGCTGGACAAGACTCAGTGAGCAGAAACTTGTACTCTTTAACAGTAAGCACAATGTTCAAGTTCCCTTTTTCAGTCAATATAATTAGGTCCAATCAATTTGTTTTAATTGAGAATAATTAAAAGTGGATCGAAAGAGTTTGTCATTTTAAAACTTGAGAATCACATACAAATTATGATGGACAATAATAACTTTGAACACATATTTTAAATATGGTACTCTCTACCATTTCAAAAAGCGTTCGCCAGCAGCCTAAGACTTTGAATAACATGCCCCGTTAATGAGGTCGTCTATTATTCATTATTTTTTAGACAGACATAAACCTATTAAATTTTACTATCTAGACAATGCCTTATTGTCAAGCAATAGATACTATCTAGACAATCCTATATTGTCAAGTAAAATTTAAATAGCCGACTTCCTTTGATCCTACAAATAATAGTAGAGACTCAGTTGGAGAGCATACAATTATTTATATCTAAGTGTATACCATCATTTAATTTAGTCCAATGATTCCACAATCTATTCTTTCCGATATCGAGGTGAGCACTAAAACTCACATGAAAAATAAATCACATCATTTAAAATTATCAGTCAGTGAAATTTGTACAATGATTCCGCAATCTGTTCTTTCCGATATGGAGGTGACCACTATAACACACACGAAGAATAAATTATATCATATACAAACTAATGATGGAGACCGTGGAATTTTTATGTGAAAAAATCCCTCACCCACTTAGTATTTAAAATATTATTTTTTGAGGGTTAAGAAAAATTTATATTAAATTCTAGTTAACAAAAATACAAGGGTATGAAATATAAAAGACATGTGCAATAAAATTATTTTGCTTCTTTTTTTAAAAAAAACTTATATTTTTTAATTACGCAAAATTTATATTTATATACCCTTTTTAATTTGACAAGAACTAAATATAAAATAAAAGGTGATCTAGGTATGATCATGTATCCATGTTGCAAAATTATAAGAAAATCTAATAATTAAACACATATGACCAACACACAATCACATAAAGCATTAAACCATTCAATAATAAGAATAATTAAATCCCTGCTATTATGGTCCAAGCTTCATCATCCCTAGTCCATTGGAAACCTGTAACGACCTGTCGCCACTTCGTTGACTATGTCGGGAATCAACCTTGGTGAAAACGCTTTTTTCAACGTTCTTCGTTAAAGAAACTGCAATCTTAAATACAAAGGTCCTATGCCTCCATTTAAGGAGTTCACACATAAACTATTATATCTAAACTGTAAATAAAATTACATAGATCTTATGCCTCCTTTTAAGGAGTTCACAAATCTGATCTAAATTTAATATACAACCATGAATAAAACCCAAATCATCATGCACATTAAAATTAACCACGAATAAAAACATCGTGGGATCCAATTACATAAAACATAATCACATGACCATAATAGCGGGACAAGAACACTGCAAAACAAGGGTTAACGAGTTCTACATTCTATCCAATAACAACATGCATGAATAGATTTAACTGGACAATATGGCTAGTTCAATCCGTACGCATTATCAAAGAAAAACAATCGCCCTGATACCAATTGATGGAGACATAAATACAGGATCGTTTGATATTGCGTATAGATTGAAAAAAACACTTTACTAAAACCCTGTAACAATAAAGGGATTTCACCTTTGTGGATCATGTAGAGAATCCATATGAGGAGACTAGGGTTTGAAAGCATCAGATTGCGATTTGGTCAGATTTTTTAATTCTCGCTAGGCTGCGAAAATTGATTATTTTCGCCACCGAAACGACTTCTGAACATCCTGATTTGCCACGTTATTAAAATAACTTTGCGTTCTGAATGACATATCCAAAAATCAGCTAGATCCAATGGTGTGATCAAAAGTTACGATTGATTTACGACTGCTGTGCCGAAAACCTAAAGATCTTCTATCGTATTCCTTCCGCCATCAAATCTTGCACCGAGTGTAGGCTACGGTATCACGAAGATTTTCTCCTCTCTCAATAGAACTAACTCTAACTCATAAGAATTATTGTTATATTGAGAAGAGACAAGGCCAGCGTTTATATATGGCTACGATAAGGATCTTAAGGAGAAATAAGTGTTTGGCCTTCCTATGGAAAGTTGGAATCCTAATTCCACTATGAATTAGTTCGTTCCATTAATTATAATTCACACCATTAAAGCATTATAATTGCACTCCCGTCCTTATCTCAAAATTATATTTTGAGCTCCTTATTATTAAATACTTATTATTCTCCCCACGTTAATACTACAGATAACCGTCATTTAAACTAAATTACTGACAATTATATTTAAATGACTTCTTAATCCTTGAGCCTACCACATAACTTATTTGACATGTCGGATTAACATAATCCACTTGCAGGGTTTGACATGATCAAAACTTATAAGCTTCTCAAGGGGCTATCATCAATCCCTATACCGGGACGTGGATTCCATCAATAATTAATATTCATCATACATATAGTGTCATCATCCAATTCACGAAGATTATTGATCCATAAATGAATCTCATTCTTAATGAGTCAAAACAACAAACACTACATATATATGTCTATTAATTATTTCAAGATTAAGAGCATAAGTAATCATAATAACCATGAGATTTTAAATTGTTTTATATAGTCAGTATAAAAACAATTAACCCAAACTGGTCCTATTCAATACACTTAAAGTGTACTAGCACAACGAGTTAAAATTATACCGTTTTCTGTAGTTAAGATAAACTACTAAAACTTGTGCTACAATCCTACCGATGGGTGTCCAATTCTATATAAGACTGAACCATTAAACTTATATTCCATAAGAACCAATGATATGATCATCTGTGTGTAAGCTATACTTTACATACCAAATCATCTACTGTATGAAATAAAAGACACACACATGCACAATATTTAAATAATATAATGCAACCATTGCCCATAAAGATTCTCATTAAAATAGCAAAACCAAGTTTATAACATATCCAAACCAATAAAAAAATTATGGCTTTTAGTATATCACTCTAACATATATATCATCTATATACTATGTATTTATTTTTCTATAAAAATGTATTTATACATACATATAAATTAATATTTATTGGCCTATCATCAACGTGTACGTACTTAAAAATTTTAAATTTTGAAATATTGATGTATGAGTGTTGTATCGTATCCGTGTAACCTGCTGGTTTCCAAGGTTCACATCTCATAATAGAAACAATAAATGGAAACAATTAGGACATTAGTTCCTAAGCCACCAACCCAATTAAAAATCACTCAAGAAATTGACTATCTTATTTTCTCACATTGAACCACTTAAAACCCAAAAGGCATCTATCTATATTTATTTAAATTACATCAAGTGCATATGCTTTTCTTCATAGCAACGTAATTTAAAGATAAACTATTTTTTTCATTCTTTTACAATTAAATTCTTTAGCTTTAGCTTTAATTTATTTATTTATTTTTACAACTAAAAATCCATAATAGTAAGGGTGCTGGTAAAAGCACCCTTGGAAATCAATTTAAACACCCATTTTTTAGGCACTTGTATTTAAATTTTATTTTTACAAGAGCACCCGTAATAGTTAGAGCACCCTACTAAAATCGTGCATTTATTTAACAAATTAATCTACTTATTTGCAATCCACTTCACAGTCGTTCAAGATGGACTTTGTTGTAGAATTTTCTTACATCAAATCTAGTATATACAAATATATACAATTTTATGTTAAATTAATTAAAATTAATGAAGAATGTTACTGTTGTAGCAATGAAACCATAGCTCGCTAAAATTGATGTAGTTTTCACCAACGAATTGAATACACTAAAATTAATCTTTTTCTACTTTTGCTTCTGTTATATAAATATTCAAAATCTCATCAATCAAGAGTGATAAAATGAAATTTCATATATAGAATGCTTGCAATTAAAAACTTATTTGTCTATAAAATTATAAATTGCTCCTCTTAAAAATCCAATATAGTTGTATACTTAGCTCTAACACTGTAAATCGCAATCAATTATATATAAAAATATAAAATCAAATTCCAATTAAACATAACAATAATATAACGCAAATATACGATAAGGATTCTACAAATTAATATATGACAACACACTTATATGTATATAAATAAATATAAAGAAGAATGTTTTATATATACATGGTAATACATATATGCATATATATATACACATAAATATATATATATATATAAAGAATATATGAAAGTAATATAAGTGATGTTGTGTTGCCCAAGGAATTATAAGAAATAAGTGTAGTAAGAAAGAAATAGAAGGGTGAAAAGAAAATCTTTCAAAATATTAGCTTTTAAAATATAAGGGTGCCTTTAAAATACAACATCTACTTAAATGATTTCTTTTTAAAATTAAAAAAGGGTGTTCAAACTGAATTTTAAGGGTGCTTTTACTAGCACCCTAATAGTAATATTAAGTTTTATCTTTCTTTTACTAACATCCACAATGGTTCAAGTATGTAACACCCCCGCCTTAATCTACATGACAACACCCGTAATTAAGACCTAGAGTGCTACTAACTCATCTTAGATTGACTAAAATGGGTATATATGTAAATGCACAAAGAAATTCAAATAGTAATATCATGCTCATCAAACAACAGCTTCATAATCATACTGAAGATAATAGTAATGTACATAAACATGCATACATGCATATAGTCGTACACAAAACTAATCAAGTAAGTCCAAACTAATATATATCACTTTGGGTTAGCCGTAGCTGCCCTTAAGAACATATACATGACAAAAGTACATCTGTATCAGAGCCACAAACTCGCTCCCGATCCCGTCACGTCCCTAACCTCTTTGAACTCCTAGCTACCTATAAGGTTTTAGAAAAACGAGGTGAGCATATCGCTCAACAAGGGGAAAAGGAAAGGGGTGCAACTTTGAAAACATAACTTGATTTATTATCATAAACAAACTAAATCATTTCAAAGTACAATTTAAACATTAATTGTAACATATCGTAGACGCCATTAGTTCATGATAATGCGTGCTCATGCATATGCGAGTTACCTCCCTTTGTGTCAACCCATTTCCAAGCCTTGATGATACGTGCCAATGAAAATTCAAGCCAACATGGCCTTATGAAATCCATCCGCTCCAAGAAAATATAATATAACCATAGTTTGCTTCAATAAGAATCCGAACTGGCATCACAATATAAAATTCGTCGCCTCAAACGGCATACTAATATCATCATACCCAGGAAGTGGAACAATAATCCCGTCCATCTTCCTTACAAAAGAATCGAATTCATGGTGCGTTGCCAATGCCAAGGTTCTCGGGTCTTTCGCCGGTGGCTTATTGGTGGCCAAACAATATTCCCCAAGGGTTTAGGGCTTTTCAACCCAAGGGCACCGAGCCTTGCATATTTTCCCATCCCGGCAAGCACCATGAAAACATACATTCATACAAAGTTCACATCACCCTTGGTCATCCATGACCAAGCACAATCATTATCCAGAAATCGGTCAACCAATCATACCCGATGAGACAATAAGCTTCTATGAAGCTTCCATGAATTGCCATGAGAAATAAGCTTCCATGTAGCCTCCGAACAGATATATATATATAATGAAGCTTTCAGCATCATAATAAGAGATACATGCCCATTCGATAGGCCAAAAGAGAATCCGAGCTTGCCAAAGAATCTTTAAGATTGCGATTGACATAATAGTGGTGCACAACATGCATATATGCTCTTTATGACAACTAAAAACAACACATGCCACTTAAACTTCATTCATCATGTAGTCATGTTCCTTATCGTATACATAACCCATTTACAAATCCACTTGGAAACAACCAAGCATGTATATTCAAGGAACATCGCTTACTAGTCTATATTACATAGATATCAAGTTCAAGTGACATATCTTGTCCTAACTAATGCCTTATATAGAAAATAGAAGCTGCATATGCCATATAAACTCTATCCAATTCACGTCCATGTTCTTTGGTCTATACGAAATCCTTTACTAATCCTTTTCTTGTTAAACCAACACATATACATCCAAAGAACATCCATATGAATCAATAACATGTAATCATGGAGCTTAGAAGGCATATATTTTTTCATGTCGTAGAATCATAGCTTAATCATGCATAATTCACGAATATCAATCAGCATGGTTTTCATAATAATCATACATGCATAAATCATCCAAGGATACTCAATAACAAGGAACATATACTTTGTATTAAACATATATATATGTAAAATCATTCATCTTTCGATAAATAAAATCATAATATCAAGTTTTGAAAGGATATAACCCTTACCTCAAGCGTAAAGACCAAAAGAACGGAGAAAGCTATAAACCGAAGCCCCGTTCGGTAAAATCCTCAAGCTCTTATCTCACCGCGTTCCTAATATAGCCAAATCCTCGAATTAATATAGTATAAACCCAACCTAAGTAGCCAAAGCTCATGCCTGAGCTTCTATAGAAGAAAACCAAGGTAAAAGATGATGAATAGCACTTTAGATATGGGTTTGGATGATTTCAAGCTTGAATCTTCGATGGAGGATGAAAGATGCGTAGAAATCTTTCTCTTTCTCTCTCTAGAACCCTCTAGAACTCTTTAGAGGAGTGTGGAAGTGTTTGAGTCGAAGTTGGGTTGAAAAATGACCAAAAATGGCATAAATTTCCCAAAAATTTCCCAAAAATTTGGTGCCGAACCAGTATGCCAAAAACACCATACCAGTCTGTGCTATAACTTTGGGGTTCTCGCGCATTGTTTTTGTTTTGGCCATAACTTTTCGCTCGGAACTCCGATTGAGGCATTCTTTATGTCCACAGAAAGGTATTTCAAAGATCTAAAACTTTTTAAGAGGAAGTTTTCCTAAATTGTGAATATATGTTTCTCAAAAATTCACCGAAGACAGCGCTCTACCAAAGCGCTACTGAATGACCAGAATTTTGCAATGGGCCTACTTTGTGCCTTGTTTTGACCCACGAGAAATATGAATTGGACTTCGGACAAAACACAAAAGTCATAGAATGGCTCAAATACTAGGCACCAACGTGAATAGAATCTTAGTCTGATAAATATCGAAGAAATTATTATAGCTCAAAGATAGCTAGAATTAACAAATCGCGAAGAGCCAAAACTTCTTATTTACGAACCGAAATCGATTCGGATCACCCGAATCACCAAACGATCACTCACATAAGTATAAATAAGCCAGTATAATTCCATTTAATACAAATTAAAGTATGGGGTATTACAAAGTAGGTAAAGTAAGTAGGGTAAATTTACCCTACACGCACAAGCAGCAATGATGATTGGTAGGGCAAAACATTGTTTTGCAAAATAGGTATATCTTAGATTTAAGTTTGGATTTTTCGACACTTTAGTCCCTTGAAGTTTGACCCAATTGTCACTTTCATCCCTAAACTTCATTTTCTGATTTTTCACTCTTTAATGTTTTCATAGCGCTTTAATTTAGTCCTTTGCTCCACTTTTCGTCAATCAAGTGGACGGAGCACGTTATGTTGGATGGGTATTTTGGTCCATTCCACTCCACTTTCCCTCCAAAATTAATGTGTTTGCTCCTTATATTCCCTCTAAGCATTTCCATAAACAAAAATAGAGCAAGAGAGAGAGATCAACAAATGAGAGATAGATCAACATGAGAAAGATAAATGTATTGCTATTGCCGCATACCAACTATTGTGAGGACATCATGGACAGACAACAACCTAGGAAGGAGATTTCGAGCTTGTGAGGTAAGTTAGTTTCATGTACATTAGTTTTTTTAAATTTCTTATGTTATTCATTTGTTTTGGGCTTGAACCTCATCATTTTCATTACTTACAGCAAGGAGTTTGTGGATACTTTAGTTGGGTTAATCCACCAATGTGTAAGAGATCAAAAGAAGTCATACTTGGATTGTTGAGGAAGAAAAACTAGTTTGAAAAGGAATTGATGAAGTACAAAGCAAGGGACAAATTCTTGATTGTTCTACTACTAATTTCATGGTTTTGTATAGCACTATTGTTCATTTCTTACCCCGAAAATGTCTAAATCAAATGTAATGAACAATATTAATTAAGTAATGAAAGTTGTTGGCTTTGGTTATATCATTTCACAGTTCTTTACTACATGCAAATTTGTCACATATATAGTACAATATTACAATACTCCAAAAACAGAGAAAACAAAGGCTTAAAATTAACCAAATCATTGACACATTTCATTAATAATTTACCAAGAAGGATCACAATGGACCATAAAGTTTCACAAGTGATCAAATCACAACAAAAAAGAAAATAGAGACAACATTCATAAGTGATTGAATCACAGTAACAAAAAGGTTTAGAAAAAAAAAATGTTCTTTATGTCTTCTTCTGCTTAGTTAAAGTTGTAAGTGAGACAAACTTCTTGCTTCCATGTAGTATTGGTGGTGCTTGCCGTGTATTTATGGTCCTAACAGATGGACCAGACATGAAGAATGCTAGTTTGATGATATTTAATCCTTGTTGACTCATAAACTAAGGTTCTGTCCTCGTAGCACTGTCACATTGAATGGCTTTTCTTTTACCCTACAAGTAAATACACTTACAGCTACTTCTTCTATTTGAAGTAGATTTGAGTAATTAAAATGAAAGCACTTAAAGCTGCTTTTTTGTTTAGCTATTGTTGTGGTTGACTGGTTGATCCACTTGCTCCAGTTATTTCTCCATCATTTAAGGCATTTTTTGCTCCACCACCTACAACTGCACTTGGTTCACTATTCTTCTTACATCTCTTTTTATTATGGCCTACACTACCACACTTGATGCACCTTAAATTGCCCTAATTCCTTTTGTCCAACTTCTGACCTTTTCCTTTATTTGGGAATTTTTCTCATGTGTCTCCTGCTTCCTTTTGCTTTTTTTTCCTCCCAAGGAGTTCATGGACAATGGGAGGCAAGACTGGAGTGTATGCACTTTAAGCCACATACTAAATCCATTCATTGGATGTATAATTGGACTATATTTTTTTTTGTATGTAACCACCTTATAGCAATTATGAACATAGTCCTCTAGCTCCTCACTTTTGAAATACATAGTAAATATTGCATGTGGACAAGGTATTCCACTCAAGTTCCATTTCCTATAACTGCAAGTTTTTTTATGAAGGTCTGTGCTATACTACTCTCCTTGCATACATTTCACTTGAAACTTCTTCTCACTTGCAAAATTTGCTATACAATTTCTAGCCTCAACCTTGTACTTCTCAATTAATTTTTGAATTTTTAGGCAGATAAGTCCAGTCCATTGACTAGATTTATCTCTATATTGTTGCATCCTCAACATCATATATACTCTTATTTCTTTCTTCCTTGTTCTATATGAAATTGACATATTCACCACATGATCTCTCATCACCGTCTCTCTAAAGTATTTCATTGGAATTTTGGGATTTGTTCTAAATGTATCCATATTTTGTTCAAAAAGCCATCTTGAGTTCACATGAGTGTTTCTAAATTGTCTATTGCATTTATGCTCTTCATTTAAACTCTTGATTTGCATGTTTCCAGACTCACTCATTTTAGAAGCAAAAAAAAGCCATAAACAACCATCCCTGCAAACTACTCTAATCCTACTGGACTCATTCTTCTTGAACATAATTTCCTTACCATGTTTAATAGAGTATGCCTTTACAGTTTCTTTAACCTCCTTGTGATCTTTAAAAATCATCCCCAATTTTAAAACTGGATCAGAAATATCATTTTTGGTATTGAAAACAGGGTAAGTAAGGTTATCACCACCTTCATCATCTGAATCACATAAACTTCACAATTCATCACTATTATTCTCACTATTTTCCTCTATGTTCCCCCCCCCCCAACAGTACTATCAACACCCTTATCATTTTTTTCCCTCCCAACAGCATTATCAACACCTTCATCATTTTCGTCCCTAACCCAAGAGTACTCTTCCTCGTGATCAACATTGGCATCAAACAACAAACCGTCAAGGTCATCATCACTATCAAACTAACTATCATACATGCTTTCACAACCAAAGGATCCACTATCAATTTCAGTTTCGAACCCCCTATTTTCATTTCCATATTCAATAAGCATATGTGAAATAGATTCCTCTAGGCTACTATAGATATGATGTATACATTCCAAGTAGAAGTCCACTTCTTTTTCTTCATTTAAAAGGTGTTTTAGTAAAAGCATTGTCTCGTTATTCTCAATCAATACAAACCTCCCAAGATCGGTACTAAAATAATGATTCATGCCCCACAATACCCTAGTTCTCCTGCCATATTAATCAACTCTAGCAGAGAGATCTTATCAAACTCACAATAATAAAAAAATGTTACTTTCTCCGAGGTGTATTTTTATCGTAAAGAGATTTAAGTTTGGACCTATATATGTAAATAAACATTATATAAGTAGGGAATCACACAATACACATGCATTCAAATACAAGAATCCAAAGAAAAAGTCATTAATCTTATAATGTATAATGTATAATATTTTTATTGTTAGAGTGATATACTAAAAGCCATGATTTTATTATTATTGGTTTTGATATATAGAGTCGGTTTTGCTACTTTAATGAGAATCTTTATGGGCAATGGTTGCATTATATTATTTATTTAAATATTGTGCATTTGTGTGTCTTTTATTCCATATAATAGATGATTTGGTGTGTAGAGTATAGCTTACACACAGAGGATCATATCATCGGTTCTTGTGGAATATAAGTTCATTGATTCACGGTCTTAGATGGAATTGGACAACCATCAGTAGGATTGTAGCATAAGTTTTAGTAGTTTATCTTGACTACAAGAAACGGTACAGTTTTAACTCGTTGTGCTAGTACACTTTGTGTGTATTGAATAGGATCAATTTGGGTTAATTGTTTTTATACTGATTATATAAAACAATTTAAAATCCCATGTGTAGGTCGGATTTCAACCCTAGAGGGGGGTGAATAGGGTTTAAAAGGTTTAATGCGGAATTAAAAACTTTTCTAACAATGTTTAAGTAAAACAAATTTATTAAACAAATTTATCAAGGAATGCAAGCAATAAACAAACAAACAATCTCAAAGCAATTAATAATGTAGCAAGTAAATAAAGAGATTGAGTAAGAAAGATTGAACCGATTTGAAGTCCAAGGCTTTTTGTCCACACGGTTTTGGTTTACCAAACCATAATCCGCGCTCGGTTAGTTCCCCGAGAATTTCTACTAAACTCAATCTCTTTCCGGGTGAAGATCAAACCACTACAAGTGTATCCTCTCACACACTCTTTACAAATATTGCTAAACCACAATATTCACACAATAAACTCTCTCTTGCTAACCTTGTGAGATTTACTTCTCACAATTTCTAAACAAGAATTTACCTTCTTGTTTTTCCTATGAGATTTACCTCTCACAATTTAATACAAATTGTTTGGTGACTCACACCAATGAATAACAACTCTCAAGTGTTTGAAGAATACAATTTAAGCTCACACTAGAGTTATCAAGATTGATCAATAAGTTTAAGCTCAAATATGATGAATATGATCAATGTATTAGCTTAAATACTTGAATAATGATGATATATGAAAAATGAGTTTGTATGATCATTCAAGTGTGGAAAAACATGTCTAAGACCTCATATATATAGCTTGCAAAAGGATATGGCCGTTTGAAGTGGTTACAAGAAGTTATGGGACAAAACTAGACATTTACCAACTCTCCAACAGCTAAATTTTGTAATGTAGTCGACTCACCCATGTACCATGTAGTCGACTACATGGTGTAGTCGACTCACCAATTAATTATGTAGTCGACTACATGCTTCTGCCCACCCATGAACACTCAAACCTAAAATCAACCGAAAGCTTGGGGAGTGTTCTAGAGGTTATTCTAAGCATGTTGGAGTTGGTTATGAGCATTAAAACAACCGGATAGATTATATAAGATTTTTACAAGAAACCCGGTTTCTGAGAAATAGCTTTGCAAATGAGGTTCAATTCAAACTTTGATTTAAAAAGTAGTTTGAATGCAATGAATGATATAAGATCATGTTTAAGCTTGGTTTGTGATCAATGATAATAACTTTACATAAAGATAAACACTCACTCATGAAACAAGTTTACCATTCTTCAAAGTGATTGAGCTAGTTTCTTTAATCTCTACTTGAATTCTTGTCTTGAAGCTTTTGATCCTTGTTCTTATGTGCTTCATGAAATGCATTGATGAGATTGATCTTCTTTGACTCCTTGTCCAATGCTTTGTTGACTTGATCAAATATTGGTAGAATGATCCTTGTCAAACTTCCTTTGAGCAATCATGCTATTCTTGATTTTCCAAATAAGAAAGCTACAATCTTAAATCAAGAACATGTTAAATTACACATGATTGATTTATTGTTATTATCAAAATAAGATTAAGACCTACAAGGTCAACACCATGGTTATTATGATTACTTATGCTCTTAATCTTGAAATAATTAATAGACATATATATGTAGTGTTTGTTGTTTTGACTCATTAAGAGTGAGATTCATTTATGGATCAATAATCTTCGTGAATTGGATGGCGACACTATATGTATGATGAATATTAATTATTGACGGAATCCTCGTCCCAGTATAGGGATTGATGATAACCCCTTGAGAAGCTTATAAGTTTTGATCATATCAAACCCTGCAGGTGGATTATGTTAATCCGACATGTCAAATGAGTTAAGTGGTATGCTCAAGAATTAATAAGTCATTTAAATATAATTGTCAGTAATTTAATTTTAAATGACGGTTATCTGAAATCTTAATGTGGGGAGAATAATAAGTATTTAATAACAAGAAGCTCGAAATATAATTTTGAGATAAGGACGGGAGTGCAATTATAATTCTTTAGTGGTGTGAATTATAATTTATGGAAGGAATCAATTCTTAATCAAATTAGGATTCCAATTTTCTATAGTAAGTCCAAACACTTATTTCTCCTAAGGGTCCCTATCGTAGCCTTACATATATGCCAGCCTTGCCTCTTCTCTCGACACAATAATTCTCACAAATTTAGGGTTTGTGCCGTAGAGAGTAGAGAATGAGATTTTGGTGATACCACAGTCCACACTAGGTACAAGATTGCACGGCGAAAGGAATACAATAGAAGATCTTGAGGTTCTATTGAGCCTGTGTTCTCGATTCGTCTCCACCAACTCCTGTTCGTGCTGAGACGAGATCAAACCAGAGAGATCTCGAAGGTAAAATCCAATTCCGTACTAGGGTTTTACATAAAAAAATTTATTCGGTCTATACGCAATATTAAATGATTCTGGGACATAGTTTCCATCAATTATCCCAAACCTTATAAAGATAAGAAAACATAAATGCACAACAATATGAAAGGAAAAATAGTTAACTTATTACCATACAATGGAGTACCATAATCTTTTGCTCATTCACCCCTCAAAACCCAACTCATTGTCTTAATCAAATATAGAATCTCATTTTAAACTGTTCGAAAGCTCAAATCTCACTATGGAATCTCATGCATTGTTGCTTTTCGATCATTTTAGTGATTTATGGGTTAGGGCATTTTGCTAACGTACTCTTTAAAGGGATTCGATGGACCAAAATACCCGTCAAAACATTGGGGTGTGGAAAATAGTAAAATGAAGTTTAGTGACGAAAGTGACAATTAGGTCAAAGTTCAAAGGACTAAAGTGTTGAAAACTCTTAAGTTTGGCTAAATTCCTTACCATGCACATTTCTAATGTGCCTATGGGATGAGACTCACTTCAAAAACGTGTGGGAGGGTTTAAACTCATTTTGTGTTTTGATTGGGAGAGTTTTTCTCTCTTAATCTCTCATGCCTTTTTTTTTTACTTTGATCACAATCACATAATAAATTATTATATCTATCTTTTATCATTCCACTACCATACTACTATTTTAACATATGAGTAAGTAGGGTATATTTCCCCTACTTACTGTACCATTAAGTTTGTAATTGTAGATGCTCTAACAAATATTATTTAAGAAATTATTAAGTATTTTAATTCTTATTGGTTAGAGTTTATGAGAATAACATGCATCATCAAATTATTTATAAATATTCTCATTAAGAGGAGTAAAAATTATCTACTCAAGATTTGAACGTCATACTCTTTTTCCTTTAATGATATTTTGCCCCACTAGGTTTTCGTAGTAAAGGTTTTAATGAGGTAGTTATTGTGCATCTTATGCCAGTTCAATTATTCAGGAGAATGTTGTATTCTTTTTCCTTCGCTTTGATTTTTTCCGTAGGATGTTTTGATGGGGTTGTTGGAGGTAAATCCACAATTGCGCTCCTCTCCATGGTGAATCTGGAGGGTATATCCGGTGTGCAGGTTATCTAATGCCATGGCGCTCTAATGGTCGTTGGGTACAAGGAAATAAAATTGCGCCTTTGCTAACAGCTATAGCTTTTGGTGCAGTGGTAAGCACTTGATCCTACAATTGGTATCAGAGGTTGTACTCTTGTTTTGATTTTACAATCTTCAAGTTTATGATCATGTCTATTTATCAAAGAACTGGAATTAATGAAGGTTCTTCCACCACTAGACCACCTCTATTTGATGGCAAAAATTATAGTTATTGGAAAAATAGAATGTGTACATTTTTACAAGCTAATGATTTTGAACAATGGAATGTTACACTTATTGGACCTTATGAAATTACAAAAACCGACGAAATGGGAAATGTTATTCCCAAGTCTATATCCGAATACAATAAGCATGATATTAGAAAAATTCAATTCAATGCTAAAGCTTTAAATTCATTACATTGTGCTTTGACTATGGATGAATACAACAAAATCTCTAGTTGCAAAACGGCAAAAGAGATTTAGGATAAGCTTGAGGTTACCTATGAAGGAACCTCACAAGTGAAGGAGGACAATATTAATATTCTTGTCCATGATTATGAATTGTTTAAAATGGAGCCTAACGAATCACTTGTTTCCATGTATAATCGATTTTCTATTCTCACTAACGCTTTGGACCTTCTTGGCAAGGTTTACTCTAATGAAGAGAAAATTCGAAAAATTCTTAGGATTCTTCCAACGAAATGGAGACCTAAGGTGACGGCAATTCAAGAAGCTAAGAATCTCAAAACTCTTAGCATGGATGAGCTCTTGGGTTCTCTTAAAACCCATGAGAAGGAGTTGCAAAGAGAAGAAAGAGGAGAAAAAGTAAATCCAATGACAATATGGTATCATAGCTCAACTAAAAGAGATGGAGACATGGCACTTCTCTCTAGGAAATTTGAGAAATTCCTAGCAAAGAAGAAGTACTCGCAAGGGAAGATCGACAACAATCCCTCATCCTCAAATAATGATAGATCAACTCATCCTAAAGTTGATAATGAGGAAAGGAAGTGCTTTTATTGTCAAAAATCGGGACATTACAAATCAAATTGTTCGGTTAGAAAAGAGGAGAAAAGAGAGAAGAAAGCAAAGAGGGAAGAGCTATACAAAAGATTAAAAGATGCTCTCAAAGGGCATACAAGTGAATCGGATGAAGACGAATCCGATATCGAGTCGAGCGATGAGGAGGTGGCACACCTTTGCCTTATGGCAAAAGATGGAGAGGCATACACACCTTGGCCTCATAGATGAAGCACTCTTGGAGTTACCATTTTCTCTCCGTGACCTTGATCCCTTTTTGATGTTGCCACAGGGGGAGAAAATGTGTGTTGGTGACAATTAATGTTGGTAAGACCATTAATTGTTTTATGTCTTTAACATTGACAATTGTTTTCTTTTGAAAACCTTATTTGAGATCAAAATTGTTTTATTAATTTTTAAAACTATCTCAAATATTTGCAATGTTTTTAATAATCTTTTATTTTATCTATGCATAAATTGAGGGGGAGCATATTTCAATTATTCATATGCTATTTATGCTTATTATTGAAAACACACATTAATTTATTGTCATCATCAAAAAGGGGGAGATTGTTGACCTTGAAGGTCTTAATCTTATTTTAATAATAACAATAAATTAATCATGTGTAATTTAACATGTTCTTGATATAAGATTATAGATTTCTTATTTGGAAAATCAAGAATAGTATGATTGCTCAAAGGAAGTTTGACAAGGATCATTCAATCAATATCCGATCAAGTCAACGAAGCATTCGACTAAAACCGATCTACCCGAATTCAGATCATTCTTCTACAAGCGTTGGACAAGACAAGAAGATCAATCTCATCACCCACAAACTAGCAATACAAATCCATGAAGCACAAAGATCAAGAATCATATGCAAAAGCTTCAAGGGAAAAGCTTCAAGTGAAGTATCAATTTGAAGAAACAAATCGAAGCATTCGAAGACTCATATATTCGGTAATTGAGTGTTTGCTTAGGATTAATGTAAAGTTTCTTAATTGATTGATTATATAGCTCAAACATATTCTTGCATCTTTTAAAGATTGATTTAAACTAGCTTGAAATTGAATTTATTTGAAAAACATCATTTTACAAAAATCGAGTTTCAAAATAAATTCATATTAATTTTAAATGATCATATTTTAAGCTATAATAAAAATGGGTATCTTAGAAACATATATTTGAGGTTCAAAAATCATTAGAATTTTATTTGGAACTAAATTATTAAATTGGAAAAATATTTTTATTTTTCGTTTAAAATTCGCTCAATTTTTGCCCAGTTTTGATCTAACGGTAAAATGGAGGCCTTCCCGAATTCCGATCATTTTGAAATTTTTACAGTAGTTAGACAACATCTCCTGAAAATTTTGACTAAAATTTGAGCATTATCCAACGGTCTAATTGGGAGAAATTAACAAAACAAATTTGAATGTTTTTGTCAAAACTAGTCGTTGGAACTTTGACAAATGAGCAATTTTGACCCATTAATTAATTAATCCACTACAAACGGCTATATCTATTTTGGGACTATATATTGGACCTCCTAGACACATTTTGACAAGCTTGAACACTTCTACAAAATATTTTGCATCTATCCAAAGTCAAGCTATTTTATTGATCATTCATATTCATCATTTGAGCTATCTTTTTGATCAATCAAGCAAACTCTAGTGTAAGCTTCATATTGTATCTTATACACACTTAGATAGAGTTGTTAATTGGTGTGAGTCACCAAACAATTGTATTAGACAATTTATGAGAGGTAAATCTCATAAGATAGACAAGAAGGTAAATTCTTGTTGAGTGAAATTGTGAGAGGTAAATCTCATAGTTAGCAAGAGGGATTCTTGTGGGAATATTGTGGTCAAGCAATATTTGTAAAGAGTGTAGTGAGAAGAATTACACTTGTAAAGGTTTGATCTTCACCCGGAAGGAGATCGGTTTTAGTGGAAGTTCTCGGGGAACTAACCGAGCGCGGAGTAGGGGAACAAGCCGAACCGTGTGGACAAAAAATCTTCGACTTCGATCGGTTCAATCTTTCTAAACTCAAGCTCTATTTTTATTGCTATATTATTGCTTGTATTTTGAGATTGTTTATTTGCTTCTCTTGAGATTGATTACTTGAAATTTATTATTATCTTGATATTATTGCTTAGCTAAGTTGCTTTGCTTAAATATTTTTAAAAACGTTTTAATTCCGCATTTAGTTTTTAAAAACCCTATTCACCCCCCCCCCTCTAGGGTATTTTCCGACCTACAGGGGCCACTGTCATTGAATGGTTGTATAATGGACTTCCAAAGGGAGTGTTTTAAAATAATGACATGTTGATATCTATATGTAATGTTTAAAGATATAACTTGTTCCACATTGATCTTGTGGTATGCATGAGAATATTATCTTATAATATATATATAGTGTAACTTATCTCATCAATTTTGTTAATAA
This sequence comes from Lonicera japonica, assembly GCA_021464415.1. Classification (NCBI taxonomy): domain Eukaryota; kingdom Viridiplantae; phylum Streptophyta; class Magnoliopsida; order Dipsacales; family Caprifoliaceae; genus Lonicera; species Lonicera japonica. The sequence goes on from CM038470.1 coordinate 46,851,888, forward strand.
ACACGTATGTTACCTCGTACTATAAATCGAGCTGACCACTCCCAATGTTTTACACACTGTTGAGTAAGAACATCTCCATTATTCTCTCTATACCTATTTTTATTTTAACAAAAATAGTAAAATTGAAATTTATATTGAAATGTTCATATAAATTAAAGATAACTGAAAGTTCATATATGTTCAATTCTTTTATATACAAATTACCTAGCTGAAATTGTTTTGATTAATGATTAAACTAGTATTCTTTGATTAAAAGATGTTTTACTTATAAATTTTAAAGATTATTTTAGGGGACATTTTACATTTTATTTTTTTTGGATTCAAAATAGGTTAAGAGGCCAAACTTATATATAAGCGTCCATATTTACAATAGTAATTACATTATAAGCCGTGAATATCATTAAATCACAACAGCCCTGTGTGAACACCCCAATCCACGACTCTCGTGTGAATACTGGTTTCCTCATAAAACGGGCATACTGCATTTAATCCTAAGTCATCATGCATATAGAAGACTGATAGGAAAGACTACTATTCCGGACCCGTTAGGAGTCTCATACGACCATTGTTGCCTCTTCGCTTACTAGGACGGGGATCAACCTATTAAAAATTGAGTTTTTTAGACATTTTTGTGCTTTTTTGGTGTGCCTGCCGCAACCCCAACCACACGTACGAACCGTACGGCTGGCTCCTAGCCGCAGCTCCCAACCGTACGGTTGGCGTACGGTTGGCTCCTAGTCGCAGCTCCCAACCGTATGGTTGGCGTACGGTTGGCTCCTAGTCGCAGCCCCCAACTGTATGCCCTAGCCGCACCCCCTGTGGCTGGCTTCTTTTGGAGCATTTTTGGCGGAATTTTCCCTATAAATAGGACCATTGGGCTCTCATTTGGGGGCATCAACACTCAATAGAGTTTTTAGTAAGGGAAAGTTCTGTCAAAATCATTAGAGAGTCTTTTCTTTTAGAAAAATTCTAGTGAGAGAGAGTTAGAGAGAGAAGGTTAGTGAGAGAAGGTTTTAGAAAGAGAAAGTCTAGAGAGAGAAAGTTCTAGCGAGAGAAGGAAACAAGCAAAGCAATCAAGGCAAGGTTCTCCTTTCTTCTTCAAGCGCATCATGTACATTTCTCTACAACTCTCCCGAATTTCAATTCTGTATTTAAATTCATTTTTAATACAGAAAATTAGATAACTTGCAAAGAAGTTAATTGTTTCCAAAACTAGTCTTTTCTAAGTTTTACAAGAAAAACTAAAAATCTGTTTTGACACGTTTTCAAAACAAAACAAAAATACAAAAACAGTTTCCAAATAAATGGAACTACGAGACTCTGATTTCATTCTACGAATGAATACGTAGGAGCTCGCAAAGCTCGAGTCTGATTTCAAAAAAAATACTGTTTTAAACTGAACTTATCCGGAAAGGACTATTCTGAAAACTATACAAACTACTTGCAAGATATCTAAAATAGGAATTAAATACATGATCCACTAAGAGACCGAAAGGGCGGATTGGGTGCCTAACACCTTCCCAATTTGTAACGTAGTTCCCGAACCCTAACAAGGTTTATTTTAAACTCTGGTTTCAAACGTATGAAAGAGAGCTCGTTTTCGAATTATCCTACGTACGATCTTTTGTTTGTTTTCTTGTAAAACAAACTAACAACTCTACAAAACACATTTTCCTTTAAAACTAAGAGAAACTGAGAACGAGGATTCTCCTCTCGGGAGTCGAGGGTCTGGACTCTCACACCCTGGTTCAACACAAAGAACATGACTTAACTAATTAGCAAAGTCCACACATGAATTATATGCACACGGAACATAGTTTACACTAGAGCTCTATATTATACTATGGAGCTGAGTCTTTTACATTTTATAAGCAGAGAAAAATAAGGATGAACTTCATCCGTGAAGCCATAAACAAGGTTGACATATTGCGAGGAGTCTATTTCTATAATGATTTTGCTGGAATTCTGACTTCTCAAAACATTGAAACCTCTTTGAAAACTGTGAGTTTCGCATCTAGGCATTTGTAAAGTTGCAATAAACAGTAAAGCCCTATATCCAATTATCATTTTCGTCTTTGAGCACCCCCCCCCCCTCGGTAAGTACTTTTACCATATTTTTTACTCCCATCAACATTCAATTTAAAATACCTTAAAGGAGGCTTGTAAGAACTTTAATCTTAAATCTTATAAGTTTTAAGCATCCTAATCACGTCTAGTTCTTAAGAAATTACCTTTAGAAAGTGTACCTGAATCCATGATGTTATAGAGTGAGAAAGCTTAATTTGTTTTATGGCCTTCCAAAGTCTGAAACCCGGAGTACTCAATAAGTTCTCTCTCTTAAAATAAGGAAGAGGAGTAGAGCGCATAATGATTTAATTTAGGGATCATAACCTTAGGGGTCTTTATATACTAGCTCAAACAAAATCTTGTCAATCATAATATGACTAGTATTAAGTCTCTACATATTGCAAAGTCCATACCCATTAAGCGCGCTAAATAGCCCATAATATAATTGATTAATATGTAAGCCAATATATCAATTTCTTACAATCTCCCACTTGGGCTACACATGAAAACGTATAATATTACAAATCCTGAAGTGCACACTGAAAAGCTAACATAACTTTAAAAAAAATTGATACATTCATACGGTAGTTTGGAATCATAGTGGCCTTCATTATACTCATATTCGTAGCTAAACCCATCCATGGTCACCATAGTAACACATTTAATAAGATAAATCAAGTATAAATGTGTAACATGAAAATTACATGCAAGTTCCATCAATCATGCTAATTTCCAACTGGTCATACTTTAATGAGATCGACTTTAACCCTTCCAAACTTTATGTTAAACCATAATGGAAGATAAAACATTCAGAGTCAAAACAAAAAGAAACCATCTTTTTTATTTTGTAAAAAATAATGTCTAAACAAAAGCCTCCAAAATACGAATTCATATTAAAGTAGCACATTATCAAATAACATAACACCCATATGAGTAATGTGCTCATGAAACACTTTGGGCGTTAAACTTTTGGTGAGTGGAGCCGCAATCATGTAATTTGTCCCTATATGATCTACAGACACTTGATGACTTTGAACTATCTCTTTAATAACTAAGAACGGAATGCCTATGTGCTTTGACTTCAAAGAACTCCTATTACTGTTGGAATAAAGTGCTGTCAAATTATTGTTGCAATATATCTTCAGGGTCTTTTGATATTATCCACAATCCGCAACCCAGTGACAAAATTTCGTAACCATATTCTATAAGTTGATGCCTCATAATAAGCGATGAACTCAGTTGCCATGGTGGATGGAGCTACTAGCATTTGCTTAACATGTTTCCAAGATATAGCACCTCCAGCTAGTAAAAAATATAGCCCGATGTGAATCTCTTACTTTATTGGCATCTTGCCATGGTGGATGGAGCTACGTAAGCATGCGATCTTTTGTTCTCTATAGGTATCACATAACCCTCTATGTTGCTTTCCAATGATCCACATTATGATTACTTAAATATTTTCCCAATGTTCCTACTATGAACGTTAAATCCAGACACATACATACTTGAGCATACATAAGACTCCCCACAGCGGATGCATAAGGAATCTTTTATATTTCTTTTTTTTTTCAATCTCATTCTTGGGGCATTGGCTGAGACTAAACATGTCTTCTTTAACTATAAGAGTATCTCTTGGATGACAATCCTTCATGCTAAACCTGGTAAGCGCTCTCTATGTATTTGTATTTCCAATACAAAAGAGGTATCGCCAAGATATTTCATCTTAAAATTTTTAGTTAAAAATCTTTTGGTTTCGTGCAATAAGCCTATATCGCTTCTAGCAAGTAATATATCATCAGTATATAATAGCAAGAAAATAATCTTGCTCCCATTGAACTTGCGGTATTCACAGTCATCGACTAGATTTACCTCAAACCAAACGAGATAATTACTCGATGAAACTTGTGATACCATTGATGGGATGTTTAGTTGAGGCCATAGATGGATTTCTTTAATTTGTATACCATATTCTTTGAGTTGCCTATTTCAAAATTTTCTAGTTGCACCATATATATTCTCCCATCAATATCCAGCTTCAAATTAAAATGAGCTACAAGTGCCATTATAATCCTAAAAAAGTCTTTTGATGAAACCATAGATAAAGTCTCTTTATAATCAATGCCTTCCTTCTGAATGAAACTCTTAGCAACCATACATTCCTTATATATCTCAATATCACTTTCAAACCCCTCTTGGTCTTAAATATCCATTTGCAACCAATGGGTTTCGCACTTTCAGGCAATTCAACAAGATTCAATGAGTTATTCGCTTTCATGGATTTTATCTCATCATTGATAGCATCAATAAAGTTTTGAGAATCATACTTTGTTTGGCTTGTTAGAAGTTGATTGGATCATCTTCCGCTACTTCTATATCAAACTTATGTTCTTGGAGAAATACTATAGATCGATATCCTTATGAATTGGCTTTAAGACTCCTGAAATCCTGTTGGCACCTAATTTGTTTTTGTTTGTCTGTTTTCATTTGATACACTCAACACAGACTTTGAAATATGGTAGATTGAGGGTATCAAGAATCCTTTATGACACATATTTAAATTCTCTGTTTAGAGATATGTCCTAATCGTTTGTGCCATAACATGGAAGAATTCTCATAAGTTAATTTGCACGTTGTACCAAGGAGAAGTGGTTTACAAAGAATCATGGCGTGAGACAATTATATCCAACATATATAAATTATCAATCAAAAAATTAATAGTAACTGAATCTTAAAAAATACTAACTTTATTATTTATAAATGAATAAGAATAATCAAATTTGTCCAAAATAAAAATAAAATCTACATTTCGTCTAAATGACATTACTATATAAGTCTATTCCAAATTCAAAAAATAACCAATCAATCTTTAATGATAATCTAAAAGTCCCTTGATGTCAACCGCAATTGCAACCGCAACCGCAACTTTCTTACCGTTGCCCCACATAGATGAATCTTTCAACATAAATTGGCTTTTGGCTCCTTAGGCATCCCTGTATAGACATACTTACATGAGTAGTAGCATCGGAATCTACCCACCAAGTAAGACTAGATACAAAAGATAACAAACAAAAGTGAGAATTTTACCCTTCTTTGCAAGCCAAGCAGCGTAGTTGGAACAATTTCTTTTTTCCGTGTTCACCATTTTTACAAAAGTAGCAGGCAAATTCCTCATGATGTTTCTTTTGCAATTTCTTTGACATTGTTCCAATTGCAACTTTTTGACTATTGTCCTTTTTCCTCTTTTTATCATTTAAGGTTGTTGCCAGACAAGCACTTTTGTCTTTTTTCGCTTAATCTTCTCTTCTTCTTGGCACAGTGAGATATGAGCTCATTGAGAGTTCATTTATCCTTTTGAGTATTATAACTTATTGCAAACTGACTTTATTATGCAGAAAGAGATATAAGAACCATATACACGAGCAAGTCATCAGATATCCCTAACTTTAGTGCATTTAGCTTAGAAGCGATGTTATACATTTCCATAATATACTCCCTTATGTTCCCTTTTCCTTTGTACCTCATTGAATTAAGCTTAGCCAAAAAGGTTGCTTATTTCAGCCTTTTCGTTTTTAGTAAAATGTTGTTCAATCTCCTTAAGGAACGTGACATCATCTTTTTCATTGAACATAGAGCCCCTGAATGTTTCCGAAAATGAATGTTTCATGATCATAACAGACATGCAATTAGAGCAATCCCATTTTTCAAGGTACCGTTTTTTCGTACTGGTACTTTCCACAGTTAACTTAGGAGGTCGCTTTTTTCTTAGGGCAAGGTCTAGATCCATACAACCAAGAACAATTAAAACGTTCTTTTTTCATTGCTTGAAGTTTGTGCTGTTAAGCACATAAATTGAATTGATGTTGGCAGAAATAGTAGAAGCAGAAGCAATTGAATATATAGAACAAGATAACAAGTTTACAATTAATATGCATATAACAAACCTAATAACAATGTATATATGCAAGTCATAATTATCCAAATTATCAATGGTAGGTCATCATCACAAGACACCTAGCACAACATGCTTTGATGTTTTAATCTTTGGACATAAATATCAACTTGCACTCGGTCATCTCCATGTAATAATCAAATATATATGGCAATCTTGTTAGATCATAGGACTTTTTTTTAGGCCATCTTTCGTCTAGTATTTTCTATTATCGGTTTACATTGAAAAACTTAGCATCTTCTGCCATATATATATATAAGGTAAATATATATTAAATATTTGCATATTTGTTTTATTGTAAACTTTTAGAATTCATGGTGTGTCATAGTAAGCGAAGTGGCAACATTTGTGCTAGGTTTCTAACGCGCTGGAAAATCAACTTGTTTTATTTCTGTTGTTCTGTCCACGTTTTATTTGAATAAACTTATTGCCAAGTTATAAATAGTCTACCATCTTCAAAATAAAAGGATAAAACCATTTGCAAAACCAGAAGAATTATTATTTGTATAAATAATAAATACACGCATCTTGATATCCCAAGATAAATAAATCTACACGATAGAGGTTACTTTGACAACTTATTATTTAAATTCATCTATTTTGTAATATCAAACAATTTATGCTTTGCATCTTTATGATCTAATCAAATCAAATCGCTTGTATTGATGAGATTCGCAAAGCACAAACTTTATTTTTCCTCACTTTGATGCATACTACAATTTTGGATTTTAACAAATTAGTCTTGATATGATACAAACTCGTAATCATAATAGCTACCAAAATAAAATTCTTTAATCTTAACCAACAAAACTTATAAGATTAAAAGACATTATCTAAATAATTTAAATTTACCAAAGTAAATTAAATCCTTGAATTCTTTAAACCTTAGTGCATGATGACCTCATATAAGGTCAATAAAATCAAAGAAAGCTCTTTTTCTTTCTAATGCAGCTTTCTTTTTACTAATAAGTTTAAAACCTTAAATTATTATTTTTTTTGTTGTTTTTTGCCGTAGTCAATAAAAAAAAAGAAGAGAACCCCTTTATTTTATTTATTTATTCTTTCTCTTTCTTTTTCCTTTCTACCATTGTCACATCAAAAAAGTGTTTGTCTTTTTTTTGTGTGTCATTTTTGCCCCATGGTCAAATCAATCGTAACTTTTTTTTATTTAATCAAAGATGTGACATACGTACGGCTACTTTAATTCTTTAAGAAATCTAATATATATATATATATAAGCGATCTCTTAATTATAGGCATGAATAAATTCCTCTAATACTACTTGTAGGAACTTTAATCTTAATCACGTCTAGTTCTTAAGAGATTGACCTTTAGGAAGCATACCTCAATTCGTACTGCATGTTGTAGAGTGCAGAAGCTTAATTAGATTTGTGGCCTTCCAACGTCTGAATCTTGGAGTGCTCAATGAGTTCTCTTTCTAAGATGGGGAAGAGGAGTATAGCGTATAATGATTTGACTTTAGCTCAAATAGAATCCCATCAATCCTAATATTACTAGTATTAGGTTTCTATACATTGCAAAGCCCATGCCTATTAGACGCGCTAAATAGCCCATAATATAATTGATTAATGTGTAAGCCCAAATATAAATTTCCAACTGTTTGAACTATCTGCCATTAGTAAGACATTTTAAAAAAACTTAGCTTGTCCTCTTTTATGGACATATCAATAGCAAGACAAAGGCTTATCAAATAACTTTATAAGGAAATAATTTAATCTCTTCTTTCCTTGCTTTCTGTATATTCCATATGCTAGAAATAAACATGGTAAACTAATAAAGCAACACCAATTTTTTCTTGTCCTCAATATTGTCTTTTGTCCACTAGTCAATTTGGAGGCTAAAGAACCAAACATTCTTGCAACTAGGTAGGAATGAGTCCCAAACTTCCTTTGATTTGGTATAGTCCCTAAGCACGTGGGTAATTGTTTCAGCATCTGTCCCACATCTGGTATACAAGTCCGATTAAGCCAAACCAATATTATTTCTACACACATTGGTATGAAGATAGCCATGCATGATAAGCCAAAATAAAAAAATCTCAGCTTTTGAGGAAAGTCAAGCTTCTAGTTCCATTTCTAATTTATAAAGCAGGAATTTTTTGTGTCATTATTGAGGAACTCAAACAAAGATTTAGTCGTAATAATCACCTATTTGTTTCTTTTTTTTCCAAACACTTTTGTCTTTTGCATTTTCCCTATATGTATATGCTTCTCCATTATTTTCCTCTCCACTTCTTTAGGCATAATCATTCTTATTCTACTCAAATGCCATATACCATTCTCTAATATTATGTTATTCATATTTCACAAAATTTTATGAGGGTGAATATCCTCAACGAGCAAACATAGAGGGTCATGTTCTACCGAAATATTAAACCAAATTGAGATTTCCTCCCCGTTCCCTAAGTCCAAACCATATCATTCTTTCACCATATTCATTCTACATATATATCACACCCTTCTAAGTGCCTAAATCGGAGTTATTTGTTATGCACTCCATCATATCTTCCTGCTTCACATATTTTCCTCTCAAAACACGAGCCCACATATTCTCAGCTCCATATATAAACCATTTCCCCCAGGCCCAATATTTACAAGCTGAGCAATATTGGCTAGTCTAGCCTCCTTAATGCCTAGACCCTCTTCCTTATTTGGTTTAGTCACCGTTTCCCATTTCAGAGTATGGAGTTTCCTTCTATCAGCCGTCATGCCCTATAGGAAATTCCTATAAAGTCTATTAAGGGCATCATAAGTGGTTTGGGGTTGCTAAGCTAATTGCACAATATAAGATGGAATCCCCACTATAACTGATTGAATCATAGTACATCTGCCTACTGAAATTAGGTTATTTGCCTTCTAGCCCATGAGTCTCTGTTGCACTTTTTCCACCACTGATTAAAAAGTTCTTTCAGTAACCCTTTTATTTAGAAGAGGGGCTCCTATGTATTTTCCCAAATTTTCAGTGAACATAATCTCCATAATGCACTGAATATTTTCCTGGAACTCCCTGGTAATCCCTGGCCCTATAAAAACTATTAACTTCTCAACTTTGTTTTTCTCGAAAGAAAGCAGAATTTGGATACAACCTTAGTAAAAATATGAGCTTGGCTAAGATTAGCCTTAGAAAAAAGTAAAAAGTCGTCTACAAATAGGAGGTGGGGGATTTTTGGACCTCTTCGACAAACTTCAAACAACTTCCAATTGTTCTTATTCACCATTTCATTAATAAGCATAGATAAACGCTCAAAGCATAACACAAACAAAAAGGGGAAAGGGCCCCCCTAGTCTCAGGCCACGTGTTGGAAGTAAAGGAGTCATTCTTTCACCATTCCACAAGATCGACAACTTTTAAGTGGAGATACAAGACCAAGTAATTTTAACATTTGTCACTGGGAAGTTGAACAAATTTAAAGTATTGAGAAGAAAATGGCATTCCACTTTTTTCATAAGCTTTTTCAAGATACAATTTTATCATAAAACCTCCATTCTTTGCCTTCAATTTCTTTATACCATGAATAAGTTCTTAAGAAATTATAATGTTTATGTGGCTTGCCTTCCTGGGACAAAACTCACTTGCAGAGGGTTTATCAACTGATACGACCTATGGTGACAATCGCACGAAACCCGTAAACACAACGAATTAGCTGTGTGAACCTCGACACAGATACACACGAAAATCGTAGCAAATTAAGAACCTGGACCATTTCTACAATCAGATTATGATGGAAATCAATGACGCCATAACCAGGTGCGGAATACCGATTAATAAGTCGAATGAACGCCACGGACAAACCGATAAGTTCAAGTAGTTCGTGAAGAACCCAAGATGATTAATATCATTCAATATTATTATGAATAATGTCTTAGTAATAAAAATAATACAATGATCCCCCTTTAAATAGGGTGTAGAAAATACTAATCCAAATAGAATAAGAAAAAATACTAATCTAAACACAATAAGGAAATTACTAATCTAAATCCTAATTGACTAAGGAAAACATTCCTAATTGAATAATGAAAATATTCCTAATTGAATAAATAAATAGTAAATAATTCTTGTAATTAAAATTACTTAAAACAAAGCTTCAAATTTATTCTAATGGCCCTACACAAGTTGATTTGAGCCAAAGTAGCCTTGTCCGCATCATTCCCCTCCTCTTAAAAAGGATTTGTCCTCAAATTCGTGTTATGTTGTACACAAATCGCACACTTTTCGACAAAACTTAATCCTTGAATGACTATTCGAAACTTGATATCTTCCATGCCAATAGAACAAGTACTTCAAACATTTACGATGCTTGAAATTCCTTGCCTCTAGAAACTCATCTAACTTCTTGCCATGTGAAAATTTAATACTCCCCAATTTGTTGAAGAAATTGGCTAGCTGGTAATTTAGATAAGTATTAAAATTATCTACGCCAATAAAATCAATGTGTTCAATTTTAACGATCTTCCAATCCAAGCTTTCAACTTGATCCCCTTTTCCTTTCTTGATGATGACATCGCTCGTGTTAATAGCTATCTTTAGAATTTCATGCATGATGTTTTGTACTTAAACGATATCTTCACGCTGTAGTTTTTCATCTTCTTTCACTTACACACTTGGAACTATAATTGCGTCCAACGATTCGCATTATACATCAATTTTTTCATCTTCCAATGGTGGCTTAGAATTAGATTAACGTTCATTCTCCGATAGTAGCTTAGATATGGCCACTTTCTCCTCCTCTTTACATTGATTTGATTCGCAAGAGGATCCATTCGAACTTGACTTTACGCTGCTCAACATATTGAATTCAAGTAAGCCTCCATCATCTTCTCCAATTTACGCCAATCTTCGGGATCTTTCAAAAGAGTATTCTTCTTGATACTACACATATTGTTATTATCCCAAACTCTACCTTCTTTAAATCTACCATCATGTCTCCTATTAGCAATTCCCGGATCCCAATCATCTTCAACCCTATTTTTTCTAGGTTTAATTCTCTTTCTTCCATTAGGATTATTATGTGATAGCTTGACTTGTCTCTTCTCAACTTGATCTAGACTTTTACAAACTTTCTCCAACCTGTCATGAAGTGGATCAAACTCCTCTCTAAAAACCTTGCGCGCCTCAGTTACGAAAGCCTCGGTAAACAAATTAGAACCATCCATAACTAAAACTAGCAAATCACACTTTTTTTTCTTTTTTGCAGGTGTTATCGTAAAACTACTATAACTTTTAATCGCACCGTTGGATCGAGTTGATTTTTGGATATGTTGTTCAGAATGCAAAGTTACTACAATTGAATGAAAAATCAGGACGATCTGAGGCCGTTTCAATAGCGAAAATAATAAATTTGACAGCCCAGCGGGGTTTTGAAAAAAAACTATTTTTTTATGATTTTAATTCTTTTTCCTTTTTGTTTCTTTTTAAATTAAATTGAATCTCTAACAAGAATAAGAAATAAAAAAATAGATAAACCTGAAAGTATAAGCTAAGCTCTGCTATGATACCAACTAATACGACATACGGTGACATCGCATGAAACCCGCAAACACAACGAATTGACTGTGCGAACCTTGACATAAATACACACGAAAACCGTAGCAAATTAAGAATATGGACCGTTTCTACAATCAAATTAGGATGAAAATCAAAGACGTCATAACCGAGTGCAGAATACTGATTGATAAGTCGAATGAACGCCACAGACAAGCCAATAAGTTCAAGTAGTTCGTGAAGAGCCAAAGAGGATTAATATCACTTAATATTATTATGAATAATGTCTTAATAATAAAAACAATACAATGATCCCCCTTTAAATAGGGTGTAGAAAATACTAATCTAAATAGAATAAGGAAAAATACTAATCTAAACACAATACGGAAACTACTAATCTAAATCCTAATTGACTAAGGAAAACATTCCTAATTGAATAAATAAATAGTAAATAATTCTTATAATTAAAATTACTTAAAATAAAACTTCCAATTTATTCTAATGGGCCGACACAAGTTGATTTGAGCCCATGTAGCCTTGTCCACATCATCAACTTGGTCATAACTAGTTTTAGCCGATTCACAAGAACTTTAGTGACAATCTTATACAACACATTATATATATAGTAACTCTAAACTGGTTTATATTTTCAAGTTTCTCAATTTTTAGGAATCAAGAGCAACAAAGTATCATTCACTTATGGGTCAAAAGTGCCAGTGTCAAAAGCATTACTTACCATCTCGTGAACAGAGGTGCCCACCAGGTGCCAATATTTTTGAAAGGAGAAAGGTTGATAGCCATCTAGGCCTGGGGCTTTATAAGGCTTCATATTGTCACTACCCAAATATTTTGGCATTGCATTATTTTTCAGGGACGTTTTACATCTCACGTTCTTGAAAAATATATATTATCATATTTCATTAACTTGTTGATTCAAGAACTTTGTTTTAACTTAAAAAGAAATTTACATCCGGAGTGCAACTAAGAAGGAAAATAGGTGGGTTTGTTCACCCTTGGCAAAGGTTGAAGTCTTGGGAACCTAGTTCCCTTCTCTCCCCTAAGGCCAAACACGAGATGTATCATGTGTACCGCTTTTATAAAAAACAATAAAATTTATTTAAATGTAAAATAAAATAAAAATAATATCAACAAAGGCCCTAAGCTACACGTGGGTGCTAGCATAGTGAAACTAGGGGTGGAGAAATATGCCCAGGTTTGAGCCAAGGAAACTCTTTTTTCCCTCCCCTCCCCAGGGACTGAGCCAGCAATTGACCCTTTTTTTTTCTTGGGGAGCGAAAATATATATTACATGTACTGCAAAAAAAAAAAAGGATTCTTGAGATGATATTTTAAGCTAATAAATGATTCGGTAGCGATTTTTTTTTTCACTCCCACATTGTTGCTAGAGATTTATTTTGTGCAACAATGCATTAAACGATGAAAAAAAATATTTTATAACATAATTGCATTCACGGATTTTTTTAATATACATATTTTTCTATTGAATGTGATTATAATGTTAAATATCACTATTTTTCTTGTTTTGGGGAGGGGGTGTTCTTTTCTGTCCCTTTTAAATCCCTATCCTTGTCTTATCCGTGGTCAACCGTCATATGTGTTCATGTACCACTTGTATAAAAAAAATAGATCCATGTATCCAGCTTGAGGTGAAAGAAGAAATCAACCAAGAAAGAGGAAACCCTAATTTATAATATGACCTCTATAAATATAGTCAAAAGAAAAAAAAATCTATATCTGTTATAATTAAATTGTCATAACTACTGTAATACAAGAATCAACTCAAAGATGATACTAATCCTTTATGAACAAAAGGTTGAATTTCTTCTAACTTTCAGCTAAAAAATGTTATTTGATGTGAGAGATGAAGTTTTTCTATGATGATACGTTGTGATTTTGTTTCCTTTTTCATCATAAAGAATTGTATCATCTTCCTCTTGAGGGATTTTACATTTTTCTCCTCATATGATTCTCTTCTGCCAAAGAGACTCTTGTTGTTTCGGTTTTTTATCTTTTTTCCTTACTTGTCCGTGTTTACCTCGAACCTTCATGCTCATGCTTGACAACAAGTTCGCGTGTGATGATGGTTTTGGGGTGGGTGGCCAAAAATCATAGGATGCTGCTCTAGCATGGCCTCGGCCCGGTGGTGGTGGAAGGTTTAATTGTGGTTTATCTTCTTCCTGTTCTAGTGGTGACGGCGAATTCACTTTTTCTTCTAACTCTACCACATGGGTGGCCGGGGGTGGTTCTAGCAATGGAACAACCAATGACTTGGTTGTTCCGGTTGAGCTGTTGTCCTCGGTTGTTTTCATGGCCTCATCTAGTGGTGTAGTTTTGACGTCGTAATCTTTTGTTTTTGTAATTTTTTTTGGTGTTGGAGGAGAATGTAGTTTTTTCTTCGAAACACATAATAATGTAACTATGGCTATTGTAGCGGCAAGACACGCGATGAAAAATGAGAAAGATAGCTCATTATTGAATTTTCGATTCTCGCCCGTAGGAAATTTTCTTCCCATGGCTGAGATTCTCAAAATAAAAGAAAACACAATATCACTCCTTTTCTCATTATTTACATATACACTCACCCACACAATCACTTCAATCCAAAAATTAGAAATTTGATGTTCAAGAGAGTTGTCTTTTAGCTGGTTTTTGAAGGAATTGAAATGAATTGGAAATATTATTGAATTGGGTGTTTTTGGTTTCATAATATTGATGTATGTTATTATCCAAACAAATTTGCTTGAATTGAGGATTGAAAGGATAAAAGTTGAGGCTAATTAACTAGAATCCATGTTTAGAATACATAGTTTCTAGTTTTAGCATAACCACATATGTGGTGGCTGTGTTAGTTACCAACTAAAATCTTATTAATTATTTGATCATAGTGTCGATCTATAGTAAATTATCCACACTCGATTACAATATTGTTAGTATATACGCGTTAACTGTTAATTTTTAAGAATTATTAAGATCGACAAGCATGCTATCATGACAGTGATTAATTAATTATAAAAATCTACAAGAATGAAATCTTGCATGATGCGCGAGTGTTCTAAAATTATAAACTTATTATTAAAGTTTTTACATACATCCACATTATTATGCCTCGGAATTCCCATCCTAGTTGTTTAAGAAATTTGTAATTTAAGCCACACTCGCAACACTATTAAGTTTACATGTGTTAACCCTTAACTTTTTGCATGCCATCCTGATGGTGATTATTTTCCCAAAAATACTTAAGGTTGAGAGTTTTGACTAGAGTGCGTTTGAGAAATTATAATCTAGGTGCTAGTAGAATAAGGTTACAAAGAGCGTCGAATACTTTCATAAAATACAGGCCAAATAACAATTTTGTCTCTTTTGGAGATGCAACTATCTCTTGTCCTACATATTTATATATAAGCACCTCTCGTCATTTAAATTTCTAAATCCGTCACTGATTAGTGATTTTTTAACATTAGATAACTATTTAGTCTATGCTAATTATAAACGCTTGAATGATGTAGGGTGATTTACATCTTCATCAATTATTCTGTTAATTAATTAATAACTCCTTGAAACTTATACAAATAATTAATTTATACTCACAAAGGTGCTTGGCTCAAAGATATTCTAAAATGTGATATTTATCAAATGAATTCCAAGAAATACAATTATGTAAAAATTTTATATAATGATTTTGTATTTTAAAATATATAAAATATATTTTTCAAAGTTTACTGCGACCAATAATGTACAACCAAATCAGCAATTTTCCCTCAATTAGTGGCCGGCAGATTCTAGTAAGCATCCAATTAATTTGAGTTACTCTTTGGTTTTTTCCCTTTATTTGCAAAAAAACTTTCTCACCCCTTTTTTATTTACAAATTTTTTTTCACCCCTTTTTTTCCAACTATCTTTCACCCCTACATAAATAGGTGTTTTTTCAGTTATAAGTATAACTATTTTTTTTCAGCCCTTTCTGTTATAAATTTATTTGTGACTATTGGATTTTTTTTTATTTTCGGTCATTTGTGATTAGTGGCAATGTCTACAACTTCTAAAGAAGATGGTGTTTGATAGTGAAATAGAGTTCAATAATGCAGATTATTTTTAGTTTATCATTTGATAAAAGTTAGAACTTAGCTAGCATATGATAAAAAAATTGAAATTGAAAATTGAAACTGAAACTGAAAAAAATGTTTATTTAGTTCTGAAAATTGTATCTGAAAAAATGTTGTTTGTTTGAATACACATCTAAAAAATTAATTTTTTTAGTATGACAGTTTTGCCCTAAAGTGTTAAAAGTAAAGTTAAAGGGTTGCTAGACAGTATGGTAATTTATTTAAATATATGAAGGTAAAATAAGTATTTTACACTCTTTAAAATTAAATTTTCAGTTTTAAGTGGGAATTTACTACTTAAAACTTTAGATGAAAATTTTTAGTTTTAAGTGGAGAAATTAAATTAAGTTGGCACATAATTAAAAAAAAATTTGTTAACAAACAACTATATAACCACTTAAATCTGGAACCTGGGCCTGTTTGGTCCATGTTTATTTTTTTTCCCTCCAAATTTTAAAAATTCAACTTAAAATCAACTTTATTTTTACACTTTCCAAAATTTATTTCACTTTACTTTCTCTCTCTAATTTTTTTTTCAAAACACCATAACTTTAAATTCAAAAATCAAAATTAAATAAAAAATATATATGTAAAACATACTCGTCGAGATCTATAAAATAAGATCCATTGTGACTATTTTTTGAAATTTTTTTATGAGATTTTTAGTTGCTTGAAAAAAACTCAAAAAAAAAATCAAATCCACTTTTCAACATACTTCAAAATTCTACCAAACACCATATTTTAAAAACTCAACTCAAAACATCAACCAAACATTACCAATATTAAAGTTGGGTTTTTTAAATTTGGTATTTGGTAAAATTTGAAAGTATGTTGAAAAGTGAATTTTATTTTTGTTTGAGTTTTTTTTAACCAACTGAAAAATCTCATAAAATAATTTCAAAAAATAGTCATAATGGATCTTATTTTATAGATCTCGATGAGTAGGTTTTAAATATATATATATATATATTTATCTAATTTTGATTTTTAGATTTAAAGTTATGGTGTTTTAAAAAAAAATTTAGAGAGAGAAAGTAAAGTGGAATAAATTTTGAAAAGTGTAAAAGTAAATGTGATTTTAAGTTGAACTTTTAAAATTTGAAAAAATCAACACCCACCAAACAGGGTCTTAGATAAGTTTTTAGATTTAAGTGGTGTTATCAAACAATACCTTAATGTGTGTTTGTGAGGATTGAATTGCTCATTTTTTTTATGTCTTCCTAGAAATTATTGTATGGGTTTTATGGTGTTTTGGTTGTTTGAAATGATTACATGGATTTTAATTTTACTCATTTGATGTGTTTTAATGGATTTTTATTAATGAGTTTTAGTATAATGTTATTTTTTTTAATTACTACACCAAAAAGGGCAAATTATGATTATTAATTTTGTTACATTTATGACTGCTAATGGCAATCACAAGTCTTGTGACATAATGATAATCATAAAGGTGGAATAGATATAATTTTGAATATTTGCGACTATTAATGACAATCATAATTTTTATTTTATTTTATCACTGCGGGTAATAGTTACAATTTCAATTGTGATTGTTTATATCACTGACAATTTACCCTAACTCTTGTCCCAAGATTATGATTGTTGTAAGCAGTAATAATATTTAATCAAAAGGACATCGTTGAATAATTGACTTTATTATTTAATTAATTTCATGCCAAGTAAGTTTTATTTTTATTTTATTTATTTTTAATTCCTTACATACTACTATAAATTTGTGTTGGACTTAAGATGGATAAATTTAATTAATTTCTTTACACGTGTTCATACCAATTGACTCTACTAATTTAACACATTAATGTTAAATACAATTCCTTCTATTAAATGCCTATTTTAATTGATAAAAATAAAACTAGATTATCATTATGACTTGTTGAATTCCCCTTATGATTTGTTGAGAGTTGATATAAGGTGTATTTTGCTGGATATAATGAGTGTTTTGACCTTATATATAAGTTTGGAATTATAATTGAATTTTTATAAATTAATTAAACTTGAATAATTTTATTTTCGTCAAATAATGGAGTCGTGAGACCAAATTTTTGCCGAACAAGAGTAGAGTTTTTGCGCACGAATACTTAAGAAAATGATATTAAATATATAACTCCGAAACCCTAGTTCATTAACTTATTAATTTTGTTATCTTGGTTAATGTTATTTAATTTACTTTCCCTACTTTGCTTTGCTTTGTTTTATTTATTTATTTTATTTTATTTTATGTTATTCCACCACTTTTCTGGCTAGATTTGAAATTTAGTGAAAAATTAACAAAGTAATTATAAAACATATTGTTTGAGTTTCTGTGGATTCGAGTGTTAAAATTTATCACATTACCCTTTATAATAATTCCCATATCCTACCAACCCTAATATAACCTTATCCTATACATATAAATAGGAAGAGAAAACCCACAACTCTAACCAAACCTTAAACTATCTACGATTGTATTATCTTTTTGAGCTTTTAAGCTAATATATTCAATACAAACATACCAGGAAGGATGTAATGCCGAATTGAGCTTTTGTCTACTATTTCATTGCTGGTTAATATTGTTCATCTCTATCTCCCACATTTTTTGGTTACCAATCAATCTTACTTGGCTGATTTCCCTCAAGTTGAGTTTGGTTAACTTTTAACCACCCACACTAGTTTAAATTAGACCTAAAAATGCATAAAAATAATGTGTGCACAAGCAATGCATGTGGTTCCATGTTTAGTTATATAAAGTCAAGTAATTTTGGAAATATTGAAGACGTGTCAAGTTTTTAGTCTTTTACAAAAAAAAAATGGTTTTATTTTAGCGAAAGAAACAAGACTCGAACCTTCACGCACTCGATGGTAATAAAGCCCTCAAACACTACGCAACTTGTTGATTTTTAAATTTTTTTCTTTTAAATTACTTATACTTAAATAGTATATGTATTGAGTGCACAAAAATCTAGTATGCTAGAATTGTCAAACATTCATTATATGTGCAATACTAAACTTTGTAATTTTAAATCATAGAAATTACATTTATATGATAATGTGTGATTGAGTAGCTAAGACACATAATCACGGGTTCAAATTATGTTTTAAATATATTTTTTTCTAAAAAAATAAAATGTTTTAATAACTCTAATTGCATATTTAAATATAACCATCAAGTTCTACTCACGAGTTGAAAAAAGTGAGAGAAAATATAGTTTAAGTGGGACTCGATAAAGTGGGCCACAAACCTCTTGCAATGGGACTAACTAGTCGCATGATTTTAATGGCTGATTATAAAGGCGCTTCTAAAATGTAGCATCACCATCACACACACACACATATATATATATATATATATATATATTATGGTAGTTGTACGCTAAATTTAAATAGTAGTACATATAGTGGTGAGGTTATACTTTAACGTGCATTTATCATCACTAAATTTTGAAGCCCCAACTTTAATATTTTTGGAATGGGGATATAACCAAGCGAGTGGATGACACCTTATCCAATCGCCAAACAAACTATTTGAACAAGCCCCGGACACTTTCCAACGGGCCCCCTGATCAAAGCTTTGTCTAATAAAACGAAAAGAAATACTGCAATCTTTGGCAAACAAGCCAAGGCGAATGATAATACACATTTAATCCCTAAACTATCTTCTTCTTTTTTTCTGGAAGTATTTAATTGTTTTAATGAAATACTCCTTTCTGCGAGGGGTAATTTAAAGCGAACTTTTATTTGGTAACAACTCTCAAGTACATTAATCATGACTTTAGTGAGAATTGACCATTAACAAATACTCTTTCAGTGACAGAATTAAAAGTTCACTAACTTTTTGCTAAATATCTTAAATTAAGAGTTCACCAGCTTCCTTTTTAAGACATAATCTATGTGTCAATTCTCAAACAAATTTTATATTTTTGCTTATTGATTATGTTGAATTTAGTATCCTTAGAAAATGTGAAAGTCAAACTGAACTCTAAATTTTAAGACATAGGCAGTACTACCTAGTTGCTCCAGATTCAGAGATGTGGTTTAGCATCCTCCAATCCTCGTCAAGAGTAGCAAATAGTTCTAGGAAACCTCAAGCTTTTATTAGAACTATTTATTATGGTTTCAATGAGTTATCATATATTACTCAACCGAAAGTCACCCCTTTGTCTCAAAACATTCCATGTGCAGGCTATAAATTACTAGGACCACAATATGTTATTGAGAGAAAGAAGGGGAGGGGTCGCATGAACTTAGGGGCTGAGCCAAGAACCTTACTAACGCGGTGTATTTTTGGTGCTTATGCATGTTTAAAAGCAAATCCAATTAAATAAAATCTACAATATCAGGCCTTAAAAGATAAAAGAGACAAAATCATGGTCCTTGTCAATCAATAAAGACCATACCCAAATCTTTTTCCAAGAAAATGCTTTAAATTGTTTACACATTGTATAGATAGTGATGAATTAATATGTGTTTCAAGAATATGGTGTATGAAAAGTGACCCTAATTAAAGAAGTGAAAAGCACATACCTAACCACGTAATTTGGCAAGTGTCATAAGTCCTTATCAAGATTTGATGATATCTTGCACCTTTAATGTATACAATGCAAAAGTAATTGTTGAATTTACTAAAAATGTAAATTTACCTTAAAAATATTAAATCATCATTGTCTTCTCAATTGTTCCTCAATAACTCTGAACTTACAGCTGTAGTGAAGTCACTGGTCGATTAGCATGCTATGCGCGCAAGAAGTAACCCTCATAAAGTTAGTGCAGCGGAGATCCCGATGTCGAAAAAGCATATGCTTGTTAATGAGTGGAAGGATTTAAAGTAAATTCAAAAGTTATACAAATAGGTATTTAAGAAATATAACATAACACATTTATATAGATGTGTATAACTTCAATATATTTCTCTCTATACATATATTAACTATACCACATATTCAATTTTAAAATTTTAACTTTCACAATTATAATAATAGTCCCGTAAATATTAATGAAATGGGTAATTTACAAATAAACGTAACTTCATGAATTCTCCCAATAAGTTATCATAAATATTACAATACACAAATCATTAAGACTCCTAAACATTGAGTTTTAGAAAAATGAAAAAAAACAAAGAATTAATGAAATGTTGTGGGCAAACTTAATTTTCATGTCCGCATATATTTTATGGATTTCCATAAAACCTTTTATTTGTCACAAACTAATTGCTTGTATATCCACTTCTCAGATCTTATAACTAAACTTATGTTTAGACATATTACATTCACAAGAATACCATACAAAACATTTTACAAGAGATCAAAATCAACTAATCATTTTTCATCAAAAATAAGAATAAAATAAGCATACGATTCTCAATAGTTTTCAGAATATCTTAAATCATTTTTCAAGGGACTTAAACTAAGATTGATTTTTTTTTCTTGAAAAATAAAAAACAAGGGTTTCAAATAATGTGATTATACACGTTGTCTTTAGCTTCACAAACTTTAAAAATAATTTTTTTTTTTATTCTCTTTTATAAAACCATCAATAGGCATTCACAAAATACAAAATGTTTTGGTTTTATAATGAATTGAACCTAAATTCAAAAAGTAATAACAACTCATAGCATTAATATAAAGCTACACAAATCTCATAAATAGATTATATTAAAACATTTATGTCACTTAATGCAATAGGTAATATTACTACCCTAAATGCACATAAAAGTTATAATCAAACATTCAAAACATAAAAATTTATCCATAAGAAGTTAATGAAAATATCATGGGATTAATGGAAATTAGAATGTACACATAGTTTAGGTTTTGCCTTTTCTTTATCTTTATTTATTTATTTAATATCTCAAATTCTCATAATGAAAATATGCATCAAGAGTTTCTTCTCTATATCCTAAGGAACAAATTTTTACAATACAAACAAAAAGATAAGCATTCAACTAAATAAATTGTATTCCACACATAATGACAATGATTATGGCTATAGGTTACAATATATGGATTCATTTCAATATTTCAAAATGATAATAAAACCCAATAAGTATTATAACCGACAATATTAATAGGGACAAATTTATACTATTTACACATCATTATATCTCTACATGAACATATTATATACCCATAGCTAAAAAGCTTTGTGATTTAAAATTATTCATGCATGTAGTGTTTTTCAACTCTCATACGGTTAATGTTTAATTACACAACATTTTTCTCTCAAAATTACAAGATTGTTTTACCGTATTTACAAAAGTACAACATATTTCCATACCATTCTAATCTTAATAATATAGCTATCGACGTTCATTATTGAAACAATAATGATAATTGACAAATGGCTAAATTTTAGAATTAAACAACAAATGCATGCTTAACTCCTCCACATGCCAGGATATTATTTGATTACACAAACTAATTTTATAAGGCTTCTT
Source organism: Lonicera japonica (assembly GCA_021464415.1). NCBI lineage: Eukaryota > Viridiplantae > Streptophyta > Magnoliopsida > Dipsacales > Caprifoliaceae > Lonicera > Lonicera japonica. Next base: position 46,873,960 of record CM038470.1, read on the forward strand.
TTTTTATAAACTTAATTACTACATTTTATACTAAACAAAAGTATGTACACATGATTTTTCTTTTATAAAGAAAATGGTTAAAAATTAAATTCTATTAGATCGTTTTGTTTCTCCATAAAATATACACTTTAAGTTTCTACTTCTTTTTTGTTATCAAAATTGTAATAATAATTCGCCATCACGTACTTATAAATAGAAAGGCTCGAAAAAATACCTTGACGATTCACAATTGATAACATATTGCACTATATTCTTACTCGAAGATTGCACATAAAAAACATGTCATTATTTGAATTCCTTCATGTTCCAAATTCTACAAGTGTTGTGCTCATTGTTCAAACTCCACCACAATTCACATGCATATAAATCACACATTCACTTAATTAAATTATAAATCACCGTAAAATTGATATGCAATAAGAATAATATATTGCTTTAAAATACGTATTTTAGATAAAGTCAAGATTACAAAGGTAATTGTTATTTTAAAAAATTACAGTCAAAGTTGCAAATATTAAGGATTGATTCATCCTATTATAAATCTATTAAATGAAAAATAATTTTCGTGCATGTCATACAATTTGCTTACAAAAGTAAAACTAGATCTTTCAACTACATCAAAATAATTTTCTTCTCCAAATTAAAGCAAATATTGTCTTTAGATTGTTGGATAAAAGTGCTTTGATTTGTATATTTTTAAAATAACTTAATATTTGTTTTAAAAAAATAATATAAATATTATATCACACAAAATTAACATGAAAATATAGTAGATAAATTAGATAAAAATAAAGAAACGCTAGCATGTGAGAGTTACGACAAATCGCTGTCCTAAGGACAATTTTGCCTCCCTACATGTAGGTACTAACAGTTGATATAGTCCCAAGATAAAACTCATGGCTCGTAGTGTTGTCTACTCCATGTGCACGTCCATAGGAAGACGATAAACCAATTCATGATCAAGTTGCCCAAAAAACATGAAGTATATATGTGTACATAGTTTTAAAGATGAGACAAAATAATGTATATACATATATATATATATATATATATATCATTCTCCCTTTTAGCTTATATACACTTGAAGAATATTTAGGTTAAAAAAACCCATTAATATACCTCCATAAAATTAAAGTGATTTAATCACATAATAAAACTATATAAAAACACTAATTAAAAGAGGTAATAAAACATTTAATTTGTAACTTACAAATAAAACTATTTATGTCTATTTATCAATAAAATAATTAATAGTTTTTTAGTAAAATATTTCCAACACTTTCCCTACATACGCATGTGATTGTTTTTTCCCTTTTTGCTTGTAGAAGTGAAAATGATGTATACCCATCATGTTTGAATAAGCAATGCAATACACTTATAAAACAAAAGAATACTTCATGTAATATCTTCACCACAAATACAACATAGAACTAAAACTAACTCACTGTTTCTTATTTATCATATCCCATCATGTTTGTCATTACAACACTTGTGTTATTAACAATAATACTATTGCTTCTTCTCCCACTAGTTCACTATGGCACAAAGCCTTCTCATAAGATTTTCTTACTAGACTTTGCATGTTATAAGCCTTCGGCCAGTCAAATGTGCACCAGAGAAAAGGTCGTGGACCAAATTACGAACTATGCAAATCTATCAAAAGATACGTCAGATTTTGTGAAGAAGATAATTAATGCAGGAGGACTAGGCGATTCCACGTACGTGCCAGAATCCTTACTGGCAGAGACTCCAAACCCGTGCATGAAAAATGCAAGGAGAGAGACCGAGATGGCTATGTTTAGATCCATAGACACGTTATTAGAGAAGACGCGTGTGAACTGTAAGGATATACATATATTAGTTGTGAATTGTTGCATTTTTAATGTGGTTCCTTCTCTTTGTAGCGTGGTAATTAATCACTACAAGCTTAAGGAGGATGTTATTAGCTATAACCTAACTGGGATGGGGTGCAGTGCGGGGCTTATGGCCATAGGCCTCGCGAAACAACTTCTCAAGGTTAATTCGTAACTCTGTAGCTAGTAGTTGTATATCTTTCTGTTCATTACTATCCTAAACCAACTAATCCTGGCCGGGTTGCCTGGCATACTAATGCATTGATGATGGAGATCATCTATACTAAATTTCATCAGAAAAATCAACCATTGTATTCTTGTAATGCCTACATTCATATGTTTTCAACAGGTGCATCCTAACGCCTATGCTCTAGTAGTGAGTACAGAAAACATTACCGAAAATGAATACAAGGGACAAGATCACCAAATGCTACTAATCAATTGCTTATTCCGTCTTGGTGGGGCTGCCATCCTCCTCTCAAATCGGCCATCTGATTGTTACTCATCGAAATACCAGCTTATCCACAGCGTCCAAACCCACACAGCAAGCTCTGACCTTTCCTACAACTGCATCAGGCGAGAAGAAGATGAAGGTGGACGGACAGGAGTAACCATCACAAAAGATCTTTTGGTAGCAGCAAATAGAGCCATAGAATCCAACATTACCACACTAGGTTCCCTAATCCTTCCTTTATCTGAAAAAGTTCGCTTTACCATGAACAATATTATAAGGAAACTCCACATTGGAAGGATCCAGCCGTACCTTCCAAAATTCAAAAAGGCCATTGATCACTTTTTCTCACATGTTGGGGGGAAACCAGTACTGGATGACCTACAGAGAAACTTAGGTTTCCTCGATGAGGATATGGAACCTTCTAGAATGGCGTTGCAAAGATTCGGTAATACTTCTAGTAGTTCAGTGTGGTATGCGCTGGCCTATGCCGAGGCAAAAGGGAGGATCAAGAAGGGGGATCGTGTGTGGCAGATTGCATTTGGGTCCGGGTTCAAGTGTAGCAGTGCATTTTGGCACGCCATGAGGAACATTGATTATGAGGAGACGAATCCATGGACAGCTGAGATTGATGGGTTTCCCGTAAACTTGGACAACCTTATTGGATCGTCCCCTTTTTTATTAGAACCATCTAAACAAACATAATTGTTGCATCTTTCAACTAGTTGGCATTAAATTGTTTATTTCCACATCATATCGAAATAAAAAAAAAATAAGTTATGGAATGGAAATGGCCATTCCATTCATCTGTTGGTGGCGAGTGGCGTCATGGGCAATATCTTGGGTATATCTAAATTTTGATCAATCAATGTTGCATCTCAAATTAAGATACTAGCATTCTGTTTTGGTATATCTCAAAGAAAAATAGGCTCTAAAAAAAGTGTTATACGCAATAAACTTCACAATTTTTTATAATACAAGTATCAAAGTTCATAGTTAACACCTAACCTAATCTTGATCCTTAAAATGTTTTAATTTCTGATTGGGACTTTTAATTTGAGACATGTTAAATTTTTCCAACAAAACAATTAGAAAGTTAAAACTAGCACCCAAACACATTTTTCTTCTCAATTAGTTACTTTCTATACTTAACGTTATGTATCGCACTTAAACATGACCAACTCCAAATACACAACACATCAGACATAAGCAGTGTGAAAGAAATATTCTCTATTAACAACCAAAAATGTGCATGAGCAAAAGGCAGAACTAAGATTCACTGCTTGATTTATAAACACCTACTAAATCTTTTAAATTAAATACATATATTGTTAGAAAATAAGTGATTATTCTAGTGCGGAAAACGAAAATATACGAATAAAAGAAAATTTATCTGCCGAGACTTGTGTAAGCACAATCTCCTAAGGTGAAAATTGCTTGCAACTGTAATTGATGTTGTTAACCTTCATGAGCAAACACTTCCCAAGATTCATAAAATATTCGAATAACAAAAACATACATATTGAATATTTTAAAGGAGCCCAAAGCCCATGTCGAAGACCTTCAATAATATATGTAGTCATGAAGGCTTGAACCAATAACATTCAAGTTAATTCGTCCAAGCCTCTCCCACTTGATCGAGCTACATGCTCAAAACTAATTATTTCATTCAAATTATGTATATCACTACATAAAACATATATATACACAAATGAAAGATGCATGTATGCATTCTGCGTGGGTCCAATTTTTTGTGTTTAAAGCAAATGGTGAAGTTATGATGCACATGGTTTCTGTCACCATTACAACTGTTTTTTTTGTAGAGATATATAGGGGATACTTAAATTTACTTATACAAAGGTAAGCTACGTCCCAGTTGTTTGCAGCAGTTGGTGTTCATTGGTAAGGACCATGATCAAATAGAACCAAGAACGCAAGCGAAAAAACTGAGAAACCCCAACCCTATGTTTGGATGGAGGAAAGGATCTCAGCATTTGAGCAAAATTCGAGATTTGGGGTGTGGAAAAATCTAAGTCTGTTTGGGAAAATGATCGAAGAAATTATGAATTTACACATGGGAAATCTGATGGATTTTTAGGCTTTGAGCTGCTGATTTAATATTTTAATTATATATGTTTACAAGATGTTAAAACGATCAACTGTTCAATTTGAGAATTTTTTTTATAGTTGAAACTATTTATTTTGATTTTTTAAGTAATATAGAGTATTCACCATGGTGTATGCACGTATGTCATAACAAGTTATATCATACCTTTATTTACTACAAATTAGCAAGAACATTAAGTGTTTATCATATTAATCATTGTATACATAACAATATTTGATGAATCATTACCCCGAAATACAACAAAAATATACAAAATTAGAGAAGTATCCACCATAATATACAGTGAAAAGTAGCTATATACCATTATGTTCTATTTTAAATTTATAGTAAAATGCCAATTTTAACGTGATTAGTCGGCATATATACATCTTACATTTGTTATAAAAATTGATACATTAATTATATTTCAAATATAAAATAAAAGGTTGAGGCACTATCCCAGTAGTTTATCAAAAGTATTTAAAAAGATAAAATATTAATTTAAGACAGAGGCAATTTATCACACACTGCTCATAATTATTATGTTTCTTTATGAATTGTATTTTTTTTATTTTAATTTTTTTTAGTTTTTGTTTTTGAACTATGAAGCTATGTGCGTTCTTGGCATAAGCCAACTGGGCAGAACAAGTGAAAAGGCCCAATAAAAAGTTGGGTATAGTTTGGGCTTTTTAGTTTTCATCCCGACCCAAAAATTGCAGGCCATATAAATATTTATTTTTAACTTTTTATCCTAGTTTATACCAAAAATAGTTTATACCTGAAATTAATATTTTAGGTATAAAATAGCAAATTTCATACACCCGGTTGTGCAAGTGGTAAAGAATTTTTGTTGGAACTAAGAGATCTCAAGGTTGAGTCCTAAACTCCTAATACGCCTACTCTCCTTCTTCTAAGATCAAACACCAAGTATAGTGTCATCGCTTGTACTAACAATAATAGTAAAATTACTGTATACTACTCATTCTTAGATTGGCTTTAATTTGGACTCATTTTTTTTTTAAATGGAGTAGTATATGTTGTTTTTACCTCTTTAAAAAAAAGATTTGTACCCCCTTTTTTTTAATCCTTTTGGTAAAGACTAATTTAAATATAAAAACAAGTTTTAAAAATTTTAGCTTTCTAATTTAAATTTAAGCGTATAAAATTGCTATCAGCGCTCAAGGAGTGGTTTTTTCGGCTCTCAACAAAAGCTGAATTCCATAATTGTACAAGTAAATAACTAATTTGTATGATAAGTTGGGAAATAAGTCAAGGCTTGTGATGAAATGTTCATCTAATGTTTATTTTTATGAGTATATGTTCTCGTTCTTTATTTTGTGTGAAAAAATATTTCTTCCTCTCTCCCAAAAGAAAAAATTTTCATGAAAAAAGTCAAAAAGTAAGAGTTAATCTCACCACATGCTTCAAATTATTTTCTAACTCCTCGCACAAATCAATTATTTTTCTTATTATTTTTCATGTTACTATTAAGTGGAGTCTTAAAGTAAGGTATTCCATATTTAATTATGTAGTAACCTAGACTTAAAAGAGAAAAATAGCATTAGTTAATTTGTTTTTTCTAGAAGACTGTGAAACCCCAAATTATTCATTGAAAAATATATACTTTTATTGCATACGATTCTTACAACATATTCTTACTATGTGCCTTTTATGAATTGTATATCCATTTAATATGCTCGTTAAAAATAGGTAGCAAGTGTAACATTGCTCTTACTTTTTTGTCAACCTACAATAGTTAATTTTATTTTATTTTATTTTCCAATAAAAGAATTGGAAGTACATAGAACATATGTTTTCTTAAAATATAAATGCTCTTGATGCGGAACTCACAGCTGTGAGTTCCACATATATACCATTATAATACATCTATAATTGCTTGTACTTAAGTATATAGAGACACCTTACCAAATGTTTTCTTAAAATATAAAGAATAATGTTAACGTGTACCCATGATTAATATTTAAATGTAGATAGAACAAAAGCTAATCATACATTTAATATTACACTGATTTTCATAAAATATTTAATTCTTTTTATTTATAGTATATTCAGTATTTGCACTTATGACACATGTTAACATTACTCAAATATATATCTAAATTTAACTTGAGTTTGGTTCACGACACAATTAACTAAGCACGATTGGTTTTCAATCATCAAACCTTGTGTATTTCAATTAAGACTTCAACTAGTCATTATTCGCCGGCTTGAGAATTTAACCAAAGTTCTAGGAAATATGAAAAATTTATTCTGTTACAAGTAAGCATTTTGTATTTCTACTAGAAATTATTCAATTCATAAATGTAATTTTATTCTGTTAGAAGTTGTTGAAGCTTCCCTCAAAAAATAAAGTCATTGAGAAATTTTCATGGCTTTTTGGTATTTTATATTTGTAATATCAAAGTTATATATATATATATATATGTGTGTGTGTGTGTGTATTATATATAATTAGAAAATGTGGTATATATAATGATAATATTTTAATTGGTAATTTAAAATATTCTAATTTTTTAAAAAAATTATATGGTAGTGTTTGTCAGGTGGCCAGTAATTTTTTTTTAAGTCATGGGCGGTAATTCCCGATATATTAGTTAAATTATTTTTTTAAACCATTAACCTTATATTTGAATGGAGTAATTCTAAAATTCATGAAAATGGTAAATGATAGAACTTAAGATTCCATCATTTAAAATTCCTTCAATTACAATTTCTTCTATTTGAACATTTTGTATATAGAATTTTAAAAATGAAATGAATTACAATATAATTTGTTTTAAGTCAGTATTTGAAAAATAAAGCCTCTTCTCAGGAATTTTAAGTCGAATTTTTAAAAGGTAAAATATAGCAAATTTACAGCGTGTAAAATTTCAAAATTTTCAAACGAAGAAATTTTACTTTTCTGCACTCCAAATTCCCACTTTTGTTCAAATTCCAAGTTTTTTTTTCTCCATCCAAGTACAAAGTAAACGTATATTGTAAATATATCATGCATACCAAAACCATCAATGCCTTTAAGTAATAAAGTACATTCAAAACATAATTTATGTTTTGAATGTTCTATACTTTATTATTATTATTATTAATTCCTACATATGAAGTAATGAATTATTGGAATTAGGGTAATTTAAACTTTACCCCCTTAAAATTCACCACATTTTTTGCTTTCGTTCATGAAGTTTCATTTCACCAATTTAATTCATAAAATTTGACTCTTACCACTTTAATCCAAAATCTAGCATACTGATTGTTTCTTTGAAGAAAGTATCACGTGCAGCTTGTGTATCTTAAAAGAAGTAAGATTGAAGATTAGGGTGAAATGATTTAAACTACTTGATCACATATCTCAATTTTCCACCAGCTGAATAAATTTTATGCACTAACTTTGTGAAATAATATTACTAATGACTAAACTCGTCTCAAAAGTATAATTCATCTGTTCGTTTTAGAATATCTCAAATTTATAGTTATTCCATTTTTAGGACGTAACTAATGTATCAAAATCTCATTAAAAAAAATAAAGTAATTAAGTTTTGCCATTAACTAAGTCAAAATAAGGTTTTTAAAAAGTACTTATCTCAAACTACGTAGGAATAGCTTATAAAAAAAATACATATGACTATGAATTCGTAACTTAAGAAATTACAATTATGGTGTTTTTAAGGATATATATAATTCATGAGACAAATTTTAAAGGATGTGGTCCTTAACTTTTTGTTTTTTTTAAAGAACAAGTTTCGGGAGATTCTAGTCACAATGTAAAGTAGAGATAATAGATACAATGAAACAGTAGTTTTTAAATATATCGTCTATGATGATGACAAAATTTTGTAGATAACCATAAATATTGTGACACAATTATAATAGCCAATACAGCATAACAATATCTTCCAAAAAAATAAATATCTTAAAGTAAAATTACAAAGCACGTTATAAAATATTCAAGCTCGACTTAGATCTAACTCTTTTTTTTAAAAGAAAAAATTGAAGGTCTAAACTCCAACTCACTACCTCTTCTAAATTTGAGTGGGTAAGAGAACGCATGACTAGGCCTCAGCAATGGGCAAAGCTAGGAATAGCCGCCCAAGCTTTTTCGAGCCGGGCTTTGATAGTCAACAGGCCGGGCTGGGCCTAAAAGTAGAAAGTATACCCATAACTTGCCCATAGGCTTACTCAAACAGGCTATTTTTAGGCCAAGCTGGGCTAGGCCGAGATTAATAGGTCGACCCAAATGAGTTTTTTTTCAAAAGAAAATAAATGTTAAAAATATTAAAAGAAATCATTTTTACACATTAAAGAAAAATAAACAATTTTTGTTAGTAATGTAATGAATATCATAAATTGATATATTATTTAAATATGGATTAATATTTTATGAATATAAATGTATACTTTTCAACTACAATATGATTAAATGTACTTTATTCATTTATTTTAAAATTCTAAAATTGTATTTAGCTATATTTTTATAATTAATTATCTATTGTACATTTGTGTCATTTTTTGAAGTGTTAAATACAAATTTGAATGATTTTTAATCATGTCTTGTATATATACTATGTTTAAGTAGTAGATATATAAATACATTATTAATAGGCTTATTATGCGAGCTTTGGGCTGAACAATGGGTTAGCCTAAAAAGCCTCGGGCCGAGCCAACTTAAAAATTAAACATCAGCTTATGGCTCAACCCTACCAAACTCGAGCCGCCCAAAAACCTGTTGACTGGTCAAATGAATTAGGCTGAGGTAGGCCGGACCGGACCGGGCCATGCCGGTGGGCTATTTGATGAGGCCTACCCATGACGGGTCTACTTTTTTCATTTATAATTTAGGAAAACCCGAGGTATTTGATTGGAGGTTTGATCATTGGGTTTGTTGCAAAAACTTGATAAAAACACTGGCACTGCCATCCAAACTGATTCGACAGATTCTTTGTCTGCCCTTTTTTGTCCTTTTCGTACCTTTTAATGAACAGGACAAAACTAGTCATCCATTCCCTTATCAGTCAAGGTCAAATCCGTAATTTTCCCTAAAGATGGAGGGTATTTTAGTCCAAAAAAAAAAACTTTCCATGTGTACAAGCTCCTCGTGCCCGTTAATTTTTGAATTTCAAAATATTCAAACCCAAACCCAAAAAAGCATTAGTTTTTTCTCGGTTACTAAAAGCTCTTTAGAGCTGTTTTTTTCCTGGGAAAATCAGTGTTTTTTTCCGAGAATCTAGTGCAGCTGTGATCTGTTCAAGCAAGAGATTATCAATAAATGGGTGCTTCAGGCAAATGGGTAAAAGCATTGATTGGTCTCAAAAAGCCCGAAAAATATGACAATGTAAGATCTAATTTTCACTTTTTGATAAGAAAAAAACCAAGAAAATACTACTACATCGAATAAGAAGTTAGGAAAAGAGATAAGTGATTTGGTCAACTATTCTATTAGTTTTCAATTTTTTCATGGAATGAAAATCTTTGAATGATAGGATAAGGGAAAAAATCATGAAAAAAGAGAAAACAAATGGCGAATATCTCACTTGATGCTCATCTATTTTTTAATTTCTCATAAATTTTGAGATTTATGTTATTTGTTTTTATCATTTTCTAACCTTTTTATTGAACGATAACATGTTGAATATGTCTGTCTGTAGGAGAAGATGGTGAAAAGGGGCAAGAAATGGAAAATATGGGGTTCATCAGGGGATTTGGGGTCAGAATGGAAGGGATTTAAAGGGAACCGTAGATCTGCGGAATCGGACGGCTGTTATTCATCCGCGGCAATTGCTGATGCTTATACAGCTGCTGTGGCTACTGTGGTTAGAGCTCCACCTAAAGATTTCAGGGTTGTAAGGGAAGAATGGGCAGCAATACGTATTCAAACTGCTTTCCGCGGATTCTTGGTAATTGGGTCTCTCTCTTTCAATTTTCTTAGCATTTCTTGCATGTTTGGTTGCCGTCAAAATGAGTGTTTGGTTGACGAGAAAATGTTTGTTTGGTTGCTGAGAAAATGCAGGGCAAAGCAAATGGAAAAAAAGATGAACTTGTACCTTGAATCTTGAATTAAAATGTTGAAACATTTTTACAAAGATAACACTTATATAATAGGCCAAATAGCTATATAGTTCTGTATATTCTTCAGTTTGGGTGTAGATAGTCGTGCTAAGCTCTATCAGGCATTCAAGCCTATAATTTGTAGTTTGAACCACAAAAAAGGGTGGATATTGCACTAATACAATGGGGAAATAAATGCGAAAACCGGGACTGAAACCCCAGACCTTGCAGAAATCCGAGTTTTGGTGCCAACGAGAAGTTTAAGTTGTTATCTACGTAAGAATCTTGACCAAGAATATATGTCATGTTCTCGAACAAGTTGCGTCTCCTATTCTTAGTTCCCTGACTCTAAATTGGACCATGTTGTGCTACATGAACCTAGACAGAGTTAAAAGTGTTTTCTCTTCTTTTTTTGGTTAGGCGTTAATCGATTTTGCCTTGGTCAAGGGAGTTTGACATAAAAGGAGTTGAAGGGATTGCAATTGCAGTTGATTACATATCAATAATACGGAGAAATAACAGGGTTTGCCCTTGGAGTAAGGTCGATTCATCGTTCGTGCTTGTCAATGCTTTATTCTTGTCAATATCATACTTTTTTAGTAACAAGTTCTTTATTGATCTCGCAATAATGGGTTAGAATAGTGGCCAAAGTACTAATACATTTGGGAGAAATCATTTGAATTAAAGCTCACAACTTGAATATGGGCAGAAAGTTTTACAACTAAAAAAGCTAGATCTTTAAATGCTTGAACTTTAAGCTGTCCATTGCAAAATTCTTCAGTTTCATTAGTACTATGCACAACTTGCCTAATCTTGTGAGTCCTGCTCTCTTTTTTCATGCTAGTCCATCATTATTGGATTGAAACATGATACACCGAATTGATCAACCAACCGCACACCTTGTAGAGTAATTTCTTGTCTGTTTAAATCTACTCTTGCATTTGAACATTACTAAACTCTCATCCTCAAGGGAAGAACACCCTAAATTACCATGTCAAAATAAGGGCACTCATCTTTGTAATATACCTAAAATTCTCTTCTAATCATATTAACTGAAAAATATAGGTGTACGTGGGGGCTACTGCTACCAGACCACCGCAATAGATAAGAATAAAAGGAATATGTATAACAAGTATATAACTGACCAGTAGGAAAAAGCAAGTCTCGTTTCAAGGGAAGTATATTGTAAAATGTCCTTGTTCCTAAAACACAATGTAGACAAAAATTATTATAATTGTAAAGATTTTTGGGGAGCCTTTTGAGTTCATTTTCTGTTCAAGTTTTGTTCTTCTGAAATATTGTAATCATAAAATTGGCATCATTTGATGAATGTAGGCAAGAAGGGCTTTAAGAGCCTTGAAAGGGGTGGTGAGGATTCAAGCTTTGGTTCGAGGCCGACAGGTGAGGAAGCAAGCCGCCGTGACCCTGAGGTGCATGCAGGCTCTAGTTCGAGTACAAGCACGTGTTAGGGCTCGCCAAGCGCGTATGTCCATTGATGGTCTAAGCCGTGCAGAACATGCTCAATGAACGACGCACAGCTGCTGACTGTTTGAAAGATGCTGAGGTACATTGCTAAAGCATAAAGTACCACACTTTTCGGAGACTTTTCATTTTTAGAGTTTTTGTTTTTCTATGTGAGAAATTATGAATATTTTCTGGTGATTTTTTCAGGAAGGGTGGTGTGATAGCAGGGGAACACTAGAGGAGGTCAAAGCTAAGATACATATGAGGAAAGAGGGAGCCTTTAAAAGAGAAAGAGCAATTGCTTACGCTCTTGCGCAAAAGGTACATACTTTAAGTAAATCTTATGCATATATTAGCATCATAAGTTTATGCCAAACTGTTAAAGTTTAACATTCATGATTCCTATTATCCAAAATTAGTAATAATTCAATGTTGAATAGGTGAAAGAACCATTCACCATTTCATGTTTCACCAAGGTGAAAACTATTTCATTATGAACCAAACAAATCGCAAAATTTAACTCTATACCACGCTAGTTCCATAGTGGGTGCCTAAACAAAGGTGAACACCACGACCATGGAACGATAATACTTGTATCATTCCCTTATGCGACAAACAAGTTTTGTCATGACTAACATTAAATGGTCTTTATTCACCCCTTTCACTTGTTTTGCCTATTATAGTACCATTTTTAGTGACAAAAGTTAAAGCCCCAATGATGTGGCACAACATACACTGGTCAATGTTTTAAGTAAACCCGAATTAGTAACCAACATACTTTTTGATACATCATTTGGGCTATGCATCTTCATTTAAGTTGGTGCATTTATCATTACTCATCTCTTAAACTTTGAATTTGTATGATGACTAATTGGGCAATAGATTGAAGTACTTCTATGTTTTTGTGCACACAAACCTTAATACCTTACGAGACAACCAAGTCTTGTCCAGCCTAACATCAAATGGTCTTTTCATCTCTCTCACTAGTTTTACCTATTATTCGAAATTCTAACTTGTATGACAACTTATTGAGTAATAAATTTTAGCACATTTTCATGCACACAAACCTACTAAATCCTTCATTTTGTCAGCAATGCAGCTTGAACCAAACATCTGATTCTCGGACAAATAAGTCCACCTATCTCAAAAACAATGAGCACAACCAGAACAGCTGGGGGTGGAGCTGGTTAGAGCGGTGGATGGCCGCAAAGCCATGGGAAAACAGGTTAATGGAACAACTTCACACTAGTCCCTCAAAAACCAGTACTCCACCTTCTAAAACCAATCTCTATCACTCAAAATCCTCAGAACCGGACCAGGTCAAAGTCAAAAGGAATAATGTGACCACAAGAATTTCGGCAAAACCTCCCCCACTTTCATCTTCAAGCCCGAGTTCCGAGTTTCTATATAACGAGAGCTCAGCTTCATCTTCGATTTGCACATCAACGACTCCTATTTCTACAGAGGAGAGCAATTATAGTAGGCCAAGCTATATGAGCTTGACCGAATCAACTAAGGCTAAGAAGAAAATTTCTTCTCGTAGAGTTTATAAGCAGTCCATGAATGAGTTTGGATACGTTAAAGAATCGGGAGTGTTGAGTAACGAAGATTCAAAAAGCAGTGTTGGTATTGATCTTACCAGATAGAGAGACTAATATGTGCGAAGATGAATTTGGCCTTGGCTTTACCGCAATGTTCAACGGCTTGTTGTTCTGTGTAGGATAAAACTTGCACCAAAATGTATCTGTGGTGAAAAAACAGAACTGTTAAATGTACAATTTCATTATCATGTGTGATTTCCCAGATTTTAAATCTTGTTTCATTAGAATTGAGTTGCTACTATAAATAGAAAAAAATTCAATTTTTTTTTTAGCTTTACACTTAAATAGCAAAAATTAATGAAACCCCTACTAAAAGTTGTAATCAATTACTATTTAGAGATGGGAGATTCAATCATAAATCCTTAAAACTTTTGACAATTCATGAGAAGTGAGTGCAAAACGTGGTCACTTTTTGGACTTTATTACCCCTAAATTCAACTCTTTTGGTAGTTCATGCCAATTAAGAAAATTTTCTTATAGATCCTTAACAATCAATAAATAAAGAAGAATTTCTTACAAATAGAAAGTCCAACTATTTGGACTGCTTGATTAAAGCTACCAAATCAAGAAATAATCTAAATTTCCAATTAGAAGTTTTACATCATTAAGAAAAAATAAATATAAAGTAAATTTTCATTGCAACATTGCAGAAAATTTCCTGCAGATACAATAATGGGCATAGGGCTATGGGTAATTGGGTGAAAGAGATTATGAAGTGGGTTGTGTTGGGCTGCTATCTTACAAATGTATAATAAATAAATTTGTATAATGGGTTGGGCTGGGCTAGTGGGCAGTATACCCTAGATTTTACTTCTATTCTAAGCAAAAAAAATTTGGGGGTGGGCTGCAGCCCAGCTGGCCCCCTTGTCTACGCCATTGTTGATCTAGCAATCTGTCTCCAATTAAGTGTCCCATTCAAGAAGTGAAACTCTTTTAAGAAGCATCATCTTCAATGCAATCAATGGCTATAACTGAATCTTGTTTAGGCATGGTAAGATTTGATAGATTGACTTTAGAAATGATACTCTTAATATGATGTCCGGAAACGAGAAGTTAGACTTTTAATTTGAGACAGATGTAACAAAAACTTGAAAATGAACTTTGATTTTTACTCATTATTCGAATGTTCACAGTTTGGATCAAACCTCCGTCTTGAACTTCTGTGATTCGGAAATATTTTTGGATCTCTTGCTAAAACTTCAAATGCTAACCACAACCATATGACCATGTGCCCTGTTCACTCATATAAATTTAGTAGAAAATAGAATGAAATGAAATTATAAACTAAACAGAATAAAGGTAAATCAAAATAAAGTAGAACCGCGAAGATTCTAAATGAACAAATTTGAACTTGAAAAGAATCTTTCGCAGGTTGCTGTGTAAATGAACAAGTCCGTCCGAAAAAGTCACCCTTGTCAAAGATCTTCGTATATTATTGAAGGATTATGAAAGTGGCAATGGCAATACGGAGTATGCATATGCTTTTAATGTTGGATTGAGTTTACTTGACAAATGTCAACCCATTTCCAACTCCATGCTGGACCTGGCCTATGGCTTGCAGTCTTACTACTGACTTACAAAGGTTCAGTCAACCACTCGGTGAGCAGCAAAGGCCTTGGGTTCAGGTTTTGCCGAGATCCCTTTTCTGTATCTATTGTTCTTCTAAGCTTAATACTGCACCACATACTTAAAGGCTTGGCCATCCTCTTACGGAACTTTGGGGATTCGACCAAGGGGGTGTGTGCCTCAACAGTCTTGTACAGGGCGGTCCAAGGATGTGCGGGATAGATGATTGCAGCATAGTCCCTGTTACAACAAAGGGTCCAATATTTTAAGCACTATATTAGAATAGGGCCCCAAAGTGCGCTATATATGAGCAAAGGGCTCCTCAATTTCAATTTTTCCAAAAGGCCCTTTATATTACATGGCTGGCCCTAATATTCTTTTCATTATAGGGGGCTTTGTCCTCCAAGCTGGTCGGCCCTCTTTAGGGGGACTCTCATCTGTCCTTTCTGAGCCATTGATACCATCAGTTAGAGGCATTAAACCTTGGGTGGAGCCATTTAGGAAGCTCGGTCCATATAAGTACGAGCTAGTGGGGATCGGCCATTGAAGCCCCCAGCTTGGCCCATCCAAAATTCCCATCATCAATATATCAAATCTCAAAAACATGTCATAGGGATGAAAATCCATTTTGAAGAGGCAAATATGTAATACGCATAATAGACTAGCTAGTAAGGTTTCCTGGTCTAGAAATTTGGTTAAGGGAGAAAAAAAGGTAGACTCTAGACTTCATAATCTTCATAGAGTGAAACCCGCACGCTCTTTGCGGATGACTTCATCTGCAAAATGCAGCTCAAAAATATAATAGCATGCGTATAACTTACTCAAATTGCAGTTGACTAAAATACAATAATGTTACTACCTCTGTCTTTAATTAAGAGTCCATGTTTGACTTTCACAATTTTCAAGAATGCACTAATTAATTTCAGCACAATCAGTGGCTAAGAAAACATGTATCCTATCGTGAGGTTGGGTACGTTGTTTATATTCTTCTGAAAAGAAAGTTGACTCTTAATTTCCGACGGTGGGAGTACTAAATAAAATGATCATAAGGATACAAATGAACAGCTTGTCGTCTTGCACCTTTCACCATTCCCTGCTACACAAAGAGGGTGGAAAATCATATTATTAGCGAGAAATTCAATCAACAAAAGTTCAAAGGAAAAAATGCAAAAGTTTATGATCGTTGCACCAAAATATGGAGAAAAATGCAAAGAAAGATTAATAGTTTGTGTATATTTGAAAGGGAACGCTATTGCCAAAACATTTGCCTTTTGAAAGAGAAAATGATGCATCGCATAGTTGCACATCATGCTTTAAATGTAATATGTTGCTTAACAGAAGCAATTTTTGCTCCAGAATACCCCTATTTGACTTATGGAGAATTAGTGAATCGGTGTAATACATTTTTAAGAAGTAAAGTTTGATTTCTTATAATATTATACTCTAATGAATGCCAAAAAATAAAAAATCCAACCCTCTCATGTGTAGTCCCTGCCAATGAGCTCCAGGCACTTTTTTGAAATCCAATTCAAGATACACAATTCCACCAAGAATTAGAAACAAACCCATTAAAATTCGACTAATGCCACACTTACCCCATTCACCGGTCATTCATTCCAAATGCATTGGTAGGCTGTACATTCTTAAAATGTACAGTGTTGGAATTAAATTACTTAAGTCATCATGTCAAATCATCAAGATCTAAATAAAATACAATTATCAAACTGCGTACCTGAATCCATGACAAACAAATGCGGAATGCGAGGATCGATCACAATAACAGCACGGATCGAGCGGGTACGTGGTCTTCCTCAACCAAATCACTTTAGTGTCTTGATGGGAATTTTTGGTTCTCTTCCAGATGGGGAGAAGGGAGCCGTCATTTGATTTGGTGTGTTGGGGACATAACCCTAATATCTACTTTATATATAGTCTAGTTAGGGTTCCCAAAAACTCTAACAAGCCCATACAAGGTTTACACATTTGGCCCACTTTATTTGAGTAGTCTATGGGCTAACTAAAAAATTAATTAGCATAAAAATTAGCCCATTAATTAAATAGCAAATTAATTGAAATATTATAATATGTTGCCCAAAATTAGAAAATATAAATTTTCTAACAATCTCCCACTTGGGCAATATTACTCCGGAAACAATTAATCAAGAATTCTTTACCCATCCGTTGCTATTTATCCTTAATTCTCCTTAAACAATCTGGCTATCTCATGTACGAGTATGGAATACCGCAGCTTTTATCACAGTAAAGTCGTGACTAAACCACGATACCACCATCAATACACTATAACATAGATCAAATGTGGATGAGTAGCATGAAATTACATGCATTGATCTTAGACATGCCTATTTCCAACTGGCCCAACTTTAATGAGATAACATTAACCGTCCAAACTTAGAAACCACAATGGAAGGAAATAAAACTACAAGTTAAGACGAAAATCATTTCTTTATTCTGCAGAAAATATGTGTCAAGTAAAAGAGCTCCAGGATACAAACTCCCACTAAACCAGCACTTTATTAGATAACACAAAATCCAAATGAGCAATATACTCATGAAATACCTTATGGTTAAGCCTTTATAACGGATCCGTAATATGGAGTTTGTATTATATGCTCTATAGCACTATAACTCTGAACTCCTTTTTTAACAACAAAAAACCTTAATATCTATGTGCTTTAGATATTCGAAAATTTTCTGTTGTTGTCGATATAGCAAAATCAATTATTGTCAAAAATCTTTGATCTTTCGTACTATCTACAATTCGCCTAGGACAAAATTGTGCTAATCTCATCCAAAAATCGACCACCATATGATCTCCAACTGTATTTTCGCGTAAGTATATAATCTTTTTGTTCTCTTTAATGTATAACCCTTTAATTGGGTTCGAAGATATATCATAGGGTTACATTCTACCAAGTATCTTTACTATGGTAAACCCAAATGGGGCCATTTAGGAATCTTTTGCATCTTTTTCTTTTCAACTTTATTTTGCTTGTTGTGACATAAATTGTCTCCTTTAACAATGGGAGTATCCCTGATACAATCTTTCATGCCAAATTGGTAAGAATTCTTTCGATATATCTCTTTCGTGAAAACCCTAAGATACCCGACAATAATGTCGATGTATCTGTATTCCTAAGATACCCTAAGAGATATTTTCTAACATACAGCTCAATAATGCAGTCAGTATAATAACTCTGTTTATGAAAACAACAGGAAAATAGTTTTTGACTCGAAATTATGCATACTTCATTCAAAATTATGCAACATTAAAACACCCTTAAAATTAGGCCAATATTATATTTCGTTCTATCAACTATTCGTATCGAAGCATTGGTGGGTTGTACATTTTTAGATTCCAACTCAATACTATATATCAAATCTCAAAAACATGTCAGGGATGGGTGGGGCCAAAGGCTCGGTCCATATGTTGCCATTTCAACCACTAAAGCCCCTTACGTGCGCAATACTATATATCAAATCTCAAAAACATGTCAGGGATGAAAATCCATTTTTTACATAATACGCATAATTGACTACTAAGGTTTCCTGCTCTAGAAATACGGCTAAGTGAGAAAAGGAAAGTAGACTCTTGACTTCATAATCTTGGTAGATTGAAACCTGTCCTCCACATTCTTTGCAGGTGACTTCACCTGCAAAATGCAGCTCAAATATATAATCCCAAGTGACAATTTACTCAAATTGCACTCGAATAAAGTACAATCATTTTACTCCCTCAACCTCTGATTAAGAGTCCATGTTTGACTTTCACAATTTTTAAGAATGCACTAATTTCAACATAATCAGTGGTTTAAAACAAAACTTGCCTCCTATTTTGAGGTTTGGTACGTTGTTTATGTTATGATATGGAAAGTAGACTCTTAATTTCAAACTGAGAGAGTACTAAATAAACATCATCAAAAGGATATACAACTGAACAGATTGTCCTTCAAAGGATATACAACTGAACAGCTTGTCCTTCTTGTACCTCTCACCTATCCCTGCTACACAAAGACGGTGGCAAATCATATTATTAGCTAGAAATCAAATCCACCCAAACTTTAAGGAACAAATGCTAAAGTTTATGATCTTTGCACCAAAATTCAGAGCAAAATGAACAATTTTTACCACACAAAAACTGTAATACAACATCTGTTTAATGCCAAACTCGAGCCATCTGAAATCCCAAAATCCTTATCAGATCCAAATTTCACATAGACCAAAACAATTCATAGACATGAACTAGCAATCCATTTAGGGCGGTGAAAAATGAAGTATACACAGAAATATGAAGAGATTTAACAAATAAAGGTAAAGAAAAGGATATAGTACAATGGCAAGGCAACTTCCAAAAATAGTCCTAGACTAGATTGAAACTAGTGCTTCCCATTCTTCCCTAGGAATTTTCGTCTGCAAAACTCAATTGAAAGGCTAAAACAATTTAAAAAACTTACGAAAACTTTCAATTGAAAAAAAAAAAAAAAAAAAAACACACAATCACATTACTGAAAAAACATATAATACTAAGGATACAGAAAATCAACTTGGCCTCCTTGTATCTAACTTTCACCATCCCCTACAAGGAGCTCGCAAAAGAAATAAACATTAGCTACAAGTTAAATCAAACCATACATCAAAATCACAACCAAGAATTTAAAGTTCATGACCTTGTTCGAAAACGAGGAACAAAGACGAGGTTTGCAAAGACCAATTATTGAACACACAAATCCTCAAAAACCACTTCGGTTGAATAAAAAAAGCCATTAAGGCTTTGAACCGAGATATACCACTTCATCCTCAGGCTCTTGTAAGTCATCTCCCAAACCGGTGAATTAGACACCAAATCTTCAACTTCAACTTCAGGGTTGATCAGCCATAAGATCTTCAGCGAATAACTCCTCCCAAGTAGTCTCATTAACAACATCCAAATTAACCTCGTTTGTGGGTATTAATGAAGTATATGAATCCTCAGTTACACCTGTTGGCTCAATGTCCGATGAACATAACAACAATGTTTCGATCTCTTTTTCAATATTTACTAACCTTTCTTGATCTTCATTTATATAATCCGAAGCTTCACCACTACCCATGGCGACCGATATTAAATCTTCTATATTCTCCACACTTGGGCTCATAGTTAGCCTCCGTTTTCGCTCGATTTTAATCTGTTTTTGGTCACCTTTTTGTGCAAACTTGTCCATGCATTGACGTAATAAAGTGGGATTACCAAAGGCTTTAGCAAGAAAACCCATGATTTTCTTTTGCTTTGTCTCGCTGGTTATTATTCTATTTTCCATTTCGACGATTTGGTCCTTCGAACGCAATTGTTGTTGTTTGAGCTTTACAAGTTCTGTCATTAATACGGCCCGGTCTCTCCTCAGTCTTTCCAGCTCTTCTTCAATGCCCATATGGCCCAGTTCAACACAATTCCCTCCTTGTTGATGAGTGCTTTGAGATGACACATTTCTCCTCCTCTTTATGGTTTTCAAGAGATGTTTCTGCCCTCCTAAAAATCCTTCGTTGGCAAATTCATATCGATCCGGGTCCACTTTTCGAAAACCCTTTTATCAATAAAAAACCATTTAGTGTCATCAAATTTAGTGCAAAAAACCCATATAACACCATCAAAAGATAACAAAGAAACAATCATTTCTTATTGAGATAAATTAAGTCTTACACTATTCTTGGCACACAACAGCAAAGATTAAAAATTATTAAACCAGTGCTGCTACAAAAGTCATGAAAAGATGAATAACTAAACACTATAAATCTAGGCAGTGGTCTGTCACCTTGCCTTACGTCGGCAAGGTCGCAATAGGCTAAAATGCGTTAAGCTATTGGCAAAACAATTTTGACTTTTGATGAATCAGATGATGCATTGCATAGTTGCACATTTTCCTTTAAATGTAGTACGTTACTTTGGCAGGGGAAATTTTTGCTTTCGAAATTGCATTACGCTACTTAAATTATAGAAAATGTTTTATCAGTGAACTCTTATGCATTTTAACCACTAAAGATAAATAAATCAACCCTTTCATGCATAGTCCCTGCCTAATAAATAAATATTTTTCGAAACCCAATTCAATATACACAATTCAACTGCAAATTATAAATAAACTCAAAAAAATTAGACCAGCAGTTACACTTAACTCGGATGCATTGATGAGTTATACATTCTTGAAATATACAACCCATTAATGCAGTCAATAGTTAGAAATAAACTCACTAAAAGTAGACCAGTAGCTACACTTACCCAGAAGCATTGATGGGTTGTACATTCCATGAATGTACAATCCATAATGCAGTTGATAGGATTATCTGGGTTACGTATAAGACCGATCAAAATACCATTTTCATTAAAATTATGCAACAAACATGAGAATTGGTGGGATTAATTAGAGAAGTACTTACATAAGTATTGAGCTGGCGAATGAAGCTTGAGAAATTGTTGTGCTTGAAGTACTTTGGAAGGAGAATAGTGGAAAATTGATGAGAATCCCAAACAATGAAACTATTTCTACCTCTGCTCCAAGAAACCACTGAATCAGTTAATGGGTCTTCCACCATTTCATAGGTCTTTGTGAGGAATGGAGTTGGGCCCACTTCATTTAGCCCCTCAATTGGCTGTGGGTATATCAATTCAACACTTGTCTCCTCTTCTTCTTCTTGTTTCACTCTCACTCTATCCATTTATGATTTAGAAGTATCAGTTTCTTGATGATCAGTCTATTTGAGAGAGAAAGGGGGCGAGAGAGATTTATCTATATATATATAGAGGGAGGGAGGGAGGGAGAGATGTGTGGGAACAGAAAGTTCTTGAAAGATTGGGATATTTTTTTTTGTATTTTTTTATTGGTTTCTGAAAATGGAAAGACAGCTGTCAGAGATTTAGGTGGTCAAAGGATAGTGTTGTGTATGGTTAGCAACACCGAGAATAATAAGTCTGGAAAATTCTGGAGCTTTCGAGAAACCTCTTAAGAGTAATATTTCACTAGTTTCGGAACATAGTCCACATTTATAACATAATATATAATAATAATAATAATATACATAATAATTTTTTTATTAAAAATATTTAATAATATTTAACTAAATTTTTATTAAATGTAATCCTCATACTTAAGTTTTTAAATTCAAGTTCCCACTTTAATGTATGTTATTTTGTAGAAATTTTTGACCCCTAGGTACAAGACTCCGCATCAATATTATTTTAGGATAGGCGTTATTTATACCTTTTAAATTTATTACAAACATCTTTCAAAAATAAATTTATTATCACAAATATCCCTTAAAGCTTGTTTAATAAGATGTGAGTGCAGTTATACATACTCAATCTATTTAGGGTCTTTTGGGTTTTGGATACCGTTAGTTTGTCGAATTTGGGCTTTAGGTACCAAAGTTTATGAATATTGTATTTTGAGTACCATTTTCCACCTTTCTGTTAGTCAATCCATGTTGACTGTTAACTCCATTAATATGTCTCCAAACTATCCTTATTATTCATGTTGACTGTTAACTCCATTAATATGTCCCCAAATTACCCTTATTTACAGCAATGCCCAACGATCACTTTGCCCAGGAAATATGACCGTTTGACACACTCATTTTTCCTATATAAAGCCTTCAATCAACACACAAACACACATCATTCACAAAATAAAATACACAGAAGAAAATGGGAGGTGGGAATGAAGCAATTGTATGCCAAATGTGTGATGTTGAAGGACATTCTGCATATGAATGTCAGTGGGTTTACAGCAAATGCAAGAATTATCTATACAATATATAATTTTATAAGCATAAAGGTGGCAATCGTTCCGTTTTATGCGTGTTTGTGTTCCATCACACGAGTTAAAATTATTATAGAGGTTAACATCAACTCGACACGAGTAGTTCAAAATACTAAATCTAAATCCGACCTATTTAATAATCATGTTACACGTATGGTTGACATGCGTAACTCGTTTATATACTAAAATATTAAAAGTTAATTTAAATACATTTCACACACCAAATTAAACATAGTTATATTAAATAGAATCAAATTATGAATAATTGTTTTTGCACTTCCTTTGTCTCATGGGGGCACAAAAAAGTATAATGCATCTTAATATAAGGTTAACATGTATATAAGAAAAAGTGTATTTAGTTTGAGGTTTAGGCTTTTTTTTTATAACTAAAATAACATTTCTTACACAGGTTGTTACACGAGTTATATGAGCTCGTATTATACGGGTTGAAATGTTTAATTTAGATGCGTTATACGAGTTATTTTCGTATTACGCAGGTTGATCCAAACCCGATTATTAATCTTGTTAAGTGGGTTGATTAAATTTTGACACTAACCCATTTAAACTCAACCCTAACTCTCTAATTCTATGTTGGATTCGAGTTTGTATTATTGTGTTGTGTTATAAATTGCCACCCCAAAGTAAACGTTCCACTCCTATATAAGTGTAAGTACCCTTTTTACATTATAAGTTCCTTTAAAATAAAGGCGGTGTTATTTTCGTTCCCTAAATCTGTGACAAACATTCCCTCCAGAATTTAATTAAAAGCACATTTCAACACCCCCTTATTTATCACAAACACTCCCTTCCATTACTTGATGTTAAGTCAGTGCTTAACAACATACGCCGAAATTTATGTGAATGTACTCACTCTTCATTAAGCAAGTCTAATTTGAAAAACAACTCCATTTCCTAATGTTAGGTGAGTTTTACCAACAAACTCTCCCTAAGTAAGTCAAGTGTATGTGACTGTACTCACATCTCATTAGGCGAGCCTTAGGGGGGAAGAGTGTTAGTGATAATAAATTTACTTTTGAGGAGTGTTCGTGATAATAAGATGTTTATGACAAATTTAAGTAGTTTAAATAACACCACCAAAAAATAATATTAATGTGAAAGCTTATACCCTTGTGCCAAAAATTTCTATAAAATAACATTAAAGTGGGAACTTGAAGTTAAAACCTTAAGTACAAGGATTACATTTAATAAAAATTTAGCTAAATATTATTAAATATTTTTAATATAAAAATTATTATGTATATTATTATTATTATTATTATTATTATTATTATTATTATTATTATTATTATTATTATTATTATTATTATTATTATTATTATTATTATTATTATTATTATTATATACTAGTATATCACCTGTACGTTCTACGTGTAACACAACATGAACAATATCGTTATAGCGAAAAATAATGAGAATTAGATCGAACAAACGAACATCGCAATGATAAAGTAGAAAGTCCAAAAATTAGATACAATGAAAAGAAGACAATAAATTAAAACTAAACTGAACCACAAAATTAAATTTACAATAATATGTATTAAATTAAATAAAAAACACTAAAAAAAATAAATTACTTAAAGATACCTTAGGATGGAGATAGGAAAACTAAAAATAGTTAGAAAAAAATTGGTAAACAATTTCATTTAAAATTAAAATCAGTAAAACATAAATTATAATGAATATTAAGAAAAAGTATAAAATATTTACATTTGCTGGTAATGGATACAATCTCTAACAAATCAAATAGTCATCAAATCACTAAAATTAAATGTACGATAATATGAACAACATTTATTTTTTTTTTAAAAAAATACTTAAAGACATAATCCAGAATCGAAAAATTTGTTAAACGAATAAAGATACTAAAGAACATTTATAAATAATTGAAGAATAAAAAAAATGTAAAAATCAAATCAAAATGGATCACAAAAAATAAAGAAAAAAAATCGGACAACAATATATCATTGAAAATAATATTTTTTTGGAAATTCATAGTATAATACTCAAATTACAATAATAATTAATATTATAAATACTTGATATTTTTGTTAATTTATGTTAAATAATAGTGTGGTATAACTTATTATTATATGTATGAAAACACCATATTAAATACTCTATATTATTTAAAATAAATAATTTTAATTTTAAAAAAATTCTCAAATTAAACAATTTATCTTTTTAATATCATATAAATATAACTAAAATGTTAAATCATAAACTCAAAATCTAAAAAAATATCTACCATAAAGTATATATCATTTAACTACTCTACATATATATATATATATAACATAAAAAAGAATAGTTCATTTCTTTCTCTCTCTACCTGGTTTCTCTCTCCAAAGTGGATGATTATTCTGTCTCTCATCCACCCTTGCCTTGAGGGGTTGGCCTAGTGGTAGGCAACCTCCACCCTTGCCTCGAGGTCAAGGGTTCGACTCATGGGGTGGGAGGGGAGGGTTTTTCTTTATTTGTAGGATTAAGGGAGAGACTTAGACCTCCCTTAATTTTAAAAAAAATAAAAATAAAAACTCTACAGCCTTCTTTCTCTCTCTAAATTTGGCTTCCACCATTAATCAACAGAACTTAACATAGAAGCCTTCTATTTATTATTTTTTACAATTTCATTTTTGTTGCTTATTATACAAATGAAGGTTGTGATACTTGATTTTTGATATATACTTGATCTAACTAGGTTTCATACTTGAATTTGGGTCAATTTATGGGTTTCGGATTTGGGGCAATTTTTTTCTTGTTTCGAGTTCATATAATGACCCAGATTCACTCTTTACTCATTTATTGACCCAGAATCGAGTGGGTTTGGGATTTTCGAATTCGGGACAATATTTTCCTTATTTCAATTTCATTTCATATATTGGCCCAGATTCGAGTATAAAACCAAATTATTGACCCAAATTCGAGTATTAAACCCATTTAGATCAAGTATCACAATCTCCATTTGTATAATAAAAACGAAATTGCAAAAAATATTAAAGAGAAAGCTTCTATATTAAGCTCTGTTGATTAATGGTGAAAGCCAAACTTAGAGAGAAAGAAGACCTTAGAGCATGTAGAGAGAGAAAGAAAGGAATTATTCTTTTTTATGGATTTTTTTATTGTTTTTGTCTTTTTTTTCCTTTCAGAAAGCAGGTGTGTACCTTTGCTTTTTTAAAAGTGAGCCAACACGTTTTGCTCTTTACTACGTACACATTTATGTGTATGGTAAACGGATTGTATATACATTTATATTATAAAATATTAAGTTTGATCAAATTTATTTTTAAAAGTATAAAAATTTAATGGTTAAAAATATACATATTATGGTGTGCATTAACTCTACACCATTGGATAAATTTTATACACACATCAAGATGTTACATCAAAGTTAAAACACTCACACTAATAATATACACACAACAAATTCTCACACACCAATAAATTTTTTTATATTAAAAATGCCATAACTTAAAATAAAAAAATTCAAAATTTAATAAAAATTTCATATTTAAAATCTACAAATCAAGATCAATTAAACAAGATCCATCATGACTATAGAATTATGTAAAAAAAAATAAAAATTATTAAGTAACATTTAACACCAATAATATACACAAAGTAAACTCTCACTCACCAATAAATATTTTTACATTAAAAGTGTCATAACTTAAAATAAAAAATTTAATATTTAAACTCTACTAATAGAGAAATTTAATATTTAAATATAATAATCAAGATCAATTAAACAAGATTCATCTTAAAATAAAAAAAATATTTAAAATATATTTAAATCTACTAATCAAAATCAATTAAACAACATCCATAATGACTATAGAATTATGTTAAAAATATAAGAAAAATTATTGAGTAACATTTAACGCCAATAATATACACACAATAAACTCTCACATATCAATCATTTTTTCTACATTAAAAATGTCATAACTTAAAATAAAAAATTCAAAATTTAATATTTAAAATTTAAAATTTACTAATCAAGATCAATTAAACGAGATCCATCATGACTATAGAATTATGTAAAAAAATAATAATAAAAATTATTGAATAACATTTAAGGACGTACTTTATGTGTTCGTACATTATTGATCATCTTAGTATGCCGTTTTTAGGAGTATTCACAATATATCAGTTAAATTTTTGAACTATTTTTAAATTACACCAGACGTGATTGAATTATTTTCACATACGGCCTTGAGTTTAATTTGTTAAAAACTTATTTTGCCGAGATCAAAATATTTTATGTGTTCGTACATTATTCATAATCTTAGAATGTCATTTTTAGGAGTGTTCACAATATATCAGTTAAATTTTTGAACTATTTTCAAATCATACCAACAGGCGTGATTGAATTATTTTCACATATGACCTTGAGTTTAATTTGTTAAAAATTTATTTTGCCAAGATCAAAATAAGATAAAAAAATATCATTAAACGATTCTTTAAAATTTAAATACAAGTCTGTCCAATCCAATTTACTTTTAGTTGTTCTAGCATGAAGATATATTGAAAATAAGTTTGTCGATTTAGATTTATCACACGTTACTCATTTTTATCTTATTATCGGTTCTTATTTAGTTTACCGTGCCGGATGGCATGGGTATAACCTAGTATACAATATAGGGACGGAGTCATATAGATTTTTTATAAATTTTTATAAGGTATATGAGTTTTTGTGTGATAGTGTAAAAATCAGAGGACATTTGTGTAGTTAAAACAGTTTAAGGGGTGAGGGGCTTTTGTGCGTGCTATGGGTGTTGTAACTTAATACGGTGCATGTGTGTAAACAACTGGGAGGTGTTTGTGTAATTGAAAAAGTTTAATGGGTGAAGGGCCTTTGTACGATAAAACATATAAGTTTGGTGGCCGGATTTTGTAAATCAATATTGAGCATCTTTCCATCTTCGTTCTTTATTTGTTTCGGCCCCTTTCCGCTCTCTACTTTATTTTTCTTCTTTTGCGACCCTTAGCCTTTTAGGTCAGATGTCTTTTTTTATAATTTTATACTATTTTTTTTAATTTTAAATATTAAAATTTAGATGTTCATCTGAACAAATTTTTTAACTCCGCCGGTGTATATATATCCTTAATTAGTTAAGTAGTTTGGGTAATGCAGTAAGTACAAAATTGTGGACCCTACTCAATTAGATTCAAAATAACCCTCTCTGTATATGTCCCAAACCCTTCACGTCAAAGCAGAGGGCAGCCTTCCAACTTTTAGCAAGATTCTACGGAAAATTTCAAAAATAGATATTATGTCAGATATAAGGGCATTCTAGGAGCAGCCAGAATATAGTAAAAATTAGATTAATATTAAAAAATTCTAAAACATCAGTCTCTTTTACAAAAAAATGTCCTTTACTAGAAAGCTTGGATTTTAAATTAATGATCAAAAAATTGTGTCTTTAGTAAAAAGAGAGTATAAGCTTTTTCCTTTACACCAATAGCCATTTTTTAAAATTTTACTCTATTTAGTTTTTATTTGAACTAAAACTATATTTTAATTTAGTCTTTTGGTCACGAACTAAATTCTCTTCTTCTTTTTTTGGTTAAAATCGTAAACATTAAATCCTACTCGATCTATTTGGTCTTAAAATAATCAAATAGTCTTTTAATTTAAAGTATTCCCAATTTCGATTCTATTTCTATTGGGATTCTAATACAAAACACTGTAAAAATTTCTATTTATATCAGGATACTTACAAAAATCTATATTTTAATTTTTCGTGAACACATTATAATTTTTCTACCAAAATTTTATTATATTTGGACCATAAAGTACTAATTTATTTAATTATTTTTATATCTAATGAATATTTATTGGAGTGGTATTTTTACTAAATTTATAGTTATCTTTCTTTTATTTGGATTATATTTTAAGCTAAAAAGTATGATGGTTTCATATTCACTACGAATTAACAAAACTAGAGTAAGATTGGATTGGTTTGCTATAAATAGAGCCCGTGTTGTGTTCACTTTTGATGTTAATAAATATTGTTGGATTACTCTACAAGCAAGTTTGTTTTAACTTGATAAATTCTAAAGTGAAAAAAGAATTGTAGAAAACAAGATGTATTAACTCATTGGAAAATTAATATTTATCATAATCTTATTACGTTGTTTCTTCTAAACATGATATTCATGAAAAAAAAAATTCATTAAAAATCAATATCTTTTACAAAAACAATTTAATTTGCATTTACAATTGTAGTTATAATTTTTATTTATTTATATGTAATTTTTATTAATTTTATTTATATATTTGTGAGTCATGACAATTACGTGCAACACACGTGTACTTTTACTAAAGGTCAATGCATGCACGTGCAATCTCACAATTTAATTTATATATTTTTGAAATGTTCCATATATATATATGGGAAGTTCAAGTTACACCTAGTGTAAACTAATGGAGTTTTTCACCCGTCAATAACATTTTTATCAATTTCATAATTTATCAATCTAGCCGTTGAATTAGTTTATTATGATATCTCATATATCTTTGCAAAAAAATTAAATTAATTGGAAATGTAGAAGTCCCTCATCATAATGATATTATATATTGAATTGTGAACTTTACAAAAATTAAATAAAAATAAGTATAGTGATTATATAGTTACAAATATCGGATCGATTTGAAACTTTGCATGCTTGATCAACGTAACAAAATTGACTTATCTAACGGTGTAATTGATAAATTACAAATATGAGAAAAAGATATGGATATGTATAAAACTTCTTAATTTTTACCGGTATAATGTGAACTTTCCCTATATATATATATAATATTAATGTGGAATAAATAATACCAACCAATTGTGGTGCCTAATAAGGGAAAAAGATGGAGCTGATTTTAATAATTAAAAAAAATGGAGTCTAATTAAAATGATTCTCTTGTAACTAGGTTTGATCGTTAATTTTCTCTATACAATATATAATTTTATAGGCATACGGGTGGCAATCGTACCGTTTTATGCGTGTTTGTGTTGTATTATACGAGTTAAAATTATTATAGAGGCCAACACCAACCCAACACAATTAGTTCAAAATTTTAAGTCCTAACCCGACCTATTTAATAATCATGTTACGGTTGACTTGCGTAACTCGTTTACTAAAATATTAAAATTCATTTTAAATAAATTTCATCACACCAAATTAAACATAGTTAGATTAAATACAATCAAATTATGAATAATTGTTTAGGGTTTGCACTTGCTTTGTCCCATGGGGGCACCAAAAAAGTATAATGTATCATAATATAAGGTTAACATGTATATAAGAAAAGTGTATTTAATTTGAGGTTAGGCTTTTTTTTTTTGGTTTTTACTAAAGTAAAATTTGCAGCACATGTTGTTACACAGTTATATGAGTACGTATTATACGGGTTAACATGTTTGAGCCGAGTTTATGTGATTGCACTCAGTTCTCACTAAGCAGGTCTTTTAATTTGAAAACACTACAACACTCAATTGTCTTATATTAAGTGAGTTCTTATCATTAAACTCTCTTTAAATAGATGGGTCTTTTGGGTTTTGGGTACCGTTAGTTTATCGAAATTGGGCTTTAGATACCAAAGTTTATGAATATTGTATTTTGAGTACCATTTTCCACCTTTCTGTTAGTCAATCCATATTGACTGTTAACTCCGTCCAAATAATGACAGAAATAACCAAAAATACCCCTCATTCACACCATCTAACACATGATCAATCAAAAAAAATTATCAAAATACATTTACAACAAAACTAAGAGAGAGAGAGAAAAGATTCTTCCCCAAATCGATTGAGCCCTAATCGAACTGTCCCAAGTTGATTAGCACAGAGAGGAAGCTTTTTACACACATAAAAGCACGATTGAAGATTCGATTCTTCTGCAATCGAAGAATTTGCTCTAAAAGGTACGTTTTTTGGAATCTATTTGCTTATACAACTATTTACAATCGAAGCTTCGAATGTTCTTTTGAAACTTGTGTTTTTGAGACTTTCTATAATGATGTTTGTGTTTAAGGAATAAGAAGAATAATTTATTAGGCATTTTTGTATATATATATAAGTAAAAGTTAGGGGTTTTTTGTCCGATTGTGGATAAAGTGGGTTTTGTTTGATAACTTTCTGGGGTAGGGCATTCTATATAGATTATATTACCATTATATATTGTTTGTCTTATGTAATAACTGATATGCTTGCAATTTTAGGGTTTTGTTTGTTTATTGCTTATATGCATGCAATTTTAGGGTTTTTCGTATAAAGATAATGTTTATGTCTTTTGTTTCTTGCTTATAAAACTTTGTGTGCTTATACAAGCTTTCGTTATATATATGATTATGTTAGGATGACTGGAGATGGGTGTTTGACTCCTAAAAATAAAAAGAAGGCACCCCCTACAACAGTTGTTAGAAGATCACCTAGGTTGAGGGAAAAACGTAGGTTACCCTTTAGTTGTTCTTCTTCAAACCCCATTTCATTATCAGATGATGAATAAGAAGTTGAACATGAGTCTAGGGGTGAAGATGTGTACAATACTGTTTGTATGGATGTAATAGAGGTTGAGAAACAAACACACAACCAAATGACCATGCATGAGTTTGATTTGCTCTTTCCTGTGTCTAATTTGATCAATGGTGTCCACATTCCCCTAGCCACTGAAGTACCTTATAGTATTTGTGGGGTTGATAATTTAGATGCTGAGGAAGAATATCATAGTGGGTTTGAGAGTGATAAGGAGAGTGAATGCAATTTTACTTGGTCTAATTCTGAAACAGAAAAAAGTGGGTTTGAGAGATGGGACTGGGAAAAATATGAAGCTGAAGAGGTAGCTGATACAAATGGAGGGGTGGAAGAGGCAGCAAATGAATCTGTGGATGAAAGGGTGGAAATAGAAAATGATGAGACGGAGTTTGGTGACTTTGTGGATGAAACAAATGATGTATTTAAGGATATGGATAGTGTTGGAGAGCATGATACTCCTAATAGGTCTGAAACTTATGAAATTATGGATTTAATGGAGTGGCCAACCATGTCAAAGTGTAGAATTTTCTTAAGAAATCATGCAATAAATAATAAGTTTGAGTACAAGCAAAAGACCAACAATAACTATAGGATTGACTTAAGGTGTAAGGATAGCAAATGCAAATGGATGGTTTATGTTAGGAAGGTTCATAATGAATTAACTGCTAGGTTAAGAATTTATGAGAAACAACATACATGCAAAAGTGATGAAAGATGTAAGAATATAAATGCAAATGCTGGTGGGTTACTACTGAAATTGAGGGGTGGCTTAGAAACCATAAAGAGTTCAAACCAAAAGATGTCATTACTGAGATTTGGCATAAATTTGGTGTGAAATTGTCTTATGATTCTGCATATAAAGCTAGGATCATTGCCCATGAGAATATTTTTGGCAAGTATGATGAAGGGTACAAAAAGTGTCCAGAGTTGTGTAGACAAATTCTTTTAAAGAATCCTGGTAGTACAGCTGAGTGGAGTAGGAGTTCTGTGGACCACATGTTTATTGGGCTTGTGCATTGCATTTAAAGCTTCATTGGATGGGTTTGTTAATGGGTGCAAACCACTTATTGGGCTTGATGGGTGTATTCTAAAGGGGAAATATGGGGGGGCAGTTCTTTCTGCAATTGCTATTGATGGGAACAATGGTTTGTTCCCTGTTGCAATGAATGTGGCTAGAGGGGAAACATATGAAGCTTGGTCCACATTTCTGTCTATATTGAAACCACATCTCAACAAACACAAGAACACTATGACCTTTATTTCTGACAAGTGCAAGGGGTTGTTAGAGGCTGTGAAGGAATTGTACCATAACAGTAGGCATAGACATTGCTTTAGGTATTTATACAAGAACTTTAAAGCAAAGCACAAGGGGAATCATTTAATGCATTTGAGTTGGGGGGCAGCCAAAGCATATAGAGAGGAGGACTATGATAAGTGGATGGCACAGCTCTTTAAGGATGATAGCATAGCTCACAAGTTTCTGGATGATGCTGATAAATACAGTTGGGGTAGGGCATTTTTTGATACAACTACAAAGTGTGAACACTTGACAAGCAATTTCTCAGAGTCATTCAACAATATGATCATTGGTTTAAGGGATCTTCCATTGGTCAAGTTAGTTCAGAAATACCAGCTTATGGTCATGTCATTGCTATATAAAAGGAGGTGTAAAGCAAATGAAGTGTTGGATACGGTTATAGTTCCAAGGGTCGAGAAGTTGATAAAAAAATACAAAAAACAATACAAGGATTTCACTACCAAAGGGTCAATTGATTGGATGCATGTGGCAGTAGATAAGGTGGGTGCAACATGGACTGTGGACCTTAAAGCAAATACGTGTAGCTACACAGAATGGCAAGTCTCAGGAGTGCCATGTGTTCATGCAATGGCAGTGATACTGCCAAGGAAAGAATCTTGGGAGAAGTAAGCAATTAATTATGTGTTAAAATTCAATTATTGCATTACCTTTCATTTATTGCACTAATATATTAATTAATTGTACCTCTCTCAGTTATTGCAGTCCATATTTAACAATTGATGCTTACAAGGCTACATATGCTAGTTATATACATCCAATTGATGACATACAATTTTGGATGGAGGTTAGCACATTTATTACTACTGCAGTTCACATTTATTACATATCCACTTGATATTTATTAGATTATTTCACTTATGAATTTTTTTTCTTATTAGCCCTAATGTACAGTACTTCCTCCACCTCTCTTTAGGCCCCCTGGAAGACCAAGAAATAATATAATGAAGACTAGAGATGAGGTAGCTCCTGAGAAGAACAAGAAGAAAAGGTGCAGCAAATGTGGCATTTTGGGCCATATTAAGAAGACATGCAAAGGTGCACCAGCAACATATGCAAATGGAAGGAGATGTATGCATTGTATAATTGTCAATTAGTTCATTTAATGCAAAATTGTCTTATGTAACTTAAACTATAATTGGTCAATGCATGTAGTGAGGCCTAGAACAGGACCAACTGAAGGTGTAGCAGGTCCAAGTAGGCCCACTATGGTAATCCCACCACCACCAGCTAGGGCAGCAAGGGGAAACAGAGGTGGATCTAGAGCAAGGGGAAATAGAGGTACATCTAGAGTAAGGGGAAGGATTTTTTATCCACCAGCTTCAAGGTTTGTTCCTCCATCATCTGCACCACTACAATCAGGTGCTGGAAACATACCTAGTGGATATGACCTAATCCATTCACAAAGGTCCTTAGATCAATGATGTAGCTAGGTAATGTTTTTGTTAAACTGGCAGCTAGATCAGTTAGAGTTGGTATTTTTTGTTGATACATCATGCTTTTGTTACTATGAATGTAATGCGGCAGTGGCAATAGACTAAGGTACTGTAGTCATGTTTTTTTTTTTTTTGGGTATTATCATGGCATGTGAACATTTTGATGTAATGTTTTGGTATATAATATATAAATCAATGATAACTTAGCTATTACATACTACACATGCATTTTACTCTCATAGCTATTACATAAATCATCTAAGTTAACCTCTATCTTTACCCTAATGTTCTTCTTTGAACTCCTAGACATTGCTTTCTCTAACCATTCAAAGCTATCACACTTGTAGCATTTGAGAATTTTTTTGCCAAAACTATGTGTTTGCTTGCTTGTCAATAATTTCCTTGAACCTTCACAACCATTAGGACACATGGTTTGTTTCCAAGGGCAATCTTTCACCCAGTGATTGCTTTGCCCACATTGGAAGCAACTTGTTGAATTGGATGTGGAACCAGTAGCTTGGTTCAGAGCATCTTCTAACCACAATCTTGTTCCACAGCTTGGGAATTGACACTGCATGTATTTTTTCCTACATCCTTCATTTGGTTTATGTATGTGCATGATCATCAGGCCTTCACAATTCTTGCATTTGCTGTAAACCCACTGACATTCATATGCAGAATGTCCTTCAACATCACACATTTGGCATACAATTGCTTCATTCCCACCTCCCATTTTCTTCTGTGTATTTTATTTTGTGAATGATGTGTGTTTGTGTGTTGATTGAAGGCTTTATATAGGAAAAATGAGTGTGTCAAATGGTCATATTTCCTGGGCAAAGTGACCGTTGGGCATTGCTGTAAATAAGGGTAATTTGGGGACATATTAATGGAGTTAACAGTCAACATGGATAATAAGGGTACTTTGGAGACATATTAATGGAGTTAACAGTCAACATGGATTGACTAACAGAAAGGTGGAAAATGGTACTCAAAATACAATATTCATAAACTTTGGTACCTAAAGCCCAAATTCGACAAACTAACGGTATCCAAAATCCAAAAGACCCTAAAATTAATGAGTGAGGATTTAAAATTTTGAGCTACTCTTGTTGATATGGTGTTAACCTCTATAATAATTTTCGATTATGTAATACAACACAAATACACATAAAACGACACGATTGCCAGCTATATGCTTATAAAATTATATATTATATAGTGAAAATTAACAATCAAACCTAGTTACGAGATAATCATTTTAATTAGACTCCCTTTTTTTAAAATTATTGAAATTAGCTCCATTTTTTCCCCCCTTATTAGGCACAATTGGCTGGTATTTTTATTCCACATTGATTTTTTTGGTTCCACATTGATATATATATATATATTAATCAGAGCATTTCCTATAAGGACCTTAACTTAAGGTCCTTATTTACGGACTTGCCCTTTTGGCAAGCTTCCCGATGGAATTTTTTGATGAAATTTGGTGGAGATGTTCTTCATCATGTGTAGAACATCTCCACTAAATTTCATCAAAAAATTCAACCGAGAAGTGGGTTATCTTATAGGATTGAAAAATATTGATCCAGAAATATATATATATATGTCCAATATTTTTCAATCATGTAGTTAACCCACTTTCTGGTTGAATTTTTTGATGAAATTTGATGGAGATGTTCTACACACGATGAAGAACATCCCCACCAAATTTCATCAAAAAATTCCATCAGGAAGCGTGCCAAAAGGGTAAGCCCGTAAATAAGGACCTTAAGTTAAGGTCCTTACTTGAAATTTTCCCATATATTAATATATATAGAGAGAGAAAATTTCAAAAATATATAACTTAAATTGTGAAATTGCACGTGCGTATGTGTTGATCTCTAGTAAAAGTGCACGTGCGTTGCACATAATTCTGTTGACTCGCAAATATATAAATTAAATTAATAATAATTACATATAAATAAAAATTGTTGGTCGGAAAACAACGCTAGAGGGGGGTGAATAGGATTTTTTAAACTTAATAAGGAAATTAAAACGTTTTTAAAATATTTAATCAAAGCAACTTAACTAAGCAACAATATCAAGAAAATAATAAACTTCAAGTAATCAATTCCAAGACAAGCAAATAAGCAATCTCAAATACAAGTAATAATATATTAATAAAAAGTGAGCTTGAGTTTAGAAAGATTAAACCAATTTGAAGCTCGAGACTTTTTTTCCTCACAATTCGGTTTCCTAAACCATACGTCCGCGTTCTGGTTCGTTCCTCAAAAATTTTCCACTATTTAATCTTCTTCGGGTGAAGATCAAACCTCAATACAAATGTTACTATACACACAACACTCACAATGTAGTTATACCCATTACACTTCTCACAAGATATGCTCTCTTGCTCTACAAAAAGACAAACTCTCTTTTGAAATGAAGAATGAATTGTTTGTGGTGATACACACCAATACAATAACTCTCAAGTGTATTTGAAGATTACAAATGAAGCTCACACTAGAGTTATCAAGATTGATCAAAAATATATAGCTTAAAAGATGAAAGATTGATCAAAATGTGTTCTTGAATCTTTGTATATTTGAATATATGAATAATAGAGTATTAGAATGATTCAAGGAATGTTAAAACAAGTTTAGGACCTCATATATATAGCTTGTAAAACCATATGGCCGTTGGGGATGATTAAGAAAGGTTTTGGGTCAAAGGTATACATTTTCAAACTTTCCAACAGCTAGTTTTGACAAAAAAATTCAAATTTATTTTGATAATTTCTCTCAATTTGACCGTTGGATCATGCTCAAATTTTAGTCAAAAGTGATAAGAGATGTTGTCTAACTAATGTAAAATTTTTAAAATGATCGGAGTCTAGGAAGGCCTCTATCTTACCGTTAGATCAAAATTGTGCAAAAATTGAGCGAATTTTAAATATAAAATAAAAATATTTTTGCAATTTAACAATTTAGTTCCAAATACAATTCTAATGATTTGTGAACCTCAAAGATATGTTGCTAAGTTACCTATTTTTATTAGAACTTAAAATATGATCATTTAAAATTAATATGAATTTATTTTGAAACTCGGTCTTTGTAAAATGATATTTTTCAAATAAATTCAATTTCAAGCTTGTTTGAATCAATCTTGAAAAGATGCATGAATACGTTTGAGTTATAAGGATTTGATCAATAAAGTAACTTTACATAAATCTTAAGCACTCACTCAATTACTGAATTAACGAGTCTTCGAATGCTTTGATTTGTTTATTCAGATTGATCTTCATTTAAAATTTTTTCCTTGAAACTTTTCATATGGTCTTTTGATCTTTTGTGCTTCATGATTTGCATTGACAAGATTTAATCTTTCTTATCTTGTCCAATAATCAAATAGTGAAAGAGTGATCATTGTCATGTTTTTCTTGAATTTTTCAAGTAAATGAAATGTATACTTATATCAAAAAACATGTTAAATTACACATGATTGATTTATTGTTATTATCAAAATAAGATTAAGACCTTAGGTCAACAAAAATTATAACTACAATTGTAAATGCAAATTAAGTTTTTTTTGTAAAAGATATTGATTTTAAAACAATTTTACATGAATATCATGCTTAGAAGAAACAACATAAGATTATGATAAATACTAATTTTCCTAAGGAGTTAATACAACTTGTTTTCTACAATTCTTTTTTCACTTTAGAATTTATCAAGTTAAAACAAACTTGCTTGTAGAGTAATCAAACAATATTTATTAACATCAAAAGTGAACACAACACGGGCTCTATTTATAGCAAACCAATCCAATCTTACTCTAGTTTTGTTAATTCGTAGTGAATATGAAACCATCATACTTTTTAGCTTAAAATATAATCCAAATAAAAGAAAGATAACTATAAATTTAGTAAAAATACCACTCCAATAAATATTCATTAGATATAAAAATAATTAAATAAATTAGTACTTTATGGTCCAAATATAATAAAATTTTGGTAGAAAAATTATAATGTGTTCACGAAAAATTAAAATATAGATTTTTGTAAGTATCCTGATATAAATAGAAAATTTTACAGTGTTTTGTATTAGAATCCCAATAGAAATAGAATCAAAATTGGGAATACTTTAAATTAAAAGACTATTTGATTATTTTAAGACCAAATAGATCGAGTAGGATTTAATGTTTACGATTTTAACCAAAAAAAGAAGAAGAGAATTTAGTTCGTGACCAAAAGACTAAATTAAAATAGGGGCAATTAAAAAAAAGGGCTTATTAGAGAAAGATTTTCACACTAAAGCCAAGGAATAATTTTTTTTAAAATAAAGGGCTTATTTTTTATTTTATTGATAATATGACATGTATCTTTTTTTTTCATTATAAAATGATATCACAACCCTTAAAATAAACTAAAAAATATCAATATGCATTAAAATATGGACTGCAATATAAACTTTGCAGTCTATATTTCACTGCAATATGAACTTTGCACTCCATATTTCACTGCAATATGAACTTTGCAGTCCATATTTCACTGCAATGTGAACTTTGCAGTCGATATTTTTAGTGCAAAGTTCATATTGCAGTTCATATTGCAGTTCATATTTTACTGCAATGTGAACTTTGCAGTCCATATTTTTAGTGCAAAGTTCATATTGCAGTCCATATTTCACTGCAATATGAACTTTGCAGTTCATATTTTACTGCAATATGAACTTTGCAGTCCATATTTTTTGTGTAAATTTCATAAAAAGGGGTAATTTAGGTAATACATAACATGTTTTTATTAATTAAATGATATTTAAATTTATTCAAATACAT
Source organism: Lonicera japonica (assembly GCA_021464415.1). Classification (NCBI taxonomy): domain Eukaryota; kingdom Viridiplantae; phylum Streptophyta; class Magnoliopsida; order Dipsacales; family Caprifoliaceae; genus Lonicera; species Lonicera japonica. Next base: position 46,912,982 of record CM038470.1, read on the forward strand.
TCATTTAAAATATAAAACAAAATAGGCCTCTTACACTATTACCAATTAAAAATAGGCCCTTCATTCAAAAAAATATTATTCATTGGATTTTTGGTAAAAATCAATGTATAATAAGCCCTTCTACCTAATTTCTAGATTAAAATATAATTTTAGTTCAAATAAAAACTAAATAGAGTAAAATTTTAAAAAATGGTATTGGTTTAAAGGAAAAAGCTTACTCTCTTTTTACTAAAGACACAATTTTTTGATCATTAATTTAAAATCCAAACTTTTTAGTAAAGGACATTTTTTTTGTAAAAAGGACTGATGTTTTAGAATTTTTTAATATTAATCTAATTTTTTCTATATTCTGGCTGCTCCTAGAATGCCCTTATATCTGACATAATATCTATTTTTGAAATTTTCCGTAGAATCTTGCTAAAAGTTGGAAGGCTGCCCTCTGCTTTGACGTGAAGGGTTTGGGACATATACACCATTTCGAATATAATTGAGTAGGGTCCATAATTTTGGTCTTACTGCATTACGCAAACTATTTAATTAATTAAGTATATATATACACCGGCAGCGTTAAAATTTTTGTTCAAATGGACACTTAAATTTTAATATTCAAAATTGAAAAAAAAAAAAAAAGATAGTATAACACACAGTTTTACTATAGAAAGGGGTCGGAACAAATAAAGAATGAATATGGAATGATGCCCAATATTGATTTATAAAATTTGGCCCCAAAATTATATATTTTATCGCACAATAGACCCTTCACCCACTAAACTTTTTCAATTACACAAACATCTCCCAGTTGTTTACACACATGCACTCTATTAAGTTACAACACCCATAACCTATTAAGTTACAACACCCATAACACGCAGAAAAGCCCCTCATCCCTTAAACTTTTTTAACTACACAAATATCTCCTTGAATTTTTATACTATCACACAAAAACTAATATACCTTATAAAAAATCTATATATGACTCCATCCCTGTATATGTATATGTAAATGTATATACAATCCGTTTCCCATACACATAAACGTGTACGTAGTAAAGAGCAAAACGTGTTGGCCCACTTTTAAAAAAGCAAAGGTACACACCTAGGCCCCTGTTTGGTACATATCTATTTTTTTTTCTTCAAATTTTAAAAATTTAACTCAAAATCAACTTTACTTTTACACTTTTCAAAAAAACTTTAAGGGTGTGTTTGATTGGGAGTATTTTCCATGAAAAATATCCATTTTCCACTTGATTTGACAACTTAATCTATAAAATAAGGTGTTTGATTGGCTTTTTTTTATGAAACTAGGATTAAAAAAAACAATTGAATTCCCACTTTTGGCTCACACACTTACATTTTCCTTGTAAACAAAAACAATAAAAAAGAAAATATTTTCTTTGGGGGGGGCATCTCCAACCATGCTACCAAATATGTTTTTATTTTCCAGGCAATTGCACGGTTTTAGTGTTGCACCATATTTGAGACAACATCCACACCATTTACCCATTTTTTAATTATTTTCTACATTGTTATTTTCTAAAAATCAATTAGTTATAACTTAAAGTTTATTGTTTTAATACAAAATTCAAAATTTATTAAAAAAATTTATATTTAAAATCTACTCATCAAGATCAATTAAACAAAATCCATCATGATTATAAAATTATGTAAAAAAAAATACCCATAATTTTTTCTACATTAAAAATGCCACAATACAACCAATATTTTCTGGGTAGAAAATTAAGGCAATCAAACACACTACACTTTATTTTTCATGCAACTCAATTCTAGGCAATTCAATTACCGGTAACTTATTTTCTTTCCATGCAAATTCCACGCTTGCAATCAAACGCACCCTAACTTTATTTTCTATTTCTAAAAAAACTTTTAAAATACCATAACTTTAAATTCAAAAATCAATTTTGTTGAATTAAATAAAAAATGGGTCTTTCCCCTGATACACCAATATTTAAAATAAGGAAGCATACTCGTTGAAATCTATAAAATAAGATTTATTTTGAATTTTTTTATGAAACTTTTAGTTGATTGAAAAAAACTCAAAAAAAAACCAAATTCACTTTTCAACATACTTCTAAATTCTACCGAACACCATATTTTAAAAAATCAACTCAAAACATTTACTAAACAGGCTCCTACTTTCTAAAAAAAAAGACAAAAATAATTTATATGATGATATAAGATAATAGAATAAAAAAGAATAATTCCTTTAGAGAGAATATACTTTCTCTCTCTAAATCAACACCAAAATGGTGTTTTGGGTTGGAGATGGTCTAAGGTCTTCTTTCTCTCTAAGTTTGACTTTCACCATTAATCAACATAGCTTAACATAGAAGCTTTCTCTTTAATATTTTTTGCAATTTCGTTTTTATTATACAAATGGAGATTGTGATACTTGATCTAAATGGGTTTAATACTCGAATTTGGGTCAATAATTTGGTTTTATACTCGAATCTGGGCCAATATATGAAATGAAATTGAAATAAGGAAAATATTGTCCTAAATTCAAAAATCCCAAACCCACTCAATTCTGGGTCAATAAATGATTAAAACGAGTGAATCTGCGTCATTATATGAACTTGAAATAAGAAAAACATTGCCCCAAATTCGAAAGTCCCAAATCCGAAACCCATAAATTGACCCAAATTCAAGTATGAAACCCATTTAGATCAAGTTATGTTGAGCTCTGTTAATTAACAGTGAAAGCCAAATTTAAAGAGAGAAAGAAGGCTGCAGAGTTGAGAGAGGGAATAATCATCCACTTTGGAGAGAGAGATCAGGTAGAGAGAGAAAGAAATGAACTATTCTTTTTTATGTTTTTTTTATTGTCTTTGTCTTTTTTTCAAAAAGCAAGTGTACTTTTACTTTTTTAAAAGTGGCTCAGCCCGTTTTTTTTCGATGCGATACACATTTATACGTATAAGAAATGAAATATATACTTGTAGAGTAGTTAAATGATATATACTTTATGGTAAATATTATGGTAGATATTTTTTTAAAATTAATAATTTTTTAGATTTTGAGTTTATGATTTAACATTTTTGTTATATTTATGTGATATTAAAAAGATAAATTGTTTAATTTGAGAATTCGAGAATTTTTTTAAAATTAAAATTATTTATTTAAAATTTTTAAATAATATAAAGTATTTAATATGGTGTGTGCATACATATAATAATAAGTTATATCACACCATTATTTAATATAAATTAACAAAAATATCAAGTGTTTATAATATTAAGCATTATGTATATAATTTATATAACAATATTTGACGGATCATCGCCTTTAAATACAATAAAAATATATAAATGTAAGGAGATACCCAAATAGCTTATGGTAGAAAGGTTCCACCATTCCAATACTTTATATATGTATATGAAGTTCTTTTATGAACTCTATATTTTTATATTTAATTGTTAAGAGGATATATATTTGTTTCGCAACTGATTAATACAAAATGTCTATTATTCTATTATATCTATATGTTATATTTTTTTTTTATTTTTTCTTTCTCTAAATATATCTATGAATTACATTTTTTTAAAGTACTATATATATATATATATTGTTGCTATATTTATAGTATTTTGAGTATCATAATAACTCTTAAAAATATGATATTTAGAGTCATTCAAAATTTGAAAAATGTTGTTAGATTTTAGAGTAATTTGTTTGTTTCTTTAAATAGAGGAAAGTCTAGTAATGGAATTACACCTAAAAATAAAAATAAAAAAAAAAAAATAGACGAATTAAAATGCATATACTTGATTCAAAATATCGTCCTCCATGATCAGACTTGTCCTTTAAACTAATGAAAAAAAGATTGTCCTTTATTATAAGCATTATCTATGTATTGTCATTGATTTTTATTTTCTATTTAAAAAAATATATATATAGTATGATTTATTCCTAACCAATTAATAAAAGTTCAAATCAACTCCCTTCTTCACACTTTTATAATTACTATATATATAAAGAGAGGAAAGTTCAAGTTACATCGGTATGTAAAATTAATAGTTTTTAACATTTTTTGATCTGTAGATTTTTTTGAGATTAACAGTAGATATTGAGGTTACAATTTTATTTATGAAGTAATAAACATAGTGTTTTTTGCTACTTTTTTTTTGCTTTTAGCCCAAAGAATTTAAATTGTTTAGCTTTTAACCCACTCAATTTGAAAAATTAGTTATTGGCCCAAATGAGTGAATAATTACTAAATATATATTTTACAAATGTTTTTAGGGGCTGTTTTTTTAAATGACAAATCTCTTACTCTCTTTCTAACAATGAATATTCTAATTTTAGAATTAGTTTCAAGGACAGTTTTTTAATTAAATACAAAATAAATTTAAATTAATTAAAAATAATAAATAAACAAATTTTCAATACTGCCCTTATTAAATCTAAAAATGACTTTTAAAATTAAAATAAAAAAAAACATATTTAACAGAAACAAATATTCAAAATAACAACTAACAGACAATTTAAATTTGAAAGTTAGCTAAGCCTAAAGTCAACAAATATGAAAAGAAAAAAAATTGAAACTTACCGACTGTTGTGACCTTATCCGTCAGAATATTCAATAAGGAACATCATTCTAATATGTCTAATGTGAGTACATGGAAAACTCAGAGACATATTGCAAACAAGTGAAGAAGAATGACCACAAGAATCAAACAATTTGCAAGAACAAAACATGAATCAATAAAAAAACAAAAATATATTGCATACAAAAACTTGATTTAAAGTACATAAAAATCGATAATAGCAAAGGTATGATCATGGAGATTTAAAAATAATCTGGATGGATTGAAGTGCTAATACAAACTAATGAAAAAATAATATCTTTGTAATTAAAAACTTAAAATGTAAGATGGGAATGTATGAATCGAAATCAAAGCAATAATTATACTAGATCCATCATGAATACTTCATAGAGCATTGTTGTACAATTGAAAAAAGAAAAAAAACGGTGCTAGCGATGATATCAAAGAACAAGCAAAGAAGATGAAGCTTTTTGACTTATGGGGAACAAAGATGAAGAAATCATATTGTTTCTTTAAACATGGGCCTAATAAGATCATGTTGAATAAAATAAAAATGCGCTAGAGAAATAAGGGTAAAGATAAAACAAAAGAAGTCCAATAACACATAAAATAAAGGCCCATGTTATAAAACATAGATCAAAAAATAGATGGCCATGAATGATGGGAGCATGTTGCCTACATTGTGGGCTAATATGTATGGTCATGAAGGATACTCAAGTATAATATGTTTGTCATCATGCATGATTAATATTTAATTAGTTAATATAAATGGGCACAAAGGGTGTAAAACAAAAAGTGCAAACTACACATGGAGTGACTAATAAATAAAATGTCTGGGTACATGCTTGACTGTAAAATATCTAATGGGTTAATATAACTGAGCACAAAGTGCAAAAAACACAATCATAATATCATATGGGAGAATTGTGCTTCAAACATATTTGCAACTTCACTCTCATAGTATGTCTAGCTAATTTGAGACATTTTCTTCATTTGACTTTTTTGAATAATTCTTCCATTTATCTTCTTGTTTGATTTTCTTGTGATATGTATTTGAATTTATTTTTATTGATTTAATTTTGAATTTAGTTATATATTTATTTTCTTATATTTATCTTTAAGAGGGGTGTGAGAATCCGGACCCGCGACCCGAGAGGCATCCTCTTCTCAGTTTTCTTTATTTTGGATAAAATGAAAAATATACTTGTTTTATAGAGTCACCAGTTTGTTTTACGAGAAAACAAACTAAAGATCGCACGAAGGACAATTCAAAAACGAATTATCTTTCATACGTTTGAAACCAGAGTTTAAAATAATACTTTGCTAGGGTTCATGAACTATGTTATGAATTGGGAAGGTGTTAGGCACCCAATTCGCCCTTTCGGTCTCTTAATGGATCATGTATTTATTTCCTATTTTAGATATCTTGCAAGTAGTTTGAATAGTTTTCAGAATAGCCCTTTTCTGGATAAATTCAATTTAAAACAGTATTTTGAAATTAGACTCGAGCTTTGCGAGCACTTACGTATTCATTCGTATAATGAACTCAGAGTCTCGTAGTTCCATTCTTTTGGAAACTATTTTTGTATTTTTGTTTTGTTTTGAAAACGTGTTAAAACGGATTTTAGTTTTCTTGTAAAACTTAGAAAGGACTTATTTTGAAAGCAGTGGACTTCTTTGCAAGTTATCTAATTTTCTGAATCAAAACTCGTATTTAAGTGCAGTATTGAAATTCAGGGGAGTTATAGGAATGCGTACCTGAAGCGCTTGAAGAAGACCGACGATTGCTTGTTTGCTTCTCTCTCTCTCTAGAGCTTTCTCTCTCTAGAATTTTCTCTCTCTAACTTTCTCTCTCTAGAAACTTTCTCTTTCTAGAATTTTCTTTTTCTAAAAACTCTCCCTAATGATCTTGACAAAGGTTCTCCTTTCTAAAAACTCTATTGAGTGTTGATCCTTAAAATGAGAGCCCAAAGGTCCTATTTATAGGTAAAAAAATACAAAAAAAGGCCTAAGTAGCCGCGCGGCTAGGAGCCAGCCGTACGGCTAGGGAGGGCTGCGACTGGGGCTTGCGGCTCGAAGCCAAATGTGCGGCTAGGGTATGGCCAATCGTACGGTTGGGAGGTGTGCGGCTGGCTATAAAAAAACCCAATTTCTAACGGGGCGTTGCCCCGCATCCCGCGACCTGATCGGGCAGGTCGATTCCCGTCCTAGTAAGCGAAGTGGCAACGAGGTTGTGGTAGATTCTTGACGCGCTCGAAAATCAGGGTTTTTCCTAATGGTCTCTTATATGCATAATGACTCCAGATTTGATGCGGAATGCTTGTTTGTATGAAAATCAAGTTCACATGAGAGTCGTGGATTGGGGCGTTCACAAGGGGTAGTATAGAAATTCAACATAATTTATTGAAATAATAAAATAATTAATATTTTATCTTTAATTAAAAAGTTGTCCTTTAAACTAGGGGTGGAAAATTGTACTATTTATACTGTACCAATCCGTATCAAACCGAACCATTATCAAAATATTTCGAAATTTGGTAATGGTACAACATCGATTGGTATTGTACCATACTGAATTATTTTGGCATGGTACTCAAACTCATTACCCACGGTGTACCATATTGTACCAAAATTTTGGTATTACCATGGTATACCATATCGTACCAATTGTACCATTATATCAAATATTAAAATAATACTAAATTACCAGTACCCCACAACTAAAAAAGAATATAATTGGTAAAGTTAGTTAATTAGAGTATGAAAAAAATGAAAAATAATATAACATATTTGAATTAAATATATGAATGGTCGAGATAGACTAACCAAGAATAGTCATTTGTGTGGTTGATCTTTCTTCAACAGTTTGAATTTTGTGTATTCACGTAATTAATTAAAATTAATTGCACAATCATATCTACGTAATCCTCTCAATTATTCAATAACTTACTAACATTAAAATATTAGCTTTCTTGATTATTGAGTTTCAGTCTTCATGAAGAATTATTCACCCCTGTATTTTCCTATATAAAACACTATCAAAACAACGGATTCTATTTCGTTGAGAAAGTATTTATTTATTAAAAATATATTTTATTTTTCTTAAGTATTATAGTCTCGTTCTTAGATGTTTTAAACTGATTTCTATAACTTATTTTCTCTTTCTTACTTTTCACCTACAAGAGGAGGCTCTGGTGATTATTTGATGGGTTATGATGCTTAAAAAAAAATTTGAAGTGTGAATTGCCTAATGCACTGCCTATTTTGTTTTTGTATGTGCACTACCAGCTTTTTACAATTATACTTTCTTTGCTATTGTTGACATGTGGTGTTATTGTTTATTTGTTGTAACTGTTTGTAATGCTGCTAGACTGTCCACTCCACTTTCAGTTTTCAGTTTTTTTCGGGATTGATTTTTTGATAATATACCGTACCATGTCGATATTTTGGTATACCAAATTCAGTATACCGAAAGTTTTAGTATGGCAGTGGTAATTATAAATTTTGGCATATTGAATTTTCGGTACGGTACGTGGTACACTTGGCATGGTACGGTATTATACCAAACTACCCCTACTTTAAACTAATGATTTTAAATGAATGTCCTTTATTATAACCACTATTTATGTAATGTCCTTTATTATTATTTTCTAATGTTTTTATTGTTTTTTTCTTCTTTTATGTTTTTCCCATTTTATCATTATTTCAAATTTAAATTTATTTTCACCAAAATTATATTTAGTTGTTGCTTGAATGTATATCTTTTAGGGATTTCTATAGTTTTAAATTCAAATATTAAAAGTTTCAAATTTGAAATTATGTAAATGTAAAATAAATTTTGGTAATTATTAATTGCATAAATATATACTAAATAATTTAAGAAGTTGGCTTGGAGTAATTATAAAATATCAAACATTAAACTTAGAGTATCTACAATACATATTAGATATAAATATTACACATAAGTAAAACTAAAAGTATGGTCATATTAAAAAAGATATTATACATGTAAAACTAAAAACATATTCATATTAAAAATATCAAACATCGAAATTTTGAGTATCTAGAAGACATATTAGTAGTAAATATTGAACTAGACTATAAAGAGGGATTCTCTCTCTTTAACAAAAAGAATGGATGATCATTTGGAAGAGTAATTGGATGAATTTTTTCATAAAATTTTGTAGAGATGATCTATATTATGAGTAGATCACCTCCACCAAATTTCATAAACAAAGTTCAACCTAGAAGTGAGTAAGATATTCATCAAAAAATTTAACGACAAAAAATGTACATATATATCAATTTTTCAAAACACCCACTTTTCTAGGTTGAATTTTTCTATAAATTTTTGTGAAGGTGATCTACTCACTATATAGACAATATCTACCAATTCTCATAAAAATATTCATCCAATTAACCCTCCAAATGATCATCCCTTCTTTTTGTTAAAGAAGGTGAATCCTTTTTTATGGCGTAGCTAAGTAAATATTATATATAAATAAATAAAACTAAAAACGTAGTCATATTAAAAAAGACATTACACAATTAAAACTAAAAATATCGTCATATTAAAAAAATACATTACACTAGTAAAACTGAAAATAAAGTCATGTTAAAAAAGATATTACACAAGTCAAACTATTAACAAAGTCATATTAAACAAAGTAATTTTATATCCAAAATGTTGGTATCTAATCATCAACATAGACAAAGAAATTTTATTACTAATAACAACAATATTGACGACCACTTAATAATCAAAATACATGATATTTTTTTTAAGGGAGTAATTAATATAACTAAGTAATCACGTCGAAAGATTTGTACACATGATTAAATTATTCTGAGAAAATTATCTAATGCTTACCATATAATGATTGCGACTTTCTTAGCACATAATAAAATATAAGTATAATGTCAATTGCTAAGCTCCTACATATGGGACGTAGGATAAATAGGTATGTCAAATCCATTACATTCTCTTATAAAGTCTCCTACAAATAACAAAATGGCAAAATGGAGGGCTGGTGTGGAAATAAAATTAAGTAAATGGGGTTGATTGGTTGTTTGGCATTGAAAAATATAATAACTAAGCAGCAACAAATGGTGTTGGCATGTCCCTCTCCCTTTGCTTTTCCTTTCACTCATACTATTTTTACAACTCTCTTGAAGCTCACTAGCAATTCTAGTAGAACTAATGATCAAAACGGTTTATTTTGAAATTTAAATTGTGTATATACTTCGTATTAAAATTATCAAATTAAATTACAAAGGGTAATAATTAAGTTATTTAGTCAAATAATTAATAGATTAAATTAAAAATAAATGTATTTTTTGGATCTGAGCTAAAAGAAAAATTAATGGGCTGAATACAAAATATTGAATTGTTCACTAATTTCTAAAATGGAGTGGGTCTCAGTAAAGAAATTTTATAAAATTAGGTTAAATACAAATTTGCTATTTAATTTTAGGAAACTTTTAGATTTTTTGGAATTTTCCTTTTTTCTTTCTCCACATTTCCATCTATCCAATTCTTTCTCAAATGTGCTGATCTGTAGTGACTCTAAGTTAGCTATCTCTCTAGCTTCCTCGGATTTGGACCCTTCTTGAGAGATTGCTACTATTATAGGTGATATTAGGAATTTTTCTAGTCGATTTAATTAATTGTAATTTTTTGTTTATTTCAAATATTTTAAATGTTGCTACTCATTGAATTGCTAGAGCTGCCATCAAAGACATTCTTCCTAGGGACGGGCATTTGTGCCCCCTGCCCCGGTTCGGTCTTTCCTTGTTAAGTTATTATAGTGTTCTAGTGTGTTTTTCTTTATTCAAAAAATAAAAATAAAAATTATTTTCTCTCTCTTCATCTACAACTCTATGGACCCGCCCTCTCTCTCCCCATTCACTTCACTAATCTTACTGCTCAAGTGAAGATAAAAAATAGACTCTCGTCTCTCTCAATCCATGTCTCTAGAGTATCATTTACCATTTGATTTAAATTATACAACTCAAATTGTGACAATTGGCAGGCTTCTATTTACTTCGTGGAAGAGGGTGTATATTCTTCTGGATGAAGACTCAAAATTTGATCCGTCAAATTTGAATTTAATTGTCTAAATTTCAAACTTTACTCGATCTCTAGAGTATTTTAGTCACTCTAAAAGAGCCAAATTCAGTCCAAGTATTTCGCATATGGCTAACTTGAGAATTTATCATAAACATGTTTTCATTGCAGTCAACTTAATTAGTAACTTAAATATACTCATGTATGGTACCGAATATATAAACTTATCATACGCCTAAATTTTATTCATACGGGTAAGCATCACTCGTTTGAATTAAAAAGGTAAACCACACCTTTATTAAAGAAAAAAAATATTGGAAAGAGTATGGCACACCCGTATGAGTCATACGAATGTTGCTTACTCTTATGACCCAAAAAAAGAATATTGGTAAGGGTAATGCACAGATGTATGGAGCTACTTCTTTTTGTTTCTTCCTCCTGATTTTGCCACACCCGTATGAACCGAACGGGCTTGGTTCACCCGTATTGTTATTTTTTTAACATGTACAATGTAACCTCACAAGAAACTTAATGATATATTTGAAAATTTATGAATTAACTTTAATGGGTTGAATACAAAATATTGGGTTGCACACTAATTTCTAAAACGGAGTGGATCTCACTAAAAAACTTTTAGAAAATTGGGCTAGATACTAATTTTTTATTTTATCTTTAGGAAACTTTTAGATTTCTTGGAATTTTCATCTATCCAATTCTTTCTCTCTCTTCATCTACAACTCTCTCTCTCTCTCTCTCTCTCTCTCCGTTCACTTCACTAATCTTTACTGCTCAAGTGAAAATAAAAAATACTCTCGTTTCTCTTTCAATCAATGTCTATAGAGTAAATCATTTACCGTTTGATTTAAATTATACAACTCAAATTGTGACAATTGGCATGATTCTATTTACTTCTTGGAAGAGGGTGCATATTCTTCTGGATGAAGACTCAAAATTTGATCTGTCAAATTTGAATTTAATGGTCTAAATTTCAAACTTTACTCGATCTATAGACTATTATTTTGGTCACTCTAAAATAGCCAAATTCAGTCCAAGCAATTCGCATACAGCAAACTTGTGAATTTGTCATATATATGTGTACACTGCACTCAACTTAATGAGTAAATATATTCTTTTATGATAGCGAATATACATGCACCAAAATTTTATTCATACAGGTAAGCATCACTCGTATGAACCAAAAAGGTAAACCACACTCTTATTAAAGGAAAAAAATATTGGTAAAAGTAAGACACACCCGTATAAGTTGAATGAGTGTGGCTTACCTTTACAACCCAAAAAAAGAATATTGGTAAGGGTAATGCACACCTGTATGGAGTTGCCGTTTTTTTTTCCTCCCCATTTTGCTACACTCATATGAACCGTAAGAAGTTGCTTCACCCGTATTGCTATTTTTTTAACATGTACAGTTTAACGTCACAAGAAACTTAATGGTACATTTGAAAATTTGTGAATTAACTCTAACATATATATACACGGTGTGGATGCTCTCAAGCGATGCTAGAACTTAAATTAACCTCATACTAAATACACTTTTTTTTAATATACATATTAATCTTATAGCATGATGCATTATACTTTTCTAGCCCCCACTAGAACAAAGTAAGTGCAAAGCCTAAAGTTTTATATATAATTTGATGGTATGTAATTTAACTACGTTTAATTTGGCGTGATGAATATATTTGAAATGACTTCTAATATTTTAGTGAACGGGTTGCGCGTGTAACCGTGTAATATGATTAATAAACAGTTGTGTTATGGTTTAAAATTTGATACGATTAGTTAATCATGTTAAGTTAATGTTGATATTTCTAATAATTCAACTTGTGTAATACCACACAAACACGCATAACACGACATGATTGCCACCCGTACGCTTGTACAATGGTACAGAGAAAAACAGCAATCAAACCCTAACTCTCTTCTTCTTTTATTTTTTGCAATATTGAAATTAGCTCCATTTTTCCCCCGTATTTGGCACCATTGTTTGATATAATTTACCCCCACATTGATATATATATATATATATATATGGAAAGCTTCAAGTTACATTTACATAAGATTAAAAGGTTTTACACCTATTTATAATTGTTTTTTAATTCATAATGTACCAATTTCACTGTTGGATAAGCTCGTTTTATTGTATTTATTAGGTATGCAAAGTTTAAAATAAATTAGATATTAGTAACCATAGAATCACCATACTTATTTTTACCTAACTTTTACAAGATTCGTAATTCAATATATAATATGACTTTCGCATATCCGACTAATTTAATTTTTTTTCCATGCGTTTTGGAATGTTATAATTAAATAATTCAATGTGTAGATTGATGAATTATGAAATTGGAAAAAAGTTATTAGCGAGTGTATAACTTCTTTGTTTTACACCAGACGTAACTTGAACCTTCTTTATATGTATATATGTACATGAAAATATGTTAATATTTAATATAAAAAATAAAGAAAGCATATTTAGTGAGTGTATTACTGCCAAATTAATTATATATATTGGCAGTGGATGTACAACTTTAAAAATTTATGATGCAACATATCTAACATTATGCTTTAACAAAAAGATTATTGCTTTGACAATAAGTGTACCAAAAAGAAAAAATGTATAGTACAACAGTGAGATAACTTCTAAAAATAGTCTTAGAATGAAAGTAGTTTTCCGCATTCTTCCCTAGCAATTTTTGCCTGCAAAACCCAATTGAAAAAGGGGGTCTTTTTTAAATGACAAACTTCATGCTCAATACTTTTGGATAATTAGTTTTGAAGATAAATTTTGCTTGAAAGACCATTTTTTTTATTTATTAATTCTGAAATTTTAAACAAATTCCAAAACTTAACCTTAACAAAGATATACTTGACAAATTAAATAAATAAACTAGAATTATGATTATTAAATGAAAAAAAATTCAAAGTCATAAACTTCAAATTTCAAAAAGCACAAGTTATCCTATTATAAAGTAAAAAAGTCAATTAATTCAATAAACAATTTAAAACTTACCAATTAAAAGAACAAAGTATCATTTAATCCAAAATTAAGAATTCAAAATTTTAAAAAGTCAAGTTAAACAAAACTATCAAATTTAAACCGTCAAATTTAAACATTATGCGTTCAAACTTTAAAAAAAGGATAAAACTTACTAAATTAATCCGAATAAAAAATTTCTTGAAGCAGATATATTTGCGGGTGTGAAATTAAACTTCTCCATGCATCAGATATATTCATCTAAGGTCATGTTAGCACGTACTTTTACACACTTATAAATAGAAATAATTAAATTATAACATTCATTAAATTAGGTACAATTTTTCATAAAAAGTATTATTATTTCTATTCATAGTCTAGTTAACGCGTGTCCTTGGGGTACATGTTATCATTCCATTTATTTATAAGCATAAAAATCAAAATGATTATAATATGTTTGAATAAGATAATATATAGTATATCTACTAGCATAGAAATTAGAAGGATTATAATATATTCAAATCAGATGATATATAATATATGTACAAGTATAGAAATGGGAAGAAGTATAATAAGGGTGTGTTTGATTGTCATAATTTTTTATGAAAAATCAGAATTTTTCATCCAAGTAGCCACTTTTAGTATGTTTGATTGCCAAAAATTTTTAGGTGGTCAAATTCTATCTTTTGCCAATCATGAGCTTATTTTCCACCAAAGCTTTGAAAACATTTTCTTGGGGGGGGGGGGGGGGGGGGGGGGGTTTTATTTTCTAAGCTAAGTTGCACAAATTTCATGACAAAGCTTTACCCATTTTCTACATTAAAAATGCCATAACTTAAAATTCAAAATTTAACAAAAATTTAATATTTAAAATCTACTAATCAAAATCAATTAAACAAGATCCATCATGACTATATAATTATGTAAAAGAAATAAGATCAATAATTTTTCTTACATTAAAAATGCCATATTTTTCGGGTAGAAAATTAAGGCAATCAAATACATTTAAGGCTACCACTGGGACAACCTTGGGTGGACTTGGAGCTCCCAAGGTCGAACCCCGGCATTGTCAAAATAATGCTTGGCCAGCAACAACCATGAACCGCGAGCGGGGATTAGTTGATGTGTGCGAAAGCTGGTCCGAACACCCTGTGGGAAACCAAAAAAATAAATATTTAATTGACAGTTTCTGTGCAACTCAATTCTAGGCAATTCAATTGCCTATAACTTATTTTCTTTCCATACAAATTTCATACTTACAATCAAACGCATCTAAAATCCAATAAGAAATGTGTAAAACAAACTGTACATCACTTAAGTCTTTAAGTCCACCTACACACGCGCGAAGGGACTGTACCACACTAGGGCAAGAGGGGGAAATTGCCCACACTAAATTTTCTATTATTGCAATTCTACTCCTACAATTATTTTTAAAAATTATAAATAGATGCACATTAATTAAATTTGCCCCCTTTTTAATTTTTGAAATTTACTAATAGTATTAATCTTGCACCTTTATTCTTGAACAAACAATATTACTAATAGTATTAATCTTATATTTTTAGTGACACTTTATTAACATTACTGATGAATTTTAAAGTGCTAGATGATTGGTGTGAAGTGTAAATAACTTTACCCTAATTTTTTAGGTTTAATTTATCAAAAGAGAAATTATTGTTAACTCCTCCACCCAAAAAAAAAGGCAGCACAAGAGATTTATATTTTATTTAAAAAACCTAGATAAAAACCACTTACTTAATTATTTGTTTATAAATATAAGTAGGCCGCCCAAACCCCTAAACTTTAGTACAATTCTAGCAATATTAATAAGGTCTTCTCCGGTAGTTTGTTTATGAATAAAGTCTCTCTATGTTACGTATAAAGCTGCCTAATACATTGTGTATGTCTAATTGACACCAATTTTATATTAGTAGAGACCCTTCAAAAAAAATTTCACTGTAGTAGTTTATTGTCTATCTTTACATTTATACATACAAATGAGAAAGTAGATTGAGAGGGGCTGTAGGTCCCATTTTTATATAATGTAATTTTATATTTTTTCTATAAAATATATAATATTATAAAAAGTGTGGTTTCCATCAAAATTATTACTTGGTTTCGTCCCTGTTCACATACATGCTTTATTATTATTATTAACCCCCATGACTCCTATCACACATCCAACCAAACTTTTCCCAAAGACAAAAAACCTACATTATTACTAGATAATATAAATCAACAAAATCAACAACTTTGATTAGACAACAAACAATAACCATCACCACCTAAAATTGAACACAGTTTACACATAAATGTGATAAGTTCCACCTATCCATTATTTTTTTTGTCCAAACGCTCGGCAGTCTATTTTGACGTAGTATCGGATTTGGTTTCCTCTGAGATGAAATAATATATTATTTTAACTCTGTATGATAATAAAATAAATAAATATTAATTTATGTGAAAAGTTAAAAAATAAATTATAAAAATAATAAAATATTCTCTTACTTTCCTTTCAAGTTAATAGCCTCCCTATAAACCGTGTCTTCCCCAATCCCCAGTAACTCTTAGGCCTTACAGACGTGAGCTCTATGCCTATCTACTCCTGAAAAGAGCATCTAGTATTCTTGTCACCCTTAGTGAACCCCAGAATCGTAAACTTCTGCTTGGAAAGAGACTCCTCGGCCATCCACAAAGCAACACACCTAGGTTGTGTTTGGTTAATGTTTCTAGACAAGTTTTTTAGATAAATTTTTAAAAATTTGGTGTTTGGTTGAATGTTTTGAGTTATAATTTTTATGTTGAAAAGTGAATTTGGTTTTGTTTGACTTTTTTCAACCAATGAAAAAAATGCATAAAAATTTTCAAAAAATAGTCACAATGGATCTTATTTTATAGATCTCGATGAGTAGGTTTCAAATATATATTTTTTATTATTTTTTGATTTTTGGATTTAAAGTTATGGCGTTTTAAAAAAAATTTAGAGAGAGAAAGTATAGTGGAATAAATTTTGGGAAGTGTGAAAGTAGAGTTGGTTTTGAGTTGAGTTTTTAAAATTTTGGGGGAAAAAAAAAACTAGTAAGCAACCAAACACTAATTTCGGGGTGACTTGGTTACTCAATTTTCAACTCTAATATATATCGGGATTCGGGATCGATTTTGGCAATACGCATTAATTCGATATTTAAAAGGCCAAAAAAATTACAAAGAAAAAATGAAATTTTTTTGAAGTATGAAATTAATAAGATGGATTAATTAGATAATTATAATACAATTATCTAATACAAATTAGATAGTTTATATTGAAATACCGGCATCTATCGTACTTGGTGATAAAATTATAGTTCAATAAATAGATAATAATACAATCTTATGAGATAAAAATATTTCAAATATAAGTTTAATTAGACCTAGAACAATGATAAGGATTATAATCATGAGCATTGTTCCATGCCTCTAGCTGTGAGGAATAAAGATATAAAGGGTGTTAAAAATTGGCACTTGTGGGGGTAAGGATGAGATGAATGGTTAAAGAATCGAGAAAATCTAGTTGGCCATAGTTATGATATGACAAGAATTATACAATGAATCTCTGACCGGTGAAATTGTGAGAATATCACTAAATCGTAGAAATATCTAACTAGTGACTCACTTTAGTCACTTTAGCCTTTGTTTAATAACTCAGTTCCACAATTTTTTTTTTGGGACTTTACTCACTTTGCCCATGTTTGGTTCAAAACTAAAAATCTACTTTTTTAGTTTTTTACCAAAAAGTCAACTTTACTTTACACTTTTCAAAATTCAGTTTACTTTATTTTCTCTCTCATAATTTTTTTAAAACATTATAACTTTAAATCCAAAAATAGGAATTAGATAATATATATATATATATATATTTGAAACCTACTCATTGAGATCTATAAAGTAAGATCTATTATGACTTTTTTTTAAGTTTATTTCATGAGTTTTTTTGAATTAGTTGAAAAAATTCGAACAATAACCAAATTTACTTTCCAACCTACTTTCATACTTCCCAAAAACTTAACCAAATAAGCCCGAATCTTGTCTAACAATTTTTCTTTCTTTGTAAACTGGGCCATATCATATCGGTTTGGGCCATATTGGGCTTGGTTTTGGCAAAGTATCTGCTCTCTAGTGAAATTACGGTATTTCATTGTATTGGGTCACGATATTGGTTAGGTACCCCCCATTCTGACTTGGTATCGGCGATATTTTGAACCATATTGGTGATGGAAGGAACAATGGAATACATTCCAACTTTTTACACTAGTACATATATATATATCGCCCATATACATATATATTTAAACAGAGAGGGCCTATATATATATATATGTATTTAAAACACAGAGGGGCACAACTAAGAAAAAATATTTTCCTTTTACAAGCTGATTAATCTAAGGCTCGTAGAATCAATTAGTTCAAAGATACCCCTCAATTAGCCTATAAACCAATTCAAAACTCAAGCTGCATCCTCCCATCTAGAAATACCTTCTTCTTCTTTTTTGGGTAAAATTTGAAACTATTATTAGATCACATAAGAAATATACAATAGATTATAACCATATTCAAAACTCAAGCTGCATCCCCAAATGCTTGCATAAAGTCCAATTCCTAAAGATTCTGCCATTCCTTTCCATCCATATGTGATACACACTGACAGCAAAAGCCAGATTCCTGATTGTAGCTTCAAAGCTATTCCCCGAGTTCTCCTTCATAGCAGCCTAGATTTCTTCATTCCAATTCTTGCAACTTCTATTACACCCATTATTGAACAAACACTATATTCCAAATGCATTTGGTAAAATCACATTGAAAAAACAGGTGGTCAAGAGTCTCACTATGAGTTCCACACAAGTATCATCATTAATGCAACCCCACATTTTTAGTTTCTCTCTGGTAAGCGTCTTCTTTTTACAAGCCATCCAGAAAATGTAAGTGAACTTAGGCATATACCCTTTAAACCAAATGATCTTCCACTAAACAACATGGTCTCTATGATCTCTGATGGCCTCCCTCACAGATTCACTGATGTATACCCCTGAATTATGTAAAGTACAACTCACCGTATCATTATTACTCACATTAATGACTGGTAAATCATTGTACACTAGCTGCAAGTCATGTGAAACAGGAGTAGGAAAAGCCCAATTACCATTTCTAATAAAACTATCAAGCTTGCAGTTAATGTTGTTAGCTGCATCATAAGCTATTTTGGTTCCAAAGCTATTCACCAGGGGACCCATATTGTGCCAATTATCTAACCTAGCAAAAATAGTTCTGCCAGTACCCACATTATACTTGACAAAAGGCTACATTACCGCTCTTAACTTTAAAATTTTCCTCCATCTAGACATACTTTACATATATTATGCACAAACATTAATGTGGAAGAATAACATAAGTCTAGAGTTCGGATCCCATACCTCGATTCAGTGTTCGGCATACGGAGTTTAGTTCAACTCTTTCGCCGACCATCGCTGTCGCCGCTGCTTCCTCTAAAATATTCAAGCGCGCAAGGGTTACCTCAAACAAAATTGACTGAGGGATATAACTTGAAAAAATATAAAATATTTGAAAAAAAAAACACAAATATAAATTGCCCTCGTAACAAAAAGATTGTGCTTTACTAAAAATGTCCATCAAACTAACGTGCTAAAATTATTGTCCTTCATTATAGTGAACTGCTATATGTTGTCTATTTATTATTATTTTTTACCGAAAGAAAAGCATAAAAGCAATCACATTATTGAATATATCTATTCGATAATAAGGATACAGAATAACTACATGGCCTCCTTGTAGCTTTCACCATTCCCTACAAGGAGTTCGCAAAGAAAAGGTTAGCTACAAATTGAATCAAACCATCTTCAAATCCAAAATAATTTTTTTTAAATTCATGAAGTTTTATGAAAATGAGGCATGAAGATGGAGTTGTAAAGACCAAATTATTAAGCACACAAATCCTAGAAAACCATTTTACTATTTTAGTTGAATAAAATTAGCCCTCAAGGCTCTGGACCGAAATATACCACTTCATCCAGAAGCTCTTGTAAGTTGTCTTCCCAAACTGGTGATTTAGACACCAAATCTTCGACATCAACTTCGATTTCGGGTTGATCAACCTTAAGATCTTCAGTGAATAACTCCTCCCAAATAGTCTCATTAACAACATCCAGATTAACCTCGTTTGTGGGAATTAATGAAGCATACGAATCCTCGGTTGCACTTGTTGGCTTGATGTCCGATGAACATGACAACATTGTTTCTATCTCTTTTTCGATATTTACTAACCTTTCTTGATCTTCATTTATATAATCTGAAGCTTCACCACTGCCCGTGGCAACTGATATTAAATCTTCTATATTCTCCACACTTGGGCTCATAGTTAGCCTTCGTTTTCGCTTGATTTTAATCTGTTTTTGGTCACTTTTTTGTGCAAACTTGTCCATGCATTGCCGTAATAAGGCAGGGTTACCAAAGACTTTAGCAAGAAAACCCATGATTTTCTTTTGCTTCATCTCGGTGGTTACTATTCTATTTTCCATGTCGACGATTTGATCCTTCACATGCAATTGCTGTTGTTTGAGCTTTACAAGTTCTGTCATTAATACGACCCGGTCTCTCCTTACTCTTACGAGCTCTTCTTCGATGCCAACATGGCCCAATTCAATACAATTCCCTCCTTTTTGATGAATGCTTTGTGATGAGACATTTCTTTTCCTCTTTATTGTCTTCAAGAGATGCTTCTGGCCTCCTAAAAATCTTTTGTTGGCGAATTCGAATCGATCTGGGTCCACTTTGCGAAAACCCTTTTGTCAATTAAAAAAACATTTAGTCGTATCATCAAATTTAGTGCGAAAAACCCATAAAACACCATCAAAAGTTAACAAAGAAACAATCATTTCTCATGGACAGAATTGAGTCTTCTTACCCTATCCTTGGCACACAAACAACAAAGACTAAAAATTATAAAAAACAAAAGCCATGAAATGATTGACGCTATTGGTAAAACAATTTCGACTTTTGATGAATCAGAAAGAGCATTGTATAATTGCAAATCATGCTTTAAATGTAGTATACATTGGCTTTTGAAATAACATTATCCTATTTAAATTGTAGAAAATGTGTTTATAAGTGAATTCATACATTTTAACAACTAAAGATAAATAATACAACCCTCTCATGCATAGTACCCGCCTATGCGCACAAGGCGCTTTTCTAAAACCCCATTCATGATACACAATTCGACCATTAACTAGAATAAACTCACTAAAATTAGACCAATTCTACACTTACATATTTCATCAACCGGTTATTCATACTGGATCTATTGACAGATCGTACATTCATAAAACGTACAACTTATTAATGTAATCAATACAATTATCTCAAGTACGTTTAAGACCGATAAAATATCTTTTTCCTTAAAATTAGGTAGATGCTATTTGCACACTATTTTTTAGCTTGGTAACACTGCACTTTTCATTTACTCGATAATAAATGAGTATATCAGTGCAGCGGCGAATGCACGTTCACATGAGGGTGAGCAGTTGACCACCTTCACTTTTATAAAATTTATAAACTTTTATATAGGTCAGACTTTTTGACCACCCATTTCTTCTATTGTCTTGTAGAGAGAGAAAGAGTAAGGTGGGGCACTGGGGTTCTCTACTTTTGGGAGAAATTCACAAGACTCCATCAGTCCATCAAGGCTTTTTGCAAAAGAAGTCTCTCCTTCACGGCTTCCCTAGTGAATTCCGATCTCCGAGTGAGTTTTTCTCCATGACTCCATCTTTGTAATCTTCCTAATTTCTTCTATGCTTTATTTTTTTTCTTTATTGTTTTTGTTCTTTTTAATTAGTTTTATTTTTTAATCTCCGTCTCTATTCGACTATTCTTTTCCCAAAATTTAATCTCCACGACTCCATCTTTATTTAGATTGTTAAACTGATATTAAGGATTTAGGATATATAATTAAATTGAAATTTTCCTAATATAATTGATTAAGCTGAAATATATATTTTTTTATTTTTAGTTAAGGATAAATATCTATAGAGGACAAACCTTCCTCCCAAAAAAACTCGTGTAAATATAAATTTAGATGGTCTTGAGACTAATCCAATTTACATCCTCCTATTTCAGCTTATCATCCAAATGATCAAGACACTTTATATACATAAATTAGAATTATGATGCACACAATTAATTTGACCAACCATGACTAGTCAAAATTGACTGTCGTCAATGTTGACTTTGCCCACTTCACACAAAATTTCTGAATAAGCCACTGTATAACTGTATAAGTACATTTTATTCGCTTCATTTTTTTTTATTTTTTTTGGTACAAATTTTATTCGCTTCATAAGAGTCAAGTATAAACTTAAAAATGCTTTACTCGGTTTATAATTAAACACCGAGTATGTAAACTTATACTTATCATCAAGCGAGTAGCATATACTTATTTATTTATTATCGATTAAATAAAAGTTCCTAAGTAATTTGTGGAGTGAAAATAACATCCGCCTAAAATTATGCATACTTCGTAAAAAATTTATGCAAGGTGGGATTAATTTGAGAGTACTTTACTTACATAGGTATTGAGCTGGCGAATGAAGCTTGAGAAATTGTTGTGCTTGAAGTACTTTGGAAGGAGAATAGTGGAAAATTGATGAGAATCCCAAACAATGAAACTATTTTTACCTCTGCTCCATGAAACCACTGAATCAGTCAATTGGTCTTCCACCATTTCATAGGTCTTTTTGAGGAATGGAGGTGGCCCCACTTCATTTAGCCCTTCAATTGGCTGTGGTGATATTAATTCAACACTTGTCTCCTCCTCCTCCTCTTCTTCTTGTTTCACTCTCACTTTATCCATTTATGAATTAGAAGTATTTTTTTTAATGGTTTATTTGAGAGAGATTTATATATATATATAGAGAGAGAGAGAGGGGGGGGGGGGGGGGGGGGGGGGGGAAGATGTGTGGGAGCAGAAAATTCTTGAAGGATTGGGACATTTGTTTTGTTTTTTCGTTGAAGTTTCTCAAATATGAAAAGACAGGTGCGTCTAGGGAGCAAATGGCCAATGGGTTGTGTTGTGTATGGTTGGTGGGACCATAAATAATTTGATTCTTGAAAATTCTGGAGTTTTCGAGAAACTACTTTGCTCGATTGAATGCGCAGCCCAACTTTATTCCATCAACGGGTCAGAAAATTTATATTTTTTAATTTTTATAAGTAATATATTATAATATTATAATTATATTTATTATTTAAATTAATGAATTAATTTGTTAATAATTTAATTAATTTTGTTAAGTCTATACACTACTCAAATAAATGTGAGTTAAATGTGTGAATACTTTATATAGACTTGTTAAAATTTTATGGGAACCTTAATTAGATTGTATGTAAAGTAGATATTAAGATTATGGTCCTCAGTATAACAAATCATAAATACGGCTCTTTTATCTCCATTCGGAAGAGAACCAACATTCTCATCAAGAAATTAAGGTGATTTGGTTGAGGAAAATCATGTACCCGCTCGATTTGCACTCTTATTGTGATCGATTCTCTCACTTTTTGCATTTGTTTTATCATGGATCCAGGTACGCTTTTTAAAGATTAGTCTCTTAAGAATTATGCATGATTACCATCCTTAAGGCTTATATAATTTAAAATTAAAGTTCCGACAAGTAGTATCAGAGCCAGGTTCATTCATACCTATGATTAATGATTGCTTATATATTTATACTAGGGTATACCTGTGCCATCCAGCACAGTGAAATAAATATGATCCGATAACAGAACAAAAAAGTTTAACGTGTGACAATCTAAACCGACACGTTTTAAACAACTAAAACGTATGTTCAATATATCTTAATGCTAGAAAATTTGAAAATAGACCAAATTTGACCAACTTGTTTTAATTTTTTTAAAGAATCTTTTAATCATATTTTTTGAATTTATTTTGATCTTGACAATTTATTTTTTTAACAAATTAAATTCAAGGCCGGATTTAAAAATAATCAAACCATTTCTGTCAATATGATTTTAAAATAGTCCAAAAATTGGACTGATGTATCACGAAAACTCCTAAAAACGATAGAATAAGATAATCAATAATGTACGAACACATAAATTACGTCATTGTTACTCAATAATTTTTATTTTATATATATATATAATTTTATAGTCACGATGGATCTTGTTTAATTGATCTAAATTAGTAGATTTTAAATATTAAAATTTTAATTTATTATTTTAAGTTATGCCATTTTTAAGGTAGACAAAATTATTGGTGTGTGAGAGTTTATTGTGTGTATATTATAGGTGAGAATGTTTTAACTTTGATATGACATTTTGATGTGTGTATAAAACTCATCTAATGGTGTAGAAGTAATGCACACCATTACATGTGTATTTTTAACCATTAGATTCTTATATCTTTTGAAAAAATAAAATTAGTCAAATATGATATTTTATAATATAGATATATATATTTGGATTTATTGGAATTTATTGTTGATACAATATATATATATATATATATATATATATAACTCTTCAGAATTCATGCTTAAAGTTTAATTCTTTAAGGTTTAATTTGCCAAGAGCCATACTGTAGTACAATACATTCGACTATATAAAAAAAATAAAAAATATAAAGCAGTCGAAGCATGGCTTCGGCAGTATCTTTTATGCATATTTATTTAGGTCACATACTATGGTAACAAGTACATGCATGTATATTTTTTTTTTTTTTTGTTTTTTACAGGGTGTCTGGATCAACTTCTGCGCACTTCGACTAATTTTTGCTCGAAATGTGTGACTGCTACTGATCAAATATTATTTTAATAATGCCAAAAATTAACCTTAAGAGTTCTAAGTCGATTTTAAAATTATTTCAGTAACAACTTTGTACCACTCATCCGAACAAGCTTTAATTTGATACAATTTGCCTTGATGTGATGGTACTGATTTTTTGAGTGGGGTGTGACGGAACCATGTATACAAAAGTACAGAGATCTTAAATATTAATCTAATAAGCAATAAGGTTTGGTGGAAATTTTTAATGGTGTAAATAATTTATTTATTTTCCTTCTTTATGAACCCCGCATATTTTATTGTATTTTGGATTAAGATTTAATTTTAACAGTTAACAATAGTCAACCGTGGGTTAAAGCAAACAATTGATTTGCTTTATATATATATATATATAGGAGAAACTCCTGTCTATGGCATTATAATATAGTTTTTTTTTTTAACCCTTTGTCACCGCCTCACCGGTGCAAACTTCAGGTGAAATGAGAAGATAAAAGAGAGAGGTAGAAGAAATGATATTTTACTTTAGTACATATTTATATTGTTTTAAGTTAAATTTAAATTAAAATTCACATATACCGTTCAAATTATACTACTCAATTTGAGCCCTACAAAATTTTATGCCTTATACATTTTCTCTTTTCTATTTTATTAATATAAATATATATATTTAAAGATTTAACTTATTTTGGTAAATTTAAATGTACTGCATATGTTAAGATTAAAGAATTTTATTCGCATATATTGTAATTAAGGGTTTGGATCAAGTTTATTATTTATTTAAATTATTGATATTTATTATTTATGCTAATAATAATTGGCGCAAAGGAAAGTCATTGTTTGGCCAAATAATAGACATTATTTTTTTTCGATATTTGCGTGGTTATTATTTATGCATTTAATAATCGGCCCAAAGGAATGTTATTATTTGGCAGAATAATAAACATATGCAGGGATAAATGTGTGATAATTATCAAGTTTTCATGTGAGTAATAAGTCAGTTCAAAGAAATGCTTATTGTTTGACAGGAATTATTATCAACATTTGATTCTTGTGCTGAGAGTACCTATTGCAGTCTCATCCGAGTATGCGCGCCTCCAGACTATCAGTAATTCAAAAATTGCAATATGCATCAATATAGGAAATATAAGGTTTGCTCTTTGCAAATCTCATTAATACAAAAAATATATATTTTTTTAGATCATAAGGATGCGAAGCACAAATCGTCTGATATTTTAAAATAGATGAATTGAAACGATAAGTTGCCAAAGTAACATCTATCGCTTAAATTTATTTGTTTTGAAATATTAAGATATGTGTATTTGTTATTTATGCGAATAATAATTGGCCCAAAAAAGGTAATTGTTTAGCCGAATAATATGTACACCTGTTGTGATAAATATGATATGACAATCAAGTTTACCATATGAATAATACGTCAGCACAAAGAAAATCCTATTATTTGAAAAAAATTGCCATCTATATTTGATTAATGTGTTGAAAGAGCCAATTAGAAGTTGATGTTTCTGTCCAAAGACTAAATATCAATGTTGTACTATGTATCTTGTGATAGAGACCCACTAGTAATAATTTGAATAATTGTATCATTCATATATATTATTTTTTTTATTTGTTATGACAAGTATATTAATTGTTAGTTTGTAATTTTTATAATTTGTTCTCTATTTAGTTTTTGTTTATACTTTATATATATATGCAAACATAAATTCGGTATTGGTACATAGTGGCACAAATTTTAAGAATTAAAAATAGAATTTTGTGATTGATTCTGCTTTTATGATCATGAAAGGTTCCATTCCAAAAAAAAATTAGGCTTTACTAGGAAAATGCTACCAAATTCTTTAATGAAATTGAAGAAACGTTTTGCTAAAAATGAAAAGACTGAAGCAAGTAATCTTTTGTTTAGTCTTGTTTTAACAAAGTACAAAGAAAAGGGAACATAAGGGAAGTACATTATGCAAATATTTAATATCACTTTCAAACTAAAGATACTAAAGTTAGAGTTGTCTAATGACTTACTCTTACATCAAGTTCTTTATTTATCTTCCTGCACAATATAGTTAATTTATAGTGAGTTACAAAATTCATAAGAATATATAATGAGTTGTGATGTACCAAGAAATTGGTACATTATATCATACTAATTAATACTTTGGAGAGTTATATTATAACATTTTGCTGTATTTTAAGTATTTTCCAGGTGCTCAAAATTTAATAAAAGAAGTTGACTTTTAAATGAAGTAATTCAGAGTAAAAACGAAAAAGTTACGACGAAAAGAAAATTTATTAAAAAACGGGGGAAACCTGGGCATTTTATGTTCAAAAGAAGAAGTAAATAAATTACACAAAGATCATTCTAGCACAGTTAGTCAGCGCAGCAACTATTCACATGTTGGACTTGAGTTTCACTTCTGACAATACTATTTAAAATTTTTAAAGCAGAACAATGTTGCACCTAGCAGCCTGCCTAACATCAAGCTTCGAAGTCCACCCTTGTTCCATCAAAGCCCATAAGACACATGTTCCCTAAGCAAGGCAAGCCCACTTATTATTGGCCCTAAGCCATTTTCTCCTATATTATATAAAACAGTACACAACAGCAATTCAAAGAGGAGAACACAGCCCCCCACAATTTGTTTTTTTTTCTTTTCCTTTTTCTCTTTTGCACAGTTTTCGAGGAGAGTTGGAAATTGTTTTTGTTTTCTTTCCTTTTCTCTTCTTTGCCAAGCCCATCCTTTTCTTTTTGCTCTTTTATTGTGATTAATATTTGTATACTTTTTTTACCACTATAATTAATTTAGAATTATTTTTCTCTTATTTAATTTGTTTATGTATACCCAAGTAAGCACTCTATTTATTTATTTATTTATTTTTTTATGTATTTTTTAATAATTTATTGTATTTCAATTACAAGCATACTAGGCCAGATTATTTTCTAAGGTTGGGATGAGTATATTTGATTGATTCTCTTGCACATATTCATGCCAATTGACTCTCCCAATTTAATACTTTAATAAAAATATTTCTTCCAACGGAATGCCTATTTTTTTTTTTAAAAAAAGGATTGGATTCTCATTATTTTTTGTTCAATTCACCTTATGATTTATTAAGAGCGGATATAGGGTGTATTTTGACAGATATAATGAGTGTTTTAATTTTATACACGCGTTTGGCTGTGGAGAAATTAATAATTGAATTTTATTAATTAATTGGACTTTATTGATTTTATTTTTCACATCTAATAGAGTCGAGAGACCAAATTACTGCGAGACAAAGTGTAGAGTTTATTGGGCATGAATATCAGGAATATGATATCAAATATATGATTCTGCTTCTCTAATATTTTATTAATTGATTATTTTCTTAGTATTTTTTAATTAATTATTTTATTCGTATTTTTAGTTGATAATTATCTTACTTAATTTTTTAGCTAGATTAAGAATTAATAGAATTAGTGAGAGAGATACGTACGTTCTATCCATCAGATCCCTAGGGTTCGACCTCGCACTTGCCTAAACTATACTTAATATCCATTTGTGCACTTGTGAGTAAGTAAAACATTCATAACAAGTTGTAATACTCATAAGGATAAATTATTTCTTAATGAGCTCATATCTCATAGTGTGTAAGAAGAATAAAATATTTAACGATAAAAGATAAAAAAGTACTCATCTAGCAAATACCTCTAAAGGACAAGAAAAAAAATAAGGATAAAGGTTAAGAAGCTGCAATTGGAACAACACTAATGTAACTGCAAAAGAAATATGATAAATAATTTGTTAGCTACTTTTGGAAGAAGGATAGACATAGTTTGTATTAAGTGTGTAAGGAAAAATTGACAAACATATGAAAATTGGGTGCCAATAGGACTTCATGTGTCCTAGAACTAATTTATGCGGATATCTGTGAACTATTCCCTACGCCTTTTTAGAATAGTTAAGAGTATTTATTATGTTTATGGCAATTATTCTCATTATGGGTACCTATATTTAATTCACGAGGAGTCATAATCTTTGGACGTTGTTAAGGTTTTCAAATTCAAATTTGAAAATCAATTAGATAAGAAAGTTAAGCAAAAAAATATGGTGGTGAATACTATGGTAGATATGACAGATAAGGTAAACAAAGTTTTGGATCTTTGTGAAATTCCTAGAGAAATGCGGAATCGTCCCAGAGTACACAAATGCCAAGCAAACCTAACATGAATAGTGTTGCTGATAGATGAAACAAAAGCTTAAGGATATGGCAAGGAGCGTGATTAATCATTCTTCTCTACTGTAATGACTCTAAGAAGAAACACTTAAGATTGCAGTATACTTTCTATACAGTGTTGCATAAAGTAGTAGCTAAAACAAGTTGTCCAGCTAAAGTAAGGTCATAAAGAAAAGAAACTGGATTCGAAAATAATTATCTGCTATTTTGTTAGTTACACTGAAAGATCGAGAGATTATAAATTTTACAATCCCTCGAATAAATCCTTTATTAAGATATAAAATGCCATATTTATTTAGGATATTGAGTTTGAGAGGAAAAATAAAGTTAGAAATATTGTCTTTGAGGATAAATTTATTCAAATTCCAAATATTTCTATTGACAATGATTAGGAATAAATTCCTAATATTGTTTCAAATACAAATCAGGATTATCAAGATAATGTTGAAAAACTTCCTAAATAGCAAACTCAACAAAGTCAAGAAGAAGTGCTAGTAAGAAAATCCATTAGCGAAAGAAAAAAAATGCGATTATATCGTATTTCTCCGATTTTATAGAAATACTCTTTTGGGTTAAATAACACTTGTTGTTTATTTTGATTTAGAGCTATATTAGATGGATATTAAGATTGCATTTCTCAAATGGCAACATTGATAAGACAATATATGTAGTGCAACTAGAAAACTTTGAATCAGGAAACTCAAAGAATATGGTTTACAAATGAATGAAATCTATCTATGGCCTTAAGAAAGTTTTCTGTCAATGGTATCACAAACTTCATCAAGACATTATCTTGTACGGTTTTAAGGTAAATCCGGTTGATGATTGTGTATATTGTAAGTTCAGTAGGAGCAAGATTATTGTAACACCCCTGACTTAATTAGTAGAATAACACTCATAATTAAGACTTAAAATGTCATTAACCCACCTTAGACTAGCTAAAGTAGGCCTAATAAAAATAAGGAAACAGTAAATCCAAGTAATTCACATAGCATAAAATAATCAATCCTGATATTCATGCTGTGGAAGATAATATAAAATAGGAGATACATACATATAATCCAAAAGGTAAACAAACCATGTTAACATGTATCATAAAATAAATAACAATTTTGGCTAGCCGTGGCTTGCCATATACGCATATGTATAATAAAAATGAGTTGGTATCAGAGCTCTCTACTTGTTTTCGACTCAATTGCTTCTTCAGTCTTATCCTTCTCCTGAATACCTGAATTTGTTAAACAAAATGGGGTGAGCTTACAGCTCAGTAGGGAAGAAATAACAGGTAATATTACGTTCAAAATGTAATTAGTAGTTTAATCACAAATCATGGCTCAACCGATAAAACAATGCATGCATGTGCATATGCAGGTTACCTCCCTGGTGTCAACGTACCATTATATCGATATAATACTAAAGTTGGGCCGAATCATAATTATAGAATAAGAATGGGTCTTAATCGCCCTATAGAATAAACCAAACATGATCACGATATCACATCACCTGGCCCATGAAAAATTATCATCATATTATAATAGAATTGGACCATATATCCATCAATATCATATCAATAGAATCACAAGTGCCTTGCCAAGATCCAGATTTTCGAGGTACTCACCACTGTCTTTACACAGCCGACCTCATTGCAGTCCCCCGAGGGTTTAGGGATTTTCAACCAAAGGGTACTGAGTCATACTTATTTTTACACCAGCAAGCACCAATATATATATATATATTTCCTTCATCATCGAAGGGTCACAATAGAATCATAATCGAATCCATTACGGAGTCATATCACATCTAAAATGATACAATGATCATATGAAACTTTCGGCATTATAGATACGAAACACATGCTCACATGATAGGCCATAAGAATAGTCCGAATTTGTCGAAAAATCTCTAAAAATTCGGTTAACATAATAACGATGCACAATATGCATAACATGCTAACAAATAAACGTTTGAAATAACTTATACCATATAACTACAACAAATCTCTATACATGTCCCTTGATGTATATAATTCATCAATTAATCAATTTCATCAATATTCAACATATATACATTCATGGGATACCTCATGTATATCAAATAACACATATAAATAAAGTATAATGGCATATTTTGCTTCAAATCACATGCTTATGACTTTACAAATCATAAAACATCATCATCTCCATTATGTAATAATTCTTAAAACAAAGACAATTAAAATATGATTATTTACATAGAATAAAATTATATTATCGGGTTTTAAAAACAATTAAACCCCAACTTCAACTCAACAAACTAAATAGAAGAGAAATAGATGAAGACTGAAACTCTGTTCGGTGAAATCCCAAAGTTCTTACATTACCGCGACCCTCACTTCGCGTAAAACAATTTCTCCTAAAACCGAATCGAATTTTAGATAACGAATATATGTGAAATTTAGAAAGAGAAAAAAAGAAGAAGCTCAACTCTGCAACTTTGAGCAAAAATGGTGAAAATATAAGAAAATGAGGTGCAATAAGCCTTTAAAATCGTGCTATTGCCTAAGCAATGGTCACCTGTTATACGCAACAGGCGCCTGTCCAACCACCAACAGGCTCCTATTAGAGCACCAGCACACTTCTTGCTTTTCTGGGGTTTGAACAGGCCCCTGTTGATATCCAACAGGCCCATATTGGAACACCAGTGCTCTTTCATCATATTTTAAGATATCAAAATCATCACTAAACAACCTCTGCACCCAAATACACTAACCAAAAATATAATTTACATTAATACAAATACAAAGTGTTACAATTATCTTCCTGATATTTTATGTTGATAATATTTCTTTTGTGTTAAGAATACAAATACAGCGGCATTATTGTCGGGTATCCTAGAGTTATTACGAAAGAGATATATTGAAAGTATTCTTACCAGATTTGGCATGAAATATTATCAATTATGAGATACTCCTATTGCTAAATGAGACAATTTTTGTCTCGGTCAATGCCACAGAATAAGGTTGAAAAGAAAAAGATGTAAAAGATTTCTTATGCATCAGTTGTAGGGAGTATGATATATATATCATTAAGTATGTACACATTTTGATTTAGCGTTCATAGTAAGGATATTTAGTAGATATTTAAGTAACCATAACATAAATCTTTGGAAAGCAGTTAATTAAAGGGTTATACGGTATTTAAAGAGAACAAAAGATTATATGCTTATGTATCGAAAATTGGATCAATTAGAGATGATCCGATATTCTGATTTGGATTATAGGATGTGATATAGTTGCGAAATTTTGTCATTAAGCTGCGGATTATGGATAGTGTCGAAAGACCACTAAAGATATTTTGTGACAATAAATCGGTTGTGTTATATTCGACAACAACATAATTTTTTTGAAAGTCTAAAGAACGTAGATTTCAAGTTTCTTATTGTTAAAGAAGAGTTCAGATTTGTCATGTCCACGGTGCATATAGGTACCAACTCTATAATTACGGATCCATTCACTAAAGGCTAAGCATATAAGGTATTTTATGAGCATATTGCTCATATGAGTTTGGTATTATCTGATAATGTTTTGGTTTAGTGAGAGTTTGTATCATGGATGCTCTTTTATTTAAATCCATATTTTCTGCAGAATAAAGAAGATAGTTTATTTTTTGTCTTAACTTTGAATGTTTGATTTTTCCTTCCATTGTGGTTTAACATAAAGTTTGAAGGGTTAAAGTTGATCTAATTAAAGTTGGGCCAATTGAAAATAAGCATGTCTAAGATCACATTGCATGTAATTTTTATGCTACCCATCTACATTTAATCTATGTTATTAAGTGTATTAGTATGGTGATAATCGTGGTTTAGTCACGACTTTAGTGTGATAAAAGCTGCGGTAATTCTATTACTCATACATAAGATAGATCAGATTGTTTAAGGAGAAGTTTTAGGATAAATAGCATATGGATGCATGGTTAAAGAATTATGTGATATAATTGTTTCAGGAATAATATGTAGTCCAAGTGGGAAATTGTTAGAAAATTTATATTTTCTAATTTATGTAAGCAACATATTATAATATTTCAAATATGTTTACTATTTAAATTAATGGGCTAATTTTGTAGTAATCTAATTAATTTTGTTAAGCCTATAAACTATTCAAATAAATGTGGGCCAAATGTGTAAATACCTTATATGGGTTTGTTATGATTTTATAAAAACCCTAATTGTACTGTATATAAAGTAGATATTAGGGTTATGGTCCTCAATACACCAAGTCCCAAATACGGCTTCATTCTCCCCATCTGGAAGAAAACCAAAATTCCCATCAAGAAACTAAGGCGATTTGGTTGATGAAGATCACGTATCCGCTCGATCTGCACTTTTATTGTGATCGATTATCGCATTTCCGCATTTGTTTTATCATGGATTCAAGTACGCTTTTTAAAAATTAGTTTCTTAAGAGCTAGACATGATTACGATCCTTAAGGCTTATATAATTTAAGATCAAAGTTCCAACAAGTGGTATCAAACCAAGTTTATTCATGCCTACAATTAGATATTTCTTATATATATATATTTGGATTTATTGTTGATACCGATTATATATATATGTATATATAAAATTCGTTATAGAAGGATTGTTATATTTAATTCAAGTTTTAAATTAAGAATATATTTTTTTAAAAATAGAGTATTCATTCAAAATTTTCCCTTTAAATAAAAATAGAGGATAACTTTAGGTATTATGTTATATATAAATTTTCTGCTAAAATCCTCTTAAGACCAAAATATCTCTTTTACTTATGAAGTCAATTTTTTTTTTCATTTGTACTATTTTTAAAAGAAAAAAATTTATTTTTTTGTTACTAAACTTTTCATTTAAATTATATAGCTCAAATTGTCACAATTAGCTTCTATTTACTTCTTGTAAGAAGGCGTATATTCCTTTGGATGAAGAGTCA
The DNA here is from genome assembly GCA_021464415.1 of Lonicera japonica. Classification (NCBI taxonomy): domain Eukaryota; kingdom Viridiplantae; phylum Streptophyta; class Magnoliopsida; order Dipsacales; family Caprifoliaceae; genus Lonicera; species Lonicera japonica. Next base: position 46,946,626 of record CM038470.1, read on the forward strand.
AAATTTGATCCATCATATTTATATACAAAAAATAAAAAAAGGTTAAGAAAAAGAAAAGAAAAATTGAAAAGCAAAACGTTGTGGGTTGTAAGCACAACTAAAAGAAAATGATTGAAGTCAAAGCTGGTGACTGGTGAAGTAATGTAAGATTGACAATTTACTCAAAAAAAAAGGGAGAGAGACACTACACCATTTCGCATAATTTGTAACAGACAAATTTTATAGTTAGTAACGGACTAAATCCGTTATTTTCTAGCAACATTTTTAATCCGTTACTGATGTTAAAAATCCGTTACTGAATGAACAACTATTAACTTTCTCTTGTTCAATAATTATTTGTTAAAAAAAAGATGTAACATATAATCCGTTAGAAAATCTGTTACTAAGAAAAAAAACCCGCTTACATTTTAATTTAAAAAAAATCAAAAAAATAAAAATAAATTCCACTTTACTAGCTCTCACAATCGTTGAAATTAGGAACAAAAAAGCCCTAAGTTTCTCTCACCCCTTTGTCGCCATAGCAGCTCCTTTCACCCCTTCCTCGCCGTAATTCCTCTCATACTCACTGCTCCTCACCACTTGCTTCTCTCTTTACCATCATTATCCAAGCTCTTCTCTCTATTTCCTGTCTATTTCTATCTCTGCCTGTGATATGTTCTTTCTCTCTCCACCATCGCCGGTCCATCTCCATCGTCGCCAGTCCATCTCAACCGTTGCCGGTCCATAGTCCAAGCTTAAATAGATACTGCACTAAAAGGAAGGGTAGTGCCAATGCAATCCAGTGGATTCTATAAAGGAATGTTTCGATGAGAGATATGTGCAAGAAACTAAGACAAATATTGGTTAGTTGTTTTTGTACACCTTTGAACTTCATTTCATTGAGTTTTACATGTTTAGATGTTCGTAAGCTGGGCCTTATCACTGTTGGTATTATAGTTCTTCATAGTTATTATTCTGTTTGTAAATCTAAATATGCTACCCCATTTATGATACTAGCATCATTGCTCTATATGGTTCAAATAATTAGTATATTTCTTTTTTTTTATTTAAGGTGGGGGAGTATATTTATTACTTCAAATAATGAGCGCATGTATTTTTCTTTTTTTGTCTAATATATACTAACACACCTTTTTTATTATTATTATAGTAGAGGAACTCGACTATTAGTTGGAGAAAGGCATAACTTCAATAATTAAGGAGGAATGTTCACTGGATAAGACAACAGAGAGAAGAGATTATCTAGTTTAATTTTATATTTGTTATGTGCGTTTTTTAGTATTTTATTTTGGCCCTGATGGTATTTTTTATTTTGACTTAGACATTTTAATTTTAGTATGTTTTATGTATGATTAGACATATTTGATACCTTGTATTTGTGGACGGACATATTTTTGTAAAAATATTAGGTTGATTTTTAGATAATTATTGGTTTGTATGATGCCATTTAATCACTATATGGGAATCTGTATTGTGCGCTAAAACTAGTTGCATTTAAAGCTACAGGAATTTGTATTGTTCTATACAAGGATATTGGATAAAAAAATAAAAACAAAATTTTTAATTAAATTACACTCTGTAACGGCTATAAACCGTTACAAATATATAACGATTTTTTCATTAGTAACGGTTTTATTCCGTTATAAATCATTAAAACTTTAATTACTTTTACGTGCCATTGTAACGGTTGTTCAATATTTTTAACGGATTAAATCCGTTACTAAAATTAGTATAAGTAACGGATTAGCAATATATTTAGTCCGTTACAAATTTATTTTTTGTAACGGATTTTGACTAATTTTAGTAACGGATATATCCGTTATTAAAGTGTTTCCTATGCCTAATTAGTAACGGATTTTATGTGTTAGAAACAATTTCTCCAACGGATTAAATCCATTACAAAAGGGCCATTCTGGTGTAGTGAGAAGGAAAATAGCTATGAGAGCATTAACATTGTTTATCATACACTCCATTCAACTTAATGAGTAAATATATTTATATATATGATAGCAAATGTATAAACTTACCGTATGTTCATATTTTATTCATACGGGTAAACATCATTTGCGTGAACCAAATGGTTAAGCTATACCCATATTATAAAAAAAAATATTAGTAAGGGTAAAGCATACCCGTATAAGTCATATGAGTATGGCTTAGTCGTATGAACTAACGAACAAAATATTAATAAGTCATTTGTTATTTTTTTAACATATGTGGTGTAACGTACTTTACAAAAAACTTAATGGTATATTTAAAAGTTTGTTGGTTAACGTGTATATATATATACAATGTGGATGCTCTAAAGAGATGTTGGAACTTAAACCTCAAACTAATTACACTTCTTTTTTATATACATGTTAATCTTATATTATGATGCATTATACTTTTCTAGTGCCCCCCCTAGAACAAAGTAAGTGCAAAGCCTAAACTTTTATATATAATTTGATGGTTTGTAATTTAACTATGTTTAACTTTGTGCGATGAAATTTATTTGAAATGACTTCTAACATTTTAGTGAATGAGTTACATGTGTAATTTTGTAATACAATTAATAAACAGGTTGGCTTAGGGTTTAAAATTTAGATATGATTAGTTAATCGTGTTAGGTTAATGTTGACATTTCTAATAATTTCAACTCATGTAACACAACACAAACACGCATAACACAACATAATTGCCACCCCCGCGCTTATACAATAGTATAGAGAAAATTAGCAATCAAACCCTAAACTATCTTCTTTTTCTTTTCTTTGAATTATTGAAATTAGCTTTATATATTTTTCCCGTTTTTAGCACAATTGTTTGGTATAATTTATCCCACATTGAGATATATGTATACAGGGAAGCTTCAAGTTACACTTGCATAAGAATTTTTTTTTTTCAGCTATTCATATAAATTCATAATTTATTAATTCTACTGTTAGATAAGTTATTTGTATTATATTTATCAAGCATGTAAAGTTTCAAATCAATTCTATCTTAATAACCATAGAATCACTATACCTAATTTTTGCAAGATTCATAATTCAATATATAACTTAATTATGATGATAATCTTTTGCATATCCGATTAATTTATTTTTTTTCATGCATTTTTGGGATATTATAATTAACTAATTCAACAGGTAGATTGACGAATTCTGAAACTGAAAAAAGTTATTAGTGTGTATTACAACTTCTTTACTTTACAGCATGTGTAACTTGAACTTTCGTCATATATACTTAGAAAGATGTTATTAAAAAAATAAAAGAAAGGGTGGCATTATTGCGAAATCAATTATTTACATTGGTAGAGCAATATATAATTTTAAAAACATATATATGGTGCAATATATTAAAATAATATTTTATTCTGACATAAAGATTATTACTTTGGCGGTAACTATATCTAAAAGAAAAAAGTATAGTACAACAGCGAGATAACTTCCAAAAATAGTAGTAGATTGAAAGTAGTTCTCACCATTCTTCCCTGGCAATTTTGCCTGCAAAACCCAATTGAATTTTTTTTAAAGGACAAGCTTCATATTCTTTTTTTAATGAAGAATAATATTTTTGGATAATTAGTTTTGAGGACAAGTTTTTCTTGAAGGATTTTCTTTTTATTAATTCTAAAATTTAAAACAAATTCCAATATTAACCTTAACAAAGATATACTTGATAAATTAAATAAAAAAGCTAGAATTACGATTATTAAATGAGAACAAATTCAAAAAAAATTCAAAGTCATAAACTTCAAATTTCAAAAAACACAAGTTATCCTAATATAAAGAAAAAAAGTCAATTAATTTAATAAGCAATTTAAACGAAAAAACAAAGTATCATTTAATTCAAAAATTAAAAATAAAAAATAAAAAAGAGTCAAGTTAACAAAATTATCAAATCTAAACTGTTGAAATTTAAACATTATGCATTCAAACTTTAAAAAATGGATAAAACTTATCAAATTAATCCAAATTGAAAATTTCTTCAAGCATGTATATTTGCGGCTGTGAAATTAAACTTCTCCATGCGCCAAACATATTTATCTAGGGTCATATTAACATGTGCTCTTGCACACCTATAAATAGAAATAATTAAATTATAACATGCATTAAATTTAGTACAGATTTTCATACAAAATATTATTATTTTCATTCATAATATGATTAATATGTACTGTTGGGGTATATGTTATCATTTTCCATTTATATACAAGAATAGAAATTGGAATGATTATAATATATCCGAACAAGATGATATATATTATATCTACGAGCATAGAAATTGGAAGGATTATAATACATCTAAATGATATGATATATAATATATCTACACGCATAAATGGGAAGAAGTATATAATGCATCTAAATGATATGTTTCTATATCTTTTCCATTTTGACGATTTGATCCTTCAAATGCAATTGTTGTTGTTTGAGTTTTACAAGTTCTGTCATTATTTAATACGGCCCGGTCTCGCCTTAGTAGGGGTGTAATCGGATACAGATTGGATACGGATCGAATACTATACTATCTATTATATGTATTTCTTTTTAAATTTACTATCCAAATATTTATCTGTATCCTTTGAATAGTATATTAAACTATTATTATCCTTATCCTATCGGATATCTCAAATTCGGGTAATATCTCTATCTATTTTTCTATATATAGCTCAATTTTAAAATATATTTGATTACATAACCTTTCAATTAAAATGACACATTATACAAGTTGTAACTCAAAAACTATAACAAAACATTGCAAAAAGTATTAAAATAATTACTAACATTTTATATCAAACTTTTAACTCAAATTAAGGTTGAAAATAATTACGATTTCTGAAAATGGAGTAAAAGGTCTTGTGTGACAATGTTTTTCACAAAAAAATCAGGCGAATAATATTTTTCGAAAATAAGGGCCTAATTTTTATTTTTTTTTTCTAAAATAAAGGCCTATTTATTAATTTTTTTTAAATGAGGGCTTTGACCAAAATTGTATTTTGAGCAAAACTTTATTTTATACAAAATTGTGTTTTGTATGAACTTAACTTTGCAATCTAAAACATTTAATGCAATTTTTTTTTGCATGATGTCTTTATATTTTTTAACAAGTATATTATGTTTCACTCATAAAACTCTAAAACAACTTTAAATAAACCCAAATACATAGTAATGTTTTAAAAAATAAGGAGTGTAAACTTAACTTTGCAAAATCCCAAAAGGCCGAAATTATTATCATGCGTATTTTATTAATAAATGAGTTTTAAATATGTAATTTGTTGAAATTATTCTAAAGCATTGTCAATTAAAATACTTATTTATAATAATATGCTAAAAAAAATATATAGTGCAAACTTAATTCTGCACTCCATAAAAAATATAATTTAAAAATTTACTACAAAATTAACTTTGCACTCATTTTCGAGTTTGGTCAAATATAGGCCCTTTATTTACAAAAATATTATTTGTTTGTTTTTTTTCTTGCAGAAAACTCTTTAAAATAAGCCCAATTTTTCAATATACCGTTACAATTTTAAATTTGTTATGGTTTTGAATATTTCATGCTAACAAATAACATATGTTGTAAATAGTTTTTCTCTTTCCTTTTCTTTTCCTTTTTTATAGGATTTTTGTTGGTTTAGTTAATTTTCATTTTGGTAAATTGGACTAGTTTGTGCACACTAGATTAAATTTTGACTGATTTTTTTTTGAAATAGGGAGAGAAATATATAATATATACTAAATTATAGCGAATACGAATATCAGTTAAATCAGATATCCGCAAATATGGATAATCCACCTCGGATATGGATTATCCAGGTTGAATACTATCATTATCCATTTTCATATCCATTTTTTTGAATATTTATAAACACTATCCAAATAATCTTTTTCGAATATCCATTCGAATAAATATCCATGAAATACAGATTTGAATTTGGAACGGATTTGATTTTTCAAATATGCACTTACACCCCTACTCTTTAGTCTTTTGAGCTCTTCTTCAACGCCAACATCGCCCGATTCAGCACAATTCCCTCCTTGTTGATATATGAATCATATGATGCATTGCATAGTTGCACATCATATTTTAAATATAGTACTATGGCTTTCGAAATAGTGTTACCCTATTTACATTATAGAAAATGTTTTATAAGTGAACTCTTGTACATTTTAACAACTAAAGATAACTAAATCAACCATCGCATGCATAGTCCCCGCCTATGTGCATAAGGCGCTTTTCTGAAAACCCATTCAAGATACATAATTTTATGGTGAATTAGAAATAAACCCATTAAAATTAGACCAATGATACGCTCACCTGTTTAATCAACCACTTATTCATACTAAATGCAATCGGTGCAACTATCTGGATTACGTATAAGACGGGTAAATATCTTTTCGCTTAAAAATTATGCAACAAACATGACAATTGGTGGGATTAATTAAAGAGTACTTGCATAAGTATTGAGCTGGTGCATGAAGCTTGAGAAATTGTTGTGCTTGAAGTACTTTGGGAGGAGAATTGCGGAGAATTGATGAGAATCCCAAACAATGAAACTATTTCTACCTCTGCTCCATGAAACCACTGAAGCAGTTAATGGGTCTTCCACCATTTCATAGGTCTTTTTGAGGAATGTAGTTGGGCCCACTTCATTTAGCCCTCCAATTGGCTGTGGTGATATTAATTCAACACTTGTCTCTTCTTCTTCTTCTTCTTCTTTCACTTTATCCATTTACGAATTAAAAGTATTTTTTTTATGGGTTTATTTGAGAGAGATTTATATATAGAGAGAGAGGAGGGGGGGGGGGGGGGGGGGAAGATGTGTGGGAGCAGAAAATTCTTGAAAGATTGGGACATTTGTTTTGATTTTTTATTGAAGTTTCTCAAAATGGAATGAACATAAATAATTAGATTGTTGAAAATTCTGGAGGTTTCGAGAAACTATTTGCTCTTAATTGAATGCGCAGCCCTAGAATAATCATATTTATACTCTCAAAATATTTAGTAATATTTTTATTTTTTTATTTTGTGTCAAGAATAAGGTGTATATTATTAGATCTTTAAATATTAAATATAAATTTGACAATACTTTACTAAAATTTTAACCACTAAGTATATAAACTTACATTTAATCATTAAAAACTGAGTGAGTAATAGACACCTAATTCGGCTATCAAATACCGAATAAAAGTGAGAGTATTACGAAGTATTTTGTGAGAAGTAAATATCACCACTCCAACTTTATTACATCATTTTTAAGGGTAATAGTTGATTTATAGAAAATGAGAACATAATCTCATTTTAATTAGACATATGTTTCTTTTATGACTCACTTGATTCGAGTTTTAAATTATTTATGAAATACTATATTTTATTCCATAAATTTTTTAATATTTGGCTTGAATTTTGGGTTATAAATGCATCATTTTAAAAACAGTGTTTTTTTTTTTCAAAGTTGCTCATCTTAAATGAATGCAAATAGATAATTACTCTAAGTATTATCTTTCAATTTTTTTCCTAAAATTTCCTTTTAAGACCAAAATATCCTATTTACTTACTAAGATAATGTTTTTATCATTTATATTATCTTTAAAAGAATTTTTTTTTGTTATTAAACCTTTTCTTTTTATTATTTAATATATAAAACTACTTTTCATATTTTAACAATAAAAATTTAAGTTTCACCTTTGTTAAATTCTTAGGATTTATTTTTAATTTTATAAAACGAAAAACATTTTGATAATTTAAATGTATTTCATTCATATTATCTTTTGAACTAAATATAAAGAGGTAATTCAACATTTCAAGAAAAAAGAATTATTGTCCAAACCAAACATTGACAAGGTATACTAGCTGTCATGAGAGAAACTCTAAGAATTTAGAATACTTATTCCATTCTCCAAACTCGAACCAAACAAACCATTATAATTTTTAGTAACTAGCGACGACCCCCCCCCCCCCCCCCCCCAAAAAAAAAAAAAAACTCGTGTATGGTCTTTGTTGTAAACTCATGCTTGCCTCATTCTTAAAAAAAGCCTATTCCGAACCCAACTTATTAGGGAGAATCTTGGCCATAAGATATCGCTATTAGAAAGAAATAGACCCAATAAGTGCAACTTGAATCACCATCACTATATGCATATGATCGAACTCAATATGTCCAGCCCTATCCACCCGATGAATTATAATTATATGATATTATGGTTATATTTGAAGAACAATTATTGTATTAAAAAATTAGGTCATGATAGATCAAATGTGTTAATCTAATAAGTTTTTCAAATAAAAATAAACTTAAAGTTGTCCTAATTAATCCAAGCCCATTTAGATAAGAGATGGTAAATAAATTGGTACTTTTGTATTATATATTTTTTGGAAAAAATGAATTTTCAAGTCATTGAAAGATATTTTAGTAATAAAAAAAAAATGGGATAATAATTTTATTTTTGGAAACTAACAAATTAAATATTCCTAATTTTGCATTTGTTTATATTGTTCATATCTTATATTAGCCCGTCATTGTTTTTAAAAACATAATAATATTCCTATGTCATTAATTGAAAATATACTAAAAGCGTTTGTAATAGATAGTTAGTTAAAATGGAATAAAATTAGAATTTCGAGAATAATATGGAAATAAATTAAGATTTTGACATCTTTGAAACACTTTAAAATCTAATGAAATATATATGTAGGCATAACTACTATTTAAATTACCAAAATACCATGATTCATATAAGTCATTAGATCGAAACATAAATAAATGAGAATAAATTATATCCCCTACTTGGAGAGATAAGCAAAAGTTTTCACAGTTAATTTATTAATAGATATATGTGGTTGAGATCTAGTACATATTGATCTTGTCCGATGAATTTTTGTCGCCAAAACGTAGTGAGATGTTTTCGCCTGCAAAACCCAATTGAAAAAATTGGTTTTCTTTAAAGGACAAACTTTATACTACCTTTCTGTGAAGGACAATATTTTTGAATGATTAATTTTGAGGACAAGTTTTACCTGAAGGATAAATATTTATTTGATTTATTAATTCTGAAATTTTAAGCAAATTCCAAAACTAACCATAACAAAGATATACATGACAAATTAAATAAAAACCTAGATTTACGATTATTAAAGAAAAGGAAATTCAAAGTCACAAATTTCAAATTTCAAAACACACAAGTAATCCTAAGAGCATCTCCAAGAAACTCTATATTATATTAATCTTCTTTATAATAACTAGCATACACTAACACATGAGAGTCCAACAACATAGCTAAAATAGAGATTTTGAGTAGAGAGCTTACTTTGGCTCTCTAGATTTAGAGAATTTCTTTCGCTCTCTATTTTATACTTTTGCATTAAAAAAATCCTCATCTTTTTTCTTTTATTTATTATACCCAATTGTATTGCGACATGTGTCCTCATAGAAGTGTAAATGAAGAGCATTGTTAGAGCTACTTCTTAGGGATGGCAAAAAAACCCAACCCGCCGGGTTCCCGACCCGATCCGACCCGAGTGGAGCGGGTTCGGGGCGGGTTTTTTTGAAGGCGGAGCGGGTTTGGTATTTTGGAAAAAAACCCGGACCGGGTTCGGGGCGGGTTCGGGTTTTGCCAATAAAAAACCCGCCCCGACCCGCCCCGTATATATATATATATATTTAAATATAATTTTAATTTATAAGATATATATGTTTTTAAATTGTGTTCCATATATGTGTGGATTTGTTAATTATATACTTATATATTACATATGTGTGTGTAGATATATGTTGTGTAGATATAATTTTAATTTATAAGATATATATATTTATATATATGTGTGGGTTCGGGTTTATTCGGGGCGGGGCGGGGCGGGTTCGGGTTTTGGAAATTAATGCGGAGCGGGTTTGGGAAAAATAAAAAAAACCCGTCTCGGGTTCGGGGCGGGTTCGGGGCGGGTTATTTATTGCGGGTCGGGTTCGGGTTTTGCCAAACCCGCCCCGAACCCGCCCCGTTGCCATTCTACTACTTCTCAAACAACACTCTTCATTTCAAAAAATGCTTTCTATTTTAGAGAAATTAATCTTTAAAATAGAGAGCATTATTGGAGATACTCTAATATAAAGCAACAGGCTCAACTAGTTAAATAAGCAATTTAAAACTTACTGATTAAAAACGAAAAAACAAAGTGATATTTAATCCAAAAATTAAGAATTCAAAAATTAAAAAAAGGATAAAACTTACCAAATTAATCCGAATCAAAAATTTCTTGAAGCAGCAATATTTGCCGGCCCCCGAAATTAAACTTCTCCATGCGTCAAACATACTTATCTACAAAGCAAAGAAATTGGAATAATTATAATATATATCTGAATGAGATGATATAAGTATATATATCTTCAAATATAGAAATTGAAAGGATTATAATATATCTGAATGAGATAATATATAACATATTGACAAGCATAGAAGTGGGGAGAAGTATAAGAAATGTACCTGTGGAACAAATTGTGCATCACCTAACTCTCAAGTCCACCTCCATATATGCATATTAATCATAATTTTACCTTTATAATTATTTTTAAAAACTATAAATATATGCATATTAATTAATTTGCCCCTCTTTAATTTTTCAAGTTTATTAATAGTATTAGTCTTGAGCAAAATAATATTAGTACTAAATTTCGCACTACACAAGTATCCTCTAGCACTCTGAAATGATTGCTCGTGACAACTTTTTTTATGTTTTTAGAGAGACTTTATTTACATTAGTGATAAATTTTGGGTAGTGTTATTTGCACCCCCCAAATGTGTCACAAACACCCCCTCCATAACTAAAACGCATTTGAACACCCATTTATTTATCACAAACACCTCTCTCCATTGCCTGATATTTAGGGAGTGCTAAGCAACACTTTTCCCATGTGAGTTGAGTTTATGCAAGTACACTCACCTCTCATTAAGTGAGCCTTATTTGAAAAACAATTCAGTAATTTATTGCCTAATGTTAGGTGATTTCTTACAAACAAACTCTCTCAAAGTAGGCGAGTGCATGCGTGTGCCTACGTACACTCACCTCTTAGGCAAGTCTTAGGGGGTGTTAGTTATTGAAAATTTACCTTAGGGATGTGTTTGTGATAAGAGGGGTGCTTGTGACAAATATAGGAGGCTCATATAACACCACCCTAAATTTTAGAGTTTTAGAGGATTTGTGTGAAGTGTCAATACGTACCTTACCCTAAATTTTTACATTTAATTTACCACCTATCACATATCCAACAAAACTTTACCACCTTAAACAATGGAATATATCCCATTTATTCCCACCTTTCTATACTAGTATATATATATATATATATATCTATAATAACAAAGGAGAATTGATTTTGCAATAAATGAATAGTATCATGTGATGGACGATCTATTCAGAAGGAGATCCATATTCGAATCTCTCCAGGTGCAAGCTGTTCAAAAAAATAAAAATGAATAGTATCCGCTTAAATTAAAATGATCTCAACCATCCAATGAAATAATCTCATCCACTCATTTTCTTCATCACAACAAAGGCTAATTTTTTTTCGTCATATTCACACTATCACTCTAAAAAACAAACATTCATCTTCATTTTCTCTCCATCTAATAACAAGCCCTCTTTACTCTAACAAGAACTCAAAAGTTACCAACCATCATCGCGTGATCAAGTAAGTACATCATCGTAGGTAAGTTGTCAGTTTTATAAAAGTGCTGTAGGTATAAGTTACACCTAGGGTGTGTTTGACGCGCCAGATTAGAGATTCGGATAGGATTATTTAATCCCATCTAGACAGGATAAAAAAATCCCACTTCTTAGGTGGGATTCATTGATTCCTTTCTCAGTGGGATAAAAAGCTTTAGTGGGATAAATAATCCACCCCGATATCCAATCCAGACGAACACCAAACATGGAATAAAATAAATTTATTCTATTACACCCTCTTATCCTGCACGTCAAACACAGCCCTAATATATACATATATATTTAAACATAGGGGCACAACTAAGGAAAATTATTTTCCTTTTAACAAACCGATTAATCTAAGGCTTAAAGATTCAATTAGTTCAAAGATCCCACTCAATTAGCCTATAAACCAATTCAAAACTTAAGCCGCATCCTCCCATATAGACATACTTTACACATTATGCACAAACATTGCAGAGGAATAACATAGGTCTAAGGTTCGAATGTCATACCTGGATTCAGTGTTTGGTATACATAGTTTAATTTTCTAGCACCAACTCTTTCGCCACCCGTCATCGCCGCTGCTTCCTCTATAATATTCAAGTCCGCAGGGGTTACCTTAAACAAAACTGAGTGAGGGATATAACTAGAAATATAAATTGTTCTCGTTAGAAAAAGATTGTGCTCTACCAAAAAAATGTACTTCAAACTAGCGTGCATTTGTCCTTTTATTATTATTTCCTATTAAAAGAAAAAGGATAAAAACAATCACATTATTGAATGTGTATTCAATAACAAGGATACAGAAAAACTCCTTTGCCTTCTTGTTTTCGCCATTCCCTACAAGGAGATCGCAAAGAAAACGTTAGCTACAAATTGAATCAAACAATACTACAAAAGCAAAATCAAATTTCTAAAATTCGTGAAGTTCTATGAAAATGAGGCACGAAGATGGAGTTGCAAAGGCGAATTATTAACCATACAAACCCTAAAAACCATTTTAGTTGAATAAAAATAAGCCCTCGAGGTTCCGAATTGAGATATACCACTTCATCCAGAAGCTCTTGTAAGTTGTCTTCCCAAACCGGTGATTTAGACACCAAATCTTCGACATCAACTTCGATTTCGGGTTGATCAGCCTTAAGATATTCAGTGAATAACTCATCCCAAATAGTCTCATTAACAACATCCAAATTAACCTCATTTGTGGGGATTAATGAAGCATACGAATCCTCGGTTGCACCTCTTGGTTCAATGTTCGAAGAACATGACAACAATGTTTCCATCTCCTTTTCGATGTTTACCAACTTTTCTTGATCTTTATTTATGTAATCTGAAGCATCACCGCTACCTGTGGCGACCGATATTAAATCTTCTATATTCTCCACACTTGGGGTCATAGTTAGCCTTCGTTTTTGCTTGATCTTATTTTGTTTTTGGTCACTTTTTTGCGCAAACTTGTCCACGCATTGCTGTAATAAGGTGGGATTACCAAAGGCTTTAGCAAGAAAACCCATGATTTTTTTTTGCTTAGTCTCGGTGGTTATTATTCTATTTTTCATTTTGAAGATTTGATCCTTCAAATGCAACTGCTGTTGTTTGAGCTTTACAAGTTCTGTCATTAATACGGCCCGGTCTCCCCTTAGTCTTTTGAGCTCTTCTTCGACGTCAACATCGCCCGATTCAACACAATTCCCACCTTGTTGATGAATGCTTTGTGATGAGACATTACTTTTCCTCTTTATTGTCTTCAAGAGATGCTTCTGCCCTCCTAAAAATCCTTTGTTGGCGAATTCGTATCGATCCCGGTCCACTTTTCGAAAACCCTTTCGTCATTAGAAAAAAACATTTAGTATTATCAAATTTGGTGCGAAAAACCCATAACTCTTTAAAACACCATCAACAGATAACAATGAAGCAATCATTTCTTATGGAGAGATTAAATCTTACACTATCCTTCGCACACAAACAACTACGACTAAAAATTATAAAGCAAAAAAAGGCCACAAAAGCGCATGCTAGGAAGTGGTCTCTCACCTTGCCTTAGATCAGCAAGTAAGCAGTTGGCTAAAATGAGTGACGGTATTGGCAATTTTTTTTTTGACTTTTGATGAATCAAATGATGCATTGCATAGTTGCACATCATGCTTTAAATATAGTACTAAGGTGCTTTTGTGAAAATCCATTCAAGATACACAATCCCACCGTGATTTAGAATATAAACCCACTAAAATTAGACTAATGATACACTTACCCATTTAATCAACCACTCATTCATACTAAATGCAGTCAGTGCAACTATATGGGTTACATATAAGATCGGTAAAATATCTTTTCCCTTAAAAATTATGCATACTTCATAAAAAAAATTATGCAATAAACATGACAATTGGTTGGATTAGTTTGAGAGTACTTTACTTACATAGTTATTGAGCTGCCGATTGAAGCTTGGGAAATTGGAGTGCTTGAAGTACTTTGGAAGGAGAATAGTGGAAAATTGATGAGAATCCCAAACAATGAAACTATTTCTACCTCTGCTCCAAGAAACCACAGAATCAGTTAATGGGTCTTCCACCATTTCATAGGTCTTTGTGAGGAATGGAGTTGGGCCCACTTCATTTAGCCCCTCAATTGGCTGTGGTGATAATAATTCAACACTTGTCTCTCCTTCTTCTTGTTTCATTATCACTCTATCCATTTATGAATTAGAAGTATCAGTTTTTTGATGAGTTTATTTGAGAGAGAGAGAGAGAGAGGGAGAGAGAGAGATATCGAGATCGAGAGAGATTGGGGCATCTTTTTTTTAATTGAAGTTTCTCAAAATGGAAAAAGAGGATGCATGGGGCCCATTGGGTTGCGTTGTCTAAGGTTTGGTGAAACCATAAATAATTAGATTTTGAAAATTGTAGAGGTTTCGAGAGAATATTTTGCTCTTAATTTTATTTTATTTTGATCAAAATTTTTACTCTTAATTGAATGAGCAGCCCAACTTTAGAATGATAATATTTACGCTCATAAAATATTTGACAATATTTTTATTTTTTTCTCGAGAATAAGATAAGGTATATATTATTCGATTTTTGAATATTGAACTTAAATTTGACAATTCTTAACTCAGATTTTAACTACTAAATATATAAGTTTATACTCAATGTTTAAAAATTAAATAACAAATATCTTATTCAGCCATAAAGGATCGAATAAAAGTAAGAGTATTATGAAATATTTTGTTAGATGTAAATATCACCTTTGTTCAATTATTAGAGTTTTTTCAAAGTTGTCCCTCATAAATGAATTTGAATAGATAATTATTCCATGTATTATTTTTTAGATTTTCTTCAAAAATTTTCTTTCAAGACCAAAATTTTATTTAAACTTGTTTTCACCATTCCCTACAAGGAGTTCGCAAGGAAAATGTTAGCTACAAATTTCATCAAACCATACTACAAAAGCAAAAATAATTTTTGTAAAATTCATGAAGTTTTATGAAAATTAGGCACAAAGATGGAGTTGAAAAGGCGAATTATTAAGCACACAACCCTAAAAAACCATTTTAGTTGAATAAAATATACTTAAAGAATCAGATCCAATAAGTACAACTTGAAACACTATTCACTATATGCATATGCTGGAACTTAATATGTCTCGCCCTATCTGCCCGATACTTATAATTGTATGATATTATATTGTATTTGAAGAATAATTATTATATTAAAAATCGGGTCATGATGGATTAAATGGAGTAATCTAATAAGTTTTTCAAATAAAATATACATAAAGTTGTCATAATTAATCCAAGCCCATTAGATAAGAAATGAAAAATAAATTGGTAAATTTTGTATTATACATTTTTTTTGAAAAACGGATTTTCAAGTCATTGAAAGATACTTTAGTAGTAGTAAGAACTAATTTGGATAATAATTTTTTCTACTGATAATTTTTTTTTCAAGCTAACAAATTAAATATTCCTAATTTTGCATTTGTTTATATTGTTATTTGTTCATATCGTATATTCGTCCATCATTCTTTTAAAAATTAAATAAAATAATATTCCTACATTAATTGAAAATATACTAAAAGCATTTGTAATATATAGTTAATTCAAATGGAATCAAATTAGAATTTTGAGAATAATATGAAAATAAATTAAGATTTTGATATCTTTGAAACACTTTCAATTATGATGAAATATATATATGTAGGCACAACTATGATCTAAATTACCAAAATCCCATAATTCATACAAGTCATTAGATCAAAACATAAACGAGGATAAATTATAGCTACTAGTTGGAAGGATAAGCAAAAGTTTTCGTGGTTAATTTATTAAGAGATATATGTGGTCCAGATCTGGTACGTATCAATCTTTTGGATGAATTTTTGTCTCCAAAACGTATTGAGATGTTTTTACCTGCAAAACCCAATTGAAAAAAGTAGTTTTTTTTTAAAGGACAAACTTTATACTACATTTCTATGAAGGACAATATTTTTGGATGATTAGTTTTGAGGTGGATCGTGATAGGATCACAAGTGCTTTCTGGGTCGTCTCAGACCTTAGGATCGGCGTTTAAGGACAAGTTTTACTTGAAGGATAAATATTTATTTTATTCATTAATTTTGAAATTTTAAGCAACTTCCAAAACTAACCTTAACAATGATATACTTGACAAATTAAATAATGAAGCTAGAATTACGATTGTTAAATGGAAACAAATTCAAAAGAAATTCAAAGTTATAAACTTCAAATTTCAGAAAAACGCAAGTAATCCTAATATAAAGTAAAAGGTTCAACCAGTTAAATAATCAATTTAAAACTTACCAATTAAAAACTAAAGAACCAAGTGTCATTTAATCCAAAAATTAAGAATTCTAATTTAAAAATAAAATAAAAATCAAGTTAATAATACTACAAAATCTAAACTGTCAGAAATTTAAACATTATGCATTTAAACTTTTAAAAAAAATAAATTACCAAATTAATCCGAATCAAAAATTTCTTGAAGCAAAAATATTTGCGGGTGCGAAATTAAACTTCTCCATGCGTCAAACATATTTACCTACAAAGCAAAGAAATTGGAATAATTATAATATATCTAAATAAGATGATATATAGTATATCAACAAATATATAAATTAGCAGGATTATAATATATCTAAATGAGATAATTAATATATCTACAAGCATAAAAATGGGAAGACGTATAATAAATCTAATAAGAAATCTGTGAAACAAAATGTGCATCACCTAACTCTTAAGTCCACCTCCATATATATATTATACACGCACACGCAGGGGCAGTGCCACACTAGGGCAGGAGGGGGCGATTGCTCTCACTAAATTTTCTATTATTAAAATTTTATTTCTATAATTATTTTTAAAAACTATAAAATATATGTGTATTAATTAAATTTTCCCCTCTTTAATTTTTGAAATTTACTAATAGTATTGATCTTGCGCCTTTAATTTTGAACAAAATAATATTAGTACTAAATTTTGCACTACACAAGTATCTTCTAGCGCTCCGAAATTATTATTCGTGACAATTTTCTTATATTTTTAGAGACACATTATTTACATTACTGCTAAATTTTAGAGTGCTAGAGGATTTATGTGAAGTGTCAATAACCTTACCCTAAAATTTTATATTTAATTTATGAAAACCGACATATTAAGCTTGCCCTCTTGAAAAAATTATTGACTCCGTCTCTATATACATGTACATGCTTTATTAGATATTAAGCCCCATGACTCCTATCACACATCCAACCAAACTTTACCACCTTGAACAATGGAATATATACTTCTTATTCCCACCTTTCTATGCTAGTATATACATCTATAATAACAAAGTAGAATTGATTTTGAAATGAATGAACAGGATCCGCTCAAATTAAAATGATCTCAATCATCCAATTTTTTAGATAATCCCAACGACTCATTTTTTTTTCACCATATTCT
Source organism: Lonicera japonica (assembly GCA_021464415.1). Taxonomy (NCBI): domain Eukaryota; kingdom Viridiplantae; phylum Streptophyta; class Magnoliopsida; order Dipsacales; family Caprifoliaceae; genus Lonicera; species Lonicera japonica. The sequence continues at coordinate 46,964,267 of CM038470.1, forward strand.
CACTATCAATCTCAAAAACAAACCATTCATCTTCATTTTGTCTCTTTCTAATAACAAATCATCTTTACTCTAGCAAGAATTTGAAAGTTACCAACCATCATCGCGTGATCGATTAAGTATATCGTCGTAGGTATGTTGTCAATTTTATGAAAGTGCCGTAGGCACAAGTTACTCCTAGTATATACATATATACACAGTGGCAGGATGTAGGGGGGAGCCGGGGGTGGGGCCGGGTCCCCCTCAAATATTTTAAACCCTCATTAGTATTAGTATTTTTTTTTATAAATATAATTGTTGGCACTCTTTAAATAAAATTATGCATTTTTATTTTATTATAAATTTTTTTATCTCTAAAAATTATTTTAGAGTGTTAATTTTTTTTATGGAGTGTCAATAGTTATACCCATTATTATTTATATTATAAGTATTCAATAAATTTAAGTGGTTGTGGTTTCTCTTTATAAATTTATAGAGTATCATATTTTTTATATTGTGTTTTGACCCCCCGTACTCCAAATCCTGGATCCGCCACTGTATATACATACACATATATATGAGTTACCCCTAATATATACATATATACACACACCCACACACACACACACACACATATATATATATATATTTAAACAGAAAGGGCCTATATATATATGTATCTAAAACACAGAGGGGCACAACTAAGAAAAAATATTTTCCTTTAATTTTACAAGCTGATTAATCTAAGGCTTGTAGATTCAATTAATTCAAAGATATCGCCGAATTAGCCTATAAAACAATTCAAAACTCAAGCTGCACCCTCCCATCTAGTTGTACTTTACGTATATATTATGCACAAGCATTGCAGAGGAATAACATAGGTCTAGTGTTCGAATCCCATACCTCAATTCGGTATTCAGTATACGGAGTTTAGTTCAACTCTTTCATCGACCATTGCTGTCGCCACTGCTTCCTGTATAATATTCAAGCGCGCAAGGTTTACCTCAAACAAAACTGAGTGAGGGATATAACTAGAAATATAACTTGAAAAAAATAGAAAGCGTTAAAAAATAAATGAAAATATAAATTGTTTTTGTCACAAAAAGATTGTCCTTTACTAAAAATGTCCTTCAAACTAACGTGCTAAAATGATATATTATCCTTCATTATAATGAGCTGCTATATATTGTCATTTTATTATTATTTCCTATTAAAAGGAAAAGGATAAAAGCACACAAATCCTAAAAAACCATTTTAGTTGAACAAAATAATTAAGCCCTCAAAGCTCCGAACCGAGATATACCACTTCATCTAGAAGCTCTTGTAAGTTGTCTTCCCAAACTGGTGATTTAGACACCAAATCTTTGACATCAACTTCGATTTCGGGTTGATCACCCTTAAGATCTTCATTGAATTACTCATCCCAAATAAAGATAACTAAATCAACCATCGCATGCGTAGTCCTCGCCTGAAAACCCATTCAAGATACATAATTTCACCGTGAATTAGAAATAAACCCACTAAAATTAGACCAATGCTACACTTACCTGTTTAATCAACCAGTTATTAATACTAAATGCAATCGGTGCGACTATATGAGTTACGTATAAGACCGGCAAAATATCTTTTCCCTTAAAAATTATGCATACTTTACAAAAAAATTATGCAACAAATATGACAATTGGTGGGATTAGTTTGACAGTAATTTACTTACATAGGTATTGAGCTGGCGAATGAAGCTTGAGAAATTAGAGTGCTTGAAGTACTTTGGAAGGAGAATAGTGGAAAATTGATAAGAATCCCAAACAATGAAGCTATTTTTACCTCTGCTCCATGAAACTACTGAATCAGTTAATGGGTCTTCCACCATTTCGAATGGAGGTGGGCCCACTTCATTTAGCCCATCAATTGGCTGCGGTGATATTTATTCAACACTTGTCTCTTCTTCTTCTATTTCTTGTTTCACTCTCTCTCTATCCATTGATGAATTAGAAGTAATTTTTTATGAGTTTTTTTTTTTTTTGAGAGAGATTTATATATATATATAGAGAGAGAGATGTTTCTTGAAAGATTAGGAAATTTGTTTTGTTTTTTTATTTAAGTTTCTCAAAATTGAAAGAACATGCAAGTGTCATAGGGGCCCAGTGGGTTGAGTTCTGTATGGTTGTTGAAAATTCCGGTGGTTTCGAGATACTATTTACTCATAATTGAATGGGCAGCCCAACTTTAGAATAATCATATTTTGTTGAAAATTCCGGTGGTTTCGAGATACTATTTAATAATATTTTTATTTTTTTAATTTTTATTTTATCTCAACAACTAAAAAAAGTGTATGTTATTTGATTCTTAAACATTAAGTATAAATTTGACAATTTCTTATTAAAATTTTAACTAGAGTATATAAACTTATATTCAATCATTAAAAATCGAGTAAAAAACACCTTATTCGGCTATCAAATATCGAATAAAAGTGAGAGTACTGAGAAATATTTTGTGAGATGTAAATATCACCACTCCAACTTTATTACATCATTTTTAAGTGTAACAGTTGATTTATAGAAAATTAGAACAGAATCTCATTTTAATTAGACATGCATATGTTTCTTTTATAACTCACTTCATTCGAGTTTTAAATTATTTATGAAAAAATATATTTTATTCCAGAAATTTTTTGATATTTGGCTTGAATTTTGGGTTAGAAATGCATCATTTTAAAAATAGAGTATCTTTTGGAAAGATGTCCATCCTAAATGAATATAAATAGATAATTACTCTTAGGCCTCGTTTGGTTCACGGATTTTAGTACTCGGGAAAGGAAAGTCGTTCCTTTCCTTTGTTTGGTAAGCACAAATTCCGGAAACACTTTCCCGAGAGAGGGGAAAGTAGGGGGTAAAACCATTCATCCCAAAACACATGGGATTGATTTTCCCATATGATTTATAAGCATTTATTACACAAATTTTAGACAATAATACTCTTACCTAAATACTTTCCATGGTTTACCAAACACAAGAAAGGAAATTTGATAGGAAATTTAGTTTCCCACTTCCATGGAAAAGATAAAGGAATTGATTTCCCTTCCGTGAACCAAACGAGGCCTTAGTATTATCTTTAAAATTTTCTTCTAAAATTTCTTTTTTAGACCAAAATATCCTATTTACTTACTAAGATAATTTTTTTTATCATTTATATTACTTTTAAAAGAATTTTTTTTTTTTTTTTTTTGTTTTTAGACCTATTGATTTTTATTATTTAATATATAAAACTACATTTCATATTTAAACAATAAAAATTTAAGTTTCACCTTTGTTAAATTGTTAGGATTTAATTTTTATTTTATAAAACAAAAAAATATTTTGATAATTTAAACGTATTTCATTCATATTCTTATTTGAATTAAATATAAAGAGGTAATTCAACATTTCAAGAAAGAAGAATTATTGTTCAAACCAAACATTGACTAGGTATAGTAGCTATTAGGAGAAAAACTCTCTAAGAATTTGGAATATTCATTCTATTCCCAAAACTCAAACCAAACAAACCATTATAATTTTTAGTAACTAGCGCGCCACCACCCCCTGGCCCCCCATTTGTATATGACCCAATAATTTGATATTGAGCCATGTTAGATATACACACACACTAGACATCCGTGCTTACGAAAATATGAACTAAGCTCGTACTTGGTTTTCATTATGAAATTCATACCCAAAAACCCCTCCCAAACCCAACTTGTTGTAGAGATATTTTAGACCGTTGAATATTTATACCAAAAATCAATATAATCATCTGGTTAGAAAAAACCCGATACTAAACTGGTGTAAATTTTGTTTTAAATATGCATAAGCACAAACTCCATACTTGATTCCAACCCACTTTGTTGCATTGTAGTTATGAGATACTACAAAGGTATTTAAATAAAATTTTTATATTTAAATTTATGTGAACTTGAACCCGACCCAAATTTGTGTATGGTCTTTGTTAAAAACACATGCTCGCCTCATTCTTAAAAAACCCTATTCCAAACCCAACTTATTAGGGAGAATCTTGGCCAAAGGATATCGATAGCGAAATCAATATGCATGAATCACTATTAGAAAGAAATAGACCCAATAAGTGCAACTTGAACCACCATTCACTATATGCATATGCTCGAACTCAATATGTCCGGCCGTATCGGCCCAACGTATTATAATTATATGATATTATGTTATATTTGAAGAACAATTTCTACATTTAAAATCAAATCATGATGGATCAAATGAGTTAATCTAATATGTTTTTCAAATAAAAATAAAATTAAAGTTGTCCTAATTAATCCAAGCCCATTTAGATAAGAAATGAAAACTAAATTGGTACTTCTGTATTATACATTTTTTTAGAAAAATGATTTTTCAAGTCATTGAAAGATATTTTAGTAATAAAAACAAATTCGGATAATAATTTTATTTTTGGAAGCTAACAAATTAAATAATCCTAATTTTACATTTGTTTATATTGTTCATATCTTATATTCGTCCGTCATTCTTTTCAAAATAATAATAATATTCCTACATCATTAATTGAAAATATACTAAAAGCGTTTGTAATAGATAGTTAATTAAAATGGAAACAAATTAGAAATTTGAGAATAATATGGAAATAAATTAAGATTTTGACATCTTTGAAACACTTTCAAATCTGGTGAAATATATATACAGGCACAACTATTATTTAAATTACCAAAATACCATAATTCATATAAGTATCAAAACATAAACAAATGAGAATAAATTATATCCTTAGTTGAAAAGATAAGCAAAAGTTTTCGCAGTTAATTTATTAATAGATATATGTGGTCTAGATCTGACACGTATTAATTTTTTCTGATGAATTTTTGTCACCAAAACGTAGTGAGATGTTTTCGCTTGCAAAATCCAATTGAAAAAAAATGGTTTTCTTTAAAGGACAAACTTGATACTAACTTTCTATGAAAGAAAATATTTTTTGATGATTAATTTCAAGGACAAGTTTTACTTCAAGGTTAAATATTTATTTGATTTATTAATTCTGAAATTTTAACTAAATTCCAAAACTAACCTTAACCATGATATACATGTCAAATTAAATAAAAAGCTAGATTTACGATTATTAAATAAAAAGAAATTCAAAGTCATAAACTTCAAATTTCTAAAAACAAGTAATCCTAATATAAAACAAAAGATTCAACTAGTTAAATAAGCAATTTAAAACTTACTGATTAAAAACGAAAGAACAAAGTGACATTTAATCCAAAAATTAAGAATTCAAATATTAAAAAAAGTCAAGTTAACAATACTATAAAATCTAAACTGTCAAAATTTAAACATTATGCATTTAAACTTTTAATCTTGAACAAAATAATATTAATTATTATTTTACCTCTATAATTATTTTCAAAAACTATAAGTATATGCATATTAATTAAATTTGCCCCTCTTTAATTTTTGAAATTTATTAATTATATTAGTCTTGCACCTTTAATCTTGAACAAAATAATATTAGTACTAAATTTCGCACTACATAAGTATCCTCTAGCACTCTGAAATGATTGTCCGTGACAACTTTTTTTTATATTTTTAGAGACACTTTATTTACATTAGTGATAAATTTTGGGTGGTGTTATTTAGACACCGTCTATAATTTAACTAAAAACACATTTTAACACCCCCTTCTTTATCACTAATGTGAAGTATCGAATCTTGTTCTGAGATTTTCACTTCCAGGACCTGGTTAATCACGGATGCCGTGCACGATGGCGGGTTTGAATACATAAAACAAAAATTTTAAAAACTTTTTCTTAATAAAATATGATCCATAAAAAATTCTGTTTTAAAAAAAAATGGCATGTGGAGTTTGTTCAAATAGCATACCGCCCTATAAAAATCAAAACCATATATATACAAGTACCAACACAAACAATCCACATTGAAATCACATCACATATGAAAATCCTCTTTGTACCAATTTACATGAAAAAATAGTTTATACAAAAGATCGTTTACAAAATAACAAAACCAATCACATTATACACTAAGATCCTTTTCGTAAAGAACCCCAAAAGATAGTCTATAGACATCAGAGGCTACTAGACTCGTAGACCACGCACCAATCCCCGATGCTTGACTTGCAAAACTGGTGAAATAAAGGAATGAGCCAAATCTGGGCTCAGTGAGAACTATATAGGTTTTAATAGAAAATAAGCACTTTACTTTTAATACCATAGTTTGAAAACCGTGCCATGCAATGCAATTCACACCTAAGTATATATCGAACCTCACTAGGATTCCTATCTTAGCAACGGAAGCTAACTATCTGACTACCCAATCTCGTCTCTAGATTTCCCACCAAGTAAACCCTTTCCGGACTTCTATGCCACAAGACAAACGTTATTATAAAGCCATCTCATTCCAAACTCTATCTTCCTAAGGTTCATCATGCTAGGATAGATTCATTCTAAGGCTTGTATCGACACCATTCTCATCTATTCTATCGTCCTATCGAGAGATATAACCAAATGCCAAGTATTTATTGTTTCCTCTGTAATGTTAGTATCTTATGTTCATTATGATCAGGTAATCTAATCTCGTGAATCCCACGTGTTCTTATGCTCGTATTCTTTATCTAAGGGCCATTAGTCATTACAAATTTCCACTTGGTTCATTAGTACATTATGAAATGTCGTCATTTTTTTAAGTATATTATGTCCTGTCTAACAAGCATCTAAGGAAATATATAAGCAATAATACCATACAAGATATGATACAATACAATAATAGTGATAACATAAATAATACACATCCACAACACATCGATATGTATTGTATCTTTTGTATAATGCCTTAGTTTCACCCTGCGGTCTGACCAGGCCGAAAACAATGAATCCAGCCAGTCCCGAAGGATCCGAGGTTCTTGTCCATATCTCATCCAGGTGGGCTGGAGGCTCAGGGACTTAGTTCTCCAAGAAAGTCATTCGTAGATACCCACGCGACGGTCATTTTTTCGGGGACAAAACTTCGAATAGTTAATGAGGAGAACACCCATACAAGCTTCCACGGCACCCGAGAGGAATTACACTATGAGACACCCTAGCAGGGTGATGTCCATTAGTAGTTCAATTACTCTCCGGAAAACTCACCATTGGATAAGCAGTGGCACACGGGACCTGCTCCGCTAGCCGGGGAAACTCTATAGCCCAGAACACATAGTCCAACAGGAAGGCAAGATACACAGAGTGGGCTCTCCTTTGTGGGTTTTAAACCAAGAGGGGAGTTACCTTCGACTTTTCCCCGTGCACGATTTAGGGGCTTTCACCCAGGGCAACAAATAAGAGGTCTGTCTTCAAGTTATCGGGAGCTACCCGATGCTCGGTCAACTATATCCAGCCCATATGTGTGATCGCAGTAACAAACATCACAATTATTCATTCTCAATGAATGACATCATCATCATCAATCATACATCACACATATGGCTAATCAACATATATATATATATATAATACAACATCCCACTATCCATTTATCAATATCGTAAGCGTCGTCATCACTTTACATTAATGATCTTATCATTATGTAATCATTTAGGTACTAAGGCCAACCGATACATCATTGATAGTGTTTTATGATTGTTCTCTAGTCATATTATTACGCCATGTATTAGCTCCTATGTTTCTCGCCAAATTAATAGGTTCTAGGTATGCTTAACCTCGCATTCTTATATCCACACCAACCTACAACCCACTAACCCGTGATAGTAACATTTCTAGGGTGTACCGGGCTTGTACTCTAATCATTACTGCCTAACATGTTCTATACCAGACACTAAACTCAAGGGTTATTGTGTGTTAAACAGCCCTAGTGAGTTCTTAGTGTAAATACCCCACCTAATGCTTTACAACCGTATTTAATGGTGTATCCATGTATCTCTAGCATTAGTAACCCACAATCAATCATCCTACAAGCACAAAACCCAAAACCCCCAATTTTCTAGGTTCAACATATGCGTATAAGATGGGTTCTTCATAAAACTTTAGGTATATGAGTAAAAATATAGATTAAATGCTCAAAACATGCAATAGATGCAAGAACCCATCAATATTTATCATCAATCGAGGATTTATCTAGCCCAACTCTACGAATATACAAACAATCTTGGGGTTTTGAAGAAAATCCCCAAATTAAGATGAAAGTTCTAATGTAACAAGTAATAGTTTGAAATAGAGCTTTAGTATTAGTGTTCCTACCTCAGAAAGGCTAGGTTAAGGAGTTAACGAAGCGTAGTCGCATAATCACAAAGCTCTATGTAACACCCCCGCCTTAGTTAGTAGGATAGCACCTTTAATTAAGACCTGGAGCGTTACTAACCCACCTTAGACGAGCTAAAGTATGTCTAATATAAATAATGAAACAATAAATCCAATAAAATCACATAGCTTAAAATAAACAACGCTGATAGTCATGTTGTGGGCGGTAATATAAAACATGAGTGTAATATAGATCTATACACATACATGGAATCTGAGAGGTATACACACTATGTCAACATGTATTACAAAGTAAAAAGCAACTCAGGCTAGCCATGGCTTGCCATATACACACCTACACAATAAAAATGAGTCGGTATTAGAGGTCCTCTACTTCGTTCCTGACCCAGTCACATCTTCTGTCTTATCCGTCTCCTGGATACCTAAATTGGTTTACATAGAATAGGGTGAGCTCACAGCTCAGTAGGGGGATATAAAAGGCAATATTACGTACAAAACATAATTAACTGTTTAATCATAAATCATGGCTCAACCGATAAAACAATGCATGCATGTGCAAATGTAGGTTACGTCCCAAGAGAAACCAAAGCTGGGCCGAACCATAATCATAAGAATAAGAACGGGCCTGACCGCCTTAAAGAATAAACCGAACATAATCATGATATAACATCATCCGGCCCATCAAAGATCATTATCATATCATAATAAAATTGGATCACATGTCTATCCATATCATATCATAGAATCACAAGTGCTTTGCCGAGATCTAGATTTTCGGGCTACTCACCACTGGCTCTAGACAGCCGATCTCATTACTGTCCCCCGGGGGTTTAGGAATTTTTAACCCAAGGGCACCGAGCCCTACATATTTTCACACTCGCAAGCACTAGTCAATATATATTTTCTTTATCATCGAAGGGCCACAATAACAATCATAATTAGATCCATCACGGGACCATATCACGTCCCAGAATGATACAACAGATATAAGAAGCTTTCGGCACCATAGATACAAAGTATATGGCCACAAAATAGGCCATAAGAATAGTCTAAAATTGCCAAAAGGTCTCAAAGAATTTGGTTGACACAATAACAATGCACAGTATGCATAACATGCTAATAAATGAATATTTGAAACAATTTATGCCATATAACTACAACAAATTTCTATACATGTCCCTTGATGTATATAATTCATCAATTAATCAATTTCATAAATATACAACATCTATACATCCAAGGGATATCTCATGAATGTCAAATAACACAAATATATCAAGTATAATGGCATATCTTGCTTCAAATCACAGACATATGGCTTTATAAATCATAAAACATCATCATCCTCATCATATAATAATTCTTAAAATAAAGAAAATTAATATAAGTTGATTTATATAGAATAAAATCATATTATCGAGTTTTAAAAACAATTAAACCCCTACCTCAAAATATTTAGTCCCAAAGAATAAAATTTGAGTTAATATCCAAACCCCGACCAGCATAACTCTAAAATTATTTTACCATTGTATAGCTCTTGACATATAGAATAACTTTTCCTTAAGGCTCGATTAGAGTCAGCAGAGTTTTGATGACCAATTTACAAATAGAATGCTTCCGTACCTATTTTATTTTCTCTTTGTCAATTTCTCGACTAAACAAAATGAAAACAAAAGGAATGAAGAAAGTGGAGAATTATTTAGGTGGTGGAGGTTGGTTACTTTTAAAACAAAAGTCTAACTTTTGCTAAATTACGGCATTTAACCCTGAAGTTTCATAACTTTATTACTTTAACCCTGAACTTTTAAAACTTTACAATTTAGTCCAAACGCAACCAAGATTCCTAAACTCTTAAAAAATTTCACTTAATCGAGATTAATATGTGTCTAATTTACACTAATTATATTACGGTGTATTACAATCTCCTTCACTAATAAAAATTTCGTCCTCGAAATTTAAATATCGTACCTTAAGTGAATAAGTCAAGATATTTGTAGTGGATCTCAGTTTTCATTTCCTATGTTGTCTCCTTGGCTCCGTGGTGCAACCAAAAGACTTTGACTAGTGGTATGACTTTGTTCCTCAATACTCGATCTCGACGGTCTAGGATTTGAATCAGCTGGGTTTCATAAGTCTCCTTATCAAGGATTTTCAAATCTTCCCATTGAATAATAAGGGATGGATCGTAAATATACCGTTGAAGAATCAACACATGAAGGACATTATGAACAAGCGACATCTGCAGAGGCAAAGCCAAACGATAAGAAACATTTCCAACATGCTCAAAGATTTCAAACGGCCCAATATATGGAGGAGCTAATTTTTCTTTGCCACTAAAACGTGTGATACCAAAATGAGGTTTGGTTCTCAAAAATACATGACTACCGACTTCAAACTCCAAAGGACGACGACGCTTATCGGCATAACTCTTCTGCTGACTCTGAGCAGTAAGGAGGTGTTATCGGATAATCTTAACCTTCTCAGTGGTTTGTTCTACCAATTTTGGACCCAACAAGGTTCTTTCTCCAACTTCATACCAATAAATCGAAAATCTATATGGACGACCATACAAGGCTTCATAAGGCGCCATGCCTATACTAGCCTGAAAACTGTTATTGCAGGCAAACATCACTAAAGGCAAATGCTTTATCCAATTTCTTCGAAAATCTAAGACACAAGCTCTCAACATATCCTCGAGGATCTGAATAACTCGTTTGGATTGTCCGTCCATCTGTGGATGGAATGCCGTACTAAAATTCAACCATGTACCCAGAGTTTTCTGCAAAGTCCCCCAAAATCGAGATGTGAAATGAGGATTTCGATCCGATACAATAGTAAGTGGCACCCTGTGCAACTTAATTATCTATTGAACATATAATTTGCCAAGGCTCTCTACATTTTGGTTGTTACGAATGGGGAGGAAATGAGCAGACTTCTTCAACCTATCGACAATTACCCAAATGGTGTCTTGACCACCCAATGCCTTAGGTAACCCCAAAACAAAATCCATAGTAACATATTCCCATTTTCACTCGGGAATAGGCAATGGTTGAAGTTGCACTGCGGGTCATTGATGTTCGGCTTTCACCAACTGACTGGTCATACATTTGCTTACATAGTTTGCGACATTACGTTTCATATCGCTCTACTAGAAATTTTGGTGCAAGTCTCGATACATTTTCGTACCTCCCGGGTGAATAAAAATTTTAGAATGATGGGTTTCACTTAAAATTTTGTTTATAAGTTATGGATCTTTCAGTACTACCAATCTATCTCGGAACCGAATTCCTCCATCGGTTCCAAGTCTGTATTCACCGTGTTCGGCTTTCGTAGCCAAACGATCACCTATCACTTGAAGTTCTTTGTTTACACGTTGGGAATCAATCACCTACTGTTGGATTGCTGGTTGAATAACCATATTATAAAGATATGCTTGGTTATCATTCCGACTCACCATAAGATTATACCGTTGCAACTCTTGTCTTAGCTTCCACTCTCGACATCGTAAAGCAGCTAAAAACCCTTGAAATTTTTGACTCAAGGCATCGAGTACAACATTAGCTTTGCCCGGGTGATACTGTAAGGTAAAATCAGAATCTTTCAAGTACTCTATCTACTGACGCTGCATAAGATTCAAATCTTTTTGGGTAAAGATATATTTCAGGCTCTTGTGATCGGAATAGACTTCAAATGTCTCGCCATACAGATAATGACACCAAATCTTAAGAGCAAATACAGCCACAACCAATTCTAGATAATGAGTAGGGTAGTTTTTCTCGTGTTGCTTGAGTTGATGGGAGGCATAAGCCATAACATGCTTTTCTTGCATAAGAACACAACCCAAACCAAATCTAAAAGCATCACAATAAATCGTATAACCCTTTTCCCGCTCGAGTAAAACAAGAACTGGAGCCGAAGTAAGCTTACCTTTTAACTCTAGGAAAGCTTTCTCACAATCGTCACTCCAAATGAATTAAACACCCTTATGAGTTAGGTGAGTCAATGGCAATGCTATATGGGAAAATTCTTTCACAAACCGACGATAATAGCTTGCTAAACCCAGAAAACTTCTAACCTCCATAACATTTTGAGGCCTTTCCCACTTTAGAACGACTTTTATTTTCGTCGAATCTACTAAAATCCCATTCCTCGAGATGACATGTCCCAAGAATTTAACTTTCGACATCCAAAAGTCATATTTGCTAAGCTTAGCATAGAGCTGGTGATCTCGGAGGACTTGAAGAGCTAGACGGAAATGATTCTTATGCTCCTCATCAGACTTGGAGTAAATAAGAATATTATCTATAAAAACCACCACACACTGATCAAGATAAGAATGATACAAGCGATTCATCAAGTCCATAAATGCCGTTGGCACATTCGTCAATCCGAATGGCATCACTAAAAACTCATAATGACCATATCAAGTATGAAACGCTGTCTTCGAAATATCTTCTTCACGGACCAACATCTGACGATAGCCCGATCGAAGATCTATTTTGAAAAATCTAACGGTACCTTGTAATTGATCAAACATATCATCTATTTGGGGCAACAGATACTTATTCTTGACAGTGACACGGTTCAACTGATGATAGTCTATACACAACCATAACGACCCATCTTGCTTCTTAACAAACAGTACAGGTACGCCCCAAAGAGACACACTAGGTCTGATAAACTCTTTTCGCAATAACTCATCAAATTTGAATTTTCAGTTCTTTCAGCTCTGCAGGAGCCATATGAAACGGCACTAACGATATCGGAGCAGTACCTGGAATAAGGTCAATAAAAAATTTACCGCCCGATGTGGGAGAAGACCCGAAAGATCATCAAGAAACACATCTGAAAATTTCTTAACCACGGGAAGATTAGAAGGATAAGCACTACCCTCCTCTCGTGCCACCATACTAGCCAACCATCTAAAGAAATTCCATTATTCCTTGGGTCTCAAATACGTACACGGCGTATGTGACTCGGGCTTACAATAGAAGATCAACATCTCACTATTAGACAATGGAATTGATACTCGACGTTTAGAACAATCAATTATCATATGAAAAGTAGCCAACCAATCCATTCCTAAAATAAGATCATAGACTTCCATATCCATCACAATAAAATCGAACTCTATCGAGGATTCCTTAACACTCAAGGAACAATTTTTAAAAATAGAACTTAACCGTACATCACTCCCCAAAGGTGAACCAACACATATCGGTGTATCGAAACGTTCAATATGCAATCCTAATCTATTGACTAACCAACAAAATAAATGAATGAGAAGCACCGGTATCAAACAAAACTTTAACCCAAGAGCTAAAGAATAGAATGGTACTTTCCATTACTTTAGCTTCGGGTTGCTCCACCTGACTCAGAGTATACATTTGGCTCGAAGTCATACTGCCTCCCCGAGCATACAAACTTTCACCCCCACGGGATTGACTCTAACCCCTGCCTTGACCGTCAGAGAAAGCTTGGTCTATTCCGTTACTACGGCTCAAGCCCTGAGTCTGAGATTGTATGTAGGGTGGTTGAGAGGGCAGTAGATCCCGGCTCACACTTGGAGAATCCCTACGAATATGCCCCGGTTGACCGCATGAATAACAAAGCCTTTCTCTTTGTCCCTAGTGCTCGCTACTGCTCTCCGAAAAATGACCTCTACCAACACTGATACTGGAAAACCCTGAATCACTTTTAAACTTTTTTCCTTGATTACCCGACTTTTTCCCCTCGATACCCCTTTTCCTTTCTAGGAATCTATTGGCGTCAGCTCTTTCTTGCTCGACTTTCATGGCCACTCTTATAGCCTCGGTCACACTACTATAGTTCAAGTGATACACCTTTTCTCTGATAGAAGGTTTCAACCCTTTCAAAAACAAACGTATCTTCTCATCAAGATCACTATCTAAACCTTTCTCAAAACGGCTCAGACTTTTGAACATTGCCTCATACTCCGTCACGGACATATTCCCCTAGATAAGGGGACGGAACTCATCCCTCTTGATACTACGATGGACCGGTAAAAAATAACACTCTAAAAACAATTAAGTGAATTGCTCCTAAGTAGTAGGAGCATCCGCCCTCTTCGACATGTTTCTCCACCAGACACCCGCTTGATCAATCAACTGATATGTACCAAGGCTGAGTCTCAAATCATCCGGTAAATACATGACATCAAAGGCTCTCTCTATCTGATCAAGCCACAACTTCGCAATATCGGGACGGGACATCCTATTGAAAGTAGGAGGAGACAACTTTTTGAATTTATCAAGGGCCACCATAGCCCAATTCTCCTGAACTTTCTCTCGAGGTTGTTCGGTATGAGCCAATTCATTGGCCAACTCCCGAGCTATAGCACAAATAGCATCTACAGATTCCCCCCTCCCGAGGTAAAACTCTCGTGAGTGGCATGGTTATCCCTATCATCTGGTGGAGTCGCCATTCACTATACGAAAACAAAAAAAATATCATGATAACCTGATATACACATATTCATAAAAATATAGTTCATCTCATATTTCACATATTTCATCCCACAACTCAAGTAAATCGCAAACCTATACTTTGATATCAATTTGTAACACGCTTGCTTTAATTAGTAGGATAACACCTATAATTAAGATTTGGAGCGTTACTAACCCACCTTAGACGAGCTGAAGTATGTCCAATATAAATAATGAAACAATAAATCCAATGAAATCACAAAGCCTGAAATAAACAACCCTGATAGTCATGCTGTGGGCGGTAATATAAAACATGAATATAATATACGTCTATACACATACATGAAATTCGAGATGTATACACACCATGTCAACATGTATTACAAACTAAACAACAACTAAGGCTAGCTGTGGCTTGCCATATACACACTTACACGATAAAAATGAGTCGGTATCAGAGGTCCTCTACTTCGTTCCCGACCCAGTCGCATCTTCTGTCTTATCATTCTCCTGGATACCTGAATTTATTTACATAGAACGGGATGAGCTCACAGCTTAGTAGGGGGATATAACAAGCAATATTTTGTACAAAATATAATTAACTGTTTAATCATAAATCATGGCTCAACCGATAAAACAATACATGCATGTGCAAATGCAGGTTACGTCCCTTGTGTCAACCATTATACCGAGAAAATATCGAGACTGAACCGAACATAATAATGATAATAACAATGGGCCTGACCACCCCCAAGAAAAATCGAAGCTGGGCCGCACCATAATCATAAGAATAAGAACGGGTCTGACCGCCCCAGAGAATAAATCGAGCATAATTATGATATAACAACATCTGCCCCATCAAAGATCATCATCATATCATAATAAAATTGGACCACATGTCTATCCATATCATATCACAAAATCATAAGTGCTTTGCCGAGTTCTAGATTTTTGGGCTATTTACCTCTGGCTCTAGACAACAGACCTCTTTGCTGTCCCCCAAGGGTTTAGAGATTTTTAATCCAAGGGCACCAAGCCTTACTTATTTTCACACCGGCAAGCACTAGTCAATATATATTCCTTTTATCATCGAAGGGCCACAATAACAATCATAATCAGATCCATCACGTGACCATATCACGTCCCAGAATGATACAACAGATATAAGAAACTTTTATCACCATAGATACAAGATATATGCCCATAATATATGCCATAAGAATAGTCCGAACTTGCTGAAAGGTCTCCAAGAATTCGGTTGACACAATAACAATGCACAGTATGCATAACATGCTAATAAATGAATATTTAAAACAACTTATGCCATATAATTATAACAAATCTCTATACATGTCCCTTGATGTATATAATTCGTCAATTAATTAATTTCATAAATATACAACATCTATACATCTAAGGGATATCTCATGTATGTCAAATAACACAAATATATCAAGTATAATGGCATATCTTGTTTCAAATCACAGACACATGGCTTTATAAATCATAAAACATCACCATCCTCATCATATAATAATTCTTAAAATAAGGACAATTAATATACGATGATTTATATAGAATATAATTATATTATCGGGTTTTAAAAATAATTAAACCCCTACCTCAAAATATTTAGCCCTAAAGAATAAAATTTGAGTTGATACCCAAAGCCCGACCAATACAACTCTAAAATTCTTATACCGTTGCGTAGCCCTCAACGTATAAAATAACTTTCACTTAAGGCTCGATTCGATTCGGCGGAGTTTTGATGACCAATTTATATACAGAACGCTTCCGTACCTATTTTATTTTCTCTTTGTCAATCTCTCTGCTAAACAAAATGAAAAAAAAAGAATGAAGAAAGTGGAGAATTATTCAGGTGGTGGAGGTCGGTTACTTTTAAAAAAAATCTAACTTTTGCTAAATTACGGCATTTAAGCCTGAAGTTTCATAACTTTATTATTTTAACCCTAAACTTTTACAAGTTTACAATTTAGTCCAAACGCAACTAAGATTCCTTAACTCTTCAAAAATTCACTTAATCGAGATTAATATATACCTAATTTACATTAATTATATTACGGGACATTACATCTAGCTCGCCTCCAAGCTCCAATGGTGGAAGAATGAGGAAGAAGATGATGAATAATGCTTTGGGTGAGGGTTTGGAGGATGATTTAGTGTTGATTATGTAGGGATTTTATGCATGGATGATGGATGCTCAAAAATCTCTCAAACACTCCCTAAAAATGAGCTCTCATATCTCTCTAACTCCTCTCTTGTGTGTAGCTCGAAAATGGGACAAAAGGGGGTGTAAATGACGTTTTAAAACACTCAAAATGGCCTAGATTTGCTACCGGACCAGTATGCCAAAAGTCCAATACTGGTCCGCGCTATAACTTTGGGGCTCTGGAGCATCGTTCGTGTTTCAGAATAACTTTTTGCTCGGGACTCTGATTGAGGTGATCTTTATGTCCACGGAAAGATATTTTAAAGATCTACAACTTCATAGAAGGAAGTTTTCTCAAATTATGGACGGATTATTCCCATAATTTTCCGAAGACAGCACTCTGTCGAAACGTTACCGAATGAACAGAATTTAGCAATATGCCTACTTTGGGCCGTTGTTTTTACCAACGAGGAGTGCGAATTGGACTTCGGTCAGAACATGAAAGTTGAAAAATGGTATGAAATCTAATAGTTGTAACATTTAGAAGCCAAATCGAATACAAGACGAATAAGTTACGCTACTATAAAATTTGCTAAAAACGAAGAATCGCATAAGGCCAAAACTTATGATTTAAGAGCAAATATTGATTCGGACCACCCGAATCACTTAACGATCACTTACACGAGTGTAGGTAGACTAATATGACTAATATGGAATGCTAAAACGCTACGAGACTCCTCAATGCACGATTTCACCACCCGGGGTGAAATTTATGAACGAATGAAGGCAACTACGAATAAACAGAAGAACGGGGTGTTACAACTGACACCTCCCTCTATTACCTGATATCAGGTGAGTACTGAACAACACACCCTCCCCATGTGAGTCTAGTTTATGCAAGTGCACTCACCTCTCACTAGGTGGGCCTTATTTGAAAAATAATTCAGTAATCCATTGTCTAATGTTAGGTGATTTCTTACAAACAAACTTTCTCCAAGTGGAGCGAGTGCATGTGTGTGCTTACATTCACCTCTTAGGCGAGTCTTAGTGGGTGTTAGTGATTGAAAATTTACCTTAAGGATGTGTTTGTGATAAGAGGGGTGTTTGTGACAAATATAGGGGGCGCAAATAACACCACCTAAATTTTAGAGTGTTAGAGGATTTGTGTGAAGTGTCAATATGTACCTTACCCTAAATTTTTACATTTAATTTATGAAAAGGGACATTAGTGTTAAGCTTTCCCTTCTTAAAAATATTCCTGACTCCTGTAACATATCCAACCAAACTTACCACCTTGAACAATGGGATATATCCCATTTATTCCCAGCTTTCTACACTAATGTATATATATATATATATATCTATAATAATAAAGTATAATTAATTTTACAATGAATAAATAGTATCATGTGAGGGATGATCTATTTAGCAGAAGATCCATATTTGAATCCCTACATGTGCAAGTAATTAAAAAAATAAAAAAATGAATAGTATCCGCTCAAATTAAAATGATCTCAACCATCCAATGAGATAATCTCATCAATTTATTTTCTTCGCCACAACAAAGGCTCATTTTTTTTCACCATACTCTTACTATCACTCTAAAAAACAAACCATTCATCTTCATTTTCTCTCCATATAATAACAAGCCCACTTTACTCAAACAAGAACTCGAAAGTTACCAACCATCATCGCATGATCGAGTAAGTATATTGTTGTCGGTAAGTTATCAATTTTATAAAAGTGCTATAGGCACGAGTTACACCTAGGGTGTGTTTGATGCGCTAGATTAGAGAATTGCATAGGATTACTTAATCCCATCTCGAAAAGATAAAACAATCCCACCTCTTAAGTAGAATTCATTGATCCTTCTCTCGGTAGGATAAAAAGCTTTAGTGGGATAAATAATCCGCCCGATATCAAATCCAGACGAACACTAAACATGGGATAAGATAAATTCATCCTATCACACCCTCTTATCATGCACGTTAAACACAACCCTATTATATACATATATATATACACACACATATATATTTAAACAGAGAAGGCCTATATATATGTATCTAAAACACAAAGGGGCACAACTAAGGAAAATTATTTTCCTTTTACAAACCGATTATTCTAAGGCTCAAAGATACATTTAGTTCAAAGATCCCACTCAATTAGCCTATAAACCAATTCAAAACTTAAGCCGCATCCTCCCATCTAGACATACTTTACACATTAAGCACAAACATTACAGAGGAATAATATAGGTCTAGGGTTTGAATTCCCTACCTGGATTCAGTGTTTGGTATATAGAGTTTAATTTTCTAGCACTAACTCTTTCGCCACCCACCGTCGCCGCTGCTTCCTCTATAATATTCAAGCCCGCAAGGGTTACCTTAATCAAAACTGAATGAGGGATATAACTAGAAATATAACTTGAAAAAATAGAAAACATTAAAAAATAAACAAAAATATAAATTGTTCTCGTTAGAAAAAGATTGTGCTTTACTAAAAAAATATACTTCAAACTAACGTGCATTTGTCCTTCCAATATTATTTCCTATTAAAAGAAAAAGAATAAAAACAATCCAATTATTGAATGTGTATTTAATAACAAGGATACAGAAAAACTACTTGGCCTTATTGTTTTCGCCATTCCCTGCAAGGAGTTCGCAAAGAAAACGTTAGGTACAAATTGAATCAACCAATACTACAAAAGCAAAATAAAATTTCTAAAATTCATGAAGTTTTACGAAAATAAGGCATGAAGATGGAGTTGCAAAGGCGAATTATTAGGCACACAAACCCTAAAAAACCATTTTAGTTGAATAAAAATACGCCCTCAAGGCTCCGAACTGAGATATACCACTTCATCCAGAAGCTCTTGTAAGTTGTCTTCCCAAACCAGTGATTTAGACACCAAATCTTCGACATCAACTTCGATTCCAGGTTGATCAGCCTTAAGATATTCAGTGAATAATTCATCCCAAATAGTCTCATTAACAACATCCAAATTAACCTCGTTTGTGGGGATTAATAAAGCATACGAATCCTCGGTTACACCTGTTGGTTCAATGTTTGAAGAACATGACAACAATGTTTCCATCTCTTTTTCGATGTTTACTAACCTTTCTTGATTTTTATTTATGTAATCCGAAGCTTCACCACTACTTGTGGCAACCGATATTAAATCTTCTATATTCTCCGCAGTTGGGGTCATAGTTAGCCTTCGTTTCTGCTTGATCTTAATCTGTTTTTGGTCATTTTTTCGCGTAAACTTGTCCACGCATTGCTGTAACAAAGTGGCATTACCAACGGCTTTAAGAAAACCCATGATTTTCTTTTGCTTTGTCTCGGTGGCTATTATTCTATTTTCCATTTTGGCGATTTGATCTTTCAAATGCAATTGTTGTTGTTTGAGCTTTACAAGTTCTGTCATTAATACGGCCCGGTCTCTCCTTAGTCTTTTGAGCTCGTCTTTGACACCAACATCGCCCGATTCAACACAATTCCCTTTTTGTTGATGAATGCTTTGTGATGAGACATTTCCTCTCTTCTTTATTGTTTTCAAGAGATGCTTCTGCCCTCCTAAAAATCCTTTGTTGGCGAATTCGTATCGATCTCGGTCCACTTTTCGAAAACCCTTTGATCATTAAAAAAAACATTTAGTATTATTAAATTTAGTGCGAAAAACCATAATTCCTTAAAACACCATCAACTGATAACAATGAAGCGTCTATTTCTTATGAAGAGAATTAAGTCTTACACTATCCTTAGCACATATACAACTAAGATTATAAATTATAAAGAAAAAAAAGCTACAAAAGCGCATGTTAGGTAGTGGTCTTTCACCTTGCCTTAGGTCGGCAAGTTAGCAATTAGCTAAAATGAGTGAAGTTATTTGTAAAATAATTTTGAATTTTGATGAAACAGATGATGCATTGCATAGTTGCACATCATGCTTTAAATATAGTACTATGGCTTCCGAAATAGTGTTACCCTATTTAAATTATAGGAAATGTTTTATAAAAGTGAACTCTTGTAAATTTGAACAACTAAAGATAACTAAATCAAACCATGTCATGCATAGTACCCGGCCTATGCACTTAGGGCATTTTTCTAAAAACCTATTCAAGATAAATAATTCCACCATGAATTAAAAATAAACCCACTAAAATTAGACCAATGATACACTTACCTGTTTAATCATCTACTTATTCATACTAAATGCAGTTGGTGCGACTATATAGGTTACGTATAAGACCGGTAAAATATCTTTTCCTTTAAAAATTATGCATACTTCATAAAAAATTCTGCAATAAACATGACAATATATTGGTGGGATTAGTTTGAGAATGATAGAAATACCAAAGCCATCTAACAATAGATTTGGTCAATAGATTAAATATTGTGTTTACATAGATTTGGTCAAATATTGTGTTCACATGGTCAAATATTGTATTCACATTTATTTGTATTCTTTCTCAGTTTAGATGATTCTATGCATTATTGGTGTATATATACATGTAATTGTTTCATTATTGAGATATAAGAAAATAATATAATTCTTCCATCTTTTCCCTTTTGTTCATGGTATCAAAGCATCGATCCAAAAAGGCCTTTTTTACAATTCTTCTTTAATCTCTAATATTTTCCTCTCTAATAGCCACTGCCAACAACCAAATTATCATTCCCAAGAACCCACCAAACCTTTCATCATGATCGCCATCCACAACTCCATCAAACTTACAACAACCAATTACCTTTCTTGAAAATTGAAAATTGAAGCGATTCTCATCGGTTACGATCAATAAAATTTTATTGATGGATCTCAGCCAGCCTCACCTGAAAAGATCACCAAAGACAATAAGGAAGAATCCAATCCTAAGCACACCACCTCGGTTCGCCAGAATAAACTAATTTTTGGCGCCCTCGTTGGAACCCTTTCACCCTATATTATCCCTCTCATCATTCAATCTAAAATGTGTTACGAGTTCTGGCATGTTCTGGCCAACACATATGCTCGACCCTCTTGAGGCCGCATCAAACAAATTAAAGATCAACTTAAACAAATCACCAAGGGTGCATGAACTATATCCGACTACATACAATCTATTAAAGCACGTTCCGATGAACTTGCTGCTATCGAAAAGCCTTTATACCAAAAAGATCTCATTGAAAAAAATTCTCGATGGACATGATGATGAATATCAAGCCGTTATTGATGCTGTTAATGGTCGTGAGACCACTATATCATTTGATGAACTCCATGAAAAGCTCATCAACAAAGATCTCACCCTCCGACAAAAGACCGGACCATCACCCCTTCTAGCCACGGCCAACCCAACTTTCACCAAGACCAAATTTGGCCCCCCTAACAACCGTTTCTCATCATTCTCTCCAAAGACTGGTCAAGTTGAACAAAAACCTACTTTGGATGGTTGTGTCTCACCTAGTACGTTTCTTGGCCGTTTTCATTGGTGTAACACCAAGGGGCATACATTTGCTAACTGTCTTAGTTTTCGCCGATTCCAACCAAATATACAAGCACCTTTGCCCTCGGGAAATCAATGGCAACCTCATTCCTCAAACCCATGGCAACCACGTTTTAACACCCCATGGCAGTTGCGTCCATCTTAACCTTGGGCCCATGTTGCCACCGCAGATAGCACCACTAGTCCTAATTGGCTTCTCGATAGTGGTGCCTCTCTTCATGTCACAGCTAATCTCTAGAATCTCTTCTATCACACACCATATGATGGCACTGATGATATTATTATTGGTAACGGCATGGGACACTCTATATCACATATTAGTTCAACTTCTCTTATAACTCCATCTCAATCCTTTACTTTATCTTATGTGTTATGTGTACCTACCATGAAAAAGAATCTTATTTCAAGGTCAGGCAAGTTCATTCAGACATTTCATAATAAGAAGAAGAGTTTTCGGTAGTAAACTCATTGTTTGTCATGCGTAACCGAACACCTAAATTAGATAACCAATCATAACAGCGTTGATTTATGGGAAGATACTCCGAGAAGAAGACTTCCTAATTGGATAGAACCAAAACCTAAACCTTCAAAGCCCAAGCAAACCTATTTTCCCCTAAAATACCAACAAAAATCTCCCAAACAGCAAGCCTTTTACCATAAAAAACCAGCCCTTTCAGGCTTAGGATACCCAATTTGGGGAATTGACCATGATACTCCAATTTATTTGGAAGAACATGGCTCAGTCACTCAAATCCCGCCACCACTGCCAGCCAAAGTCACCCGAATGGCCCAACGAACCAATCCTAATACCAATCTTTCTGATTATCAGCATTATGTAACACAAGGAGCCTTAACCCGACAAATGGACATGTTCCCAGTCCAAGAAGAACAGAAAACCATAAGTGATCCACAACAAGCATAACCAACAAGAAATACCAAAAAGCCAAATTAAAAAGGAAAATATAATAGATGCAGCAATACACACAGTTACTAACAAACCATTGCTTATCATTTATAACAAAGACTTTTAAACATTAGGCTGACAATGGAAATTTGGAAAATAGAGCTCTAGACTCATCATCAGCTCTTTGTTCTTTTTACCTTCAATTGTCCTATGAAGAATCCTCATCAAGATGGAAGCAACGCTACTGTTGTAGAATGGTATTCTTACAACTTAGCAAAGTCTAGCACAGGACCATTAGCCGAATTGCTCAAAAATTCTCCACCACCATGGTCAAAGGTTCATGAAGAATGTGTTCAAAAACTCAAGGATCTTACGCAGAATCTCCCACCTCTACAAATTTCATCAACCCGACAAATGGACATGTTCCTAGTCCAAGAAGAACAGAGAACATAAAACCATATTTCTTCTTTCTTGAAGTCTCAGACTATGCAAGATAGACCTCAAGTGAAAGCATAAAAGGAAGATTTGTTCGAAAGTTTTGAAGATCTGTTCTCAGCCCAGCTTCAACAATAGCAACCTCAACCGCCGCAATAGTAGCCCCCTCATCATAATTACTAGCCTGAACATATTCCTTTAAAGGGAGCTGGGACGAAATAGAGCTTATGAGTTTTTTGATTTGTCTTATGAAGGTTTTTGGGGATGGTTTAGCGAAAACATTGTACGGGCTTACAGTGGATAAATCCGTTTCTGGGATCTTATCTTCATTTAGAACATGAGAGATTTCATACAACGACTCAATACCACTATTTTCATCAAACCTAGAGGACGATGGAACGAAACTTGACCTAGATAAAACTGGACTCTTACTAAAATTTTTAAAAAGAGACATTTTTGAAAAAAATCTTACTACTCTCTCACCGCTCTCTATTTCTAAAGAAACTAACTCCTTTATATAGAGGGGGTTTTGAACTCGATAAATCATTTGATGGTGGATTGTAGCTGCAGAGGTTATAACACATCAATTGAATTCTTATCGTCTTCCTTTTCTGTGAAGGATCTACGTACTGGGGCAATTCTTTTGCAAGATCTAACTAAGGATGGTGTATATGAGTGGCCGACAATCACCACTTTTTTAACTTCCCCGTTTCTTGCCTTTTCCAGTGTTAAAACCACCTCGTCTGCATGGCACCATAGACTAGGTCATCCATCTGTAGTTATTTATAAACATATTATGTCTCCCTTTAAGTTAGATTGTGCTAATGTCTCTGGAAAAAAATTCTCTTTGTAATTCTTGTCAGTGCAATAAATGTCATAAATTCCATTCCTTGTTTCAACCATCTCTTCCTCATCACCTTATGAAATTTTATTTTCTGATGCGTGGACTTTTCCTCTCTCTTCAATTGATGGCTACAAGTACTATGTCATCTTTGTATATCATTTCACAAAATACAATTGGCTTTATCCTCTCAAATGAAAATCACACGTGTCAGATGTCTTCGTTCAATTCAAGGCTAATGTTGAAAATCATTTCAAACGCAAAATTCTTATACTTTACTTTGACAATGGGGGGACTATCAAGCTCTTACAGGTTTCCTAGCTACCAATGGCATCGCCCATCTCACCTCTCCACCTCACACACCCGAGCACAATGGGTACTCGGAACGTCGTCATCGTCACATAGTTAAAACCGGGTTGTCAATCATGACTCATGCATCCATGCCCTTAACTTACTGGTCATATGCCTTATCCACTGCTGTGTACCTTATCAATCATTTTCCTATAGCAAATCTTCAACTTCTTTCACCATATCACAAGTTTATTGGCGCCCCGCCAAATTACTCTAAACTTCGTAGCTTCGGCCGTCTGTGCTATCCTTATCTATAGCCCTATATGCCTCACAAACTTGCTCCACGGTCATCTCCATTTGTCTTCATTAGATATTCTCACCCAAAATGCTTATCTCTGCCTTGACACGTCTACTTCCCGCATATTCACATCCCGTTATGTAAAGTTTGTCGAGCCCGTCTTTCCGTTTGCCTCCCTCATAACTGATAGTAAGCGTTCTATGTCTGTCTCCCTTTCTGAATGGTGCCTCTTGACACTGCCAGTCCTTGCCACGCCATCCTTAGTTGCTAACCCTACTTTAACGTATACCCAAAATACGTCCCCACAATCCCTTACCAACTCCTCATCATCACCCACTACTCTTAAGCCTGCGCCTACATCTACTTAATTTACTACCACTCAACTATCTTCTCCTACCACCACCCCCTTTGCGTGTTATTGTCACAAGATCTAAACATAATATCCACAAACCTATCCAAAAACTCAATCTCTCAGTCCAACTCCACAAGAATACTGATACCCGTGAACCCATAACTGTCACCTAAGCCCCAAAAGACCCCAAATGGAGACATGCCTTGTCCACATAATATGATGCTTTGTTTCACAATGGTACATGGGAATTGGTGCCTTCCTATCCCAACCAGAATTTGGTTGGTTATAAATGGATCTTTCGTACCAAGTATTTGCCTGATAGTGCTATTAACAAATACAAGGCTCACTTAGTTGCAAAGGGTTTTCATCAATGTCCTGGAATTGACTTCCATAACATATAAAGCTTGGTTGTTAAATCAACCACTGTTTCTTTGGTCCTTAGTATTGCAGTCAACCACGGCTAGCCTCTTCAGCAGCTTGATGTCAATAATGCCTTTCTTCAAAGTACTTTATTTGAAGATGTATTCATGGCACAACCAAAGGGTTTTATTGATCCAAATCCTCATCATGTTTGCAAGCTTCGTAACGCTATTTATGGCCTAAAAGAAGCTCCCCGAGCTTGGTATCATGAACTTTGTCAATTTCTTCTCATTACCGGATTTGTGAACTTTAATGCGGACACATCTCTATTTATATTTAATGCCAAAAATACCATAATCTATTTTCTCATTTATGTGGATGATATCATTATTACAGGTAATAATACAAAGGCTGCTCATCAGTTCATCAACCATTTATCGCAAAACTTCTCACTTGAGGATCTTGGATAGTTATCTTATTTTCTTGGTGTTGAAGTATTACCTCACAACAATGGCATTTTTCTCTACCAGCACAGATATATTGTTGATCTTCTTAATCGTTCTCGTATGACTGGCGCCAAGCCTGTTACTACGCCACTGGCCACCACTCCCTCTCTCACCTTGCATTATGGCTCTGCCCTATCCAATCCCATTGAGTATCGCACCCTTCTTGGCAGCCTTTAATATCTGTCACTCATGTGGCCTGACATTGCCTAGATGGTGAACAAATTATCTCAATTCACGCATCAACCGACAACGGACCAATGGCAAGCGGCAAAGCATCTTCTACGCTATCTCTATGGGACATTCGATCATGGTCTTATTCTGCATCGCCGATCAACCCTGGTTCTTCACGCGTTCTTAGATGAAGACTGGGTTCGTAATAAAGACGATTATACATCCACAAGTACTTATCTTATCTAAATTGGTCAAAACCTCGTTTCCTGGAGCTCGAAGAAATAGCACATTGTTGCCCGCTTCTTCAATGAAGTAGAGTATCGCTCTGTGGCTGCTACTGCAACTGAACTTCATTGGATATGTTTCCTACTTACTGAATTAGGTGTCACCATTCCACATCAACCGGTCATTTATCGTGACAATGTTGGTGCCATCAACCTCTGCACAAACCTAGTTTTTCAATCTCGTATAAAGCATGTGGCTCTCGATTATCACTTCATTTGAGAACAGGTTCAAAACGGCTTGCTTCGTGTTGCTCATGTCTCCTCGGACGATCAACTTATTGATACCCTCACAAAGGCATCCAACAATAAATTTAGTTAAATATTGTGTTCAAATAAATTTGGACAAATATTGTGTTCACATAGTCAAATATTGTTTTCACATTGATTTGTATTATTTCTCAATTTAAATGATTATATGTATTATTAGTGTACATATACATGTAATTTTTTAATTATTGAGATAGAAGAAAATAATACTATCTTCTCCCTTTTGTTCAGGGAGTACTTTACTTACATAAGTATTGAGTTGGCGAATGAAGCTTGAGAAATTGTTGTGCTTGAAGTACTTTGGAAGGAGAATAGTGGAAAATTGATGAGAATCCCAAACAATGAAACTTTTTCTATCTCTGCTCCAAGAAACCACTGAATCAGTCAATGGGTCTTCCACCATTTCATAGGTCTTTCTGAGGAATGGAGGTGGTCCCTCTTCATTTAGCCCCTCAATTGGCTGCGGTGATATCAATTCAACACTTGTCTTTTCTTCTTCTTCTTCTTCTTTCATTCTCACTCTATCCATTTATGAATTACAAGAATCAGTTTTTTGATGAGTTTATTCGAGAGAGAGAGAGAGATTTATATTATATATATATATATATAATATATAGAGAGAGAGGGGGGGGGGGGAGATGTGTGGCCGTGTGGGAGCAGAAAGTTCTTGAAAGATTGGGACATTTTTTTATTTTTTTTTATTGAAGTTCTTAAAATGGAAAAACAGGTGTCATAGGCCCATTGGGTTGTGTTGTGTATGATTTGGTGGAACCATAAATAATTAGGTTTTGAAAAATCTGGAGGTTTCGGAGATACTATTTTGCTCTTTATTTTATTTTATTTTGATCAAAATTTTTGCTCTTAATTGAATGCGCAGCCCAACTTTAGAATGATAATATTTACGCTCATACAATATTTGATAATTTTTTTATTTTTTATTTTTTTCTTGAGAATAAAATAAGATATATATTATTCAATTTTTGAATATTGAATTTAAATTTGACAATACTTAACTCAGAATTTAACTATCAAGTATATAAGTTTATACTCGATCTTTAAAAATTAAATAATAAGTACTTTACTCAGTTATCAAGAATCGAATAAAAATAAGAGTATTACGAAGTATTTTGTTAAATGTAAATATCACCTTTGTTAAATTATTATAATTTCTTCAAAGTTGTCTCTCTTAAGTGAATTTGAATAGATAATTACTCTAGATATTAATTTTTAGATTTTCTTCAAAAATTTTCTTTTAAAACCAAAATATCCCATTTACGTATAAAGATAACTTTTTTTTTCCATTTATATTATTTTTAAAAGAAAAAAATATTTATTAGTCTTTTACTTTTTATTATTTAATATATACAATGACTTTTCATAGTTTAATGATGAAAATTTAAATTTCACCTTTGTTAAATTGTTAAGATTTTTTTTAGTTTTATAAAATGAAAAACATTTTTTTTGAAAGCATAAAATAAAAAATATTTTGATAATTTAAACATATTTCATTCCTATCTTCTTTTGAACCAAATATAAAAAAAAATAATTCAACGTTTCAAAAAAGAAAGATTATTGTCCAAACCAAACATTGATAAGGTATTCTAGATGAGAAGAAAAAAACTTCCTAGGAATTAAAAATACCCATTCCATTTCTAAAATATAAACGAAACAATGCACTAGAGTTTTTAATAGCTAGCACCCCCCCCCCCCCCCCCCCCCAACAAACACACCACCCTTTTTTTTTGTATTTGACCCAATAGTTTGATATTGAGCCATGTTAGATATATATATATACACACACGACATCCATGCTTACAAAAATACAAACCGAACTCGTACCAAGTTTCATTGTGAAATCTAAACCAAAAACCCCTTCCAAATCCAACTCGTTAGGGAGATATTTTAGACCATTGAATATCTATACCAAAATTAAATATAAGCATGTAGTTAGAAAGAACCCGATACTAAACTGGTGCAAATTTTGTTTTAAAAATCTGAACCATTTTCATTTCAATATGCATAAGCACAAACTCCATACTCGACCCCAACCCACCTCGTCGCATTATAGTTATGCGATACTATAAGCAGGGTATTTAAATAAAATTGTTATATTTAAATTTATGCTAACTTGAACCCGACCCAAACTCGTATTTGGTCTTTGTTGTAAACTCATGCTCGCCTCATTCTTACAAAAACCTGTTCCAAAACCGACTTATTAAGGAGATTCTTGGCCATAGGATATCGATAGCGAAATCAATATCGTGAGTTGCTATTAGAATGAATCAGATCCAATAGGTGCAACTTGAACCACCATTCAATATATGCATATGCTTGAACTCAATATGTCCCACCCTATCCGCCCGACACATTATAATTGTATGATATAATGGTTGTATTTGAAGAACAATTATTATATTCAAAATTGCGTCATGATGGATCAAATGGGTTAATTTAATAAGTTTTTCAAATAAAAATAAACTAAAAATTTTCCCAATCAATCCAAGCCCATTTAGATAAGAAATGAAAAATAAATTGGTACATTTTGTATTATATATTTTTTTGGAAAAATGGATTTTCAAGTCTGAAAGATATTTTAGTAATAAACACTAATTCGGATAGTAATTTTTTCTACCAATATTTTTTTTTTTGGAAAGAAACAAATAAAATATTCCTCATTTTAGATTTGTTTGTATTGTTCATATCTTATATTCGTCCATCATTCTTTACAAAAAAATAATAATATTCCTACATCATTAATTGAAAATATATTAAAAGCGTTTGTAATAGATAGTTAATTAAAATGGAATCAAATTAGAATTTCAAGAATAATACGGAAATAAATTAATATTTTGATATATTTGAAACACTTTCAAATCTAATTAAATATATATGTAAGCATAACTATGATTTAAATTATCAAAATGTCATGATTCATATAAGTCATCATATTTAAATATAAACAAATGAGGATAAATTATAGCCACTAGTTGGGAAGATAAGCAAAAGTTTTCGTAGTTAATTTATTAATAGAAATTTGTGGTCCAAATCTGGTACTTATCGATCTTGTGCGATGAATTTTTGATGCTAAAACGTAGCGAGATGTTTTTCCCGGTAAAACCCAATTGAAAAAAAGGACAAACTTTATACTACCTTAATTTCTTTGAAGGACAATATTTTTGGATGATTAGTCTCGAGGACAAGTTTTACTTGAAAGATAAAGATTTATTTTATTTATTAATTCTGAAATTTTAAACAAATTCCAAAACTAACCTTAACAAAGATATACTCAACAACTTAAATAAAAAAGCTAGAATTACGATTATTAAATAAAAAGAAATTCAAAAGAACTTCAAAGTCATAAACTTCAAATTTCAAAAAACACTAGTAATCCTAAAATTAAAAACGTACCAATTAAAAACGAAAGAACAAAGTGCCATTTAATCCTAAAATTAAGAATTAATATTTTAAAGAAAGTCAAGTTAACAATACTATAAAATTTAAACCGTCAAAATTTAAACAATATACATTTAAACCATAAAAAAAGGATAAAACTTACCACATTAATTCGAATTGTGAAATTAAACTTCTCCTTGCGTCAAACATATTTATCTACAAAGCAAAAAAATTGGAATAATTACGATATATCTGAATAAGATGATATATATATAGTATATCTACAAATATAGAAATTGGAAGGATTATAATATATCTGAATGACATAATATATAATATATCTACAAGCATAGAAAATTATTTTAATCTAAACTGTCAATGACCGAATAAAAGTGAGAATATTATGAAGTATTTTTGTTGGATGAAAATATTACCACTCCAACTTTGTTACATCATTTTTAAGGGTAATAGCCGATATATAGAGAATTAGAACAGAATCTCATTTTAATTAGACATGTGTTTCTTTTACGACTCATTTGGTTTGGGTTTTAAATTATTTATAAAATACTATATTTTAAGAAAAATTACAATATTTGGCTTGAATTTTGTGTTAGAAATGCATCATTTTAAAAATAGATATTTTTTTAAAGTTATCCCTCTTAAATGAATGTGAATAAATAATTACGCTAGGTATTATCTTTTATATTTTCTTCTAAAATTTTCTTTTAAGATCAAAATATCCTATTTACTTACCAAGATAATTTTTTTTTTCATTTATATTATTTTTGAAAGAAAAAAAATTTTGCTATTAGACTTTTTCTTTTTATTATTTAATATATAAAACGATTTTTCATAGTTTAACAATAAATATTTAAATTTCACCTTTGTTAAATTGGTAGAATTTATTTTTAATTTTATAAAATGAAAAACATTTTTTTTTGAAAGCATAAAATGAAAAACATTTTGATAATTGAAAGATATTTCATTCATATTCCCGTTTGAAGATTGACAAGGTATTCCCAAAATGAAAGAAGAATTATTATCCAAACCAAACATTGACAAAGTATTCTAGATGTCTGGAGAAAAACTTTCTAGAAATTTAAAATACCCATTATATTCCAAAAACTCGAACCAAACAATCTATTAGAGTTTTTAGTAACTAGACAACCCCCATAGTAATTATAATTTTACCTCTATAATTATTTTAAAAAACTATAAATATATGCATACTAATTAAATTTGCTCCTCTTTAATTATTGAAATGTACTAATAGTATTAAACTTGCATCTTTAATCTTGAACAAAATAATATTAGTAATAATTTTTTCACTACACACATCCTCTAGCATTCCGCGCAAAATTGTCTTTCGTGACATTTTTCTTATATATTTAGGGACACTTAATTTACATTAGTGATGAATTTTGAAACGCTAGATGATTTGTTTGAAGTGTCAGCAATCTTACCCTGAATTTTTACTTATGAAAAGGGACATTATTATTAAACTTGTCCTCCCTTAAAAAAATTACAGACTCGTCCTTGTATACACGTACATGCTTTATTACATATATCCACACATATATCTAAAAGAGGGCCTATTTATATATGTATCTAAAACACAGAGGGGCACAACTAAGAAAAATTATTTTCCTTTCACAAGCTGATTAATCTAAGGCTCATAGATTCAATTAGTTCAAAGATACCACTCAATTAGCCTACAAACCAATTCAAAACTCAAGTCGCCTTCTCCCATCTAGACATACTTTAATTTACATATATTATGCACAAACATTGCAGAGGAATAACGTAGGTCTAGAGTTCGGATTCCGTACCTCGATTCGGCATTCGATCAGTATACGGAGATTATTTCTCTAGAGCCGACTCTTTCGCCGACCATCGCTGTCACCGCTACTTCAATTCCTCTATATATAATATTCAAGCACGCAATGGTTACCTCAAACAAAACTAAGTGAGGGATATAACTAGAAATATAACTTGGAAAAAGAAAAGGAAAACATTAAAAAATAAACGGGGATATAAATTGTTGATTGTCCTTTACTAAAAATGTCCTTCAAACTAACGTGCTAAAACGATATATTATCCTCATTATAATGAGCTGCTATATAAGCAATCACATTATTGAATGTCTATTCAATAACAATTAAAGATACATAAAAACTACTTGGCCATCTTGTTTTCGCCAGTCCCTACAAGGACTTCGCATGGAAAATGTTAGCTACAAATTTCATCAAACCATACTACAAATGCAAAATAAATTATTTTTTTAAATTGATGAAGTTTAAAGAAAATGAGGCACGAAGATAGAGTTGCAAAGACCAATTATTAATCACCCAAACCCTAAAAAACCATTTTAGTTGAATAAGGTCCGGTCTCTCCTTAGTCTTTCGAGCTCTTCTTCGACCCCAACATCGCCCGATTCAACATAATTCCCTCCTTGTTGATGAATGCTTTGTGATGAGACATTTCTTGTCCTCTTTATTGTCTTCAAGAGATGCTTCTGCCCTCCTAAAAATCCTTTGTTGGTGAATTCGTATTGATCCCGATCCACTTTTCGAAAACCCTTTCATCATTAAAAAAAACATTTAGTATTATCAGATTTAGTGTGATAAACCCATAAGTGAACTCTTGTACATTTTAACAACTAAAGATAACTAAATCAACCTTCACATGCATATTCCCCACCTATGCACTTAAGGCGCTTTTGTGAAAACCCATTCAAGATACACAATTCCACCACGATTTAGAAATAAACCCACAAAAATTAGACCAATGATACACTAACCCGTTTAATCAACCACTTATTCATGCTAAATGCAGTTGGTGTGAATATATGGGTTAAGTATAAGACTGGTAAAATATACTTTCCCTTAAAAATTATGCATACTTCAGAAAAAATTATGCAATAAACATGACAATTATTGGGATTAGTTTGAGAGTACTCTACTTACATAGGTATTGAGCTGGCGAATGAAGCTTGAGAAATTAGAGTGCTTGAAGTACTTTGGAAGGAGAATTGTAGATAATTGATGAGAATCCCAAAGAATGAAACTTTTTTTTATCTCTGCTCCACGAAACCACTGAATCAGTTAATGGGTCTTCCACCATTTCATAGGTCTTTCTGAGGAATGGAGTTGGGCCCACTTCATTTAGCCCCTCAACTGGTTGTGGTGATATTAATTCAACACTTGTCTCTTCTTCTTCTTCTTCTTGTTTCATTCTCACTCTTTTATTTTATGAATTAGAAGTATCAGTTTTTTGATGAGCTTATTTGAGAGAGAGAGAGAGAAATTATTGGTTGCAACGGTGATACCATGTCATCTTGCAGACATGGTATTGCCAGCAAATAATAACGCTTGTCTATGCCACCTAAAATCTGAGTCAATTAACTCTGTAAGTATGATGTCTTAACGGCATTTGTTCTTCTCTCCTTTTGAGAAAATCTATTTCTCCCTTACAATCTCGTCAACAGAATTCAATCATCTGCTTTAACATTTCTCCTGCAGAAGAATAAGCAGCATGAAAATCCATCCACAATGAAGGTAAAAAAGCAGAGAATGATAAAGAAGTGTTCAAATTCGATTGAATCTTTATATACTAGGTAGGATTTTAGGGTTTTCTTTTTCACCATGACAGCATGGAAATCATATTTAATAACTCAGTACAATTCCATTTAAGTTTAAAGGGCAAAACAAATTGGATCTGAATTTTGAAAATATTTTTTTCCTTTTCCATGGAGTAATCTTTAGGTTTAACTTGACCAAAACAAATATATTCATGCTTGATACAAATTTACAAAACGAGAAGGGGAATAGATACACACAAGAATTTCCACCAAAGCTAAAAAGATCCTCAAAGTTGTAAAACTAGAAGATAGAGAACAGAAAATTGGAGAAGGCAGAGAACACACAATTAAATTAAAATTGGGGAAGAAAGAGAACACGAAATTAGGGCTTGAGGAAAGGGGTTTCAAATGTGTGTGTTTTGGGGTTGAAGGAGGGGGGGGGGGGGGGGGGCGTGGAAGAGAGAGAATAATTGGAAATATTGAAATTCTAGGTAGGATACAGAATTAATATTATTGGTCGGTAATACCATGTATCACCGGGATAACCAATAATTTCTCGAGAGGAGAGAGATTTTATATTATATATAATATATATATATATATATAGAGAGAGAGAGAGAGAGAGATGTGCGGCCGTGAGGGGGCAGAAGTTCTTGAAAGTTTGGGACATTTCTTTTTTTGTTATTATTGAATTTTCTGGGGTTGCGCTTTTTATGTTTTGGTGGGACCATAAATAAATATATTTTGAAAGAATTCTAGCGGTTTCGAGTAAGTATTTTGCTCTTACTTGAATGGGTAGCCCAACTTAAGAATGCTCATATTTAGGCTTACAAAATATTTGCTTATTTTTTATTTTATTATTGAAAATTAAACAAAATGAATAATACTCAATTTTTGAGTATTGAATATAAATTTAATAATTTCTTATTTAGACTTTTATCACCAAGTATATACGTTTATACTCGATTTTTAAAAATCGAGTAACAGATACATAAGACTAAATAAAAGTGAAAGTAGAGTATTAAGAAATATTTTATGGGATGTAAATATTACCGCTCTAACTTTATTACATCATTTTTAAGGGTAATAGCTGATTTATAGAAAATTAGAGTAAAATCTCATTTTAATTAGACATATGTTTCGTTTATGACTCATTTAGTTCGAAATTTAAATTACTATGCAACATTATATTTTATTTTAAAAAAAAAAATCGGTATTTAGTTCAAATTTTGAGTTAAGAATGCATCATCTTAAAAATGGTGTATTTCTTCAAAATTGTCCATCTTAAATGAATGTGAATAAATGATTACTGGGTAATTAGAAAAAATGAACCCTAAAGTTTGATCCGAATCACTCACTCGTTCCTAAAATTTAATTTTTTGTTGATGCATCCTTAAAATTTTTCAATTTTTTCACACTTGTCTAAAACTTGATGCTCTTTAAAAAGGTGGATGAAAAACGCGCGTGATTGTTAGAGCCACTCTTTTAAGGGGTATTTTTGGGTGTTTCAAACGAAATAAGAAATTTTAAGATATTTCAACCGAAAATAAAAATTTTAAGGATATTTGAACTAAAATTAAAAACTTTAAGGATTTTTAACCGAAATTAGAAACTTTTAAAATATTTCAAGCGAAAATTGAATTTTAGGGACAAACGAAGTATTTTTGGGTGAAACTTTAGGGGTCATTTTTACTATTTACCAATAATTACTGTAAATATTATGTTTTAGGTAATGATTACTGTAAATATTATGTTTTAGGTTTTCTTCTAAAATTTTATTTTAAGACCAAAATACCCTATTTACTTACCAAGATAACCTCTTTTTTTCATTTATATTATTTCTAAAAGAAATTATTTTTTTGTTATTAGAATTTTTCTTTTTATTATTTAATATATACGACGACTTTTCATAGTTTAATAATAAAAATTTAAATCTAACCTTTGTTAAATTGTTAGGATTTATTTTTAATTTTATAAAATGAAAAGCATTTTTTTTAAAAGCATAAAATGAAAAATATTTTGATAATTTAAACGTATTTCATTCTTATTATCGTTTGAACAAAATATAAAAATGTAATTTAGCGTTCCAAGAAAAAAGAATTAATGTCCAAATATTGACAATGTATTCTAGATGACAAGAGAAAAACTATCTATAAATTTAGAATACTCATTCCATTGCCAAAACTCAAACTAAACAAGCCATTAGAGTTTTTAGTAACTAGCCACACCTCCCCCTCCTCTCCCTCCAATTTTTTGTATTTGACCCGATAATTTGATATTTAACCATGTTATATATATATATGAATTGAACTTGTACCAAGTTTTCATTGTGAAATCCATACCCAAAAACCCCTCCCAACCCCAACTCATTAGGGAAATATTTTAGACAGTTAAATATCTATAACAATATTTAAATAAAATTGTTATATTTAAATTTATGCGAACTTGAACTGGATCCAAACTCGTGTTTGATCTTTGGTGTAAACTCATGTTCGCCTCATTCTTACAAAAACCTATTCCAACCCCGACTTATTAGGGAGATTCTTGACCATATGATATCGATAGAGAAATCAATATGCATGAGCTGCTATTCAAAAGAATCAAACCCAATAGGTACAACTTGAACCACCATTTAGTATATGCATATGCTCGAACTCAAAATATCCCACCCTATCCGCTCGACACATTATAATTGTGTGATATTTTGGTTGTATTTGAAGAACAATTATTATATTCAAAATCAAGTCATGATGCATCAATTGGGTTAATCTACTAAGTTTTCCAAATAAAAGTAAACTTAAAGTTGTCTTAATTAATCCAAGCCCATTTAGATAAGAAATGGAAAATAAATTAATACATTTTGTATTATATATTTTTTTTTGGAAAAATGGATTTTAAGTCACTAAAAGATATTTTAGTAATAAAAACTAGTTCGAATAATAAAATTTTCTAATAATAATTTTTTTTATTTGGAAACTAACAAATTAAATATTCCTAATTTTACATTTGCATATATTGTTTATATCTTATATTTGTTCATCATTCTTTTCAAAAAAATAATAACAATCCTACATCATTAATTGAAAATATACTAAAAGCGTTTGTAATAGATAGTTAATTAATAAGGAATCATATTAGAATTTCGAGAATAATATGGAAATAAATTAAGATTTTGATATCTTTGAGACACTTTCAAATCTGATAAAATATATACGTAGGTATAACTATGATTTGAATTACCAAAGTGCCATGAATCATGTAAGTCATTAGATCAACACATAAACAAATGAGGACAAATTATAGCCACTAGATGAAAAGATGAACAAAAGTTTTCGCAGTTAGTTTATTAATAGATATATGTAGTCCAGATCTGGTATGTATCAATCTTTTGCAAGGAATTGTCTCCAAAACGTAGTGAGATAGATGTTTTCACTTGCAAAACCCAATTGAAAATAATGGATTTTTAAGGACAAACTTTATACTACCTTTCTCTGAAGGACAATATTTTTGAATGATTAGTTTCAATGACAAGTTTACTTGAAGGATAGAGATCGATTTATTTTATTTATTTATTTTGAAATTTTAAGCAAATTTCAAAAATAACCTTAATAAAGATATACTTGACAAATTAAATAACACAAGTAAACTTCAAATTTCAAAAAACACAAGTAATCCTAATATAAAGCAAAAGGGTGAACTAGTTAAATAAACAATTTAAAACGAAAGAACAAAGCGTCATTTAATCCAAAAGTTAAAAATTCAATTTTTTAAAAAAGTCAAGTTAACAATACTATAAAATGGTTATAAAAAAACCAAAATATTCCTGCATCATTAATTGAAAATATACTAAAAGCGTTTGTAATAGATAGTTAATTAAAATGGAATCAAAATAGAATTTCGAGAATAATATCGAAATAAATTAAGATTTTGATATCTTTGAAACACTTTTAAATATGAAGAAATATATACTTAGGCATAACTGTGATTTAAATTACCAAAATATATACAATGATTCGTATAAGCCATTAGATCAAAATATAAACAAATGAGGATAAATTATATCTACTAGTTGTAAAGATAAGCAAAAGTTTTGGTAGTTAATTTAATAATATTAATAGATATATGTTGTCTAGATCTGGTATGTATTGATCTTTTGCAATATTTTTTTTGTCGCCGAAACATAGTGAGACGTTTTTGCCTGCAAAACCCAATTGAAAGAAGTTTTTTTTTTAGAGGACAAATTTATACTACCTTTCTACAAAGGATAATATTTTTGGAGGATTAATTTTGAGGACAAGTTTTACTTGAAGGATAGAGATTTATTTTATTTATTAATTCCAAAATTTTAAGCAGATTCCGAAACTAACCTTAACAAATATATACTTGACAAATTAAATAAAAAAGCTAGAATTATGATTATTAAATGAAAACAAATTCAAAAGAAATTCAAAGTCATAAACTTCAAATTTCAAAATACACAAGTAATCATAATATAAAGCAAAAGGGTCAACTAGTTAAATAAGCAGTTTAAAACTTACCAATTAAAAACGAAAGAACAAACGGAGTTGTTCCTCTTCATTATTTTTTGGTTTAATTTTTTTTAAAGTAGTTTAATTCGAGTAGTAAACAGATGAATTTTTTCATAAAATTATTTAGAAATGATCTCTATGATAAAAAGATCGTCTCTACAAAATTTCATCAGAAGAGTCAATTTAAAAATTGGTGAGATGATTATCTAAAATTTGAATGGTAAATAATGAACAAATGCATAAAATTTTTACTATGCCCACTTTCGGTTTGAATTTTTTTATGAAATTTTGTGGATATGATCATATTCATTAGAGATATCATCTCTACCAAGTTTCATAAAAATATTCATAAATTTAGCTATCGAACTAGACTCGCTTGAATGAAATTGAACTAAAGGGACAATGGAGAGGAGCCAAGTGTCATTTAGAAAAAAAATTGCCGCTCTTTTTCTCTTTCCTAAGCAAATATACACTATTAACTTCGGGAATGGGAAGATATTTCAATTTCCTACTAAGAGAATTACTTGCTAGAAAAATGTCACTTTAATTGCAAGATTAATAAAACCTTTCTCTGTCTTTCTAATACAACACATGTATATGTTATATATATATACACACGTGTGTTTGATTTTTTTTCCTTGCTAAAGTAATGTATTGATCAAAATAGAATAACTTACTAAGTTTATAATCAACCTACGTGAGCATCATAAACAATGTCCAAAATGTGTTCGCTGTTTTAACCTAATTTTGTTTTTACTATATTGTTCTTGAATTTGATGTCTAAACTGTCAAATGAACTCTACTTAGCTTTAGACATCAAGTTTGTTGTAAACATGAAGGAAAAAAATAAACAAAAACCTGAAAAGAAAATACAGGTTAATATGAATTAATTGTATTTTTCCTCTTCTTTTTTTTTGCACTAACGAGGGCCAAACTTTATAAAAGTGCTGTGAACACACGTTAATTATCCCTAGTATATACATATATATATATACACACACACATATTTAAAGAGAGAGTGCCTATATATATGTATCTAGAACAAAGGCACACAACTAAGAAAAATTATTTTCCTTTTACAAGCTGATTAATTTATGGCTTGTAGATTGAATTAGTTCAAAGATACCACTCAATTAGCCTATAAGCCAATTCAAAACTCAAGCCGCGTCTTGCCATCTAGACATGATTTACATATATTATGCATAAACATTGCAGAAGAATAAAATAGGTCTAGAGTTTGGATCCCATACCTCGATTCGGTTTTCGGTATACCAAGTTTAGTTCAACTCTTTCGCCGATTGTTCCTCTATAATATTCAAGCTCGCAAGGGTTACCTCAAATAACACTGAGTGAGGAATACAACTAGAAATATAACATGGAAAAATAGAAAACATTTAAAAACAAACAAGAATATAAGTTGTCCTCGTTACAAAAAGATTGTGATTTACTAAAAATGTACTTCAAACTAACGTGCTAAAAAGATTGTATCTCATTATAATGAGCTGCTTTTGTTATTACTTTCTATCGAAAGAAAAAGCATAAAAGCAATCACATTATTGAATACATCTATTCAATAACAAGGAAACATAATAACTCCTTGGCCTCCTTGTAGCTTTCACCATTCCCTACAAGGAGTTTTGCAAAGAAAACGTTAGCTACAAATTGAATCAAACCATATTCAAATCCAAAATATTTTTTTTAAAATTCATGAAGTTTTATGAAAATGATGCACAAATATGGAGTTGCAAAGACCAATTATTAAGGACACAAATCCTAAAAAAACATTTTAGTTGAATGAAATAAGCGCTGAAGGCTCCGAACCGATATATACCACTTCGTTCAAAAGCTCTTATAAGTTTTCTTCCCAGACCGGTGATTTAGACACCAAATCTTCTACATCAACTTTGATTTCGGGTTGATCAGCCTAAAGATCTTCAGTGAATAACTCTTCCCAAATAGTCTCATTAACAACATCCAAATTAACCTCGTTTGTGGGGATTAATGAAGCATACGATTCCTCGGTTGCAGTCGTTGGTTGAATGTTCGATGAACATGACAACAATGTTTCTATCTCTTTTTCAATGTTTGCTAACCTTTCTTGATCTTCAATTATGTAATCCAAAGCTTCACCAATACCTATGGTGACCGACAGTAAATCTTCTATGTTCTCTACACTTGGGCTCATAGTCAGCCTTCATTTCTGCTTGATTTTAATCTATTTTCGGTCACTTTTTTGCGCAAATTTGTCCATGCATTCCTGTAATAAGGTGGGATTACCTAAGGCTTTAGCAAGAAAACCCATGATTTCCTTTTGCTTCGTCTCGGTGGTTACTGTTCTATTTTCC
Organism: Lonicera japonica; assembly: GCA_021464415.1. Taxonomy (NCBI): domain Eukaryota; kingdom Viridiplantae; phylum Streptophyta; class Magnoliopsida; order Dipsacales; family Caprifoliaceae; genus Lonicera; species Lonicera japonica. Next base: position 47,005,185 of record CM038470.1, read on the forward strand.
ATTTCGACGATCTGATCCTTCGCATGCAATTGCTGTTGTTTGAGCTTTATAAGTTCCGTCATTAATAAAGCCCGGTCTCTCCTCAATCTTTCGAGCTCTTCTTTGATGCCAACATGGCCCAATTCCACACAATTCCCTCTTTGTTGATGAATGCTTTGTGATGAGACATTTCTTCTCCTCTTTATTGTTTTCAAGAGATGTTTCTGCCCTCCTAAAAATCCTTTGTTGGCAAATTCGTATCAATCCGGGTCCACTTTTCGAAAACCCTTTTATCAATAAAAAATATATTTAGTAAATATTGTCAAATTTAGTGCGAAAACCCCATAATTCCTTAAAAGACCATCAACAGGAAACAAAGAAACAACCATTTCTTATGGTGAGAATTAAATCTTACATTATCCTAGGCACACAAACAACAAAGACAAAAAATTATAAAGAAAAGAAGGCCATGAAAAGATGAATAACTAAAGATAACTAAATCAACCATCGCATGCATAGTCCCCACCAATGCGCTTAAGGTGCTTTTCTAAAAACCCATTCATGATGCACAATTCCACCATGAATTAGAAATAAACCCACTAAAATTAGACCGAGCTACACTTACCCGTTTAATCAACCAGTTATTCATACTAAATGTAGTCGGTGCAACTATTTGGGTTACGTGTAAGACCGGTAAAATATCTTTTCCCTTAAAAATTATGCATACTTCATAAAAAATTATGCAATAAACATGACAATTGGGGGATTAGTTTGAGAGTACTTTACTTACATAGGTATTGAGCTGGCGAATGAAGCTTGAGAAAGTCGAGTGCTAGCTTGAAGTACCTTGGAAGAAGAATTGTGGAAAATTGATGAGAATCCCAAACAATGAAACTATTTTTACCTCTGCTCCATGAAACCACTGAATCAGTCAATGGGTCTTCCACCATTTCATAGGTCTTTTTGGGGAATGGATCGAGGTGGGCCCACTTCATTTAGCCCTTCGATTGGCTTTGGTGATATTAATTCAACACTAGTCTTCTCCTCTTCTTCTTGTTTCACTCTCACTTTATCCATTTATGAATTAGAAGTATTTTTTTTATGGGTTTATTTGAGAGAGAGATTTATATATATACATATAGAGACAGAGAGGGAGATGTGTGGGAGCCGAAAATTCTTGAAAGATTGGGACATTAATTTGTTTTGTTTTTTTATTGAAGTTTCTCAAAATGAAAAGACAGGTGTGTCTTAGGGGGCGCCCAATGGGTTGTGTTGTGCATGGTTGGTGTGGGACCATAAATAATTTGATTCTTGAAAATTCCGGAGTTTCCAGAAACTATTTTGCTCTTAATTGAATGGGTAGCCCAACTTTAGAATGATCATCTTTGCGCTTACAAAATATTTAGTAATATTTTTATTTTTTATTTTATTATTAATAATTAAATAAAATGTATGTTACTCAATTTTTGAATATTGAATATAAATTTAACAATTATTTACTTAGACCTTAACTATTGGCTATATATAATCTTATATTCCATTCTTAAAAAGCAAGTAACAAACACCTAAGACAGAACAAAAATTCCAATATTATGAATTATTTTGTGGGTAATAGGTAATTTATAGAAAATTAGAACAAAATCTAATTTTAATTAGACATTTGTTTATTCTATTATTCATTTGATTCGATTTTTAAATTATTTATGAAATACTATATTTTATTTTAGAAAAATTACGATATTTGGCTTGAATTTTGGGTTAGAAGTGCATTATTTTAAAAAAAAGAGTATTTTTTCAAAGTTGTCTCTCTTAAATGAATATGAATAAATAATTACTTTAGGTATTATCTTTTAAATTTTCTTCTAAAATTTCTTTTTAAGACGAAAATATCCCATTTACTTACTAAGATATTTTTTTATTTTTTTATATTATTTTTAAAATAAAAAATGTTTTTTTTTGTTATTAGACTTTTTCTTTTTATTATTTAATATATAAAACAACTTTTGATAGGTTAACAATAAAAATTAAAATTTCACCTTTGTTAAATTGTTAGGATTTATTTTTAATTTTATAAAATGAAAAACCTCTATTTTAAAGCCTAAAATGAAAAACATCATGATAATTTAAACGTATTTCATTCTTATTCTCGTTCAAACTAAATATAAAGGGGTAATTCAACATTTCAAAAAAGAAGAATTATTATCCAAACCAAACATTGACAAGGTATTCTATATGTCAGGAGAAAAACTTTCTAGAAATTTAGAATACCCATTCAATTTTCAAAACTTGAACTAAACAAACCATTAGAAATTTTAGTAACTAGCCGCCCCTACCCCCCCCCCCCCCCCCCCCTCCCTTTTTTTGTATTTGACCCAATAGTTTGATATTTAGCCATGTTAAATACACACATTTAGACAGCTTTGCTTACGAAAATATGAACTGAACTCGTACCAGGTTTTCATTGTGAAATCCACACCCAAAAGCCCCTCCAACCTAACTTGTTATAGAGAAATTTTAAACCATTGAATATCTATACTAAAATTCAATATAATCATCTAATAGAAAAAACCCGACACTAAACTTGTTCAAATTTTGTTTTAAAAATTTGAACCAATTCCATTTCAATATGCATAAATACAAACTCCATACTCGAATCCAACCCACCTCGTCACATTATAGTTATGAGATATTATAAAGGTATTTAAATAAAATTGTTATATTTAAATTTATGCGAACTTAAACCCGACCCAAACTCACATATGGTCTTTGTTGTAAATTCATGTTCACCTCATTCTTAAAAAAATCTATCCCAAACTTGACTTATTAGGGAGATTCTTGACCATAGGATATCGATAGTGAAATCAATATGCATGAATTGCTATTAGCAAGAATCAAACCCAATAAGTGCAACTTCAACCAGCATTCACTATATGCATATGCATGAACTCAATATGTCCTACCCTAATCGCTCGACACATTATACTTTTATGATATTATGTTTGTATTTGAAGAACAAGAATTATATTCAAAATCAGGTTGTGATGGATCAAATGGGTTAATCTAAGAAGTTTTTCAAATAAAAATAAACTTAAAGTTGTCCTAATTAATCCAAGCCCATTTAGATAAGAAATGGAAAATAAATTGGTATGTTTTGTATTATATATTTTTTTAGGAAAAATGAATTTTCAATTCATTGAAATATATTTTAGTAATAAAAACAAATTTGGATAATAATTTTATTTTTGGAAACTAACAGATTAAATATTCCTAATTTTACATTTGTTCATATATATCTTATATTCGTCCATCATTCTTTTAAAAAAAATAATAATATTCCTACATCATTAATTGAAAATATACTAAAAGCATTTGTAATAGATAATTAAAATGGAATTAAATTAGAATTTCGAGAATAATATGAAAATAAACTAAGATTTTGATATCTTTGAAACACTTTTAAATATGATGAAATAAATATGTAGGCTATTACTTAAATTATCAAATTGCCATTATTATAAGTCATTAGATTAAAACATAAACAAATGAGGATAAGTTATAGCCCCTAGTTGGAAACATAAGCAAAAGTCTTCGCAGCTAATTTATTAATAGATATATTTAGTCCAGATTTGGTACATATTGATCTTTTGCGACGAATTTTTGTCGCCAAAGTGTAGTGAGATATTTTCGGCTGCAAAACCCAATTGAAAAAAGTGGTTTTTTTAAAAAGGACAAACTTTATACTACTTTTCTATGAAGGACAATATTTTTGGTTGATTAATTTTGAGAACAAGTTTTACTTGAAGGATAAAGATTTATTTTATTTATTAATCTTGAAATTTTAAGTAAATTCCAAAACTAACCTTAACAAAGATATACTTGTCAAATTAAATAAAAAAGCTAGAATTACGATTATTAAATGAAAATAAATTCAAAGTCATACACTTCAAATTTCAAAAAACACAAGTAATCCTAATATAAAGTAAAATGGTCAACTAGTTAAAGAAGCATTTAAAACTTACCAATTAAAAACGAAAGAACAGAGTGTCATTTAATCTAAAAATTAAGAATTCAAATTTTTAAAAAAAAGTCAAGTTAACAATACTATAAAATCTAAAATGTCGAAAATTAAACATTATGCATTTAAACTTTTAAAACATGATAAATCTTACTAAATTAATACTAATCGAAAATTTCTTGAAGTAGATATATTTGCTGGTGTGAAATTAAACTTCTCCATGCTCAAACATATTTATCTACAAAACAAAGAAATTGGAATAATTATAATATATCTGAATAAGATTATATATATAGTATATCTACAACTATAAAAATTGGAAAGATTATAATTATAATATATCTGAATGAGATAATATATAATATATCTACAAGCATAGAAGTGGGAAGAAGAATAATAAATCTAATAAGAAATGTGTGAAACAAACTGTGCATCACCTAACTCTTAAGTCCACCTCCATATATGCATATTAATTATAATTTTACCTCTATAATTATTTTAAAAAACCATAAATATATGCATATTAATTAAATTTACCCGTCTTTAATTTTTGAAATTTACTAATAGGATTAAACTTGCATCTTTAATCTTGAACAAAATAATATTGGTACTAAATTTTTCACTACACACATCTTCTAACAATCCGCGGTAAATTATCTTTTGTGACATTTTTCTTATATTTTTAGAGACACTTTATTTACATTAGTGACGAATTTTGATGCACTAGATGATTTGTGTGAAGTGTCAATAACCTTACCCGAAATATTTACATTTAATTTATGAAAAGTGACATTAGTATTAAGCTTGCCTCTCTTACCACACATCATATCACACTTTATGTACATGCTTTATTATATATTAATCCCCATGACTCCTATCACACATCCAACCAAACTTTACCACCTTGAACAATGGAATATATCTCACTTATTCCCACCTTTCTACACTAGTGTACATATATCTATAATATAATAACAAAGTAGAATTGATTTTGAAATGAATGGTCAGTATTTGCTCAAATTAAAATGATCTCAACCATCCAATTTTTGAGATAATCCCATCTACTCATTTTCTTTGCCACAACAAAAGCTCATTTATTCACCATATTCTCACTATCACTTACTCTCATCTTCATTTTCTCTCCCTTTAATAACAAACCATATATCTTTACTCTAGCAAGAACTCAAAAGTTACCAACCATCATCGCGTGATCGAGTAAGTACATTATACACAAGCATATATATTTAAACATAGAGGGCCTATATATATGTATCTAAAACACGGGCACAACTACGAAAAATTATTTTCCTTATACAAACGGATTAATCCAAGGCTCTCAGATTCAATTAGTTTAAAGATACGACTCAATTAGCCTATAAACCAATTCAAAACTCTAGCCGCATCCTCCCATCTAGACATACTTTACATATATTATGCACAAACATCGCAGAAGAATAACATAGGTTTAGAGTTCGGATCCCATACCTTGATTTGATCTTTAGTATCCGGAGTTTAGTTCAACTCTTTCGCCGACCATCGCTATCACCCCTGCTTCCTCTATAATATTCAAGTGCGCAAGGGTTACCTCAAACAAATCTGAGTGAGGGAAATAACTAGAAATATAACTTGAAAAAATAGAAAACATTCAAAAATAAACAAAAATATAAATTGCATGTCCTTGTTACGAAAAGATTGTGCTTTACTAAAAATTCCTTCAAACTAACGTGCTAAAAAGATTCTCTCATTATTACTTTCTATTTAATATATCAGATATTCAATAATAAGGATACGGAATAACTACTTGGCCTCCTTGTAGCTTTCACCATTCCCTACAAGGAGTTGTGCAAAGAAAACGTTAGCTTACAAATTGAATCATACCATGCATGCTTCAAATCCAAAATAAATTTTTTAAAATTCATCAAGTTTTATGAAAATGAGGCACAAAGATGGAGTTGCAAAGACCAATTATTAAGCATACAAACCCTAAAAATACCATTTTAGTTGAAAGAAATAAGCCCTCAAGGCTCCGAACTGAGATATACCACTTCATCCAGAAGCTCTTGTAAGTTGTCTTCCCAAACCGGTGATTTAGACACCAAATCTTCGACATCAACTTTGATTTCGGCTTGATCAGCCTTAAGATCTTCAGTGAATAACTCCTCCCAAATAGTCTCATTAACAACATCCAAATTAACCTCGTTTGTGTGGATTAATGAAGCATACGATTCCTCGGTTGCACTTGTTGGTTCAATGTCCGATGAACATGACAACAATGTTTCTATCTCTTTTTCGATATTTACTAACCTTTGTTGATCTTCATTTATGCAGTCAGAAGCTTCACCGCCACCACCCATGGCGACCGACATTAAATCTTCTATATTCTCCACACTTGAGCTCATAGTTAGCCTCCGTTTTTGCTTGATTTTAATTTGTTTTTGTCCACTTTTTTGCACAAACTTTTCCATGCATTGCCGTAATAAGGTGGGATTATCAAAGGCTTTAGCAAGAAAACCCATGATTTTCTTTTGCTTCGTCTCAGTGGTTGTTATTCTATTTTCCATTTCGTTGATTTGATCCTTCGCATGCAATTGTTGTTGTTTGAGCTTTACAAGTTCTGTCATTAATACGGCCCGGTCTCTCCTTAGGCTTTCGAGCTCTTCTTCGATGCCAACATGGCCCAATTCAACACAATTCCCTCCTTGTTGATGAATGCTTCGTGATGAGACATTTCTTTTCCTCTTTATTGTCTTCAAGAGATGCTTCTGCCCTCCTAAAAATCCTTTGTTGGCGAATTCGTATCGATCCGGGTCCACTTTTCGAAAACCCTTTCATCAATAAAAAACAACAAAGACTAAAAATTATAAAAAACAATAGCCATGAAAAGATGATCATAACTAAACACCATAATTCTTGAAACCCACAAAGGCGCAAGCTAGGCAGTGGTTTGTCACCTTGCCTCAGGTCAGCAAGGTGGCAATTGGCTAAAATGAGTGGTGCTATTGACAAAATAATTTTGACTTTTGATGAATCCGTTGATGCATTGCATAGTTGCATATCATACATTAAATGTAGACATTGACGTTCGAAATAGCATTACCCTATTTAAATTACAAAAAAATGTTTTATAAGTGCTCTAATACATTTTAATTAACAACTAAAGATAATTAAATAAATCAATCCTCTCATAGCATCTCCAATAGATGTTAATTTTCTACCCATTAACCAAGCCATGTAGGATAAAAGTCAGAGGTTAATAGAAGTTAACAGACACATTTTTTTACAAAACAGTCTGCTTTCCAATGGAGTATTTAAGTACTGAATGTAGTTACCAAAAAAATAAAAAAAGTACTCAATGTTAAGGGAGTATTCTTCCAATCATGCGCAGGACAAAACAATTTTTATGCATTTTTCTTTTAAACTCGCACGCTATAGCTTTCAGCAATCAACGTGAGTTAACAACAATTTTAACATCCGACACTAACATATATTTTTTTTTGGTTTGAGAGTTGCTCTACTAGATATTTAGGCCAGCTTTTACGCATTTCGATTAAATCTTAGTTAAGGTGCGTGGTTGCTTCTGGCAAGCGTAATTTTGACAACACCGGAAATCGACCTTAAGAGTATCAAGTCAACCCCAAGGTTGTCCGAGTGACAGCCTTATACCACTGAGCATATTTTCAGTGTGCTAAAAAAAATATGACACTAGACCATTAACATACATATCCATTGGAGATGCTCTCATGCATAGTTCCCACCCATGCACTCAAGGCACTTGCTAAAATTAGACCAATCCTACAATTACCCATTTCATCAATCCGTTATTTATACTAGATGCGTTGATAGATTGTACACTTATAAAATATACAACTTAATTATTAATGGAGTCTGTATGACTATCTAGGTTACGTATAAGACTGGTAAAATCTCTTTTCCCTTAAAAACTTCATAAAAAAATTAATTATTTTGCTTTTTATTGTTGTGCTATTGGCAAAACAATTTTGAATTTCATTCTTTAAACGTATTAGGTTGCTTTGGCAGGGGCAATTTTTGCTTTCCAAATAGCATTTCACTATTTAAATCAATTACAAAAATATATTTTGTTAGTGAACTCTTATACAATTTAAGCACTAAAGATAAATAAATCAACCCTCTCACGCATAGTCCCTGCCTGCGCTGAAGGCGCTTCTTCAAAACCCAATTCAAGATACACAATTCCGCCACAAATTAGAAATAAACTCAGTAAAATTAGACCAGTAGCTACACTTACCCGAATGCATTGATAGGTTGTACATTTAAGCTACACTTATCTGAATGCATTGATGGGTTGTACATTTTAAATGTACAACCTATTAGTGCAGTCTGGTTATATATGTATCGGACTGGTAAAAATATCATTTTAATTTCATTAAAATTATGCACACTTCCACACAAAATTATGCAACAAACATGGAAAAAAGTGGGATTAATTTGAGAGTACTTACATAGGTATTGAGTTGGCGAATGAAGCTTGAGAAATTGTTGTGCTTGAAGTACTTTGGAAGGAGAATAGTGGAAAATTGATGAGAATCCCAAACAATGAAACTATTTCTACCTCTGCTCCAAGAAACCACTGAATCAGTCAATGGGTCTTCCACCATTTCATAGGTCTTTCTGAGGAATGGAGGTGGACCCACTTCATGTAGCCCCTCAATTGGCTGTGGTGATATTAATTCAACACTTGTGTCCTCTTCTTCTTCCTCTTCTTGTTTCACTCTCACTCTGTCCATTTATGAATTAGAAGTACAAATTTTTTGATGATGAGTTTACTTGAGATAGTGAGAGATAGAGAGTGAGATATATATATATATATATATATATAGATAGATAGAGAGAGAGAGAGAGAGAGAGAGAGAGAAAAGGGGAATATGCGTGGGAGCAGAAAGTTCTTGAAAATTTGAGATTCGTTGGATTTGGACATTTATTTTTGTATATTTTATTGAAGTTTCTGAAAATGGAAAGACAGGTGTCTCGGGGGGGCCAATGGGTTTTGTTGTCTGTGGTTGGTGGGGCCATAAATAATTAGACTCTTGAAAATTCTGGAGTTTTCGAGAGATTATTTGCTCTTAATTGAATGGCCAGCCAACCAACTTCATTACTTCACTGGCTATCAACCAGTGTGATACACGAACGAACGGTGTCAATTCTTTTCTTATTGTAAAACAGTTAAATATTTTATAATTATTTATTATATTCTATAATTATTAAAAAATAAAGTCATTGAAAATTTATCAGCTAGATAAAGCTAAAAAGATAAATTATTTGCTCTTAGTTGAATGGCCAGCCAGCCAACCAATATTATTACTTCACTAGCTATCATTACTTCATTAGCTATCAACTCGTGTAATATACGAACGGTGTTAATTCTTTCTTATTGTAAAACAGTTAAATATATCATAATTATTTATTATATTCTATGATTATTAAAATATAGAGTCATTGAAAATTTATCAGCTAGAAAAAGCTAAAATATTTTTTTTGTGTGTCGTTTCATATTTTTAGTATCTATCTCCGTTTTATTTAATTTCAACCCCAATTATAAATATCATTTTAATTGTACAGATTCAACATAATTAGGACATAATTAAATTAAATACCACACATAAACAAATTTAAATTACATTTAATGAAAGCTGAATTAATTAAGAATAACTAAATGAAAAAAAAGAAAGAGAAAAGAGAGCTCGTCTTAAGATATAGGTGCATGTTTCGTAGGGGTCCTTTGGGTTTGATATTTTTGAAGGCATAGCCTTGTTAGCTATGGTCGAGTTACTCGATACTTGATTTTGTTGAGTTTGAAAGTGATTTATTTCATATTTTCAATTGTTTATTAACAGTTTTACTTCTTCATCCAATTAATTAACATGCAATTCTACTTCTCCAAAAACAAATTAATTGATACATTGAAAAGCTGAAATGACAAAACACAATAAAAAACTAACACATAAACATACATTGTTAAATATTTAGTGTGAATGATGTAAGAATGAAGATAATACAAAAATATAAATATTGTTAACTATATATATTCTGAGAATGTAAGAACAGTTTTTTCCACTATTCTTTTGTAAACGACTTATGCAATTGGGATTTTAATAAATAAATAGTAAATTACAAATAAGTTGATGTTAAAAATCGTTTAAACAATTTAAGTTTTTCCCCAACTTGAATGTATTGCCTTGCACATAAAAAAAGAAAGAAACAACCAAAGTAAATATATTTATATTAACCTTAAAGAAGGGAGACTTTAAATAGATATAAGAAGAGAAGATGAAAGGTGGTAAATTCTTATATATGAGAATAAATTAAAACAAAATGAGGGAGAGTAACTTAAAAGTAAATGAAATTAATATTTCTGAGAATGTAACCGAAAATAATAATAGAACTAGTTTACAACTCATTCGATGGGCGTCTTGCAAAAAATGTTGGGTAAAAGACCAAAAAGTATAATGAACTTTACATTATTTTACAAAATGGGTAACATAGTTTTTTTTTTCAATAATTTTGACAACAAACTTTTAATTTATTTACATTTTGGGCGATATATAATAATACGCATTATTGTCACTTTAACCCATTTTGTAAAGAAATTAATTGTTCGTTATTAAAATTGTCGAAAATAAAAATATTACCCAATTTATAAAAAAAATGTAAACTTTATTATACTTTTTGATTTTTTACCCAAAAATTTAATACAACCTATCATCCTAAAAACTTAATATAACCTAGCATCCTGTAAAAAACATGATACATATTTTACTATCTTAATAAGATGTCAAAATATTATATGAAAAGATAATGCATAACATTGACATATGTCTCAACTTGAGTAAATCGGAATTCACCAAGCAAAACCCCCCAATTAATATTTTATACATCTATACCTTCAGAATTTTATAAAGGAATCAAAAAACATTGCCGAATAAATATTGCATTATCCATTACCTTAAAATGGTTTATTTATGGAACTCTTCTTGCAATTTTCACACACGATACGAATTATCATCCTTAATGTTTAAACAATTAATTTGGTAGACAAATAGTAACGGAAACAAATCAAAGATGAGAGAGGGCATTGAAAACGGAGAAATGAAAAGAAACCAATTGAAATAAGTGAAAGAAACCAAATAAAATAAGTTGACAAAATTAAAACACATTAATTAGGATAATTATTACTCTCACTTCCTCTACCGGTGCTAAGAAAGTTCTCGGAATTTTTAGGTTTTTTCATTATTTTTATTTTCGGTATTATTTGATATATTTTCGATATTTATTTCTTCTAGTTTTTTGGAATATATAGTTAATTTTATTTCTAGCATGTGTTTTTCTCAATGCAAAGTATACGAGTATATTATTTCATATATTTGCATATGGATCATAATGACTTTACTGATATAAAAGTATTAAAATATATAAAATTTAGAACCAACGAGATACAAAATTTAAGAATTAGACAATAAGTAATTAATAATCTTAAAATATCTCATGTGTCCCTTTAGATAAATTTATAATCACACATATAAGATTCTATGAATAAAATTTAAAATTATGCAAATAATAAATCCAAAGATATTTTGTAGTAGATTAATAATATACTCATTTTCTTAAAATAATATATCCAAAGATATTTTTGGTATTCTAAGTTTTGATATTTTCGATTTTCGATATTTAAATGTGTGAAACCAAAAAAAAATTTAAATCAGTTTTGGTCAGTTTCAATTTTTTACTGTATCAATTCCTGTCCATAATATTATCTATTTTACAGAAGACATATGTTTCTTTTAGGACTCCTTTGGTTCAGGTTTTAAATTATTTTCGGAATACTATATTTTAGTTTAGAACAATTCCGATGTTTGGTTCAAATTATTTTCAGAATACTATATTTCATTTTAGAAGGATTCTGATATTTGGCTCAGATTTTGGGTTAGGAATGCATCATTTTAGAAATGGAATATTTCTTCAAAGTTGTCCCTCTTAAATGTACGGGGACTAGATAATTACTCTAGGTATTTTATTTTAGATTTTCTCCAAAAAATTTCTGTTAAGACTAGAAAAAAATAATTTTTTTGTTACTAAACTTTTGTATTGTTATTAAATACATAGTTTAACAATCAAAATTTAAATTTTACCTTTATAAAATTGTTAGGATTTGTCTTTTAATTTTAGAAAATAAAAAACATTTTGGTAATTTAAATGTATTTCGTTCATATTCTCGTTTGAATTAAATATAGAGATGTAATTCAACGTTCCAAGAAAGAAGAATTTTTGTCCGAACTAAACATTGACAAAGTAATCTAAATGCCGGTAGAAAAGATTTGTAGAAATCCAAAATACCCATCCCATTACCAAAACTTGAACCAAATGATCAACCATTAGAGTTTTTAGTAATTTTCCCCCTTTTCTTTTGTATTTGACCCGATAGTTTGATATTTGGCCATGTTATACTAATATATATATATATAGACAGCCGTGCTTACGAAACTGAAAATTGAACCTGTATCGGGTTTCGTACGTTGTGAAATCCAATCCCAAAACTCCTTCCCAAATCTAACACATTAGGGAGATATTTTAGGCCGTTGAAATATATACCAAAATTTAATATAAACATCTGGTTAGAAAGGACTCGACACTAAACTAATGCATATTTTGTTTTAAAAAATCTGAATTGCATAAGCCCGAACTCCATACTTGACCCCAACCCACCCGTCTCATTGTAGTTATGAGATAATATAATGGTATTTAAATAAAAGTGTTATATTTAATTTTAGGTCAACTTGAATCCGACCCAAACTCATGTCTAGTCTTTGTTTGTAAACCCATGTTTGCCTTACTCTAACAAAAAAAAAAAACCCTTCAAAACCTGACTTTTAGTGAGATTCTTGGCCATATGACATCGATGGCAAAATTAATATGCATGAGCCGCTAATAGAATCAGACCCAATAAGTGCAATTTGAACCACCATTAAGTACATGCATATGCTCGAACTCAATATGTCCCGCCATACTCACCCGGCACATTATAATTATATAATATTTTGGTTGTATTAAAAGAAAAAAATATTATATTCAAAATCGTATCATGGTGGATTAAATAGGTTAATCTAATAAGTTTTTTTAAAATAAAAAATAAACTTAGAGTTGTCCTAATTAATCCATTTAGATAAGAAATGGAAAATAAATTGGTACGTTTTATATTTTATATATATTTTGGAAAAATGGATTTTCAAGTCATTCAAAGATATTTTAGTAATAAAAATTAATTCAGAAAATCACCTTTTTCTACAAATAAATATTTAATTCATTTTTGAAAAATAACAAATTAAATATTCCTAATTTTGTTTGTATTGTTCATATATAATATTCGTTCATCACTCTTTTAAACAAATAATAATAATAATCGTGCATCATCAATTGAAAATATTTTTAAAGCCTTCGTAAAATTGTAATTAATAGTTAACTAAAATGGAATCAAATTAGAATTTTGAGAATGGAAATAAATTAAGATTTTGATAGCTTTGAAACGCTTTAAAATTTAATAAAATATATATATGTAAGTATAATTATAATTTAAATTATTAAAATATCATGACTCAAATAAGACGTTATATCAAAATATAAACAAAAATGAAAAATCGAAGATAGTGAAAAACCCCGTTCTTTTTCCTAAATTGCAATTCGCCTGGTGTCTAGACGGGAATTTTTAGAACACTTGTTTTCTGCGGACAGGACCACACAAGACCTAGCTTTTGAGTATCCACTTGCTTCTATAAATAATAACACACGTGTGTTTTATCTTCCTTTGGTGGGCCCTTTTTTTTTAATAAAAGGTGAAAATATAAAAAGTATTAGGGTCCACTCACTTTTATTTTTTTTAGGAACTTTTTCGCCGGCGGACCATAATATTATTTTTTTAATATCTTGCTGTTCTTAAATTTTAGCACGTAGTTTTTTTTTATTTTTTTAATTACCTAATAACAAGTTAACAACAACTTATATATTTTTTTTATTATCTAACATCATAACATGTGTTTTTCAGGTTATTTAACTATGATAACTACTATTCCTTCAGTTATATGTGAGTTTTCGTCCAGAAGTAATTTTACAATCTAAAAATTGATAGGAACCATAATTTTTTTTTTTTTTATAAAAAGTTATGGATCTTAATTTAATTTTTTTCTAAGATAGGGACAAATTATTAAATTTTTTTTTTAGCAATTGCATCCGGAAAGATTTAAATAAGGGAACTTCCACTAAATAGATCATTCGTCATAAGGAATTAGTGAACTACTAGACTAAGGCCATCTTCGATGATAATTTATATTTTTGCATTTCTATCATATGTATCAAGGATTTTGTAGAAAATTTCTATATCTAATAGACAATATATTTACATAGGTAGACAAGCATAGAAAAATGGTCTCCAATGGTTTATCATTTATTCCTTACTTCTCACTTATTTTGGGCGGTGTTACTTACACCCATTATATTTGTCATAAACACCCCCTTGTCATAAATACCCCCTAAGGTAAATTTCTAATTACTAATATTCCCCTAAGACTCGCCTAATGAGATATGAGTGTAGTTACACACACTCGCCACACTTTGAGAAGAATTTGTTTGTAAGAATTCGCCTAACATTATGCAATGAATTATTAGAGTGTTTTTCAAATAAAGCGTATTTAATGAGAGGTGAATGCACTTACATGAACTCGACTCACATGAAGAGGGTGTGTTACTAAGCACTCACATAATATCAAGTAATAGATCGGGGTGTTTGTGATAAATAAGAGAGGGTGTTAAAATGTGTTTTTAGTTAAATTTTGGAGGGGGTATTTGTGATACATTTGAGGGGTGTAAATAACACCGCCCCTTATTTAATAAGAGTTATAATTAGTGGATTTAATGATATTCAATAAAATTGTTCAATGTCATATGGTAAATTTTTATCAGTATTTTTACATGTAGAAATCTTTATAAAAATTCTCTATATGATTCACCTTCCACTTCATATAAAAATAGCTATAGAAACGACTATGTAGAAATTCTTATATAAATTTCCTATATCACTCACTTTTTACATTATATAAAAATAGTTATAGAAATGACCATTCAAATATATTTTTCACTTTTTCCTTTTTTAACATAAAAATTTACTTGAATAAAAATGATCATTCGAGATGGCCAAACTCAATCGGATCGAGGGATAAATTAATTGAGTGGGAAGCACTGGAAGGGGCCCAATTAGAGAAAGTAAGTTATGGGCCGCGGCCTGTTATTAATAAGAGTCCCGATGTGACCCATAAATGTTCCGATTTAATTAAAATGCCTTGTTCTAAATCATATGACTCCATTATCTTAAGTTATGGACCAGGCAATTCCTCTATTCCCCCAAAAAATAAAAAAATAAATTCAACACCAGTAACAAAACCTCCTATTTCGTGCGATGCAGAAGGTGTTTATTTATTGGCTTAACGCTCACGTACTAATAGTTTTGTTTAAATAAATTTTTTAAAATAATTTTCCTTAGACATAATTTTAATTTTCTGATAGCGTCTAACTTTGGTCCGTTTTCAATAATTTTTTATTAAACTACCCCTCCTTTTATATCCTCTCTTCTTCATCTGTCTTTTGTATTCTTTATCTTCCAAAACAATTGAAATTTTGAATTCAAACCCAAATAAACAAAATGAAATCAGATATAGAATTTTAGAAAGAGATGTGGATCTGACAATGTGGGCTTCCATTTAGTCACGTTGAATCATTGGGCGGACAAATTCTTGGTCTTTATACAATTATACTAAAATTTCTTAATTCAGTTGCGACTCCATCTCTTAATCATTTCTACTTGCCAATTCAGATTTACTTCTTGAAATTGATTTCATGTTTTTTTCATTTTTTAGATTCTAGATCTGATTGACTATTTTTCCCCTTTCTTACTAAGGTTAATATATATACAAATACATATATATATATACAAAAAAATTCAAGTGCGAACCAGTTCGTATGGACCGAACCTTTTTACGATGTTAATAACTCTCTCAATATATGTTCATACATATATATATATATTATTCTTCCCATCCATCTTCCTCTCCTTCTTCCCTAAAATAACACTAATTTTTCCCCCTAAATAACCAATAAACTTAAGTATGATCAGAAGATCGCCATCAATCATTGACAGTGACCCATGTTGAACATTCACATGCAGATCTGAATACTAATTCCATTAATGATGACGAGAGGTAAACGGAAAAATATTTCTATGAAATTTGGTGGAGATAATCTTTATGATAAGTAGATCATCTCCACCGAATTTCATCATAAAAATCAAACTGGAAGTCGGTTAACAAAACATGTACAATTTTAACGTCCGCAAACGCGCATATATATCAACTGTGTAGTTAACCCACTTTTTGGTTAGAGATCATCTTCACCAAGTTTCATGAAAAAATTCATCTGTTTATCCCCTCAAAATGAACGGTCCTTAAGATAGTTAACTTAAAGATGATCCTTAAAAGAAGGACCCTCTCTCTCTCTCTCTCTATTTTTATATATGTAAATCTGGTGGGTATATATATATAGAAAATTTCAAGTGTGGCGGACTGGTCCTTTTTACAATATTTTTTCGTCGTAACAAAGTCCGGTCCATACTAAAAACAAACTATATATATATATGTGCGTATATGTGTATAAATAATTAGATCTCTATGTATGTATTCAAAGAAGTAAATTAGTGGTCTGTAAATATATAGATTTTGCATTTAATTTGAATTTTGTTGGTCAGATTAGCAAGATGTCATTGTAGAGAAAGTTGATACTTTGAATTGTCCATATACGGACGCTCCATAAAAGATGAAGGAATAGGAAAAGAGGAGAGAGAGTGA
This sequence comes from Lonicera japonica, assembly GCA_021464415.1. Classification (NCBI taxonomy): domain Eukaryota; kingdom Viridiplantae; phylum Streptophyta; class Magnoliopsida; order Dipsacales; family Caprifoliaceae; genus Lonicera; species Lonicera japonica. The sequence continues at coordinate 47,022,099 of CM038470.1, forward strand.
GTGAGATCTTGAAACTTGGTTTAATAAAATTAGATCAAGCTGTAATGACAGATTTGAAAATGATAGAATTCGTCCCAGTACTTGAATTGCCAGGCACTTATTAGCTAAGAAAAATAAAACAAAGTTGGTGGGGCTGATTTTAAAAGGTGATAAGAAACTATTTTGTTCCTGTAGTTTGTCCATTCAACTAAAAAATGATTTTTCAAAAAAAAAAAACCCCTAAAAAATGCACTATATGAGCTGTCAAATTATTAAAAGAGTTCTACAGTCCATTTTTGGTAAGTCTAACAGAATTAAATGATGTGCAACACAAACCAGTTAAGTTCACTTGTTTTTTTTTTTTTTGTTTTTTTTAACATTGGTTCAAAAGTATAATTTTGTGGATCAAAATGTTGGGATTTTCTGAATCTTTCATATTCTCCAATTATAAACTTTACTCATGAGTTTGGGTTTTTTTTTTCTTTTAAATATTTTCCTCTTCTATGATTTTCATTCTTCAATGGTAATCTCTTCAACTTACTAATTTCGAAAGAGGGTAGATTTGTAGCCGAGGCCATTTCTTATTCAAAGGAGCAAAAGATCAACACAGAAAAGAAAAAGGAGTAGAAGAATAGATAAACCATTATACCTAATAATAATTGTTTTGTGAGTTGTAATACCCCATGCTATAATTACTTATTAATTAATTCCAGGGTATTAGTCTAATCTCTCTTTTAATGATGCTTTCAGTAGTGGATTTTAGTTTTAGCCTGGGTATTATGGTTTAAACACCTGTAGCATGTTAGCATGTTTCAACAGCATAATTACATCTGCGCGTATGGTTGTTACACATTCCCGGTGGTTAGAATGTGATTCGAGTTGTTAACCACTCCTTAATAGCATATTATCTGACACTAGTTAGACTAATATTAAGTATATTACGTTTGCTTGAAGTACATTTTGCAATTTGGGTCATCCGAATTGAAATCAACATCTTAATCGCGTGTTTTGATTTTTATGCGATTTATGTGTTTTATCAATGTTTTAATAGCCATACCTTCTTCGTTTCTTATTAAATTTAGTCCTTGTTTGTGCCACTAGTTACGTATTGATCCATTTTTATAAAGGTTTGATTGAGACCAAATTTGTGCTTCTCGTGGGTTAAAACGGAGTGCGAAATAAGGCAATCAACCAAATATGATCATATCACTGAAGCAGCGGCAGACTGCTATCTTCTATGATTTTCTGGAATTAATACATCCATAATTTGGAGAAACTCAAAAGAACAAATTTGTAGTTCTTTGAGTCTTCTTTCTGATGATATATAGGTTGCTTGAATCCGGCTTCTAAGTAAGAAGTTATGCCCAAAATACTATCGGTGCACCAGAATGGATATACACGTGCACGAGTATGGACCTAAACAATGCATACCGGTATGCAAATCTATTGACCATCAGGTTGACTTTCTAGATTGCTCCAAAATCGACCCTATTCAATTTTAAACACCTCAAAACTTTTATTTATTCTTTATTTTCGTCCCAAAATAGTGTTTAGCGACCTTTGAGAGTGAGAGGGGGACTAAAAGAGAGATTTGGGAGAACTTTATACAATCTAGGGGTTGAGCTAGGGTTTACCATATTCATCATCTTCTTTCCTCTACCCTCCATTAAAGCTTAAAGGGGAACTTGGAGCTTGAAGAGTGAAAAGGTGGTCCATCCATTTTCCTCCACCATTGGAGCATTAATTTTGTGCATTCTCTTCTTAAAAGGTGGGAACAATAGTGTTTGTTAGTACATAGAAGAGAAAAGAAAAATTGTGCATGCATTGAACTAATGAATATTACACAAGAGGAGGCCTTATATTTATAGGGAATACATTAGGGTTAAGGCTATAAGAGATAGAGATGAATATGAAAACTATTACCCTAGAATTAATTTATGAAAATATAAAATATAAAATACAAGATAATATATATGTTAACATCCCACCTCAAACTTAAAGTGGAAAATAAGAAACCATCTTTAGTTTGGAAATAAGATCTTGAAAGCAACCAGGCGAGCGAACTTTAGTGAAGAGATCCATAGGTTGTTCTTGAAAGGAAATAGAGAGAGGTAAACTGTATTGTGAGTAACATGTTGACAAACAAAATGATAGTCAATCTCAATATGCTTAATTCGCTTATAAAAAATATCATTGTGAGCAATTTGAATAGCAATTCGATTATCATAACCAATTACTGACAGAAGTGTAAAGTTTATATTGTGGTTAGCTTTATTCCTTCGACAAAAACACATTTGCTTGTAAGTTATTTGAGTCATTCGAGATTGCATCTAAATAATTACACGGAGCCAAGCTACCAATATGATGCATTGAAGATTAATTCAAGATAAATACGGTAAGCATTGGCATTTGAATATAATTTCCTAGGTAGTACTTTTAGAAAAACCTTTTGGGTCAAATTAATTCTTTTTATTATTTTTGTTGGTGTTTTTCCTCATCCGTAATACTTCGACGAATTAAATTTATAAGAAAACTCTTGAATTATATTTCTAATATGTTTCTAGAGTTGCTCCGAAAATTTGAATCAAATTAGAGTTCAAACGAATTTAATACGTGGAAGAACAAAAATAAAAAGAAAAAAGAAAAAAAATATAAATAAAGAGTAAAGAAAGACTTAATTTAGAAAAAAGTTAAAAAGTCGAAGTGGCCCCCACTTTATTAAAACCCACGTGAAAATGTTTAGAAAGTGTGTGGTTGCCTTTTAATTCAAATTCACCATCGCCACATGTTACTTTTTTATTGGCCATCCTTTAACGTGTGATGTGTTTCAAATTGAAAAAAGGGTGGACCGGTACAAGTTATTGAGACTTGGACCAGTCCGACGCAAAATTCGGTTGCGAATTGAATTTATAATTTCGGACTGGTACACTCTTTTGGCTTAGACCGGTCCGGCTTTTATTTATGGAAGGTGTATTTTTATCGTAGAAATTTTGTTTTTAATTATTTTTAACCCTTTCTTAAAGCAAGTTGGTCTCCATATTTTTATATAAATAGACTCATAGGACAAGAGACTTTGACATACTTTTGAGCACATCTTTACACATGTTTTAAGAGAGTTTTCTACACTTTAGAGAGAGATTAAAAACCTCAAAATATAAAATCACTTTAAAATTTTTTATTCATGTCAAAGCAAACGTTCTTTTTATAAAGAACAAATCAGATTCCAAACTGCGTGTGATTCACAAACGGAGTTGAAGAACGGTGTGATACCGTAGCGAGTGACTTGTTGCGAACCTGTTCGTGCGATTCAGATAGGAGGATTTTACACGCAGAAGGTGGAGACTTTTGCAGGCGGCTTGTGCGATTCAAGTTTTGTAAGTCTGTACAGTTTGAGATTAATCGAGTCTATAAACCTTTGTGCATATAATGGATTGCCGAGGATTAGTCATACATTACAGGGATACCTCGTTAATTCTGGTGTTTGCTTATTTGTTTAATTACTTTATTATTTGATGTGTATTAGAAAAGATTAAATAGGTTTTTCAGAATTAAAATTCATAGACTTTTAGGTTTACTTTTTGATTCGAATAAAATTGATTTTTGAGAATCCAACTGCTGAATAACAAACCTAGGGTTAATTTATTTAATTCGCTTCTGCTATGCACCCCCGGCTCATTTTTCAAGAAAATGTTGAGGCATTCTCATATTAAAGAGTAACCAGCATAACCAGATTAGTTCCTAAGTGGTGTTAGGAATAGCATGATATTCTGTTTATGTACTAGAGTGAGAAAAAATAAGCAATTGTTTCTTGCTATGCCAAGATATTAGGGAATTACCTAAGAAAATGCAGTACCATGTGGTTGAACATCGATCGGTATAATCTTTGCCCAATCGGAATCGAAATAGGCGCGTAGCTCCAAGGAGGATGTAGACGAAAATTGAATACCATGGAATAGGGTCCCTTTTAATATAGTGAAGAATGCAAAGCAAAACTGAATAATGAGTGATGTCTGAATGGGTGACAATGAGATAAATCAAACTGCCAATTATCTGTCGATACGAAGTGGCATCACTTAAAGGAGTACCATCAATGGGAGTAAGCCGGAGATTCATTTCAAGAGGTGTAGGGGTGGTTTTAGAGTCAGTAAGGCGGCACAAGTAAAAATGTTAAAAGCATACTTTCCATGTAAGAGATAATAACTAGTATAATCATATAGGACTTAAAGACCGAAGAAGTAATTCAAACGACCAAGGTCTTTCATCTCGAAATGACGGCTGAGAAATTGTTTGAGTTCAAAAATTCTAGAAGCATCTGATGGAGACATAAAATAAAAGGATCGTTTGATATTGCGTATAGATTGAACAAAAAACTTTTGTTAAAACCCTATAAGAATAAAGGGATTTCACCTTTGTGGATCATGTAGAGGATCCATATGAGGAGACTAGGATTTGAAAACATCAGATTGCGATTTGGTCAGATTTTTTTTTTAATTCTCGCTGGGCTGCGAAAATTAATTTTTTTCGCCACCGAAACGTCTTCTGATCGTCCTGATTTTTCGTGCAATGATAGTAACTTTGCGTTCCGAACCACATATCCAAAAATCAGCCCAATCCAACGGTGCGATCAAAAGTTAAGATTAATTTACGACTGCTGTGCCGAAAAACCTAAAGATCTTCTATCGTATTCCTTCCGCCATCAAATCTTGCACCGAGTGTAGGCTACGGTATCACCAAGATTTTCTCCTCTCTCAATAGAATAAACCCTAACTCATGAGAATTATTGTTATCTTGAGAAGAGACAAGACCGGCGTATATATAAGGCTACGATAGGGACTTTAAGGAGAAATAAGTGTTTGGGCTTCCTATGGAAAGTGGGAATCCTAATTCCACTATGAATTAGTTCCTTCCATAAATTATAATTCACACCACTAAATAATTATAATTGCACTCCCGTCCTTATCTCAAAATTATATTTCGAGCTCCTTATTATTAAATACTTATTATTCTCCCCACGTTAAGATTACAGATAACCGTCATTTAAATTAAATTACTGACAATTATATTTAAATGACTTCTTAATCCTTGAGCCTACCACTTAACTTATTTGACATGTTGGATTAACATAATCCACCTGCAGGGTTTGACATGATCAAAACTTATAAGCTTCTCAAGGGGCTATCATCAATCCCTATACCGGGACGTGGATTCCATCAATAATTAATATTCATCATACATATAGTGCCGTCATCCAATTCACGAAGATTATTGATCCATAAATGAATCTCACTCATATTGAGTCAAAACAACAAACACTACATATATATGTCTATTAATTATTTCAAGATTAAGAGTATAAATAATCATAATAATCATGGGATTTTAAATTGTTTTATATAGTCAGTATAAAAACAATTAACCCAAACTGGTCCTATTCAATACACACAAAGTGTACTAGCACAACGAGTTAAAACTATACCGTTTTCTGTAGTTAAGATAAACTACTAAAACTTGTGCTACAATCCTACCGATGGGTGTCCAATTCCATCTAAGACTGTGAACCATTAAACTTATATTCCACAAGAACCGATGATAAGATCTTCTGTGTGTAAGCTATACTCTGCACACCAAATCATCTCCTATATGGAATAAAAGACACACATGCACAATATTTAAATAAATAATATAATGCAACCATTGCCCATACAGATTCTCATTAAAAATAGCAAAACTAAGTTTATAACATATTCAAACCAACAAGAAAATTATGGCTTTTAGTATATCACTCTAACAGTATCATCCCCAGTAATGATCATATCATCTAAATAAATAATGAGAAGTGTGATACCGGCTTGTGTTTTTCTGATAAAGAACTCGTAATCATGAGAACTATTGGTAAAACCTAATTTGTGAATAGTGGAACTGAACTTTTCAAACCAGGTACAATGAGCTTGCTTAAGATTGTATAAGGCACAATAAAACTTATAAACTTGAGATATAACACTATACCAAAATCACTAATTTGCAACTACCAAAAATTGTCATAAATAGCTGTTAGAGAAATGACCGTCACAAGTTTCATGGTGACAACCAAAAACTATCACACAACAGTGACAATCCGCATTTGTATGACTTTTTGAGGCAGCCTTATTCCATGTGATAGTAGGAAACTATCACTAGTCTATTAAGAGCCAATCATACATTTGTCACAAATATTGTGACTGTGTATGACAATCACAACTTTTATGATATGTGACTACTTTAAGCCGTCACAAACTTAATAGCATATTATCTGAAAAAAGTTAAAAAGTCGAAGTGGCCCCCACTTTATTAAAACCCACGTGAAAATGTTTAGAAAGTGTGTGGTTGCCTTTTAATTCAAATTCACCATTGCCACATGTTACTTTTCTATTGGCCATCTTTTACTGTGTAATGTGTTTTAAATTGAAGAAAGGGTGGACCGGTACAAGTTATCGAGACTTGGATGGGTCCGGCGCAAATTTCGGGTGCGAATTGAATTTCTAATTTCGAACCGGTACACTCTTTTGGCTTAGACCGGTCCGGCCTTTATTTATGGAAGGTGTATTTTTATCGTAGAAATTTCATTTTTAATTATTTTTAACCCTTTCTTAAAGCAAGTTGGTCTCCATATTTTTATATAAATAGACCCATAGGACAAGAGACTTTGACACACTTTTGAGCACATTTTTACATGTTTTAAGAGAGTTTTCTATACTTTAGAGAGATATTAAAAACCTTAAAAAATAGAACTACTTTAGGGTTTTTTATTCATACCAAAGCAATCGTTCTTTCTATAAAGAACAAATCAGACCCCAAAGTGCGTGTGATTCACAAACGAAATTGAAGAACGGCGTGATACCGTGGTGAGTGATTTGTTATGAACCTATTCGTGCGATTCGGATAAGAGGATTGTACGCGCAAAAGATGGAGACTTTTGCAGGCGGTTTGTGCGATTCAAGTTTTGTAAGTCTGTACGGTTTGAGATTAATCGAGTCTGTAAACCTTAGTGCATATAGTGGATTGCTGATGATTAGTCCTACAATGCAGGGATACCTCGTTAATTCTGTTGTTTGCTTATTTGCTTAATTGCTTTATTATTTGCCGCGTATTAGAAAAGATTAAACAGGTTTTTCAGAATTAAAATCCGTAGACTTTTAGGTTTACTTTTTGATTCGAATAAAATTGATTTTTGAGAATCCAACTGTCGAATAACAAATCTAGGGTCAATTTGTTTAATTCGCTTCCGCCATGCGCCCCTGGCTCCTTTTTTAAGAAGATGTTGAGGCATTCTCATATTAAAGAGTAACCAGCGTAACCAGATTAGTTCATAAGTGGTGTTAGCAATAGCATGATATTCTGCTTTTGTACTAGAGTGAGAAGAAACAAGCAATTGTTTCTTGATATGCCAAGATATTAAGGAATTACCTAAGAAAATACAGTACCATGTGGTTGAACATCGATTAGTATGATCTTTTGCTAATTGGAATCGAAATAGGCGTGTAGCTCTAACAAGGATGTAGACAGAAAGTGAAGACCATGGAATAGGGACCCTTTTAATGTAATGAAGAATGCGAAGAAAAACTAAATAATGAGTGATTCTGAATGGGTGACAATGAGAGAAATCAAACTGCCAACTATTTGTCGATACAAAGTGGCATCACTTAAAGGAGTATCATCAATGGGAGTAAGCTGGAGATTCGTTTCAAGAGGTGTAGGGGTGGTTTTGGAGTCGGTAAGGCAACACAAGTAAAAATGTTAGAAGCATACTTTCCATGTAAGAGATAATAACTAGTAAAATCATATAGAAGTAATTCAAACGACCAATGACTTTCATCTCGAAATGACGGTTGAAAAATTGTTTGAGTTCAAAAATTTCAGAAGCATCATCCCCAGTAATGATTATATCATCTAGATAAAGAATGAGAAGTGTGATACCAGCTTGTGTTTTTCTGATAAAGAACTCGTAATCATGAGAACTATTGGTAAAACCCAATTTATGAATGGTGGAATTGAATTTTTCAAACCAAGTACAATGAGCTTGCTTAAGACAATATAAGGCACGATGAAACTTATAGAATTAAGATATAACATTATACCAAAATCACTAATTTGCAACTACCAAAAATTGTCGTAAATAGCTGTCACAGAAATGACTGTCACAAGTTTCATGGTGACAGCCAAAAACTGTCACATAACATTGGCAATCCGCGTTTGTATAACTTTTTGAGGCCGCCTTAGTCCGTTTGACAGTAGGAAACTATCACTAGTCTGTTAAGAGCCAATCATAAATTTGTCACAAATATTATGACTGTGTATGACAATCTCAACTTTTATGATATGTGACTACTTTAAGCTGTCACAAACTTGTCACAAAAATAAATGGAATGTTTTGTGACTGTTTTCAACAATCACAAATTTTATTTTAAAAAAATTAAATTAGAAATTATCAAAAATCATTTTTTTAACTAGCAATTCAATCAATATCCACAATATATTTACACCGCAATCCAATCAATATCAACAATATATTTCTAGTATTGCACATAGACTCATACAACCAACCAAAAGCAATAACGAACAAGGATAGAAGTGGGAAAATATTCATCCTAAATGGTAAAAGAAAGAAAAGAAGGAAGGACACTGGAACTCTATTACCACCATCACCTACGTTTTCGCTAATAATTGAAGTCCTTCTTTGAAGAAAAAATCTCTCTCCAAATTAAGTTTAATCCCATGAATACCATTATGATTCATTCTCTGCATAAATAGATACAAAAAACAAATTAAGAAACATATAAGTTGCATTGTAATTATTCTTGGTGTCATTAAAATTTGGTAGTTGTCTAGAGTTTTATTTCAATTGCTAAAGAACTCATACAATATTAAAGACAAAGAATAACTGTTAGGTTTATATTTTTAGTTGGCTTAATTTCGATACCAAAAGCATTATTTTCATTGTAATTGTTTGAGTCAAATTGAAGATTTGAAAAACGTGACAATTAACATAAGCTCACCGAACTTACCGGATTAATCGTACATATTTCAAGATCTAAGGTAAGTTGGTTATATGGTTTGATTCAAAATATAAGTTGTGGTGAGCGTTAAATTCGAAATTCGAGTCAAATATATTTTTAAGTATTTTTACTGAATTTTGCTAAAATTCAAAAAGGCTAGTCGACGCAAATTATTGAGAAAACTTATTTTTTTTCATGTCTAACATGTTTCATAAAGTTGCTTCAAAAATTTGAGTCGAATCGGACAATTAACGGAAGCTCATCAAACTTACCGGATTAATTGTACATATTTCAAGATCTAAAGTAAGTTGGTTATATGGTTTGATTCAAAATATAAGTTGTGGTTGAGCGTTAAGTTTGAAATTTGAGTCAAATATATTTTTAAGTATTTTTTCTGACTTTTGCTGAAATCCAAAAAGGGTAGTCAATGCAAATTATTGAGAAAACTTATTTATTTTATATCTAGCATGTTTCATAAAATTGCTTTTAAAATTTGAATCGAATTATAGTTCAAACAAATTTAATATGGTAAAACAAAATATAAAAAAATATTAAAAGAAAAATTTGGTTTTAATATAAAATAAAATAAAAAGGAAAGTTTGAACGAGTTTGAGTTAACCAAAACCCAGGTGCACCTTTTTCTAGCTATTTTGCAGCCTTTAAGATTTAATGGGCCAAAGCTCATTACTTGCCTGCCTTGTTCGCGTGTAAACTTAGAAAATGCCGCAATGTTAATGTGTACTGGTGCAGCAATAATTAGACCCATGTAATTGTTTTTCAAGATTTTGTATTGCTACATATTTTGCTCTTCATACCGGTCCGGCATATAAAATTCTACACACGTATTTTTATTAAAAAAATTATTTTTTAATATTTTTAACTTATTTTAAAAATAATTTTGATTTCATATTTTTTCTATAAATATAACAATTGGTTTAGGTCAAAAAGACATGATTATAAAGAGCTTTTAGAAGCAATAAAATATTCAAACGCTAAAATCAATTTTTGAGAGATTTGAGACACTACTTAAGTTTTGTTTACATGCCATAAAAAATCCTATCGTCTTTCAAATTTAAGAAATAGGGTTCCAAACGTTCAAGATCCTGCGGGAGTGTTTTCGGTTACGATTGGAGACTGGGTGAGCCAAGTGGCTAACTCGCGATAAAGGAGATCGCAGATAAGGGTGAATGATTGTGATCAAGTGCGTAGAAGGAGATGATATGTAAACTAGGAAAAGCGGGAAGTACTATGCTAAGCCGGCTGTGGTTGTATTCTACGTCCAAGAGATTGATGGGATTGTTGCGTAAATTGTGGGGAAGTAATTTTTGTAAGCCATCGAGTTTGTAATTCCATTTTGATCATAGTGAAGCACTATCGATTAGTCCCGAGGATTATTCCTATGCAATTAGGGATACCTCGTAAATTTTTAGTGTTGTGTGATTACTTGATATAATTATTAGACAACACAACACAAGGCCATACCATTAGGGGCAAATCAAGGGGAACATGGTGGGCATTAGCTCGTGAGAAAATTTTGAAAAATCGACTAGTACTTGCAGAAAAAAAACAATAAAATAAAATAAAAGCTTACTTAGTATAAGTCCACTTATTTACTAAGTTTTAGCCAACCTCTCTAAAAATTCTTAAGTCCGCCCTTGCATACTATTACGATGAAAGCATTTTATCAAAGCAATCATATTTACTCACTTGAAAGAAGCATGTATCACTAAGTTATATATAAATTAACATATAGACAGAAAAATCAATTCTCACGTAGATAATTGCACATTTTTGTTACAAGAGAATAATTGTAGTCTACACCCGAACTGTTGAGGGACAAGCCAACAGTAAGAAACAAGATTATTATGAGAGATGATATTTGCGCTCCACAAAACTTCGTAGGTGCAACACTTCCTTTTCTTCTATTTTGTAATGACAATATTATCCTCCAAGGTTAAGGTTGATAAAAAAAAGAGAGATAGAGAGAAAAATAACCAGGATATATATATGTATCCATATTTTTTGCCAGATCTAGCCAAAGCCCAATGCCTGGAATAGTTTTAGGCCATTCAGTTTCAACCCCATAGAGAAACTGGCACAAGAAAACTATTAAATGAACCGGGTCCAGCGCACCCGGCCTATAATGGAGCCCAATACCAATTTTCATTTTCTTTCTTTTTCTAGAGTACATTTATGTTGGAGCGAGAATCGAATTCGAGAACTCCTGCTAGTTAAGAGTGAGTTCTAGTAACTAACCAATTGTCTAATGGATTTTAGTAAATTGATCACATATGACCTTGAATTAAATTTGCTAGTTGTAACTTATAGCTTGGGTATTCTCAAGATCCATTTAGCGAAAAATATTTTGAAAGGAGTGCTTTAAATTCTTTTTTTTTAATTAATTCGACATCGTGATCATCAGCCAATGACCTTGTGTTAAAATTCAATTTGACTTTTCTAATTGTATCCTAAAATTAGAGTTAACTTATGACGTCCAGAAAATTGATAGAAGAATTACTTTCTTGATTTTTCCCTTAATTTCATGTTGGATATAAGTACTACTTGATATATTGTCATAATTTTTATAGACTAATATTGTATTTGATAATAAGATGAAAAATAATTTATTTGAGTAAAATATGTCAAGAGATATGGTGAGATATTCTTCTAATTTTTGGCTTTTTTTATGGAAAATGTTTCTTGAATTGGGTGAAGAGTACGGAAAATTTTCCATGAAAAATAAAGCAGGATGAAAAACATCTACTCTTAGGAAATGGAGATCATCTCATCACATTACTTAGCTTATTTTTTAATGTCTTATATAAATTAATAATTTTTCATCTTATTATCAAACGGGCCTTGTAAAATAGAAATTTTAAAAATTGGCTTATTGGGCCACTTAAAAAAGAAATAGTGTTATTTTCTTAAGAACCCAACCTTTCCCATGCAGACCATAAATTTGTTTTGAAGAAAAATGAATTTAGGGTGCGTTTGATTGCAAGCATGGAACTTGCATGGAAAGAAAATAAGTTATGGGCAATTGAATTGCCTAGAATTGAGTTGCATGAAAAATGTAGTGCAGTGTGTTTGATTGCCTTAGTTTTCTATCCGAAAAATATTTGTTGTATTATGGCATTTTTAATGTAGAAAAAATTATTGATATTTTTTTTACATAATTATATAGTCATTACGGATTTTGTTTAATTGATCTTGATTAGTAGATTTTAAATATTAAAATTTTATATTATTTTGAATTTTATATTTTAAGTTATGGCATTTTTAATGTAGAAAATGGTAAAAACCTTGTCTCGTGAACCGTGCCCAAGCATGGAAAACAAAAACCACCTCCCCCCAAAGAAAACATTTTCCTCAATTGCCTTGAAAATGCACATGTGTGAGGCAAAAGTGGGAATTGAATTGCCTAGAAAAAAATGCAATCAAACACTTTAAGTTGTCAAATTAAGTAGAAAATGCTCATTTTCCATGGAAAATGTTACCAATCAAACAAACTCTTAAAGCTTTCCTGAAAGGAAAAATGCTTGTTGTGAATAGAGGACTATTAACCTAGCCTATTTCTACAATTGAAACCCCGGAAATTATTTTTGGATTTTTTCACAAATATTTGGCGGGTAGAATTCCACGAGTAATAGAATTTTTGACAAAATCGCCAATAGCAAATAGTATGGACAATCAATAAATTAAAAATTTATAACCAAAATGAAATGAATAATGATATTAGCATTTTACAAAAAGTACTATAGCACTCCAACAAAATCAACTTTAGTTGGAACAATTTTTTGTTGCTAAAGATAATTTTGGAGTGTTGAGAGTACTTTTGTGTAGTGTTGATCTTATTACTCAGAGTAATAGAATGATAAGTACTTTCCACCATAGGGTACGGTAGGTACTTCTCTAAATTAACACTTATTTAGATTTCGTGCTTATTTAACATTTTAGTTATGTTTACATGATGTTAAAAAACTAAAGCGTTGTTCAATAACACCACTTAATTTGAAAATTTAAAATTTTCAGATTTAAGTAGTTTTAAAGTTGTTTGTTAAAAAAAAAAATTAAGTTTTAAACTTAAAACTTAATTTTTTTCACTTAAAACTAAAAAAATTCATATAAAGTTTTAAGTGGTAAATTCCCCACTTAGAACTGAAAATTTAATTTTAAAGAGTGCTAAACTGCCTATTTTACCCTCTTATATTTTAGAATCATGTGATCCAAAGAAATTAAAAAGAGCAAAATTGTCATACTAAAAAAGTTTAGTTTTCAGATGTGTGCATGCATACATTTTAAAATTGAGAATTTTTTTTAGAACTGAAACTATTTAGTTTAATTTCTTAAATAATATAAGAGTATTCACTATGATGTGTGCATGCATATCATAATAAGTTGCACCACAAGAACATTAAGTGATTATCTTATTAATCACTAACTCACCGTATATATAGTTAATATAATAATATTTGACATATCATCGGCTTTTAATATAACAAAAATATACAAATTTAGAGAGATACCCACCATAACTTATGATGAAAATCATATTGTTGTCATTTCAGACCCAATAATTCACAACTATAATAATCATTTTACCCCTTTATTTTTCCAATTCTAGATTCACATAAAAACCGATACAAAGAACTTGCACATGTTATGAGACAACTATTTACTGGTCCGAATATATTCAGTTGGCAACTTCAATCATAATACAATTCAACCAGTATTTGATCACTCACATTAGAGTATCACTTTTTTTATGTGAGATGTAGATGTAACTTTTTTTTTCCTACCAATTATTGAGATCAACTTCGAATAAACATAATTTTATTTAAGATCAAACTGAATTTTTACAAGATAGAGAAAGAGTACAAAAGAGGGCTCAAGAAAGAAAAGAAAGGGAAAACAAAGCCTGTCTCCAAACGCCTAAAAACATCCCAATTTATAAGTAAAAAAACCGACTTGAAAATGTTTTAAGTCCGGAGATAACACCGGTGCATGCGCATGCTGGAGTAATTGCAGTCATGTGATCACTGTGCACCTTTTTAACAAATTTTTAAAATTTTTTGTCTTGAAGAGTCGGGCCTGAGAGGCTCCACTTACTTTATTACTTTTTCTTTCTTAATTATTTTGGCCATATGATTACTTGATTTGCTTTTTCTCTGTCTCTTTATTTATGAAAATGCCTAAATTTGTAATAAAAATAAAAAAAAACCACCTCTGAGCATCAAGAAAGTTATATTAAAAATGAAGATGTCTTTCAAAGAAGAGGAAAAGAAAAAAGATAAAGATAAAGGGAAAAAGCAAGTTGGGTAAAGGAATGACCGGCAAAGAAAGGTGGTGATAAAAAGGAAAGATTCTAAATGCATACCGACACTAAACAACAAACTTAAGGGACCGACCGACTGCAATTATATCCAGCAGTAAGTCGGTCCCTTAAGTCTGTCGTTTAGTGTCGACTTGTTTTTATAATCTTTCCTTTTTATAGCCACCTTCCTTTGTCGGCCATTCCTTTTTATCCTTTTAACAAGTTGGGTAAAGAAATGGCCGACAAAGGAAGGTGGCCATAAAAAGAAAAGATTTTAAAAGCAAGCCGACACGAGATTGCTGATGAATATAATTATAAATAAATTTCTTATGGCCTTAATATTTTATAAATAAATAAATAATTTTATTTTCTTTCTTTCTTTCTTACAGCCTTAGTTCAATTTCAAAGTAACCAAATTGAAACTAAACAACATTTGGCAGGTCGAAGAAAAATACCAGTAAGAAGTAAGAACCAAATTTTCAGTTCATATTCTTACATTGAAGAGCAGAGAAACTACCACAAACAAACGCTATTTCCATCAAACATGAGTTTTACCTTTGACCCATTAATTCTTTGAGGTAGTGGTGGAAACATTGTACTACATCTTGAGTTTGAGAGCCTCTAGTGAAAGTATTACCTTTGTTCTAAATTAAGAATCCGCAACCCCTTTAAATTTAAATTTTGATATTGGCACTGTTTTAGGGATCAATCAAGTGGAGATTTAATTTGGTTCGTGAACTTTATATAGTTATTCTGTGTACCGTTAAAAGAAGGGGACAATTCCTTGATATGTGGAGAAGAATGGTTTGGGTCATTCTTGAAATTTCTTGGATTTGAATTGGAAGCCACAAAACTACCACTTTTTGCATAGATACCATGCCTAGATACCCACTAATATAACTCAATAGATAGTCCAATTTCCAACAAAAACTTTCAAATACAATTTGTTTTAAGAATCCATAGAAAAAGAGAATGATGTGAAGGGAAGGAGGGGGAAATTGGTGTTATTCAGTGAAAATATTCCATGGACATTACCTTTAAATACGTACGTGAGGAGAAAATTCAATTAATTCACATGACACCATATGTATGTATTGATCAAAAAAGTTTTTTGGGCCATTTATCAAACACATGTTAAGCATCAATATATAACACTTATTAATTATATGCTACAAATTTAAACTTAGGCTCCGTTTGATGTTAAAAGGTAAGAGTTAATTTTATCACAAACTTCAACTTATTGTCCAACTTTTCACAAAATACATTATTTTTCATACTAATTTCCATCTTGTTCTCAAACGGAGTCTTAGAAGTCTAAAAACAAATAATCATAGACAAAGCATATAATAAGATTACAGAGAAATTCTTAACCATTGAGCAATATATAGAAGATTGAGTAGAAAATCTTGTATATAGATATATACATAATTCGAATGAAATATTTAGTTTAGAGTGTGTAGCTCAAGTGGGAGGGGCTCGGGAGAATTGGCTTGGATGGGCTTAATTCGAGCCCCACTAACTACATATTTTTTTACTATTTAATTATTTAATTAATTAAATTAATTTCATTTATTAGTTAAGTTAATTTCGTTTTGTTAATTGGATAATTGTTTGACCATGTCTTTTGAGACGTTGGGGAGGTTGCGCCTTCTGCGTGATACACTTCTATCCCCACGTCCATACCATAGCATTGTATTTATACATAATAGGTATTCTGAGAGAGAAAATATATGAAAAAAAAAATCTTCTTCTTCTTCATAGTTTTTTTTCACTATTTTTAATTCATTGGAATACTTTGAGAGTTCCATTAGGGTTCTGCAATTACTGGTAGAAACCCTAGGTCGTTAAATCCTGGGAGGTGTTTGCTTTTGAAGGCTAACAACATCAATTCCAGTGGCCAATTTTCACCTTAGGAGATTGTATTTACACAAGCCTCGACCCATAAGTTTTCCTTATTTTGTATTTCCGTTTTCCACAATAGAATAATCAATATTATTTTTCTAACAAGAAATAACAAGCATCTTTGTGTAGCAAAATACAAAAAAAGTTGTATATACTCACAACGATCGAAAGAAAAGTTTCTTTCTTTTTGTCCCAGAAAAAAAAAAGAATAAGAAGAAGGATTTTGTGCATACTAGTACCAAGAAGATGTCTAGTTTATTTTCTATGTTAGATTCATAAACTACCATTGTTTAGCGTTCAGACAAGCTAAGTAGCTAACAGATGAAAAATGATATAATGGTGCAATGACACATGAAATCAATGGTATATTAGATGTGACATGCAGAAGCTTAAAAAAATATTTTAGCATCATTTAAACATGTTTAAGCAAAGATTAGGATTTATAGTCATGTTTGTGCATTTGGTAATAATATACGCCAAGTGTGTGGTGAATAGTAGAATTGTGCATTTTTCCACGATATTTGATTTTTATAAAAAGAATGTGAGTTAAGTTTGTTTATATTATAAGAACTCGTGTTAGAATAAATATTCTTGAGGAGCTTATGGAAATTAAAGTATGTAAGTGAATTTAGTTGTGTAACATAGAAATAGGAGGAGGTTGGGTGTAAGTAGCGCAAGCTCTTCCCTTGTGTAATATTCATTGAGGAGCCTAAAATTTAATACGAAGGTGAGAGAGAGAGAGAGAGAAAGAGAAGTAAGAAGAAAAAGATAAGAGAAACAATAAGAAAAATCAGAGAATTTTAAAGTTTGGTAATTTAAAAACTATGTTATTTATGTTTTTTATCATCCTTTCATCATGTTATACTAATTGAAATTGGAAAACTATGATCGAAAATGAAAGAACATGCTTTTTGGTTTGTTTCTTGGTGTTCTTGTGTGCTGTGATGATGGAATTGGATTTTCTTGATTATGAAGATTATTATTGGTGAGAAAAATAGAAATATTGCTTAAAATAAGTTAGTGTTGTTTCTTGATGTTTAGTAAGGTTTTGTATAATAGTTGACTGAAAACAAGATGAAAACTTAGAAGTTTTACTTTCTGACAGATTGGTGTCATCGTATGAGAATTGTGATAACTCTTAGTAGAAAACTCTGATTGGTGCACCATAAATTGCATTAGAAAGTAGACACATAGAGATTTACAAAAATATATGGTAAAGCATCTAGTTCTTAACTAATTAGTACAGTTTAATCCGTAAAGTTGTACCATGTCCAAATGTTGTTTTATGGAGAACATGTATTTACTGAATTGTTTTGTTAATATATGATATTTTTGCCGTTGGATCATGTTAAAATTTTTGAATATTGTTTATAAACATGTTGTATAACTACCCTAAAAATTTGGGAATGATCGGAGTAGGGAAAGTGCCTCGTATGTGTAGGGGATCCAAACTGCACCTAATTTGAATGGTTGTATTGCGTTGAAACTAAGAAGTGCATAAGTAGTATACATTTGTGTAATTGCTATCATATTTTGTACACTTATAAATACTTATATTGAGGTGGAATCAGAGTTATAATTATATTAGATTGATAGGTGAAAAAACTAGTACTTTTGCCTCACCGAGACAATAAAAGTTGGAACTACATTAGTGTGGATTTGAGATGTGGAATTTATATACATTTAATGTTTAATATGATGATAGTCTTGTATAGTTTACTTTTAATCCATTTTTATGAGTAAGTTGTGCCATTTAAACTCTAAATCTATTTTGTACATGGATACACTTCTATATTCCTTGGCATGGATTGTTTGGAATAATGAATTGGATAGTCGGTTAAATATTGTG
This sequence comes from Lonicera japonica, assembly GCA_021464415.1. Classification (NCBI taxonomy): domain Eukaryota; kingdom Viridiplantae; phylum Streptophyta; class Magnoliopsida; order Dipsacales; family Caprifoliaceae; genus Lonicera; species Lonicera japonica. The sequence continues at coordinate 47,040,175 of CM038470.1, forward strand.
TGGAAAGGAAAATAGAGTTGGGATTATTAGATTTTATGTGACATAAATTGTATATAAAGGAAATATTAACATCATGAGCATGTGTTGCATTATCATTGTGTTAACCCGATTTCTCGACTATGTCAGAACATTTCCATCTATCATGGTTCAGATATTATGCTGGATTCTATCTCTCTTAGCAAATTTGTGGAGCTTATGTATTATGGACGTCTCTATTATGATCACTATAGCATTATCTCGATGAATTCTTATTATCAGGAATTCTTGGCGAAAAGTCTATATAAGTGTTATTATGTTTGTATGGGGAGATCTCTATGGGTAGTGTTTGTTGAATTAAATAAGTGGGGCTCGGTACCCTTGGGTTGAAAATCCTTAAACCCCCTGGGGGCAGCAAGTGATTATTTGTCTAAAGCCGCCAATGATCGAGGAGCCTGGAAATTTAGACATTGGCACAACACTATGGGTTATGTTATATGCTAGTTATGGACATTGTGGTCTCATTCGGGTTTCTAATATCGGTATTTTTTATGGGAGCAAGTTGGCTCTGTTATGAGAATTCAGTGTGGCATACCGAATATCTATTTTTGAAATGGTTCTCTGAAGGTATTATTAAGGGTGGACAGAAAGACTTGTGAAATTGCTTAAACATAGCCATGCATTGAAATCAATTTTATTATGCTTTCAATTAAAGATGAATTACACAATACGATATAAATCGTTTATATGTTGAAATTTTATTACTATTTTGAAAACTGTACTCATATACCCTTATGTTATCGAACATTAGGCTCACCCCATTTTTTAAATAATGTAGGTGCTCATGATGATAAAGATACCAGAGAAGCGACAGGATTGGAAACGTCTTGGCTATGATATTTTGGTCTATTATAATCAGTAATACTATGGCTAGCCGAGGCTCGCCTAGGGGTGTTTATGTTTTTTATTGCATTTCGTACCACTTGGGTTATGTATAAGTAGTTCTTAGATATTGTTTGAATTTATGTATAATAACGTACTTATATGCCAAGCAATCCTGTATATACAAATGTTAAATTGATTAATCTAAAGATATGTACTACTTGCACATATGTTGTTTAACTTTTATCCAACCCATTTTAGTCAGACTAGGACGAGTTAGTAATATTACAAGCCTTAATTACATGGTTAATCATGTTTATTAAGGCGGGGGTGTTACAAGCATACAAAATCGGATCCATGGTGGCCGGCTACAAACATGACATATATTCTATGGAAAATTAGTCACAGGTCCAATATTTTTTGAACCAATCTACTCAAGGACAAGAAGTTTTGAGCTATTGTTTAAGATCCGATCTTTTGGAATTAGGACGATTTTATGCCTAAAGGACATTTTATTTTTTGATATTTTTAATTATAATTATATTATTATTTTCATGTACTTTGTCAATGTTACCCTTCTTATATATTATTTAATATTTCATATTTTCAACATATAAATATTAAAAAGAAAGTAAAAGTAATAATGCTAATGCATTAATTGATAATTGCTACTAACTAATTAATATTTCTAATAAATTAATAAATATATGAATTGCAAGCATTATCCCCCATCCCCATCCCCATCATTAATAATAAGAAATAATGCTATTCATTGACTCCCCCATCCTTATCATTACCCGTTCCTTTATCCCAATCATAAATGTTCCTATATTCAAGAAAAGATGGAGCTACACATCCAACTAAGCTACATCTCATCAGAATCCATACTAATCCTCCTTGTACTTGTAGCCATCATTGCCTACTGCGTTTCTTATATCTTATCAATCCTTTTCAACTTCCTGCAATCGGTCAGCATCTCTCATCTCGATTCCAATTAGATCGACGGAACACAAATCTAAAGTAATTGTGTATTTTGTGTGGGTTTTAGGGCAACTTTTTAGGTTTTGGAGAGTTGGACATGGTGGAGGAGGATTTGAGGGGTTTGTGGGTAATGAATTTTAGAAGCTCCAAAGAGATGAATTTTATGACATTCAAGGTATAAAAAGATTGAATGTTTTTCACATTTTCCTTGTTTTGATTTAATTTTCTAAGAAAATTTATAATTTTAATTTTTCATCTGTGTAAATATCTTTTCATTTATAATGTCTGATATAATTTTCACCTTAGAGGAAAAATGCCTGTTTGATTTATAATATCTATTGATTTTGTAATGTCTATATGTGTTTGATATAATGCATGTTCTTTGTTGTATAAAATGTCTGCTATGCCTGTTCTTTATTGTATAAAATGTCTGTTATAATGTCTATATGCCTGTTCTTTGTTGTATAAAATGTCTGCGATGCCTATTCTTCGTTTATATGCCTGCTGCTTCTTCATGTATTTAATTTTGAATTTTTGATGGATTAACTTGCTGTTGTTTGAATATTTTTGAATGGGTTGACTTATCTTATGCATTTAATGTTTGTCGTGATCATAGATAATTTGAATTTTAGTTTTCGTTTTTTAAGTGTTTGAATTTATTATAGCTAGATGTTTCTTCATGTATTTAATTTTGAATTTTTGATGGATTAACTTGTTCTTGTTTGAATATTTTTGAATGGGTTGACTTATCCTGTGCATTAAATGTTTGTCGTGATTATAGATAATTTGAATTTTAGTTTCCGTTTTTTAAGTGTTTGATTTTATTATAGCTAGATGGCATAATTGGATTAACTTGTTATTGTTTGAATATTTTTGAATGGGTTGACTTATCATATGCATTTAATGTTTGTTGTAATTATAGATAATTTGAATTTTAGTTTCCGTTTTTTAAGTGTTTGAATTTGTTATAGCTAGAGGGCATAAATGGTATTCATCCTATATTTTTATCTAATTTATTTTGTTATATAATTTAAAAAAGTTTTGTCCTAAAATCAAAATGTCGTCCTTTGATAAAAGTTTTGGCCTTCAAACAATTGGCCAAAAATATGCGTCCTTGAGTAGATAGAGAAAGGAACTATTGGCCTTATAACTAAAAGCCCCTATATTCTAACATATAAAATATGAAAATATATATATACACACACAAGTATATATAATCATAGCACAAAACAAAACATATACTCCAACCAATAAATTAACACGTTCCATTGTCAACTCAATTCATTATATACACAAATAAAATAATATGTTTGTGCTAGAGTTTTTACAAATAGATAAACCTTTCCAAAGATTTCCATAATAAAGGAAAATCAACGTAGAAGAGGAACCTTAAGCGGCAAAACCCTTTTTATTGGTTGATTATATTTCCATCCCCCAATAATGCTTAGTTTCACTTCCACCCTTTATTTGGTTCTTGAGCATCGAAAAAGGGCATGTTATTTAGTTCTTGAGGACTAAGTATAAGCCTATTACTTGGTGCTTAGAGTCCGAGTAAGGCATTTTTAAATTTATACTTGGCCCTTAAGAACCGAATAACAAACCCTTACTTGGTGCTTAAGGACCGAATAAAAAGTGGGATGAAATCAAGCATTATTGAAGGTGAAAATAGAATCACCCTTTTTATTTCCCTCATCTTCTTCTTCTTCTTTTTTTCTTTCTTCTTCTTCGAGGTTTAAGGATTTTGTTTCTCTCCCTTTCTCACACATTTCCTTCTTCTTTTTTATTTTAAGTTCTAGTTTTCTCTTTCTAATAGGAGAATAAATATAGAAGGAACTTAACTTAAAATTTGAAATATTTTACAAATTCCAAAATTAAAATCCAAACTAATTTAATACACCCTATTAAGCTAAAAGTAAACTAAGAATTTAAAAATTACAAAATTAGAATTCAATGATCAGTTAATACCGAACCCATGAAAATAAAAATTCCTTAATATATTGACATAAAAAAAATTATGCAAATGGCATAATATTTATAAAATAATATAGTAAGAAAAGCAGTGGGTGGTCAAAGTTGGTGTGCGCCCTTCTGACATAGGCTTTTCGAGCTCTATTATCGAGTTATTAAAAATTTACCCCCTTGAAATTTACCCATTTTTGCACTTCAATCCATGAAATTTAATTTGTATAACTCTCATCCTTAAAGTTTGAATCCGGTTTCACTTTAGTCCAAAACCCATTACACCGTTAGCCTTTTGGGCGAAAACAACCATATGCCTTGCACATTACAACTATAGCAGGGGCAAAACCATCCAACAGCAATATTGAATCTTCTTTTTTGGATCACCTTCGGCACCGGTGATTCCAAACTGGCCAACTCATTCCGGTTGCTAATTATTACCATAATCGGATCTTTGCTTCTCTATCGTCCACCTCCCCCAAACACCCAATTGGCAACCTACTCGATATGGCCAGTAAATCCCACCAGAAATTTTGTGATGTGTATATGAAGAGAAAGAGAGAGAGAGTGATACGACCTACGGTGATATGCTCAAAACCGGCCAACATAATGAATTGGTTGTGCGAACCTCGACACAGACACACACAAAAACCGTAGCAAATTAAGAATCTGGATCGTTTCTACAATCAGATTAGGGTGGGAAACGAAGACGCCACAACCGGGTGCGGAATACCGATTGATAAGTCGGATGAACGCCATGGACAAACCGATAAGTTCAAGTAGTTCGTGAAGAACCAAAGAGGATTAATTCACTCAATATTATTATGAATAAAGTCTTAGATATTAAAAATAATACAATGAACCCCCTTTAAATAGGGTGTAGAAAACTTAGGCAATAAGAAACCAATCCAACAAGGAATCCTCAAAACAAATCCTAATCAAACAAGAACTAGTCTTTAAAATAAATAACAATAATAACTAGATAATAAATAAAAACGTGTGGGCTTAACTCCACACTCTTGGGCCGCATAGACATGGTCTTCTCACTCCAATTGGGCTTGAATAAGTGTAATCTAGCCTCCATTTTGTGCTCCACATTTTCCCTCTAATGGGCTTGATTGTGCATTCTTCTCGAGCCCAAATAGCTTGAATTGATCCATTAAGCTCAGCCTTTAACTTCTTGGCCCGCGACCTTGTACTTGGGCCTGTTGGAACTTGGATGGTCTTTGAATTGTCTTTATTTTGCACAACAGCCTTGCCTTCATCATTCCCCTCCTCTTGAAAAGGATTTGTCCTCGAATCATCACTGGCATCAAATGGACTTAAGTCAGCAACGTTAAAAGTAGCGCTAACGTTGTACTCTCCTGGTAGATTCAGCTTATAAGCATTATCGTTGACGTGCTCAAGAATTTGAAAAGGTCCATCTCCTCTAGGAAGTAGCTTAGAATGACGTTACTCCGAAAATCGTTCTTTCCGCATGTGCAGTCATACCCAATCTCTAGGTTCAAAAACTAGCTTCTGACGTCCTTTATTCGCCTGCTTTGCATATTGCTTCGTCCTCCTTTCAATGTTGAGCCTTGCCTTCTCATGGATCTGCTTAACAAACTCAGCCTTTTTCTTTCTATCAAGATTAGTATATTGAGAATAAGGTAATGGAGATAAATTTAATGGAGTCAAAGGATTAAATCCATACACAATTTCAAAAGGTAAAAATTGAGTAGCAGAATGAATAGTGCGATTATAAGCAAACTCAATATGCGGTAAATATTCCTCCCATGTTTTAATGTTCTTTTTAATGATAGCCCTTAACAAAGTAGATAAAGTTCTATTTACAACCTCAATTTGACCATCAGACTGTGGGTGACAAGTAGTAGAAAATAATAACTTAGTTCCTAACTTACACCACAAGGTCTTCCAAAAGTAGCTTAAGAACTTAGTATCTCTATCTGAAACAATGGTCATATGCATACCATGCAATCTCACAATTTCTCTAAAGAACAAATCAGCAACGTGCGAAGTATCATCGGTTTTGTGACATGGAATAAAATGAGCCATTTTAGAAAATCTATCCACGACCACAAAAATCGAATCTATACCATTCTTAGACTTAGGTAAACCCAAAACAAAATCCATGAAAATATCTATCCAATGTTCACTAGGAATAGGTAATGGTGTATATAAGCCATGCGATTGCATTCGGGACTTTGCTTGCTGACACGTAACACATCTTTCACAAATTCTTTCAACGTCTCTTTTCATTCATGGCCAAAAGAAGTGTTCTTGCAAAATATCTAAGGTTTTAGCAATCCCGAAGTGCCCCATCAAACCTCCCCCATGGGCATCCCTCACTAACAAATCACGCATAGAGCAATTAGGCATACATAATTTATTCTCACGAAATAAAAAATCATCATGCCTAAAGAACTTACCCACTGCGTTTTTCTCACATGCTTTATACTCCTCACAAAAATCAACATCAATTGGATACAATTCCTTTATATGCTCAAAACCAAGTAATTTAGTATCAAGGGTGGAGATTAACACATACTTTCGCGAAAGTGCATCAGCAATAATATTTTCTTTACCTTGCTTATACCGAATGACATATGGGAACGTCTCAGTGAACTCCATCCAGTGCGCATGCCTCTTATTCAGCTTGTGCTGGCTCCTCAAATGCTTCAAAGACTCATGATCGATGTGAATCACGAACTCTTTAGGCCAAAGGTAGTGTTGCCAAGTTTCTAATGCTCTAACCAATGCATACAATTTCTTGTCATACGTCGGATAGTTGAAGGTTTTCCCCACTCAATTTCTCGCTAAAGTAAGCAATTGGTTTTCCTCCTTGCATAAGAACAACCCCTATTCCCAAACCCGATGCATCACACTCAAGCTCGAATGATTTAGTGAAATCTGGTAATGCAAGTACGGGCGCATGGGTCAACTTCTCTTTGATCAATTGGAACGCCTTCTCCTGTTCATCCCCCCATTTGAATCTCACGTTCTTCTTGATTACATCTGTTAGCGGCGTAGCTATGGTACTAAAATCTTTCATAAACTATCGGTAAAAACTAGCAAGTCCATGAAAACTTCGTACATTCCCCACAGTTGTAGGACTCGGCCACTCTTGTATTGCACGTACTTTCTCCTCATCAACCTGTATACCTTGTGCACTCACAACAAAACTAAGAAAGACAAGCTTAATTATCGGTGCAAAACGTGCACTTCTTCATGTTGGCAAATAACTTTTTTTTTCGAAGCACATCTAAAACTGATTTTAAATGCTTAACATGATCCTCCAAGGTTTTGCTATAAATCAAAATATCATCAAAGTAGACAATAACAAATCTGCCAATAAATGCACGCAAAACATGATTCATTAAACGCATGAAAGTGCTCGGTGCATTAGTTAGCCCAAAGGGCATCACTAACAACTCATATAAACCATGTTTGGTTTTAAAAGCAGTTTTCCATTCATCTATTTCTTTTATTCTAATTTAATGATACCCACTTTTTAAATCAATTTTAGAAAATACACAAGCTCCATGTAACTCATCCAACATATCATCTAAGCGAGGAATAGGATGTCGATACTTTATCGTTATATTGTTGATAGCTCGACAATCAATGTACATTCTCCACGTCCCATCCTTCTTAGGCACTAAAATCACCGGAACAGCGCACGGACTCATGCTTTCTTTCACGTGCGCTTTCTCCATCAGTTCAGACACTTGCCTTTGTAGCTCCTTCGTCTCCTCCGAGTTGCTCCGATAGGCTGGTCTGTTTGGAATGGTAGTGCCAGGAACAAAATTAATTTGATGCTCAATCCCTCTAATTGGCGATAATTCATGTGGCATCTCATCGGGAAAGACATCTGCATAATCCTGAAACAAAGAAACAATAGAACTAGGCAAAGATGAGTTAAGTTCATTAGTATTTAAATATGCATCCTTGTACAAAAGCATAATCATCGGCTGCCTCGAATACAATGCTCTTTTAACTTCACTCGCTCTCACATAAAAGTTCTTTTGTTTTCTCTCTTTCTCTTTTTTTTCCACTTCATTTTTTTTCTTTTCCTCTTTTTCTCTCTTTTTATTACTCTCTTTCTTTTGCTCACTCTCTTTTTTTAACTCATTTTCTTTCTTTTGGTCACTCTCCCTTTGCAATTTTAATTGATCTTCATACACTTGTTTTGGTAACATAGGGACAAGAGTAATCATCTTATGATTGAGCTCAAAAGAATATTTGTTGGTGAATCCATCATGTTTCACTCGGCGATCAAATTGCCATGGTCGCCCTAGCAATAGATGACCAGCTTGCATTGGTACTACGGCGCATAAGACCTCATCTTCATACTTCCCAATACGAAATACGACTAATACTTGCTTGTTCACCTTGATCTCCCCACTATCATTCAACCATTGCAACTTATATGGCTTGGGATACTTAATAATAGGCAGCCTTAGCTTCTCCACCATAATAGTACTTGCAACATTCGTACAACTTCCGCCATCAATGATCACGCTGCATACCTTATTGTTCACTAGGCATCTAATATAGAAGAGATTTTCTCGTTCTACTTCATCATCTTCTTTAACTCGCACACTAAGAGATTTTCTTGCAACCAACAAATCTCCTTCAACCGTAAGCTCTTTTTCTTCATCATCAACATCTTCTAATAATGGCATAAAATCATCATGGGACTCTTCATCGGTCTCAATTTCACCGTTGTCTCGAATCACCATAGCTCTTTGATTGGAACATTGGTTCACCTTGTGACCCGTACCTTAACACTTGAAACATTTAATATCACGATTTCGAGGTGTATTAGGATCAGGTTTACCTTGGTTTCCAAGGCTGGTTGTCCCTTGTTTGGGCTCGATTTTGGGCTTTGACGCGGTTGATTTCTCCTCTTTCTTCCAAAGGGGATTTGATTTCCAAGAGGGTGTGGTTGGACTTTGGTTTTGGCGTAGGTTACCCCTCCTCTTGAGTTGATTCTCAATCTTGATCGCCACGTGCACCATATCTTCCAACTCAACATAATGTTGCAAATCCACCGCATTAGCAATTTCCCGGTTCAACCCATTCAAAAACCTGGCCATAGTAGCCTCTCGATCTTCATCTACGTTTGCTCGGATTATGGCCACTTCCATCTCTTTGAAATAATCTTCCACGCTGCGGTTGCCCTGTGTAAGCCTTTATAACTTTTGGTACAGCTCCTGGTAGTAATGGCTAGGTACAAATTGCTTTCTCATCACCGTCTTCATCTCTTCCCATGTCTCAATAGGACGCTCTCTATTTCTTCGTTTGTCCATTACTAATTGGTCCTACCACACAATTGCATATTCAGAGAACTCAATGGCAGCAAGTTTTACCTTCTTTATCTCGGAGTAATTATGGCAATCAAACACTAGTTCAACTTTCTTTTCCCATTCAAGATAAGTTTCGGGATCATTCTTCCCTTGAAACGACGGAATCTTCATCTTGATACTACCCATATTGTTATCTTCCCTGTTCATTCCTTCTCTATTCCGCCCAGCATATCTCCTATTGGCGACCACCGGGTTCCAGTCGTCGTCATCTTCAAACCCACCATCGTAAGATTCTTCATCCTCAACCCTCGCTTCTCTAGGTTGGATTCTCCCTCTCCTACGAGCATGAGCATTGTTTGATTGCTCAATTCTACTTGATTACTCGATTTATGTGTTCTCTATCCGGTCTATCCGCCCATGAACCATCTCCATCTCAGTTCTTAACATCTTCCTCATCTCCCCTAACAAGGCTTGTACTTGTAAGTTCGGGATGACTGGTTGATGACCCTCCTCTTCTTTTGAGGCCATTTGTGCTCCACATTTTCCCCCTCCAATGGGCTTGATTGTGCCTTCTTCTCGAGCTCAAATAACTTGAATTAATCCATTAAGCTCAGCCTTTAACTTCTTAGCCCGCGACCTTGTACTTGGGCCTGTTAGAACTTGGATGGTCTTTGAATTGTCTTCATTTTGCATAATAGCCTTGCCTCCATCAGAGAGAGAGAGATAGAACTATACTGTCTACCTTACCCACCCACCCACCTAAGGGAGGCAACCTCATTCCAACAGCTATACTTCACCAATAATTCGTGACCTGTGTGTGGAGAAAGAGAGATAAAGAGAGAGAGAGAAAGAGAAAGAGATGGGTTCTTGATAATGGGGCAGTGACGCGGCAGAGAAATGGAGGTGTGGCGATAGAGGTGGTTATGTGAGGTGGTTGAAATAGGAGGTGGTAATGGAGGAGTGAGGGCTGATGTGGTGGTGGGATGCAATATTGTTGTTGGATGGTTTTGCCCCTGCTATAGTTGCAATATGCAAGGCACATGGCTATTTCTGTCCAAAAGGCTAACGGTGTACTAGGTTTTGGGCTAATTAAAGTGAAATCGGATTCAAATTTTAAGGATGTGAGTTGTTCAAATTAAACTTCATAGATTGAAGTGTAAAAGCGGATAAACTTCAAGGGGATAAATTTTTAATAACTCTCTATTATTTGACCTAGAATACATTAAGCCTCCTTCCATCATTAGGATTTCTTCAATGGCCTTCTTTCCTTGATCTCTAGGAGGCCTTTCATCATTCTTATCGACAAATTGGCGAAGTAGACTTCTCTAAATGAGTTTTTCGATCTCTTCTTTCAACTTTCAGTAGTAGTTTGTCTCATGGCCGTGATCCTTGTGATATCGGCAATATTTGGACATGTCTCTTTTCCTCTCAAGAGTCTTCATCTTTTTAGGAGGTGGGAGTAAGCCCGAAACCCGCTTATTCGGCCCACTAAATTAAATATCAAATTTTAATTGAATTAGAGGTTGGACTAAATATGAACAAATTTTCGAACCTGAATTAAATTTCGAACTAAGCTTGAACTTCAACCGCTCTACCTGAACTAGGCTCGAGCCGCTTGCACGTATTAAGGTTACTGTAATTTTTGGAGTTATTAAACTACCTTTACTAGTTGGCCAATGGACATTTTCTATGCTTTAAGTCTAGGTAAATTCTATAAACCGTAGCTTTCTAGAACATATTGATATTTTTTACTAATTTATATTATAACAGTATCTTTTCTGAATGGTGGAGAAATGATAGTGTTTTTATATCTTATCTTCTTCATATAGCATCACGAGAATTAACTTTGCAGTAGTACTTTGGCTTACTCTTGTTCTAAGTATGGATAATTGTGTGATTTGATTAAGAAGTATATATTTTAATAGTTTATTATTTTTTTAGGTGAATTTTTTAATGTAATAGTATTGTCTAAATTTAGATTCCATACAAGATTCCTTTAAACTTTTGAGAATATACTGTTTTTATATCTTCTTTTCTGAATGGTGGAGAAATGATAGTGTTTTTATATCTTATCTTCTTCATATAGCATCATGAGAATTAACTTTGCAGTAGAACTTTGGCTTACTCTTGTTCTAAGTATGGATAATTGTGTGATTTGATTAAGAAGTATTTTAATAGTTTATTATTTTTTTAGGTGAATTTTTTAATGCAATAGTATTGTCTAAATTTAGATTCCATACAAGATTCCTTTAAACTTTTGAGAATATACTGTGATTTATGGATTATTGGATACATATTAGTTATTAATAACGTTTTGTGATTTTTCCTTATTTTCTTATATACTAAAATTTTACCGCCATATATTTTGATAATATTATACTAAAATTTGAATCTTTTGTGATTCAAGTAGGACTACTTGAATCTTTCGTATGGCTGGCATGAATTTAGACCCAAAACTTATTATGAGTTGAGTTTGAATAAATAAAGTGAATTTTAATGCGGGTCAAGTTCAAGCTCAAATATGCACAATTTAATTTGAGCTGAGTTTAAACAATACAAAACCCGACTCATATAACTCGATTGACAGGAAGGTTAAAAGGTGGAGAATTATATTCCTACTGATTAAGAGAGATGAAAGTCCTCTTTTTTGCACTTAAGTGGTGAGGGTAATTAACAAAAATGACCCCTAAAGTTTGAACCGAATCTCTCGCTCGTCCCTAAAGTTCAATTTTCGATTGAACCAGTCTCAAAGTTTTAATTTTTCTTCAGTCGTCTGAAACTGGATGCACTTTAAAAACATAGATAGAAAACGCACGTGATTGTCACGGGCCACTCTTTTAAAGGGTAATTTTGAATATTTCAACCGAAATTAAAAACTTTAAGGATACTTGAACTGAAATTAAAAACTTTAAGGATGTATCAACCCAAATTAAAAACTTTAAGAATGTTTTAATCAACAAATGAATTTTAAGGACGAACGAAAGATTTTTGTTAAACTTTAAGAATCATTTTTGCTAATTACTCCAGTGGTAAAGACTAATGAGTTGAATGGAGAGAGAGAGAGAGAGTGTGTGTGTGTGTTAGGCGGTTGGAGATGATGAGGAAAAAAAAAAACTTAAAAATCTAAAAGTTACCAAAAAATAAAATAAAATAATTGTTTATATAATAAAAAAGGTAGTTCAAACTAAAATCCTACCCCCAACATCTACCATCCATCTATTGAAAATCTACGGTCCTAAAGAAGTGTAAAATTAATAACTTATATTGGTGTAATTTGAATATTTTATATTTTTTTATTAACAATATTTGACAAATTATTATTCCTAAGTCTAGGTAAAATTTACCTTATTTTAATTATGAGAATTTCGTTTAAGTCTAGGTAATTAATTTTGGTATGTTTTGTTTGGTAATTCAAGTTCCTTGTAAATGATTTGATTCAAAGTAGATTTCAACAAATTTTAATTATTTCTAAATTTAGAATTTTAGTAGCATAAATACGATGCCCATTTGATGTGAGAATCATTCTTTAATCAACATATCAAATATTTTGAAACTTTTTACTCTTTTCTAGTTGATTCAAGAAGGCATATTGAAGACAATACTATTCATTTCAGTTACCCCGATTCCGTCTCGTACTATTGGTGTTAGGTATTTGATTTGTATAAGGGTGTGTTTGATTGTTTTTTTTTTCATGAAAAATATTCATTTTTTACTTGATTTGACAAATTAAGGTGTTTGATTGCCTTTTTTTTTTAAGTAAAATATTTTCTCACTTTTGCTCACATGCTCACATTTTCCACCAAAACAAGGAAAACATTTTCTTTGGGGGAGGGGGTATTTATTTTTCAGGCAATTGCACATTTTTTGAGACAAATTTTTACCCATTTTCTATATTAAAAATGCTATAACTTAAAATACAAAATTTAAAATTTAATAAAAATTTAATATTTAAAATCTACTAATCAAGATCAATTAAACAAAATACATCAAAAAAAATACCTATAATTTTTTCTACATTAAAAATGTCATAATACAATCAATATTTTTCGGGTAAAAAATTAAGGCAATAAAACACATTTAGTTGACATTTTACATGCAACTCAATTCTAGGCAATTCAATTACTTGTAACTTATTTTCTTTTTATGCAAATTTCGTACTTGCAATCAAATGCATTCTAATTATTTTTCTAAATTATATTAAACAAAGAAGCACATGTGATCTATGAGCATTAATTCCTTTTTGTCATGCTTGAGTATTCATCCAATTTCAAATGAAAAAAAATACAAGAAACAGTTTTGGCTAATGGTTAAAATTACCCTTATCAAAACGAATTTGGAATTCATAATTATAATAGTGGGAGTATAATTATGAATCCCAAATTGGTGTCTTAACAGCAAGTATGCACTTAGAATTTTATATAATACAAATTTTTACCTAATTTGTATTAGATATTTCATTAACCATATTTTAATTAATACTTTCTTATGATCCAAACTTAGAATCACTAAGATGTAGTCTAGAAAATGCATAAATAATGATAGCTAGAAGCCTAGGAGCCTAGGAGTATAATTATGAATCCCAGGTTGGTGTCTTAACAGCTAGTATGCACTTAGACTTTTATATAATTTTTTATTATTTATTTTACCTATTTTTTGTTAGATATATAACCATATTTTAAGTGATACATGCTTATAATTTACTGTTAGATTCATTTGGATGTAGTCTAGAAAATAACTAAAACAAATAACAATGTTCAAAAAACCGAATTTGATTAAAAGTTCTTTAACTCGAGTTTTAGTAAATATAAAATCTTTGATGATCAGAGATTGACACTTAATATAAAAAAAATTAATCCTAATGCGTAAAAATTGGTCCAAACATTCTTAGTATAAAACAAAAATAAGAGTACAATTATCAATTCCAAGTTGGTGTCTTATCAGCTAGTATGCACTTGGACTTTTATATATATTTTTTATTTTTACCTATTTTTTTATAGATGTTTAACCATATTTTAAGTTATACAGTCTTGTAATCCAAATTTAGATTCCCTTAGATGTAGTCTAGGAAATAAATAAAGCGAATAATGATAGGAATATAATTATGAATCTCAAGTTGTGTCTTAACAGCTAGTATGCACTTAGACTTATATATAATGTAGATTTTTAGTAATTTTTATTTTTATACAGAGGGATAATTTCATATTACGACTTTCTTTTATGTATTATATATTTTCATACAATTATTAATTTACAACTTGCACGGATTAACAAGGGACTCGACAACCATGCATATGCGGATTGAATTTTGAAACTCCCTGTTATTTATTTTGTGTTAGATATTTAATCATATTTTAAGTGATACTTTCTTATAGGGTGGTACTATTGCCAAATCAATTATACTCCGTACAATTTCTTAAATCAGTACAGTACTCTATCAAAAAACTAATTAATTTGGCAATATGGATAGCTTTTTTATAATTTAAATTTCAGAATTGAATCCTATATATACATAGTTCAGAGCTCAATAGATACTTTTTTAAAAGTATTTTTGTATTCTTTTTATACAAGCACTAATAATTTACATGGGTATATTGTCATGTGAGAAAAATGAAAATGCTTAAAACGTTGCCTAGAACTTCCTGAAACTCAAAGCCGACCCCTTCATCTATGTAAACACTGGAGTTTGGAGATGCTGACTTACGTAAAAAAGAAAAGAGGTAAACAAAAAGATTGATGGATTACCACTGAACCATAGAAAAAGTAGTGAAAATTTTAAGGGAATTCTTAAATGCACCGGTGAAAACATGCTCCTAAACCAAAATTTTGGGAAATTGGATATCGTTCCACTCCTTTTATCAAAAGCAATTACGATAAGGGATCATCCTCTTTTTAATTAGAGCACGTCTTCTTCTTCTTCTTCTTTAACATCAATGGCCTTAACAGTGGCTGAAAGACAAATTAAGAAAAAGAAAAAGTACAATATAGAAGAAATCCAATCTTAGGGAAAAATGCAGCTTAGAGCAGCCGAAGCAATTTCTAGTGTTGAGGAATTCTCTCCTCTCTGAACAAAAGACTAAAATTGTATAAAACTGAACATCTTAAAGTTAGATGTCAACAAAGCCTATGACGGCGTTGAATGCAATTTTCTTTTCCGTGTTAACGCATCGCAGACGGTTGGGAAACTTCTTGGCTTCCAAAAAAAGAACCGAATCTGATGAAGCAATTTGTCAATGGAATTGCACAACTTTTGTGAAAACAAGAGATACAAGACTTAAAATTTGAAAGGATCGCAATAGTGCGGACTCCCCAACCCTGGGCCACAAGAGGGGGTGCGGGGGGTTTTCTTGTTGGAAATTTAATTTTTAAATGGGCTAACACATTAACCAATTATATTATTGTCTATCTAGTGCATGGGTATGGGCTTTGCAATGTGTTAAAATTTAATACTAGTAATATTAGAATTGATGGGCTTCTATTTGAGGTAGTATATAAAGACACCTAGAGTTATGGTCCCCAATCGAATTATTATACGTTTTACTCTTCTTTCCTCATCTTAGAAAAAGAACCTATTGAGCACTCCGAAATTTAGACATTGAAAGGTTACAAACCCACAAACCTATGCAAGTTTTCACGTTCTACGATATCATAAATTTAGGTACGCTTCTTAAAGATCAGTCTGTTAAAAATTAGACATAATTACAATCCGTAAGGCTTATATATTTTAAAATTAAAATTTTTATAAGTGATATCAAAGCGATTTATTCATGTCTACAATTAGAAATTTTAATATATATATATTATATTACAGTGAATCGTACGGAAATTATATATATATATATATAAAAGGGCTCTTTGATATGCTTTGGAAACCTTGCGGCAGAAGAAGAAAAAAAAAATTGGAAAAAGACAAAGGAACATGCCATATTTTTGGATCGCAGAAGGATTTCGATTGGACCAAATCCTTTATTATTATACTTTTTTTTTCTCTCTTCATGGATTAAGCATAATTAATAATGCTTGGACTAAGTTTATTAATTTTTTTTTATTGAGATCGGTGGCTTTATGGTTATATATTTAAGGATTGATGTACTACAAAAAAAAAAAGGGAGCTGCTAAATTAATGATCTGCCTGTATTATAAGAGATTTTATATACCAAAATCTTTCTCTTTAAGTTTTTGTTTTTTTATAGATTCAGGGGATTTTTCCATACGTCAAGGTTTAGTGGAAATTTCTAATAGATTAAATACTGTATTTTCCTTCTTTATGAATTCGGAAATTATATTTTATTTTAGATTTGAATATTTTATAAAATTATTAAAATTTTATATTTGAAGACTTGATTTTTGGCCATTATTGAAAAGTTTGGATCATGTATGATTGGTTAAAAATCAATCTAAAGAATTAGAGTTCTGGAAGGGGTTCTCGTAGTGATATAAATTCTTAAAGTGCCATATTGGTATGCAAACCACTAGATTGTTAGGGATTCAAAATTGCAGTAGTCGTCAATGTGGGAAAGATAATGTTTGTACTTTGCAAATCTCATCAATAGGGACGATCTAATTTTTCTAGATGACAAAGATGTGAAGCACAAATCGTCTGATATTGCAAAATAGATGAATTGAAACAATAAGTTGTCAAAGTAACCTCTGTCGCATAAATTTGTTTATTTTAGAATATTAAGATGCATATGTTTATTAGGTATGCGATAATAATCGGCCCAAAGGAAGGTTATTGTTCGGCCGCCAAATAACATGCACACCTGTAGTAATAAATATGAGATGACTATCAAGTTTTTCATGTGAATAACATGTTGGCCTAAAGGAATGTATATTATTTGACACAATTTGTCATTTATATTTGATTACTGCGTGAAGATGACCATTTACAAGTTGATATTGTTGACAATTAGAGAGAGAGATGAGAGAATAAATTATATTGATGTCTTATGAATGAATACAAAGGTCCCTTAAATAGGGATTGAATGAGCTGTACATGGAAACAAAAATAATATCCCATAATTCTAGGAATTATGGTGGTAGTCAACTATACCATTTATACATATACCATATCTAAATATACTACCATATCTAAATATTCTACCATATTCTAATACTCCCCCTCAAGTTGGCACACATATATCGAACATGCCCAACTTGCTAATTAGCTTGGTGAATATTTTCTTTGTCACGGCCTTGGTGAGAATGTCAGCTAACTGATCTTCGGAGCGTACATGAGGAACATAAATAACTTTCTCTTCTAACTTCTCTTTGATGAAGAACCTATCCACTTCAACATGCTTTGTTCTATCATGTTGAACTAGATTGTGTGCGATATCACACGTTACCTTGTTGTCACAATATAGTACCTGGGTTCTGTTGGAGGAAAATCGAGATCTATCAGTAGCAGTTTCAACCACAATAACTCTTGTATACCAACTGCCATTCCTCGATATTCTACTTCTGCGCTTGATCGGGATACTACATTTTGCTTCTTACTTCTCCAAGTAACCAAGTTTCCTCCTACAAATGTGAAGTACCCTGAAGTAGATCACCTGTCACATATATTACCTATCCAATCAGCATCAGTGTATCCTTCAACCTTCAGAATATCCTCATTTTTCTGGAATAGAATTCCTTTTCCAGGAGCTGTTTTAAGATAACTGATAATCCTCATAACTGTCTGCATGTGCTTCTCCCCTAGATTATGCAAGAATTGACTGACGATACTCAATGCATATGATATATCAGGCCTTGTATGTGCGAGGTACATCAAT
Source organism: Lonicera japonica (assembly GCA_021464415.1). Classification (NCBI taxonomy): domain Eukaryota; kingdom Viridiplantae; phylum Streptophyta; class Magnoliopsida; order Dipsacales; family Caprifoliaceae; genus Lonicera; species Lonicera japonica. Next base: position 47,058,056 of record CM038470.1, read on the forward strand.
CTTCCTACAAATCTCTGATAGCGCCCTCTATCCACGGGTACTTGATCCGATTTGACCTCTAATTTCAATCCTTCCTCCATTGGAGTCTCTGATGTTTGACAGGCAGACATCCCAGTTTCATTCAGTAAATCTAGAGCATACTTTCTCTAAGATAGAAAGATGCCTTTTGATGATCTAGACACCTCGATCCCCAGAAAATACTTTAAGTTTCCAAGATCTTTCATCTCAAACTCCTGAGATAAGAGCTTCTTCAATGCCTGTTGTTCTTGAGGGTCGTTTCCTGTGAGCACCATATCGTCTACATAAACGATAAAAGCTGTAAGCTTCCCTTGGCTCCTTTTCAAAAATAAAGTATGATTAGAATTACTCTGGTTATACCCAAACTTTTGCATTGATCTCGCGAATCTCCCAAACCAAGCTCTAGGGGATTGTTTTAACCCATATAAAGATTTCTTCAACTTGTAGACTTTGTTTGTATGCTCAACCGGAATCTTATATCCATGTGGAAACTCCATATATACTTCGTCCTCTAAATCCCCATGTAAAAAGGCATTCTTCATATCAAACTGTTGTAGAGGCCAGTCCAAATTCGCAGCTAATGAGAATAACACTCGCACTATATTGATTTTTGCGACTGGCGCAAATGTCTCTAGATAATCAATCCCATGTGTTTATGTGTAGCCTTTTACAACTAGTCTCGCCTTGAATCTTTCGATTGTACCATATGCTTTAAATTTCACAGTGTACACCCACTTGCAACCCACCTTCTTCTTTCCTGCTGGTAATTCGGTTAACTCCCATGTGTCATTTTTCAACAAGGATTTCATCTCCTCATCCATTGCCAATTTCCACTGAGAATCACATAAGGCTTCCTGCACACTGTTAGGAATAGATACAGAAGATAATTGATTCACAAAAGATTTGTTAGATGCAGTTAACTGATCATACGACACATAATTACTCATGGGATATTTGGCTTTACTGGTAAAATCTGGGTCATATGTGGGTTTAGGTACACCTTTATTTGTTCGGTTAGGAAGTTTCTTTATAGGAATAGAAGGAGATACCTGGGAGACCTCAGTTTTAAGGATATTTGAAGTGGACGATTGGTTGTTTGCGTTATGCAGAGACGAAGACGACTCAACTTCATTTGAAAGAATTTCTGTTGTTTCTGTTATCTCGGCGGTTAATGGTGGTACTACCGTTATTGAGCTTGTCTCTTCCTCATAGACATTCCCAAATGACTGAAATTCCTTATAGTGCTCCCCCTGAAGTTTAGTCCTGTCAAAGTACATAGTTTATTCATGAAACGTAACGTCCATGGTGACGTACAGTTTCTGTGTAGGAAGATGATAACACCGATACCCTTTTTGAGAAGACGCATACCCGACAAAGACGCACTTGAGAGCGCGAGGTTCAAGCTTATGTCGTTGTTCCTTTGGTAAGTGGACAAATGTGACACACCCAAACACCCGGGGAGGAAGATTGAACACGGCAGGGGCCAAGACAAACTTAGCTAGAACTTCGAAGGGTGTCTGAAAATCAAGTGTAGCAGAGGGAATGCGATTTTACCAAATAGGCAGCCGAGGACAGTGCTTCGCCCCAATATGAGGTTAGTGTGTTAGCGCCAATCAATGATACCCGAACTATTTCCAACAGATGACAATTTTTTCGTTCGGCAACCCCATTCTGTTGAAGTGTATAAGGACATGTAGTCTGGTGAATAATCCCATTGAGTTTGAAGAATTCCTATAACTTTGTACTCATATATTCACCACCATTGTCACTGCGGAGAATTTGAATAGTAGCGTTATACTGTGTACGGATCTGTTTATGAAATCCTTGGAACAGACTACTAACTTCACTTTTTGATTTCATGGGACAAACCCACATCATTCGAGTGCAATCATCAATAAATGTGACAAACCATCGTATACCACTTAAAGAAGAAATGTGAGATGGACCCTATGCATCAGAATGAATAATCATAAATGAAACTGAACTTTTATTTAATGAAGGTTTAAATGAGGTACAATGGCTTTTAGCCAGTTCACAAGTCTCACAATGAAAAACATAAGAACCAACATTATTAATTAAGCTGGGAAATAGTTTCTTTAAGTAACTAAACGATGCGTGTCCTAACCGACGATGCCATAACCAAAGTTCATCGACAATCTTCTTTTCAGATGTACTAGTGTTCAAGGCTTTATGCAAATGATCTGTACTATTCAACTCCAAGTCCAGGTAGTACAATTTTCCGTGCCTAACGCCACAACCAATCGTCTGCTTCATCTGAATGTCCTTAAAAACACAATGAGAATGCCAAAATATGACAATACAGTGTAGGGTATTAGTTATTTGAGCAACAGATAATAGATTATAATCTAGGGATGGTACTACTAGGACAGAGCTTAGGTTCAGGGTGTCTGATAGATTGACTGATCCTTTTCCTACTATAGGAACTGGAGCACCATTGGCTGTGGAAACAAAGGTCTGAGGTGATGGAATTAAGGGAGTAATCATGTTTGAATTAGATGTCATATGATCAGTGGCACCAGAATCAATTACCCATGTATTATTCAAAATAGAGACATAATTTAAAGCCATACCTGATGTACCTGTGGTGGTGAGTAAGCCTGAAGCCTGTTTGTTACCTCCCTCTGTGTTTGGACCTATTTTTTGCAATTGCGAGTATCCTTCCACCAATCAGGATAGCCAATGATTTCATAGCAGGCCTTTTTTGAGTGTCCGATAAGTCCGCAGACAGAGCATGGGGGGTATTTGGAGTTGGAGCCCTGAGAGTCATTTGGCCGGTTACCAGATCGCTTCTCTAAATTTCGCCAATTGGAATTGGAAAGGGCTTGATTATGGGCTACCATAGCCACATTATCTATTACTGGGCTCATTATTTGTCGTTGAAGAACTTCACGACGAACCAGGGCATATACCTCTTCTAGTTCTGGAATCGGATCCTTTCGCAAAATCTCACCCCGAATCTGTTCGAGTTCATTATCTAACCCGGCAAGAAAAATGTGGACTCTCAGGCGTTAAACTGACCTCCTGTACGACTCTACATCAGTAGGACTTTCCATAATTACCTTATCACGATGGTCCAACTCGCTGAATATTTCTGTCAGCTCCCCATAAAATTCAGAAATTGGTCGCCCACCCTGTTTGGCAGAAAAGGCCCGTTGGTTCAGAGAAAAAACCTGTAGTTCATCAGCCTCATCATGAAATGCCGTAGACAGTGATTTCTAGATTTCACATGCTGTAGGAATGCGAATGTAGCGTTTCATGATTTCTGGTTTCATGGACATTAAGAGCCGGTATTTGACTCGTTGATTATCGGCGTACCATTTATCGAACTCCGGTGTTCATTCTTTCGGAATTGAGGCTGAACTTTGAATAAAGGAGAATTTCTATTTCTCCGCGATCTGCATTTTCATGAGTTGAGACCATATATCATAATTGGTCTCATCTAGTAAGAGGCCGATATTAAATGAGGAGCCCTCAGTTTGAATGACGAGAGGGGAATCCTTTGTGGATGAGCCAATTATTGAAGTGGTGTCGGAAGCCATTGAAGTAAGACTGAATACTTAGTGATCGGGGTTGAATTTGGAAATTTTGAGGCCGCGGCTGTGTTCAGAATGTCGAAAAATACCAGAAAGGATTTTTGCTGGTCAACGGTCAATGGTCTGGTCAACGGTCAACAGGTCAGAATGATGTGGCAGCTGATGTGGCAGTAGGGCTAACGTGGCAAGGTGACATGGCAGATGACGTGGCGGATGACGTGTTTGTAGGGCTGACGTGGCAGCGACAACCTATGCGGAGGCGCGTGGTTGTGGCGGAAGTAGTGTTGTAGTACACTCGCGGTGCGTGAGAGCGCGTGCGAGCTTCAATCGAGGTGGTTCTTACGATTTTGGGATCGTCTATATGAGACGATGATGATGGTATGATTTTTGGTTTGATTAAGTCTCGGTACGTGATGAACGAATGAACAGAAGATCGATCTGAGGGTAGGGTTGAGGCGGCTGACGGCGTGGTGGTCTGGGGTGGCTTCATGGTGTTTTATGTTGTTGTGTAGGAGGGTTTCGTGGTGCTGCTTGGTGGCTGTGTGGTTGGGGTGTGGCAGCTAGGGTTTGGTTTTTGTTTTTCCCTCTGATACCATGTTGACAATTAGAGAGAGATATGAGAGAATAAATTATATTGATGTCTTATGAATGAATACAAAGGTCCCTTAAATAGGGATTGAATGAGCTGTATATGGAAACAAAAATAATATCCCATAATTCTAGGAATTATGGTGATAGTCAACTATACCATTTATACATATACCATATCTAAATATACTACCATATCTAAATATTCTACCATATTCTAATAGATATTTATATCCAAAAACTAAATATCAATGTTGTGTTAGGTATCTTGTGATGGGGACCCACTACTGATAATTTGGATAATTGTGTTGTTCATATATATTGTTTATTAATATGTTATGACATGTATATTAATTGTAAGTTTGTAATTTTATAGCTTGTTCTCTATTTAGTTTATAGTTATACTTTATATATATCTGCCAACATGAATTTGGTATTAGTGTTTAACGGCACAAAATTTAAGAATTAAAAATAAAACATTGTGATTGCTTCTGTTTTTACGATCATAAAACGTTCCATTCCAAAAAAATTGGGGGCTTTATGAGAAAAATGCTACTTAGTTCTTTAAAGAAATTAAAGAAACGTTTTGCTAAAAATAAAAAGACTGAAGCAAGTAACCTTTTGACTAGTCTTGTTTCAATAAGGTATAATGAAAAGGGAACATAAGGGAAATACATTATGAAAATGTATAATATTGCTTTCAAACTAAAGGCACTTAAGTTAGGGTTATCTAATAACTTAATCGTGCATCAAGTTCTTTAGTTTTCTTCTTGCACAATACATTTAGTTTACAATGAGTTACAATACTCATAAGGATAAATGATCTCTTAATGAGCTAATATCTCATGGTGTGCAAGAAGAAGAAAAGATTTAGCGATAAAAGATAAAAAGTACTCATCTAGCAAACACATATAAAGGATAAAGGTTAAGAAGCTGCAGTTGGAACAACACTAATGTAATTGTAAAAGAAATGTGATAAAGAATTTGTCAGTTACTTTTGCAAGAAGGATAGACATAGTAATATTCCAAATACGCCACTTGGCATGTAAAGTATGATATACTTCTCATTAGGGCTTGTTCGGTAGTTAGTTTAACTTAGATGTGATTACTTGGTGAGTAAATTCTAATGATACTACTCATATAAGTGTATTTAGGGATTACCTATGAAGCTGAAAGCCAATTGATGCTGAAAGATTCATCTAGCAGGGCGATGATGGTGAAACAATTACAGTTGAAGTTATAAGGACTTTTAGGTTATCATTAAAGACTAGTTTTTTTTATTTGTAGAGACTTATATGGTATTGTCATTTAGATATAATTTCTATTTTCATTTGAACAAATATGGTTTTTCTTGTTCATTTGAAAATAATAAAGTTAGTCTTTTTCAAAATTCAAATATTTTACTACTAGTTCTTTAGTTAATAATGTATATACGGATACAATTGCCTCATGTAATGAAACCTTGTAAATTGATTCACGTGATACAAAGCGTAAATTAACCAATGAGAATTCTTCCATGTTATAACACAAGCATTTGGGATAAATATCAAAACGGAGAATTAAGAGACTTGTGAAATTCTTAAAACTCCTTAATATATCAGATTTCAAAGTCTGTATTGAATGTGTAAAGGAAAATTGACAAATATAATAAAAATAAGTGCCACTAGGAGTTCAAGTGTCTTAAAACTAATTCATACAGATATTTGTAAACTATTCCATACGGCCTCCTGGAATGTACGGATATTTGTAAACTATTCCTTACAGTATTTTATTATGTTTATGACAATTATTGAATGTATATATATTTAATTAATGAGGAGTTAAAATCCTTAGACATTGTTATGGCTTTCACAGCTGAAGTTGAAAATCAACTAGGCAAGAAAATTAAGACCGTGAAATCTTGTCGTGGTGGTGAATACTATGACAGATAATGGATAAGGTAAACATCATCTAGGACTTTTGCGAAATTCCTAGAGGAATGATGAATCGTCCTTTAGTACACCTTGCTAGGCAAACTTAGCATGAACAGTGTTGCCGAGAGACGAAATAGAATGCTTAAGAATATGGTAACGAGCATGACTAATCATTTTCTCTACCATAATGAATTTAGGAAGAAAACACTTAAGACTGCAGCATACTTTCTAAACAGTATTACATCAAAGCAGTAGTTACAACATGCTGTCTAGCTGAAGGAAGGCCATAAAGAAAACAAATTGGACTAAAAAAACAATTATCTGCTACTTTGTTAGATACACTGAAAGATCGAGAGATTATAAATTTTACGATCCCTCGAAAAAATTCTTTATTAAGACAGAAAATGCCAAATTCTTGAGGATATTGAGTTTGAAGGGGAAGATAAAGTTATAAACATTAACTTTTAGGAGAAATTTATACAAATTCAAAAGTATTGCTATTAACAATGACTATAAACAAATTTCTGACATTGTTACAAAAGCAAAACAAGATCATCAAGACAATGTTGAAGAACTTCCAATACATCAAACTCAATAACCTAAAAAAGAAATGTCATTAAGGAGATCCACTAGAGAAAGGAAAAATGCGATTATATCGTATTTCTTTAAGAACATTAGAGTTTGAAACAGGAATAGTGGAAGATGACGTAATCATCTTTTCACCAAGCCAAACAAAGTTCTGATTCTCAAAAGTGGATTGATGATATAGATTATAAGATGAAATTTATCGAAGCTAATGACATACGGGATCTTGTCAAATTACCAAAAGGTAGAAACCCACTGGTTAAGACCAATAGGGATTCAAAGGGTAATATTAAAAGATATAAGGCTCGTCTAATTGCTGAGAATTTCACTCGAAAGGAAGGCATTAATTATAAAGATACTTGCTCTCTGGTTTCATCGAAAGACTCTTTTAGGATTATAATGGAATTTATGGCTTATTTTAATTTAGAGTTGTATCAGATGGATATAAAGATTGCTTTATCAATGGTAACATTGATGAGACAATATATATGGTGCAACCAGAAAACTTTGAATAAGGAAACTTAAAGAATATGGTCATAATTTAAAGAAATCCATCTGTGACCTCAAGGAATCTTCCCGTCAATGGTATCACAAATTTCATAAAGTTATTATCTCGTACGATTTTTAGGTAAATCCTGTTGATGATTGTGTTTATCGTAAGGTCAGTGGGAGTAAGATTATCTTATTGGTGTTTTATGTCGATGTTACCTTTTTTGTATTCAGAATATAGATATATCGAGATTGTTCTCATGGTATCCTTAGGTTATCACAAAAAAGCTAATTAAGAAAGTTCTTACCAAGTTTGGCATGAAGGAGTATCGTTAAGGAGATACTCCCATTGTTGAAGGAAATAAGTTTTGTCTAAACCAGTGCCCCAAGAATAAGGTTGTAAAGAAGGATATGCAAAAGATTTCTTATACATTAGTTGTAGAGAGTCTTATGTATCACCAAGTATGTACGCATCCGTATTTAGTTTTCATAATAAGGATGCTGGGTAGATATTTAAGTAACCTTATGATGGATCTTCGGAAAGCAGCCAATTAAAAAGGTTATACGATATTTAAAGAGAACAAAAGATTACATGCTTACGTATCAAAAATCAGATCAGTTAGAGATCATCTGGTATTCCAATCTCTAGCTATAAATATTTGATCCTAGTAGAGCACTCAAAAGCTCTTTGACATCTACATTGACACTCAAAACAATTCTTACTATATTCGAAACCACCATCCCAATTCCCTGACTTCAACTTAGAACTTTGACTACTTTGATTCTAAGTACTCAATAAATTATTAAAATTACATGCATGATTATCAATTTCCACAAAATTAGGTATATAGCTAGCATTAAATTCGTCATAATTATCTTTTTTAGGCCCTAAACGCAATCGCCCGTTCTTCCTTTTGAGTCTTTGGGGTAGAAAGCTTGTTATACTCAAAGGTTGAAGATAGCTTGTCAATTCATTATCGCTCAAAGTATATAAGTTCTTGCTCCCCTCAATGGCAGTGAATTTTGCAAGGAACTTATCGGGTAAAGACCGAAATTTTTTCTTTGTAACACTTAGTTCAAAAAAGATTTGCCTAAGTTGTAAAGACAATTTACAATGTATTTAGGCCTATTGTGAAAAGTATCAAAGGTCTTATCTTCTTCCATTTTCATTTTTTCACAATTAGTCATAATCCTTTCAATTTTAGAACTTTCACAGTGACAGTCCCCTCGTAAATTACGGTCTATGTATTATATGCCTATTTGAAAGTTGTACAATTCAAAATATTTTTAAACTCTTCTGCATAAAGTAAGCTAATAATTATATCAATTCAATCACACAATACCAGAAAGTAACAAGTTATTTGTTATAAAACCCTGTATTTTTTAAAACAAGTAAATTATTTATATAAATATAAGGAATGTTATATAATTTGGGATCTGATTTAATTTGAATTTTTAATTATTTTGAATTTAAATTAGTTGACCATTTATTCTTAATTATCTTTACAAATCTCAATTATAATAATTCTTTATTATTTATGTTGGTGCTAAAAGCTGGAGGGGTATTTTAGACCACACAGTCAAATGATTATACCAAATAATTGGAATGGTAAAGGTGTTGAATTTAAGAGAGTCAAAGATTTAGAGAGGAGGTTGGCCTCATATGACAATACGGGTTAGTCCTCCCCTGTGGAATAGAGCTAGGAGTTCGGTTTGCCTTGTATTGATGATAAACAAACAACTATTACAAACTCACAGAAGTCTCTCTAGCTATTCTATTCTCGAAATATTATAATAAGAGGAAGGCTAAATCATTCAAAGTTTAATCTCTCTGGTTCGGGAACTCTGAAGCGGATTGGGGAACTCGGTATCTCACGCCTATAGCAATGCTTAATAATTCTCTTACTTCTCTCTGATCGTTATTGACTTGAAGCTTGATTTTTCTTAATTAGAACTTGGTTTTTTGAAGAAGTAAATGCTTCTTCTATATATATAACCGGAGAGACGTGTGGCCAGAGCTCCCAGAGCAGGTCTGGGGCCATGCTTCGATCAGTACCAACCCTGACCTTGCTTTTCCATCAATCCCCGTGCATTAAATGCAGTTGGTATGCATTTAATAAAAGTGAGAGGAGTTATGTGTGCTCTACAGAGTAGGTGGCAGTCGCCTATACTTCTGCTAACCACTATGGCAGAGTGGTTGGGCGAGAGAGAAAGAGTTTCAGAGCTCGCTAAAAAAGTTCTGGAGCCCGGGCTTCACAATTTATCATATGTAATCGACTCTCGAGCGGGTACCCAGTTCTTGAGGGGCTTATCCTTCTCTCGATGTCTCAACAGGGCTCCTCCGAGCTCCTCGCGCTAGAACATGTTTGATAGCTTATGTGGACGGCCACGTGTCAGCTCGGGGTTGGCAGGGTAAATTGGATTAATAATTTGCACTCTTAATTGCCCATATCCTTGTCATTTAGCTCAGAAGAGCTGATTGGCGAGGATAAAAGCTATTTGTCAGTTCTTGAAAAGACTTATGAGCTCTGTTTGATGAACGAAGCATGTTGAGGGCTCCTAGTAGAGGTCGGTTCAATGTTCACATCGGATCTAGTGGTTGTCCCGACGTCTGGGGTTTCTAACCTGGTTTGAGGACCTGCCTTTTGACCTAGAGCTCTTTGATGTGACCGTTACTGTTTGATGAGGTCGCGCTTAGCCGTTCCGTATTCCTTAGAAAACATGTAAATGTGTGGCAATGGGTCTGCGAGTGAAAAGTTAAGGCTTTTGAAAAGACATTTAACTTCTCCTACACACCTTATAAAACCCTTCTGCCTTAGAGGAAAGTTCTGCTTTCTATTTCTTCTCTCCTTGAACCTTAGGCACTTTAGAGCTCTCAAAGCCTTCAGTCACCACATTCTCTGTTACTCTGGCTTATAAGCCTTCTCTAGATCACAGCTTTAGGAGATTTTCTAGTGTTTCCTTGATATATTTCATTGACCGTGTTCCGTACTTTGCTCTTACCACCTCTTTACACACCTTAGCCCTTCTCATGGATCACTTTACACACCACGGCCAAAACTTGGAGATTTCTACCAATACAGAGTAGGATTTTTCTGTAAGAAATGAGGGCTCTTCGGTGGGAAATGTGCTCATTCTCCCAGATGTTAGGTCCATAGAAATCGTGGACAGCGAGGAAGAAGTAGCACGTATTTGTCTTCCTCCCCCCATATCGAATAACGCCCAGGATATTAAGAATTATACAGAGTATCTCAGTGCTTTAGCCGCTTTCCGTATCCCATCGACCTTTTCTGCCCCCAACATCCCGATTTTTAAGAAGAAGTACCAAATTCTTCATTCAGTCAGGATTAAGGCGCCAGGCCCAGAGGAGAGAGCCTGCTACTACAGAATTGGGGAGGTATGCTTCTACGAAGCTGCCTTTGAACACGGGCTAAGGTTCCCCATGGTTGACAAGGTAAGGGAGCTGTTAGTGACCATGGACCTCGCTCCAGCCCAGGTCAGCCCAAACACGTGGTCCTGTCTAGTAGGATCTGTTCTAATCATCCGCGCAATCTCTGCGAAGAGTCACGAGATATCAATTGAAGAATATATCACCCTATTTCAGCCCAAGGATAGTGGTGGAAAGAACATGGGAGTTTTCAACTGTCATTCAAGGTTGGGGTCCTCAAAGATCATACTCAGCCTCCCTGATAGCATTCCTAATTGGAAGAAGAGGTTTTTATTCGTCTCGAGAGTGAATTGGGAGCACGACTCGAGGTATCCTAGCGTCCATGACCTCAAACGCTGGGTTTCGGAGCCAGACTCTATTAGTAAGTCCTTTTTCTCTTTCCTAGTATTGCATATATCCTCTCGTGCCAATAAAGGGGGCTGGCCTTTCCTTTTTATTCTTTCCTTTGCAGTTAAAGTCAGGTTAGATTGATGATGCCAAAGACTTCTTCCTGAAGCACTATGCTGATATCGTGGCTCCCATAATGCTGTGGAGGTATGGGCTGAGTCCCAGACCCACCAACACTAACCCTCACGTCCTTACAGTGAAAGACCTCCCAAACTTGGATGTGCTGCTTCCCTCAGAGCGCAACGACCTAAGGTTGAAGGCCGCTAAGGTTGCCCAAAAGGGAAGCGGTATCCAAGGCCTCGAAGGGCCAGCTACTATAGGAGAGGTTGAGGCTGGGAGTGGTCAAGCACAAGATGGTGATCAGGAGTGGGCTCGAGCTGATTCTCCCTGGGATAGGGTCCTGGACATATCCCCCCTCAAACAGGTGCCCGTGGTGCCCAAAAAGAGTAAGTCTCTGCCTTCTTGTTCTTTTCCTTGGTGTATAAGTAGCTAGGCTATGTATTTAGCTCATGTTCTTGCCTTCTGTTTCAGAGCTGGTTTTCAAGGTTAACACTGACATGACCACCAAGAAGAGAAGCGCTTTAGCAAGAGGGTTACCCCCTCTAAAAGGTCAAAAGGGCCCGTAGGAGGTCAAAAAAGGGCTTCGACCCCACTAGAGAGCTCTAAGTTTACAAAAGTCGCGGTTGTTGAAACTAGAGTTGGCGGGCTTCCTACTCCTATAAGTTCCCTTGGCCTAGAGGACGCTCGTACTTGGGTGGGTCTATTAGAAGCTCCCATTGAAGGTTTACAACTCCCCAGCCCAGAGAGAAAGGCCTTGGAAAGGACAGAGGTCACAAATACTAGCGATCAGAGCCCTGTGCCCAGAGCCCTATCACTGTGGCCGTGGGAACTGAGCAAGTGGTCGTAGGCGATGAGGAGGACGTCGTCATAACTGGGTCCGGGGCTGCCCCTGACCAGACCAGCTCCCAGGGGGTTGAAGGACATGCACCAGAGCCCAACCAGCAAGATGGTTCGGCCTTCTTCGTAAAGGGCTTCACTCTTCCTCCTCTATCGCAGAAGGTACTGGAACAGGCAAGGGAGCAAGGGACGACCTCGCTGGCCAGCTATTTCAGCCTCCACCAAAGTTAGGTGCTTGCACTCTCCATTCTGAGCTCTGTTTTTCAATTCTTTTGATCACAATTTGTCACCATTTTTTTGCAGGCCACGAATTTGTTCTTTTTTACCCTCCACCTGGCTAAAGAGGGCTCGAGCACAATTGGCCATACAACTCTTCAAGAGGAGCTCACCAAAATCCAGAACGAGCTCTACATCACCAGGAGTGACCTCGAGAGAGCTGAAAATGACAAGAATGTCATGTTGGGGCAGCTGAACAATGCCTTGATTGAGACTGAGGGTCTGGAAGGCAAGGTGGTCAACTTCAACATCATGTTCGCTCTTTTAGAGTCTGCATACAAAACGCTGGGGCAAGAGCATGAGGCCACCAAGCAAGAGGATTTCAGTTTTAAATTATAGCTGATCAACGCCAGAAGGGACCTTTAAGCCGATGGGTCTACGCTTGAGATAGCTCAAAGGTTTGTAAAGCTGGACCGTAAGAGGAGGGAAGATGCTGAGGGAAGAAGCAACCAGGCTCGAATTTTTGACTTGGAAAAAGAGCTGAGAGAGTTAAAGGAGTCCCTCCCTGCAGTGGGAGTCCAGGCCGTTGAGGATTTTTGCAACTCTGAGGGCCCACGATTAAGGATTTCTGACTCTTTTATAACTGGTTTCTACAAGTGCAAGGAGTTGGCTCTGCAAAGGCCTGAAGAGCTCGAGGATCTAGAAGCTCCCTTAGAAATCGAAGTGACTCCTGAGTTAGAGGCAAAGATTGCTGAGAAGAGGTCCGACGCCCTTACTGTGCTGCAGCTGATTCGAACTAAGGAACCAGATGTGCTGACCAAGTAGGAGAGTGGTGAACATTCCCCTTTGCGAGCTGGTGATGGAGCCGAACAGTAGTTTTGATAGGTTTTCTCTCTTTTATTTTGTAGGAGTATAGGACCTATGTAACTTTTCTTTTCATCAATGAAATAAATCATTTTTGCCTTGAAAATTTGTCCGTTACTTGATTTACTTTACCTTAATTCTTGTTTCTTCTTTCGTCTAAGTTGTTATGTGAGATGTAGCAATAAGCTCTTGTGATACTCTAATACCCCCATAACGTAGAGAAAGTCAAATAGGATTAAGCAAGATAAATAACATGCCTCAAGGGAGGTCTTTAAAAAATTCACCAAAGGTGACTGACCTACATGGTGATAGGAATTTTTTTTTTTTTTTTTTTTTTTTTTTGAGGTCCTTGGTGTTTAAAAGGAAAATTTGTTCTTTTTTGGCTAAATCTTGAGTAGATTCATGCCCCCTTATAATTTAGGCAAATTTTGACAAATTTCTCATTTGTTACCACGCTTCTTCAATTGAAAAACTGACCTCTTCGTGAAAGCTTTTTTTTTTTTTTACAGAGTGCAAGTGTGCTTCTTGTGAGCTCAGCACGTACTAAACTGACCTCTTCGTGAGAGTTTTTTTTATAGAGTGCAAGTATGGTTCTTGCGAGTTGTACACTTACTAAACTAACCTCTTCGTGAGAGATTTTTTTTACAGAGTGCAAGTGTACTTCTTGCGAGCTGAGCACTTACTAAACTGACCTCTTTGTGAAAGGTTTTTTACAGAGTGTAAGTGTGCTTCTTGCAAGCTGAGCACTTACTAAACTGGCCTCTTTGTGATTTTTTTTACAGAGTGCAAGTGTGTTTCTTACGAGCTGAGCACTTACTAAACTGACCTTTTTATGAGATGTATTATTTTTACAGAGTGTAAATGTGCTTCTTGCGAGCTGAGCACTTACTAAACTAACCTCTTTGTGAGAGATTTTTTACAGGGTGCAAGTGTCCTTCTTGCGAGTTGAGCACTAACTAAACTGACCTCTTTGTGACAGTTATTTTGTTATTAGTTATTTCGTTGTACTAGGAGTTGGGACAATTAGATCCTCTGGCCAATGTAATATACTTTTGAAAAGCCTATATATCTCTTTTTTAATATTGTAAATTAATTTCATTATTTTAGGTCTAATTGTAATAATAAGATTAAGAAATATTTGTTCCTACACTAAAATTCTCTTATTTTTCTTAAAATTAAGTAAATTGCGTCTCGAAAATTAGGGCGTGACACTAATTCTTGAGACTAACCAACAGTTTTTCACTATAATCAAAACAAGATTTACAGACTCGATGACCTATAAGTTATAGTTCCGCACTATATATGCAATGATCTGTCAAACCTTTTGAACATATACTCCTACCATAGTAGGATCGATAGACGCTTCCCACCTTTTTGATTCCTCTTGAAGCCTCATATGCACTTGATTATAGTCCTTTACCCCGTCAAGCGATCTCTTTTATTCAAAGCTAACGACTTTGCCCGATCTCCAATCTCAACTAAAGGCCTTCTTGCGGGATCTCGAAACCCTAGTTCTTAGAAGATAACTTGATTTTAGCTTCGCATAAAACATCCTCGCTTTTAGTACAAAGATCTTTCTATGAAATCATGTTTTTGAGAGTTCTTTCAAAACATGTCCCCTAAACCTATTACATTTTCCTCTATATAAAATAATATCGTGGCATAAGAATTAGGTTGTTTTTTTATAAGGGCACAAGAATTATGTTTAAAACAAACTTTGTAAGGTCAATTATGTGTTGGATTATTCACTTAACAAAAACACATTTTACTTGTAAGTTGTTGAGTCAATAAAATTCATCGTTGAAAACTTTAAGAGATCTATGTTACTAAGAAGTAATGAAGCTCAATGAACTTTGGTGAGTAAAATGGTAAGAATTGGTAATTTGTTTGGTTTTGATGAGATGGTGGTGTAATTTGTTTTAAAATAATTTAAATCATGCTTTTCAAGGTAAAGCACATTAAAAGACTTCAAAGATGTTTGGAAACTTTTTAACTTTAATATAATCATGGTTAGAGAGATTTCAAACTAATTTGAAGTAATTTTATTAAAAGAACTATGTGTTTTAGATGATTGGAACAAAAACACGGTTGGTGGATTGGTACAAGATCCAATACTGGACCAGTTAGGCTTTGTTTGTAATTTGGACTGGTAAAACGGTCATTATTGGACCGGTCCGGTGTGTAAATCTTAAGGAAGTTGGAATCCCATATTTCGGACCAGTACAAGTCCACTTTTGGATTGATCCAATAGTAACTTTGCCCACAAGTTTAAAAAAGGGGTGGACTTGTCTAGGTTTTGCTAAGTTGGACTGGTTCGGTACCAATTTTAAATGTGAACTATTTTTATCGTAAAATTTGCTTCAATATTGGACTCTTTATTTAATATAAAATAACTCCTAAGGTCTTATACCATTTAATGCTCTTTTAAAAGTGTGAACTATTTACACACTTTTCAAAGAGCAATTTTACATCACACCCCCTAGGGTTAACCAAACTTCATGCCAAATTAAGCGTTCTTCATCAAAGAACAATAAATCCCAAAACCCATTGTTGAAACGCAAGGTTGTTAAGGAGGTCGGAGAAACTCCGAGGCATGTGATACATTGTGTTCCAAATCGTGCGATTAGAGGAGGAATTTGCTGCACTATAGGCGAGATCTAAAAGTTGTTCTTAAGTGATTCAAGACTGTACGTCTGTGTCGGTTGGTGATTAATCGAATATGTACCTCTTATGCTTATTGTAGTGGAATTTGATTTTCTGTTTGGTTGATTAATTTGTTTGATGCATGCTAAACAAGATTAAACATAATTTCCAAAATTAAAATTGGTAGACGATTAAGGTTTATTTTATACTATATTCATAAAATGATTTTTGCAAAGAATCAGAGGATAATTAACCTAGGTTAATTATTTCGCATTCGTAATTTTTTAAACTGAACAAATCCTGTTCAAACATGGAGGACTCGGTTTTATGACACTGGGGCATGTCGGTATTGGCAATTAAATGTGCATACCAATATGATGAGCTCTAGATATTTTCTTATGCTCTGCCATATACGGATCAATATTGTCACTAGACTTATGCCAGTATACATGTGCCCAACAGATCCTGATTTGCTTCTGTGCTCCTCATGCAATCCTACAAATCTGAATACCGATTTATAAACTTATTGCTTTTGAACCAAGTACACGAAGATGTAATTTCTGAAGCAATGAAGAATGAATCTTAAAACCTACAATTCAAATTCAATTCAAAAATCCTTTTCTTTAATTAAAGTGATTCACTTAGCTGGAATTTTTAAATCAAACCAACTTATCAATTCTTACCTTGATCTTGCAAATTTTGAATGATGCTTATAGCAAGATTAACAAGCTCCGTCTAAAAGTTGAATGTTCAAGTCTTCAATCACACAAACTATATTATAACATAAAAGTTCTTTTGGAATCAAAATTAAGCCAACACAACTGTAGACCTTTACGTGAAATTTACACTTCAAATTCCTTTTCTTCCATGGGAAGAAGTGTAAGACGTAATCAGTTGCGGTCTACGAAACATAGAGGTGTGCAAGGCATCATGTTTCGATAGAGTTGTGATTCATCTGATCATCATTATGTGTAATTAGAGAAGTTTTGATAAAGAAGCTTAGTATAGAGAGGTACTTGTAAGTCTTCCTTGTACAAATATTTTTGCACAGTGCATTATGTTTCGAAACTTGTCCTGCTAAATTGTTCTTCGTAAGAAGGGAGACCTTGTTACATCCTTGTGTTTGTTGTGATTGTTTGCATGATTGATACATCTAATTTTGTTGTTGAACAAACTTCACTACAAGATTGTTTTTCAAAGGATAATTTGACTAGACATTAAGTTCTTAATAGTTTAAGTAAGGAAATTCTTTAGGAATAAGCAAAGTAAAAATGTGATATGCATTTGCCCTTTTTTCTTTTAGGACGCATGCAGATTAGACTCCAGATCGATCTAAGGTCAAATTATTCTGATTTGAAGTAGTAAGGTTTCACTTTGATCATTCCCACAAGGGAATGACCCCATTAGTAGTCTAAAAACATATATGCCTATTAGCCAAAAAAAATAAAAATAATAATAAGGCTATTGTAATGCAAATAAGACACAAATGATTCCGTAGCCAAAGTCAAAAAGGCCAAAACTCCCTGTTTTCAAAGCAGAAAGCTATCATTGAGCAAAAAGAAAGCCATTATTGAGCAAAAAGAAAGCCACATAAAAAATTTCCTTAGAGTAGACAAACAAGTATGTTGCAGAAGGACCAAAACTCAATATCACAATATCACAAATCACGGGCAAACCCTTCTAAGATGAGGAAGTCACCTCAGGACATAAGTATAATACCAATGTCAACCACCAGTCTACGTAATTGAGCATGACAACTGGTGATAAGGTGCGAGAGATCGTGTCATCCCAACCAAACCTAAGGACATCAAAACATAATCTAGTGCGCCTAGGTATTATAAAGAATGAAAGCTCGTGGTGAGCCATGTGAATGGCCATAGGAGTGCATATTTTCCTTTCTACATAATCGAGCACGCCTGCAAGTTATAGAATGCAAGAGATCATGTCATCTGAGGCAAACCTAAGGATTTCAAAACCTAATCAAATGCACCTTCGTCTTATTAAGCATGAGTGATCATGGTGAGCGGTGCGAACACCACAGAAGTGTACCTTTTTCCTTATATATGTAGTCAAGCATGCCTTTTAGTTGTAGAGTGTGAGAAATCGTATCATCCATGTATCATCCTAGGCACACTTGAGGACTTCAAAACCTAATCATGCAATCTTGGATCGCTTTTCCTAGCCAGATTAATGGATCCTCAACCCTTGAACTACAAAAGTGCAAGAACTTTGCTAATACAATGAAAAAAACTCCTTTAAGTAGAAGATAAATCAATTAATTAATTTTCTAAAACAATATGAAAATTATTCCTATTTAGAAAAGGAAAATAATATCTAGAATAATCCTAATGCAATACGAAAATTAATAAACACTCTAAAATAAGCCCAAAACAATCCTAAAATAATAATAAAAACTAATTAAATTCTTCCGCCAGCCAGTCGTGAGAACACGCTAGAAAATAAGGCTGAATTTCGAATATTAGGGCATGCCCACGCTTATCAAAACAACACTTCTGCTTTTTTGGACACAATTCTCAGCTTTGGCATGTCCACGCTTTAAGCAAACACTTCTTCTAATTTCTTCACCTTTTCCCACTCTAGCTTTCTTCATCTTGAACTTCCACGCCTAATATTTAGGAACTCCATGGAATGATTGATTGGCTTGGAATCTCTTTGTAGCTATTGGAATAAGCAATTTGATAGTTTTTTCTTTAAAC
This sequence comes from Lonicera japonica, assembly GCA_021464415.1. Taxonomy (NCBI): domain Eukaryota; kingdom Viridiplantae; phylum Streptophyta; class Magnoliopsida; order Dipsacales; family Caprifoliaceae; genus Lonicera; species Lonicera japonica. Next base: position 47,076,375 of record CM038470.1, read on the forward strand.
TTCCATGATCTATCCTTGAATCTATGTGTATTCAAGCCTTTATTCAAGAACTCATAATACTCTTGGATTGAATTGAATGGAGAGCTAGGTTGGATCACATCATGCAAACTAGGCTGAATTCGGAGAATTCGACCTCGAGAATCTCGATATCTGAATTTACTTTTTTTGGGAAGATTACATGAGCACATTATCTTATGGGGCCCATTACCATGAGCGGAACATTTATGCACTATTTTCTTACTACTGGTTTTCAATTATGCGCGATTTAATGTGATTTTTGAAACTTTTATGGTAAAAGTGTAATTTTAGAATTTTTGGGGCAATAAAGCAATTTCACAAAGTTCTACAATTAAAACACCATTTTCTAAAATCCAAAAGTAAAACATATCTTCATAAGAAAAACCTGATTCGAGTGATTTGGGAAAGATTGGGAGCCAAAGTTCCAATTTTTAAAAGTTTAGGGGGTAAAAGGCGAAAAATGAAAAATGAAAATTTAGGAAAAAATGATTGGTATAGGTTAATTTTGGAAAAATGTTCTAACTTATTAAGCATAACCTAACTAATTAATTAAATGTTGTACTTTTTATCTTTTATGTAACATGTATGTTACACATTTACCTTATCATGTATAACAAGTACGCGATAAACATTATTTTATTTAACTTAGAGGACATATATATATATATATATATATATATATTTATTACTATTATAATGTATTTCTTATTATAGTTGTTATGCTCCCAAATTTATGGTTAATTTAGAATATCAACAAAATAAAAAAATTACCCTTTTTTCATGTATAAAACAAAATTTTACTATCACGTCTCAAATTCCATAGAGAAAAAGTAGAAGTTCCGTGGAAAAAAATACAAGTACATGGAAAATAATAGCTATCAAACAACAAAAATTGAAAAAGTGACAATATTTTAAAGGTAGAAAACTAAGGCAATCAAACACATTTAATTGACATTTTCTATTCAACTCAATTTTAGGCAATTCAATTGCGTAAAACTTATTTTCTTTCCATGCAAGTTCTATGCTTACAATCAAACGCACCCTAAGTAATTTTTTTTAATTAGAAGTAGTAATAACACGGTGTGAGAATCCGGGCGTCCGACCTCCCTCGAGGTGTGGACTCTTGGTTTTGTTTTTTGAAACTTGTTTTGTAGGAAAATGTGATTTTAGATTTGCTAGTTTGTTTTGCAAAAAAACAAACAAAAGATTGTAAAAAAGATAATTCGAAAATGAATTATATTTTACAAGTTAGAAACTAGAGATTGATTGATAACTTGTTTTGCTAGGGTTCGGGAACTACGTTAGGAATTGGAAAGGTGTTAGGCACCCAATCCACCCTTTCGGTCTCTTAATGTATCATGTATTTAATTCATATTTTAGATATCTTGCAAGTAGTTTGAATTATTTTTAAAATAGTCCTTTCGGATAAACTAAATTTAAAACAGTATTTATAAAATCAGACTCGAGCTTTATAAGCGCCTACGTATTCATTCGTAGAATGAAATCAAAGTCTTGTAGTTCCACTTGTTTGGAAACTATTTTTATGTTTGTTTTGCTTTGAAAACATGTCAAAACGTATTTTAATTTTCTTGTATAGCTTAGAAAGGACTTGTTTTAAAAGCGGTGAACTTATTTGCAAATTATCTAATTTTCTTGATTAAAACTTTTATTTTGAAATTCATACTGAGTTGCAGAAAGATATACCTTATGCGCTTGAAGAAGAAATAAAAGATTGCTTGCCTTATTGTTTTTTCCTCCTTTATTTGAACTCTCTCTCTAGAATTCTCTCTTTAAGAGTTTCTCTCTCTAAAAACTCTCTCTCCAAAATTCTCTATAAAATTTACTATAGAGTAGTTTCTCTCACCAAACTTACGCAAACAAATTGTAAATCTCCAAATGGCACCCTAAAGGTCCTATTTATAGAGAAAAAACACGCTGAAAAATGATACATATTGCCTCGTGGCTGGAGGCTGCGCCATGGCCTTGCGATACTGGGGCTGCGGCACTAGGGTTGTGTCGCAGGTTCATGCGGTACTGCTGAGGGGTGAGGCACCGGAGGGTGCGGCATTGCCCTAGCCGTGCAACATTGACCCTAAAAACTGCCCAGAAATGCCCGAAAACTCTAGTTTGTGCCATGGATGCATGTGTGTGAAAAGTGTATTATGAAATCTTAATGATGTCACAAATTAGGGTGTGTAGACACGTCAAAAAAAATTATATAAAATATTGAACATTCATTACATAAAGAGTTGTAAAAAAAAGAAATCACATATTACAAAAAATAATATGTGAACTTTCATATCTTGAAAACATTGAAAGACATTTTTGTTTTTAATATATTTGAATATGTATTTCCCTATCTTAAGAGGTTTTTTGTTTTCATAAATTCACAAACTTTCATAATATTTAATGCATTTTTTCCTCTAAAAGCTCATATATATTTTTCTATAATTGTCTTGAGGTATAAAATTGACTTTTGGCTTGAATTAGACCTGATAAATTTTGATCAATAATCATATCTATTTTCACTCTCTAATTAAAAAAATTATTCTCATTAAAACATAACAAAAATATTTTACCAATTTAAGCGTATACATAATGAAAAACATTGCAAATAGTGAATAAGTAATGCTTGTTCTAACATGAATTCACAACAAATTCAATCTAGGGACATAAAGTATGATGAGAGAATATATGATATATTTTGAAAATATACATGTCCTTTTAATCTAAAAGTGAAGAGTAGTTTAGACATATAATTGCTTGTTTAATTGTTAACTTGGTGAATGGAAGGCACAATCCAATATATATGAGGGCCAAACATACAATATATGAAATTTTGTGGGTCAATATCAATTTCTCTATAATTAACGCAGTGTCAGAGGTTAAATAGCTTTTCATTTTCCTTTAATAATATCATATCTACAAGTAAGACCCCAAAGTTTTAATTACTTTACAAACCCAACCTCATAGTTTGCATGTTCACACAAATGTCCCTATTGAAATATAAAATATTACGCCTACTATGAAAATTTTGTAAATCTAAGTGGAGGTCCAAGCTCCCGCCGCCCCTACATTCGCACATGCATCCACAAAACTATCACATAAGAGGGGCGGTACCTTTCAACTTCCCTCTTCATAACTTAATCCCCAAGCACATGATTCTGGTTCGTACAAATCACAATGATTTGGCCGATCTTTGTTATAGGCTAGGATGTCCTTTCTTATTTATGTTTGGAAAGCATACTAACGACTTTACCTTTACATACATGTTCACACCATCGCACACGCCCAGTGGCAATAATTCGCTCGCTCTTCGCAAATTACTAGTGTTATGTTGTTTATTATTCATTTCTTGATTCTTACTTTTTTCATGTTAAGTTTTTTTCCCGAAAAAAATACCATAAATCACTTAATCTGTTCAAATGTATATTAACAACGCATAAAATTAAAATCCCTCTTCCTAAAGTAATTGGCGTGTCTTTAGACATTAATAATTTAATATAACTAAAGCTATGACGTTGGATTCATTAGTTTATAGCCACTAAAAAAAAAAAAAACTAATGACGGTGGATTCGTTAATTTAACTGTTACTTATGGTTTTAAAGTATACAAATTAAAATTCCTCATCCTCAAATAATGCTACAAGTGTTATTTATTCCTTCCACAAAGGAAAAAGGTAAAAAGTTGCAAGAAGTGGGACATGACAACACAAGGACAAATTGACAAAAAGAGGAAGAAAAATACTTTTTTACTCTAGATTTGTACGGCATATTCTTACTGGGTTCATTATATAAATCACTTTTGTTATATTTTGTTAAATTACAATTCATATAATACTTGGCGATAAAAATTAGTAAGAATATCCGATCTAGTAAATATAGTATTATTCAAGAAAAAGAAACCTTTTACTTCTCTGCTATTTAGAGGTGAGTGCGTGTGGTTCCAGTTCTCTCGCATCACGTAATTCCGAGAGTAAATTCACGTCATACTATTCTCTTTTGTCATCTCAAAAAGAAATACAACTAAGAGACAGTAATTTAATTACAAAAGTAAAATTTGCAACAACCACATCATCAATTCGATTCTTCTTTTTCAAGTACCAACTATATATATTATATTAATTTTATATTGACATGAAAAAATTAATATATCAATTACTCATATACATGACTATATATATACCAATTATTTGGTATTATGGTTATAAAATTAAGGGTTTGGTGTCCCTATAAATAAAATACATAAAACCCACATCCCCATATTTGGCTCACAAACTTGCTTTCCTATTCTAGAGTTATGCGTCCATTTAACATATCATTGATACTATGGATGCACATTTTTGTAAGAGATATAAAATCACACCCCATAATATTCAAGTACACAGTATCGAATATTAATTGTAAATTCGACAACCCGTAACTTACTCTTATCACTCAACTCGGTTGTTGGTCATCGAGTATGACTTTGTAATACCTAACGTGTGATTTCATAGTCTGTAAGAAGTTGCCGACTTCTATTACATTGTTTCGATAACTTTGTGCAGAGTCTTTGTGGTATTACTCGACATCCTGTTACCAAGTTCTATTTAACTGATTCGATGACATTGTGCCGAGTATTTTGTGGTTTACTTTTGAGCCTTCTAATACATATAATTCTCTCTTTTTTTCTTTTTCTTTTTCTTTTTTTTTTAACTTGAGTATCTCTTGTGGTGATCTTTATTATTAATGTTATAAAATATAATATTAGAATTATTATAGTGCCCCAACTACAAATTAAATATGCATATAACATCACCCATTAACACTTTACCCCCTCTCTCTCTAGATTTTTTTTTTCTTTCTAAAAAACCTTCTCATAAGAGTGGACCATGTTCCAAGAAATGTATGTAGTCCATCCAAATAAGAAGAATTGAAGCCCAAAACAGAAGATTCTCATATAAGATTACAAATACCGGAAGGGATATCCATCATGTAAAAAGAATATCCTAGCAGCAATTAAATGTTTTGGTACATTTTTTTTTAATTAAATATTTTAGTGAAAATTTTTATATTCACTTCTAGGTATTCATTAAAAAATATTTGGTACTACCGATTTATAACATAATTGTTTATCTACAATTACAAAGTAACAAAGATTCTAATTGGATTGATATCCGTGGATCATTTTCCAGTCATTCATTGAATGATAAATTACTACTGTTACTTCTATTCTTCTTGTTTTGTCTTCCTAGATAAGGGGAAAGGATTCCTTATTTTTGAAGAAAATTTTTATTTTACTCCTACACGATTTAATGCAAAAAATCATTTTCGTTATGTCAATTAATATTAATACTAAGACTTTGACTACAATATTTGGAAGCGCAATACCTAATTTTCTTAAAAAAATTGAGGGCAGGGGAGGAAAGAATCCTTATAACTAAAAAAAATTCATATATAAATACTAGTATATTGGTGAAAAAAAATAATTTTTTTGGGGACGACTGCCCCTAGATACATCCTTTTCTATATATGAGAATGTTCAAATTATATTGGTGTAAGATTAAGTAATTTTACACTCACTCTAACTTTTTCTCAAATTCAGAATTCATCAATTCTAGTGTCAATTAAGCTGTTTTTGTTATGTATATCAAATGAACTAATCAGATATTTATTACCACTTAATCACTATACTTAGTTTTACTTAATTTTTATAAGACTCGTGATTTAATATATAACATAATTATGATGAAAGATTTTTTAATCTCTAATTAAATATATATTTTTTTGCATTCATATTTAATATATAATAATTACTTATATCACCGGCTAGATTGACGAAATATGAAGTTAAGAAAAAACATTGATTGGGTATAATTCTTCTTGGTTTTACTCTAGGTGTAAGTTAAATTTTTCTCATATATATATATATACATAGTTAGGGAGCATTTCCCATAAGGACCAACTTTAAGGGCCATTCCGTACTGATTGAGGCTTTTGAGGGGGTAAATTGATGAATTTTTTAACGAAACTTAATAGAGATGAACTCTAAAGGAGCCCAAAATAATGACCATGGTTTTAGGCCCAAAAGTCTTGGACAAGCCCAATTGAAAGACCTAGGTTAAATGGAGAGAGATGGACTTGTAGCCGAATAGAAGTGCATGCCAAGTAAAAATAAAAGCGCCGAGGTGGTCTTGCTGATGTAACAGTATTGCTGTGATGGGCACATTAACATCAGTCGATGCCGAGAAGGTTGTGCCTACGTGGAAAATAGATAAGGATAGGGCCATTTATAAAGTGCTAAAGCAGTGGCCAAGTTTCGCCCTTTTTAATCTTTTATTGTTTAACCTAATGATACATTTGTAACCTTAATTCTAAACCTAAAAATAGAACAAGGGAAATCTATTACAAGGGTTTGAAATTCTGCATAATTAACTGTAAAGAGAAAGGGAAGGCTAGTAGTTCGTCCTCTCCTCCAAAATTGTTGCCTTTGAGCTTATACAACACACACACAAAGGTGAACGTACTACTGGAATAGAACTAGTGATATCGAAGGAACTACTTATAAACAAAATCACTTGTCTCCTTACCCATTTTTATTCACTATTCCATTGAATTTGCTTAAGAACTTATATTGTGGGGAGACACATCATATTTTTGGCACCTATAGTTGGTGCCGTCAATGGGAAATCAAAGATTATTTTCCCAAGTTCTTAAAAATTTCATCTCACATAGTTTTATATCAAACAATTTACCTACCATGTCATGACAGTTGAATCTGACATGAAGAGAACAATTAAATTCGAATTCTTGCCAAGACCAAGTATTGAAGTTGATTAGGATTGCAACATGGTTTTTTATATCGAAGCCATTTGGGTCCTTGCTAGTTGGATCTAATTATCTATTACCTTAAGGATGGCAGTCTTCCTAATGACAATGGGGAAGATCACTAAATTTGACCCCAAGTTAGCCGATATTGGCCATCCCCAGACAAGGAGCTATATAGAAGATCATTTTCAGACCCATACTTAAGATGTGTCCATCCCCAGAAAGTTCAATCCATTTTATTCAAACTTCACGAAAGAAGCAATGGAAGTCACACTGGTGGCCGAAAATTAGCTCACTTGGCACAAAGCCATAGCTATTGGTAGCCATACATGCATAAAGATGCCTTAGCATACGCAAATAAATGTTATAAGTGTGAAAAGCACGCGCCAATCATCCATCAAATTAGAACCAAATTGTTTCATTTGACTAGCCCTTAGCAATTTGCACAATGGGAGTTAGACATTCTGGGTCCTTTCCCAAAGTCTTCATGTTCAAGAATTTTTTTCTTGTAGCCACTAACTACTTCAACAAATGGGTAGAAGCAGTCCTTCTGGTCAACATTACCGATTCTAACATGAAGACTTTCTTGTGGGAGATTATTCCTGCTCAATTTGTCATCCCTAAGATGTTGGTATTTGACAATAAAACGTAATTCAAGAGCAAGAAAATCCTCAAGTTCTATAAAAAATTGGGAATTGACAAAGCTTTTTAAGTATGGCTCATCCCCAGACAATTGGTTAAGTAGAAGCATCGAATAAGATTATTTTAGAAAGGCTAAAAATGAGATTGGAATATGCCAAAGGCGAATGGGTCAAGGAATTGGCTTCTGCACCTTGGGCATTCAGAACTATAGCACGCTGATCAACTAGAGAAACATCTTACCTATTTATTTGTGGAACAGAAGTTGTATCCTTCTAAAAGTCAGTCTCCCTGCTCTGAGAGATATGCAAACTGAGGCTGGAACAATAATTCTGCTTTAGAAGAAGCCCTAGATTTTGTCAATGAAAAAAGGGAGATTATTTTTTTTTACCAGCTAATTTATCAGCAAAATTTGTCCAAGCAAAGACATGGCCAATTAGATTCCATATAGTTTTAAATCGGCAATTTTATTCTTAAAAAGAATATGGGTGCAATGATTGATCCAACTCCTGGGTAAACTAGTAACAAATTGGGAAGGGCCATATGTGGTGACTGGTGCTATTGGAACTTGTGTCTACTATTCCAAACCCATGTAATGTGTCTAACTTGAGAAAATACTATCACTAGTAGATTTTGTAAGGCCATGGCAAAGGACCTTTATCTCTGCTGACTAAAATTGTGAATAAAAGAAAGTTTGTTTATAATAATTATCCAAACCCAAGTCATCCCCTTAGGGCAATTCAAAACCGAAGACCTTCCTAGGGGCATTAAAGCCACAAGTCTAGCTAAAATCAAAATTTTACAAGGCTTGCTAAGCCAATAAAAATCGCTTGGTAGGCAAGGCTTAGTAAGCCAATTAGGATCGCCTGGCATGCAATTCCAAAGAAGCCAACTACACATATTAGTGCATAATTTGTTTAGGTCCATTAATGTTTTATTGGTTTTAGGGAATTTGATTTATAGAGCTTAGTAAAGTAAATACATATAAAGCCTGATAGACTGATGTGTGTGTAACAGCAGAATAAACGTAAATATAAAGCTTAGTAAGCTAAGACATTGTAAGCCCGGTAGACCAATGTGAATGTTATTACCTTATAACCATTATTAAGGCTTGGTGAGCCGAATAAACTTTTGAAATTTAAAAAGTTTCAGACTTGGAAAGTGAATTGACATAAGAAACAACTAGGTATAATGCAAAAATCCCATTTATCCATAATCCATAAGTGATAGATATGGAGAAACTTATAGGCCTATTTATTGCAATATCAAAAGAAAATGACAAGTTAAGGCAGAAACAAAAGGCTGGAAACAAATTAGCCAACCACTACTCTTGGCCCTCACTGTGTTCGAATAGATCATCAATGGAAGCCAACACTTCAATTTCATTTGTAGTCTTTACAATCGCATAAAAAACTATGTTGGGCCAAATAACCCTCAGCCTATAGAACTCACTGCGAATTGGATCTTAGGCCTTCTCTAAGCTAAACTCAAACCATACTTGATAGATTTCATTCTTCAACATTCTCATCTCGGTAGTAGCAGCAATGATGGCATCATTATAACTATTCCCATAGGTCTTCTCCAGTTTAGCATTAGCAACTAGTTTATAATGGAGGGCATGTTTAGCAGCAACCCTGGCCTTGGCCTCCAAGTCCTGATACTTCCTCAATTAGGCTTGCAAACTCTGGAACTAAGTTTTTGAAGCCTCCAAGTCCTTCTCAACTTTCTACAATCTCTTGGTAGGCTTGTTTGGCTCCTTGTCCTTGTTTTTGATATCTTTCTTGGCCTTGCCGAGTTCATCTTTGTATTTGTCAGTATTGGCCTTGTACTTATTAGTCTTATCTGAGGCAGCCTTTGAGGTGTCTGTTTCTTACCTCAATTTGGCCGCCAACCTAATTTCAACAGCTAGCAGTTTTTAGCTCCTTTATTATCACACGGGGAGTAGAATTAAAAGGCCAAATATAAAAAAAATGAAAAAAAGGAGTCTAAGCGTACTTACCATAATCAAAGCATGAAAGCCATATATCCTCAAGTTAGTTATGGACTTCCTTTACACGATTTCAGCATGCTTTTGAGTCAAGATGACACTAGCCAACCCCATTGCAACCTGCATCAATCTTGGAAACTCGGCACCTCTCGTTTAGAATCTAGAGCCGAGTAGTATAGAATGGAGACTCATCCCCAAATTCATCAACAATATTCGTAGCAACTGCAGAGAAGCCTCTAGCATTAAAAGTTAAAGGCACGTCCACATTTCCCTTATCATTAACAGCAATGATTTCACTCGCCACAATAATAAGCTCATTTATTGGAGGAGTAGTACATGAAGTTAGAGAGATTATGGGATGTGTTCTCTCTGAAGAAATGGGGTTGGACAACCTCTACCTCTTAATTTGTTAATTGGGGACTTAATTTTTAGTATTGTCCCCCTGCCTTTAAGAGCCTAGCCATAGTAAGCTTCACTATCTCAGGGATATGATGTGGACTTGGTGTGATATTTAAGTCTTGAAGGGGAGGCATTAAACTTATTCTTCATACTCTTTTCCTTGTCCTTGGCTAGAGACTTAAAAGCTTCTTCAAACGGCTCGGTTTCCTGATCTGCAGTTTAAGGCTCGTTGTCCTCTTCGTCAGACACCTGTATAAATTATACCCTGCCTCTAAAGATAGCCTAAATTGTAGGAGGATTAGCTATTGTTACCCTCCTCAGTAGGTTCAAAAATTCTTAGGGTGGTTTGTGGGTTTAAGAGCTGAGCAAAAATAACATATACAGCTACCTCCTTGCATTTGCTCCTCCTCCTCCTCCTCCTCCTCCTCCTTCTTCTTCTTCTTCTTCTCATCATCATCATTATTGTTGTTGTTGCTGTTGCTGCTGTTGTTGTTGTTGTTGTTGTTGTTATTATAGGGCTATCTACTCCCCTCCTAGAAGAAAAGGCTTCTTATCACAACCTCCTTCCCCACCTCTTTGAAGCAACCAAACCAACCACCCAACTACCTTAGCGATAGGGGCTAAGCTCCCTATTTAGTAAGGATTAGCAATTATATGTGAAAGTTTCCTTAAGTAAGTCAGTTGTTGTTGTTATTATTATTATTATTATTATTATTATTATTATAAGTCAGTTGTTTTTGTTGTTGTTGTTATTGTTATTATTATTATTATTATATTCTTTTTCTTCTTGAACCAGCTTCAGTATCTATCTTAACTTCTAAAGCCTCTCCTCTTGCTAAGTGGTCAATCTTCCTCTGGTCCTCTAAAGCCTTCCAAGGATTGAGAATGTTATGTTCCTTGAAAAGTCTATACTACTAGTTGTTAGAAACTCTGGGTCCAACCCAACACACGAAATTATGCCTTTCAAAGAAAGTCCTATACGGCAACAGGTAGCCAAGTAGGATTTACGTGAATGTGGATGGTTGAATGGTGTAGGATTCCTAAGGCCTTTGTGGTTGATGATTGATTAATCCAAAATATTTCATTTTTATACATATCTAGATGGCTTAATATGCATGAATTTGATTATAATTATCGTAAATTGTTAATAATTAAGCTTTAATCATGAAATAGGATAGTATGTTTGTTTCTAGTGCATTATAACCTTTTTACAGGTTAAAAATGAACAAGAACGAATCCAGAAGCAAATTCCCCCAAAATTAGTCATTGTCGGTTAAATTCGGAGCTGAATTAAGTTCAAAAAGTGAACCAAAATTAAATCCCAAGCTCAAGTATGAAGGGAGTTGATAGAAGAGACTAAGAGAAGTCAATAGAGCATTCCCAAGCAAAGAAGAGTCATTTGAATCAAACCGAAAATTTTTGAATGAAGAAAATATTCACCACGCGCAATGCTGATGTTCCAGCCAATTCTGGTATTTACCAATGCAGAATTTGAAGAAAACTCTAGAAATAGAGGTTGTATAGCTCTGAGTTAGCTATGCTTAGGCGAAAACTTTTCATTAATCGGAGTTCGAAGCACAAAGTAAGGCAAAAATACGATCAGTGCGCCAGTGGATCGGGTTTAAGCGCGAAAGAATACATAAATTCATGGTGCAGATATTTACAGAATGGGGTCTTTAGCCTAAATGGCAAGTTGCCAGCTCTCTACTCATGTTTAGTCTAGTGTTCTAATCAAGCACCCAACAAGTTTTTAATTATTAATTTTTTAAGCTGACCCGAGAATTTGAGCTGTTTAGTCCAATGTTCGAATCTTGCTATTAATTTTTTAAGCTGACCCGAGAATTTGAGCTGAAAAATTTAATCTCAGGAGCCAACGACTTGATAGACGATAAAAGCTATTTTTGGCTTTTAGATTATTGTTATTTTTTTTTTATTTTATTAGTTAGTTTAATTTTGAATTTTGGAAAGATGTCGATTGTATTTTTAGGTTATAGGTTTTTTGAGAGAACAGTCGACAAATTATAAGAGAGTCGACATTCTTCAATAATTTCAGAATCCCTTACTATAAAAGAGGGTTTTCTGAGAGAGATTTTTAATTTCTTTCTTCCCTTTTGGCTTGTATTGAAGAAGAGACGAGTTAAATAATACTGGCATCGCATTTTTTAATATTCTTCATAACCGTAAGTTTCTTTGAACTTCTATTTCTTAATTTCTTTCAATTAATGTTCATTAATACTTTGATTGTTATTTAATTATGTGTTTGAATGTGATTATTGATTAAAATTCATGCTTAATTTATAATTTTTGTTGGAATTTTCGCATAGAATCCCGCGTAGAACCCTAAAATTTGTGTTTTCATATTTTCATCATAATTTCTTCGTTTCTTGGCTATTTTTGATGATCCACCTATCAAAACGACTGTATTTTTGTTCTCTACAAAACCCTACTGAATTGGAGACTCAAATCCCAAGTTTTTCAAAAGTCAGTAGGCCATTTGTGTTGCTGGCAGATTGTTTATTTTTCAAAAGTGTTCAGCCCATAATTTCTATTTTGCGCAGGTTCTTAATTTTTGATTGTTTTAAAATTTTGAGTACATTTATATGCTTATATTCTTAATTAATTTTTCATTCTTGAATATAAATATGCTATTTCATTTAATTATTTTATTGTCCATGAATTTATTAAATATGTTTGGCTAGTTCGTTACTTAGGGATCTGTAAGGAACGGGTATGACGACGCGATAATTTTTTGGGCCCGAATTCAATTCTAATCAATTTTTCATTGGTTAATAGGCTATTATAAATCTGTTTTTTATTAAATTATTATCCTAATATGCTAATCACATATTTTTATAATAAATTTAATAAAATCTTTTCGACAAAAGAACCAAACTAGTTTGAATAATTGTTTTTGTGCTAAACCCTAACCGGTAGAATTAGAGAGCGGTCTATATTCTCTAAATGAATTGGTTATGTATCTTAATAATTTTAAACTAGAGTGCACTGTTTTTGGTACTATTTTTAATCCTTACTTTTTGATACCAAAATTGCCAATTTTGTGTTTCCACCGCCCGTTTTAGCTCAAATTTGATTTTAATCATGTTTTAACCTATTTGAATTAAATTGTGGCTTTTACTTAATATTTCTAAACTCACTTTTAGTAAAAGGTTTTGTAGTGTCAAACACTACTTCACTTTAATAAACAAGTGTTTTCGGTAAAATTAAATAATGCGAATTGGTTCCATAATTAGTATTGGTACATATAGTTCATGTTACGCATGAATTATTGTAAAAAATAAAAGTTTATGAGATCAATTAGCTTGTTTATAGTAGGCTGATTTTTAAAGAAAAATTAATTAAAAAAGGATTCTCGGTCCACCGAATTGCCCGTTGCGTTTTCCGGAACTTATGGATACCCCTAACTTTTTTTATTCTTAGATTTAGAAAAAGTTTTTCACGCATTTAATTAATTTAGTTCGCTATTTTTATTATTCATTTTATTGAGTCTTTTTGTATGTTCGTTTTATGTTAATTTAGTTAACGATCTACATTCCTTTCTTTCCATAGTTCTTCTTTTCTTTTCTTTTTCTCATCTTCCTCTTGAAAGAGACTTTCCTAACTCAAAGAACTACCCTTCTCCCCGTGGTTCGACCTCGAACTTACCGAGTATTTATTACTAGACAGACCACCTTCACTTGAGTGTAATAACTCGCGTTGTTTTCGCTAAGTCAATGATGGTATTGAGATGATTGGGTTTATTTCATGCAAGAATGATTTAGCAAGACCTACCTTGGCACCACCAAATGTAAGAAACATAAAATGTAAGATAATGCACAAAGAATTTTACAATTATAAAAGCCGAATATAATAATTTAAAGATCACGCACCAAGAGAGCCAAACTATTTGGGGACTGATTTGTTTTAGGAGCAAGTTCTATATCTCGAGTTATAGTGATAATGTCCTTTTACATCCCCTTGTGAGAAGAGGTTAATCTTTCTCTAAGAGATGGGGATAATGGCCAAACCCTGAGATTCCATTTTTCTTCTACTTGGCTAAGAGAACAATAGTACTTGATCTCGTTAATTCTTATGTTAAGATTAAAGCGTCTATTTGGCTCAATGGTGCCTAGTATATTCGTAACGGTGTTAGGAGTTAAGTAGCCTATATAAAACTTGATTTCCCTAAGGAAATCTAGCAACAATGGATCAAAGGGAAATTTTGTCCGATCAACTTTGAAGAATGATATATAAATTGAATATTATCCTTCTGGCAAGAACATTATATTGAATGTGTCTTCGTTTTGGGTACAATCCCTCTAGACAATGCCATCTAGGTAAATCGGTCCTCAAATTCTTGCCTTTTGGCATCATTTTTTAGAGTATATTTGCCCATTATCAAAAATCTACTCTCCCATTTAGGTTTATAAAGATCGAAGAAAAGAAAAATATGGAGAACTATGAAGATGAAAAAAAATGAACAGTAGAAACCCTGAAGAAGATAGAGAAACTTACAGGGACATAGATGGGATTAAAATATCGTATGCTTAAAAAACCTTAGGAACGCATGATTGATGGAGTAAAAATCCTAAATGGTGGAAGAACTAAGTCATTTTGGGAACAAATCAACTATGGATATTTAAGTTGAATAGATGATGGAAAAGAAAAGATAATGTTGCATTAAATGCGGGACAACAATTTTCCCACCTGGTTTTGAAAATTGCACGTCCACCCAATCGAACAAAGACACGTGGCACTTCCCTAGGCACAAAAAAAGCGTCCTAGAGAAGCCAAAATTTGTGTACAAGAATTAAAACAATATTTTTACCATGTAAAGGAATATTTGCCTAGAGAAAATTATATTCGGGAACATCCAAACATCCAAGCTCACCAAATAAGTTGACTCACATGCTTGGGGAGCAACTGAAGGAGCCCAAAAATAATGACCATGGTTTTGGGCCCAAAAGTCTTGGACAAGCCCAATTGAAAGGCCTAGGTTAGATAGAGAGAGATGGACTTGTAGCGGAACAGAAGCCTATGTCGAGTAGAGATAAAAACGCTAAGGTGGTCTTACTGATGTAACAGTATCGTTGTGATAGGCACATTAACGTCAACTTATGTCGAGATTGCCGTGCTTACATGGAGAATCGATAAGGATAGATACACCTGTAAAGTGCTATAGTAGTGGCCAAGTTTTGCCCTTTTTAGTCTTGTATTATTTACCCTAATGTTACATTTTGTAACCTTAATTATGTACCTATAAATAGAATAAGGGAAATCCATTAAAAGGGTCAGAAATTCTAGGTAATTAACTATAGAGAGAGAGAGAGAGCTGGTAGCTTGTCTTCTCCACCAAGATTGTTGCTTTTGAGCTAATACAATACACACAAAAATGATGACGTACTACCAGAATAGCATAATTGCTACCAAAGTAACCTACTTATAAACAAAAATCTCATCTCCTTACCCATTTTTATTCGCTATTCCATTGAATTTGCTTAAGAACTTACCTTTTGAGGAAACCCACCATATTTTTGGCACCCACAATCTCCATATTTGATAATGAGATCATTCCCACCAAATTTCATCAAAAAATTCAACCGATAAGTGGGCTAGCTACAATGATTTATATAACCCATTTTTCAGTTCAATTTTTTAATGAAATTTGAAGAAGATAATACCAATCTTTTTTCAAAAAATTCATCTGTATACCCCTCCAAAATCTAAATCCATATGAAATGGCTCTTAAACTTTATACTTATAAAAAAATTCTCGTGTATACATATTTGTAATATCATATATATAGAGCATTTCCTACGCGGATTACTGTTCACGGATGAACAGTACGGATTGGTCAATTTGGCACGCTTCCCGATGAAATTTTTTGATGAAATTTTTTGGGGATGTTCTTCATCGTGTGTAGAACATCTCCACCAAATTTTATCAAAAAATTCAACCGGGAAGTGGGTTAACTATATGATTGAAAAATATTGGATTTTATAAATCCATTTTTGGACCAATATTTTTCAATCACGTAGTTAACCCACTTCCCGGTTGAATTTTTTGATGAAATTTGGTGGAGATGTTCTACACACGATGAAGAACATCTCCACAAAATTTCATCAAAAAATTCCATCGAAAAGCATGCCAAATTGACCAATCCGTACTGTTCATCCGTGAACAGTAATCCGCGTAGGAAATTTTCCCATCATATATATATATATAATATGGTGGCTGCTATTTGCCCAATGTCAATTTCATTCGCCTGATAACAAGCGAGTAAGAACATACTACTTACTCGATGACAAGCGAATAAGGCATTAAAGCGTTTATTTGCTTGTCATCGAGCAAGTAATATACAATTACTCGCTTATTATCGGGCGAATGAAAAATGAAATGTTATCAAATATTTTGTATAGTTTAAATAACAGCCAATTATAATATACTCTTGCATTCATTAATTTATAGCTATTAAAAAGAAAAGGAGAAAACAAAAAGGAAAAACATATGACGTGGGGTTCATTAATTTAGAATTGTTACTTCTAGTTTTAAAGTAAACAAATTAAAATTCCTTAACCTAAAATAATGCTACAAGTGCGGCTTATTCCTTCAACAAAGGAGAAAGGCAAAAAGTTGCAACAAGTGGGACATGACATCACAAAGGACAAAAAGGGCAAACTTTTTACTTCTCCATTATTTAGCGCGTGTGACTCCTTCTCTCACATCACTCGCTCCCGAGAGTACAATTCACGTCATAATTCTCTTTTGTGATCTCAGGAGAAATACAAGCACACACGTGAGACACACGCTCAAGAAATAAAAAATAAATAAATAAATTGTAGACTTTTTAAACAAATTTTTTTGTCTAATCCAATTTCCAATTTTATTAATCGAAACAAGACTTGATTTGAAATCACTATCTTATATGTAAAAAAACGTGATTTAAAATTATTATTTTTGAACATTATAATCTTTCAATCAAAATTAGTCGTCAAACACTAATAGAATTAATAATCCATCACTTCATTCAAGGGTATTTTCGTCCGTTGATTAAAAGAATCATCTTTTCCTCAAATTATCGTCCAAGTGGTGCCAAATATTCATGTATTTAAAAAGAATCCACTTTCCCTCAAATTGCCGTCCAATTGAGGCGTCAAAAATTAAAGAGAGGTAGAAGTTTCTTATTTTTTACTACAAACGACAAATGAAACTCAATATTTTGAAATCAATTATGAACAATTTTGACCAGTGAAGTTGCATTGTTTAGTTATATTGTAATTATGGTTTATCAATAATTTGTATTGTTTAATTATAATTTTTCACCGTAAATTTGAATATCAAAATATGTCAAAATCTACACTTAGTGGATATCAATTATACTAAAATTTAAACACTATATGCTACACTTAATGGACAGTTGTTAGACTAAATTTTGAGCACCATATTCTGCACTTAATGGACAGTAATTAGACTCAAATTTACGCACTATTATAAAACATTCAAACTTCAATTCATAAACTTATCCAAATAAAACTTATATTATGTAATAGAAAACTTCTATTCATAAACATGTACCATTACAAAAACATTCAAACTTCCTTTTATAAAACCCTCCATTCATATAAATATCCATTTACTATTACAAAACACTTTCATACACCATATCCATATGCTATTTGCACCCTTATATACGCATTACATAAAAAAAATATATATATAATAATAAAATAAATTTTTTACAGCAATGAATCCCCTATTAATACATCCTTTTGAATATTTGACCCTCTATTTCTCCACCCCTGTTTTCATCCCACTCAACCACAGTTGTAGTGCTTGGCATTTCTCTCTTAAACTCTTTACAATAATTCCATAAATTAGCATATTGTTCCTTATGTTTTGCATCAATAATCTTCCTAGCTATGTACACTTGGCTCCTACTAACATTTACAGTGTGATTATTCTTCACAATCTCTCTAAAAGCTTTTAAAGGCCACTGTGAGTTTGACCTAACTTATGGAAGGTGCTTACCTGCTAACCAAGTTGACTAAATATAACAATTCTCAAATACTGGCCTACAATTAACATTCTTATTTAGAAGTTAGGGTCTTTATTGGTAATTGGTTTAAGGCGTAGGAGAAGTGAAATATATTATTGAATAGATAAAAATACCCTTAAGTGAAGTGCAGTCCATTGTTGTTTGACAGCTAATTTTGACTGAAGTGTTTATGGTGTTCAAATTAGATAGTTTAATGTCTTTATTGACTCAAAATTAAGTTTAAGGATTCAATTAAAATTTAGTGTATAGTTTAAAGGCTACTTGTGTAATTTACTCAAAAATCTAAGACACAATTATGAAAAATAATAATATAAAGTAGCATCTAATATGCAGTGGTATTTTATTGGTTCTTTTAAATTTTACATAAAAATTTACAAAATTATCATTATAACATATTTTTTTCTTATTTTTCAAATTATACATAAAAGCAAGTTGATACAAAAATAATTACTGAAAAGTTTTTATACAACATCTGAAATATTTAAAAAAAAATATTATTTAAAATTTACTGATGACCTATGCACAAGTGACGTGTGTAAAAGAAGTCCCAAGTCCCACACAAATCCAACTTTATAAAATCAGAACAATGCCTCCCATTTATATCTCCCCATTTCGGAATCATCCTTATTTACACCTCACCCCTCTCTCTCTCTCTCTCTTTCTCTCTCCACCGCCGATGTCGCAAGTCCACCGTAATGGCGGCGGAGTCCGCCTCGAACTAGCCCCGACAACCATCTCACCGCTGGCGATCGACGGGCCGGAGCCACCAGAACAAAGGATCCAACGGCTGATATTCGAGAACCCGGTGATCATATTCACCAAGTCCTCGTGCTGCATGTGCCACGTCATGAAGCGGCTATTGTGCGCCGTGGGGGTACACCCCACCGTCATCGAATTGGAGGAACACGAGGTCGGATCCCTCGCCGGAGAAGTTTTGCCAGTGGTGTTCGTCGGAGGGACACGTGTCGGAGGTTTAGAGTGCCTCGTGGCACTCCACTTGAGTGGTCAGCTTGTACCCAAGCTAGCAGAAGCCGGTTGTTTTGAGGGTATGATGTTGTAATTGTTTTAAACTTTGGGGGGGTGTTGTTGTAATTTTGTAGGAGTAAAAATTAAATATTTTTCTCTTTCTTTGGCTTGGAAGTTAGTGCTAGTATTAGATTTGTTGAATGATCGTGGCCGTTCAATTTTTTTAATCAGGCATCCACTTCAATTAAATGTTGTGATGATGAAAAATTGAACACCGTGTATTATAAAAAAACTGAACAAATCTTTTTACGTAGAATTGTACTTGTAATTTATATTTCATCCGTCTCAAATTGCTGACTTTTTTTTGGAAAATTTAATTTATTAAGGATCCAATATCATCATTACACTTTTTGTTTAATTTACATTGACTTTCCTTTTTTTACCCTTTTTTTTATTTAAAACTTTTACTTGAAAAGTGAAAGTACAAAAGGATAAAATAGGTATGTATTTATCTTTTATGAAAAGTGGATATTTATTTTGGGACATCCAAAAAAGGAAAGAGGGACTAACGATTTAGGACGGAAGGAATATGTCACTATGTATGAAAAATTGAACATGTCACGTACTTGTTGCCTCATGTGTAATTTTGACGTACACGTGGTGCATGTGCGCAGATAAAAGTTATATAATATAAATAAATTAAAAATATAATAAGTGGCTCGATGGTTGAAATATCTTGTAACCCTTATAAATAAAAGAGTTCAAGTCTCGTAGCACTAAAATAATAAATTTTTTTTGGATTAGAAGTCTGCAAGGGCAATATCAAAAGTCCAAAAAATTGACACAGTGTCAACAACAAACATATTACTTTCTGATTTATATAATAATAGATTAGACTTACTATATATTAACCGCAAGAAGGGAGTTTTAGCATGTACAATTGTACAAAAAATTACTAATTTATCTCTCATGCTAAAATTTATTGTAAAATAATGTTAAAAGGAAGTGTTTGAATTTACTAGAAATTAGGTAGAAGGGCTTATTATACATTGATTTTTACCAAAAATCCAATGAATAATATTTTTTTGAATGAAGGGCCTATTTTTAATTGGTAATTTGAATGAAGGGCCTATTTTTAATTGGTAATTAGTGTAAGAGGCCTATTTTGTTTTATATTTTAAATGAATGTATTTGAATAAATTTAAATATCATTTAATTAATAAAAACATGTCATGTATTACCTAAATTACCCCTTTTTATGAAATTTTCACAAAAAATATGGACTGCAAAGTTCATATTGCAATAAAATATGAACTGCAAAGTTCATATTGCAGTGAAATATGTACTGCAATATAAACTTTGCACTAAAAATATGGACTGCAAAGTTCACATTGCAGTAAAATATGGACTGCAATATGAACTTTGCACTAAAAATATCGACTGCAAAGTTAACATTGCAGTGAAATATGGACTGCAAAGTTCATATTGCAGTGAAATATAGACTGCAAAGTTCATATTGCAGTCCATATTTTAATGCATATTGATATTTTTTTAGTTTATTTTAAGGGTTGGGATGTCATTTTGTAATGAAAAAAAAAGACACATGTCATATTATCAATAAAATAAAAAATAGGCCCTTTATTTAAAAAAAAATTATTCCTTGGCCTTAGTGTAAAAATCTTTCTCTAATAAGCCCTTTTTTTTAATTGCCCCTTGAATTTATGAGTTTTAGTCTAAGAGCACATTTAATAACTAAAGAGTTAAATGTAATTACATATTTTTAATATGAGGAATTGTTAAGTATCTATGCACACACGTAAGACGTGCCCTTTTACTAGTGTGTATTATTTGGATGTGACACCGAGAGTTTCTATGTTTATTAGTTTCTACATAAATTCAGTGATAAAGAAAAGGTCAACAGGCCAAATGTACTCGTATATGTATCAATAATATTTAACACTAGGGTATATTAATAAGAAACTAAGATATTTAGGTGGGGGCTAATTACACACACAAAGATATTTTATAACACTTTAACATTGGCTCGGCCATATAAAACCGAGGTAATATGCACATATTCAGTCTTATAGCACTAAGTATGTGTATATTACCTCAATCTTATAAGGTCGAGCCAGTGTATTTTTTTTTTTTTTAACAATAGCTCGGTCCTATAGGATCAAAGTCATATAATCAATATAATAGGATCTAATAAATGAAATAAAGTGTTATTAAATAAAGTGGAGTGTACAATTAAGGCTTACCAAGATTTAGTCCTTAGAATTTATATTATATACGATTAAGGACTACCTTAGATTTAAAATTAGGCGTACCTCCCTACTTTTACTTTTTGACCGAGATTAGTAGTTAGTGCTTTGAATCCTAGCTGTAAAAATACGTGTGACGTGACGTCAATATCCATTTTAGATTTTTTGAAAGTTTGGTTGCCCTCAGAATTATAGGGATTATGATTTATTATGTATTTTAAGAAAACATCATTTTTTTTATTCAAAATTAATACCATATATAAAATTAATATTTGAAATTGGTGTTAATATTTTAGTAAATAATATAAATAAGTTTTGACTTTTTATTTACTTAATAATAAAATGTTAATTAATAATTTTGGAACAGATATTATCAAACAAATATATAAATGTTTAAATTAGTTCATATATTTTCAAAATGTTATTGAAAAAATATTTTTAATAGCTATATATATAGATATAATTTCTATACTTTCCTTTTAAATATTTTGGAACATTTATTTTGTCTAATATAATTTTCATATTTGACAATTTAAATTTGTTCATATATTTGAAAGTTTCACAAAAGCAAGAGATAATGTATTTATATTTAATAATTTTTTATATAATTTTTTTAATTCAATATATATTTGGAACATATATTTCATATTTAAAATTGTTTATATATTGAGAAATCTTCATCAACTAATTTTTGATTAGATATTTCGAACAGACATTTCATATATTTTGAAAATTTCATCAAACAAATATTATATATATATATATTTGGTAGAGCCGGCCCTAAAATTGTGGTGGTTAGGCAACAGCACAGCGCCCATAGCCTAAGTAGTGACCAATTTTTATAAAATTAGAAGCCCAAGTTCTAGCAATATAAGGGCCCAAAATTAAAATTATAATTATAAAGGCCCAACTAATATAAGATGTGAAAATCTATATTGGTCAAGTTACTATGGTGGAGTCAAACTCGGTAACTAAACTCAGTAGAGCCTATGGTGGAGTCAGACTCAGAGGACCAATGTGGAGTTGCTATAACCTATGTACACCGTGGGCATTGGCAAGGTGGTTGTGCAAAATATCTCAAGTAAGGTGAAATAGGTGTGCATATAACATTGAGATATGCGTTGACTAAGGTGGACGATCGTGCGGACAAAGCTGAGTGGTGATTTATATGGATAGTACAAAGTTGGGTAGGCCCAAGTTAAAGCCAATGTGGATTGCTGGACATGGGAGATAATCCAAGGTGGACCGCAGTTAGTCAAATGTAAACTTGTTTTGATTTAAGGTGGAGATTATGGAGAATGGTTGGCTCAAATCATTGTCCCACATTAGAAAAAATGTAGAACTCAACATGTGGCTTAATTTGTTTATATTATGAACAATATTGTTATTATGTGCATAGACTGGTAAACTCAAAAGAATTAATATCATTAATTAGAATCTTTTAACTTTATCTGAGAATTGGCGTAAATATGTAACATACAAACAAGTTATTTTATGAATTTTTAATCTCTTTTCACTGTTTTAATCATAAAACCTCACAATGGCCCCAAATTCAACAACCATTATTGAATCATCATATAAGGACTTTTCATCTCCAATCATCATACCGAAGGTTCTTCATTCCACATCGATGTCACGATGGGCCAAACCAACTATGATATGTGGTCTTCACTCATGGAGATACACATCGCCCAAAAGCAGAAATTCTTGTTTATTCATGTTACATATCCAATACCTAAGAGGGAACTCCATAACACAAAATGTAGTATCAAGACAATCAAAAGGTGAAAAGATGGGTTTTGATGTCTATGAAACCATAAATTATAAAGCTATTGAGAGTTCACATTTTTCTTGCTGGGTTGGCTAAAGAACTTAAACAAATGCGCGGTGAAATTTTGAAAAAGGATTATATTCTGGAATTAAAAGAAGTGAATATACTGGTCCGTCAGGAAGCTCTTTGATAAAAACAATGAATAATGAATCTGAAAACACTGATGTTGCAGTTATGGTGGCTTGCAACCGCGTCACACCAAATCAATCCAACTTGAAAAATCCAGATCTATCTCAAATGACCTCAAATCGACAGAATGAAATGAATCGAAGTGGATCTTGGAACAAAACATATGACTCACAGTTTAAAGATCATAGGAGCAATTCACAGTATCATTCTTGTTTTGCATGTGGACAAATCGGGCACTCGAAGAAAGGATTCTATGAAGTCATTGGTTATCCAGACTAGTTGGATCATTCTCAAAATTGTATTTCAAATAAAAAGAATGGGGCTGATAAAAAATGACTGCGGGACTGCTTACAACTACTGATAAACCTAATAAGGCTTTAAATTATATATATTCTTTAAATAATACGTGGATAATTGACGCTGGTGCTACAAATCATATGATATTTGATTTTAGACAATTTACTTCTCTCATCCTAAAATTTTGTCTTCGCAGCCAATGGTGATCCAATTCCTGTTGTTAGGAAATGGTCGTCTCTATTAGACACCTTGAATTTAGAATGTGCTAGTAGTGCCCTCATTAGACTGTATTTATTGTTTATTACTCAAATTAGTACTGCTTTAAATTGTATTGTTATTTTTTAGCATTCTTGTTATGTCTTTAAGGATATTTAGACGAGGAAGACAATTGGAGATACCGTTAGGCGTAACAAAGTATACTTCTTGGACTTGGCATTAAAAAATATGAATAAATTACTTCAAGCCCCATAAAATGTTATCACTTTGAGAAAAAAAGTTGAAGATAAAATTTGGTTATGACATCATCGTTTAGGTCATTATTTAAAGAAGTTATTTCTCAAGTCTTTTAAGAATGTTAAACTTTATGTTTTTCATTGTGAAATTTTTGAACTAGCAAAGAACCATTGTATTTCTTTTACACCGTCAATGAATAAATGCTTAGTTCCTTTTATGATAATTCATTATAATGTATGGGTCCCCGCTCCAAGTCCTTTTAGTGATGCTCATTGGTTTATTACTTTCATTGACGATTGCACTAAAATAACCTAGATATGTCCTATGAAGTCTAAAACTTAAGTATGTTATTTGTTTTAGAGATTTCACAAACAAGTTAGTACACAACATAAAACTACCATTCAGATGTTCCGAAGTGATAATGAGGTGAATATATGGGTACAAAATTGCAAGCGTACTTCAATCATCATGGAATTATCTATCACACAGCATGCCTATAAACACCTCAATAAAATGGTGTTGCAGAAAGGAAGAATGTATATTTGTTAGAAGTAGTATATGCATCACTGCTTGGGCGAATGCCCCATTGTCTTACTAGGGCGAAGCTCTATTCTCTATCACTTATTTGATCAATTGTTTCCATCAGCAGTTCTTGATTTTCAAACACCATTTGATATCTTAAATAAAGTTGCATTGGCCCTTACAGTGCCAAAATTGCCCCTAATTGTGTTCCATCATTATTGGATACGCATCTTCCCATAAAGGTTATAGATGCTATCATCCTCCTACTAAAAAAAATATATGTGACTATGGACGTTGTGTTTCATGAATAAGACATGCACTTTCATCTGACTGAACTTCAGGGGGAACATTCTGGTAAAGTTCAAACTCTTGGTGAAGTTTAAACTTTTGACTTTGGTTATGGTAATGAAGACGAGACAATTCAAGTCGAGGTATCCCCACTACAAACCTCACAAACCTCATAACCACCAAGTTCAGAATCATCCTTAAGCTTGTCATCGCCTGACATGAATAA
Source organism: Lonicera japonica (assembly GCA_021464415.1). Classification (NCBI taxonomy): domain Eukaryota; kingdom Viridiplantae; phylum Streptophyta; class Magnoliopsida; order Dipsacales; family Caprifoliaceae; genus Lonicera; species Lonicera japonica. Next base: position 47,101,253 of record CM038470.1, read on the forward strand.
CCAATTTCTTCCATCGGATACATCTGAATTTGAATATCATGTATCTTCTCCTGACCCTAAAAATTAGGTATCTTCTCCTAACTTAAACTCTCTTAGAAAAAAAAACTCCCTTACCGAACCAATAAGGTCTGCTTAAACCAACATATGAACATGATCTCACTAGTAAGGCCAAATACCCAATGAGTAACTATTTGTTTGATGATCAGATGTATAAATCAAATAATCCATTTATAAATCAATTGTCTTTTGTATATATTCTTAATAGTGTGCAGGAAGCCTTAGTTGATCCGAAGTCGAAAGCAACAAGTGACGAAGTGATGAATTCTTTAAGGAAAAATGGTACATGATCGAAAAATGGTTGAATTGCTAGCAAGGAAGAAACATGTTGGTTGCAGATGGGTGTACACTCTGAAATACAAGGCAGATGTAACTATCTAAGATTTCAAGCGAGACTAGTGGCAAAGGGCTACACACAAATAAACGAGATTGACTATCTTGAGAAATTTGCACCAGTGGCAAAAATTAACACTGTGCGAGTCTTGCTATCTTTGGCGGAAAATCTAGATTGACAATTGCAACATTTCGATGTAAAGAATGCATTCTTACATGGTGATTTGGAAAAAAAAATGTACACATGGAACTCCTAACAGGATACAATGTTCTTGTGTAGCATTGAAACATATTATGTAAATTGGAGAAATTTTTGTATGGTCTGAAACAATCTCGAAAGCTTGGTTCGGGAGATTTGCTAGATTAATGAGAAAGTTTGGTTACAAGCTGAGCAATTCTGATCATACATTGTTCTTAAAGAAGTGTCATGGGATGATAACATCACTCATTGTCTATGTTATTGACATGGTGGTCACCGGGAATGAGCTATACGAACATGAAGCATTGAAGAAGCATTTATCTCGGAAGTTCGAGATGAACGATATTGACGAATTAAAGTTAATTTTTTTTTTTAAATTGAGGTGTTCAGATCATCAAAGGGTGAGCATATATGTGGGCCAAGCATATATCTAGGAATTAAATAACTCTAATATTTCTATAAATCACTTGTTAATTAATTTTTGTACTCAGTAGCATACAATGGGCCAGGCATATATGTGGATAGAATGGCCAATGAGATCAAATATACTAGTCGCTAATCTAAAATATTCGGCTATTTTATACTGGTATATATTTAATTTATATGATTTTGTATATAAAAAAATTGTGCTAATATATATTTTGGGCGAGCATTTAGGCGTTTGAACAATTTTTTTTGCGATATCATCAATAAATTTGTTTGCTTTAATTAAATTTTGAAATTTGCCTATATTATTTGTTATGTCTTTTGTAAGGCACACTTATTTTAACTACTATCGTTTTTGTTTAACCGTGCTGTCTAGCGTGAGCACTAGCTAGTTCATTATTGAAAAAGGAAAAGAAATAAGAAGTGCTTTCTTATTTTTTGTTTGTTCTTTTAAATGGAATAAATTTCTTATTTTTTTTTTATTAAAAGATAAATTTCTTATAAAAAATAAATAAATTTATCTCTTCTTTTTTTCCCCTTTTTCTTTGTAATTTTTTATAATAAAGATAAATTTAATATTTTAATTTTTTAATTTTTTTAATTTAAAATTAGTGATTCCTTAAAAAGTGTAATAACCTAATCTGCCAAGAAAATGAATTTCAAACAAATCCAGTTTATTATATAACAATTAAATTTAAAAGTCTAAATACCTTTTTTTTCTCCAAAATATAAACACGACCTCTCTTCAATGTTAAATACAATCATAAATTAAAATAAACCCGACTAAATAATCAAATTCAACTCCACCAATATAACAAAAATTAAAGGAGAAAAGTGTTCATTCCGATTGCCACTTGCTATGGCATATAATACAATCGGCACAAAGCCACCGTATATATTTATTTTATACCAAGTGATATTCGAGTTAATTTATACGCATCTCGACTAACAATAAATAAATACACAAAATTACATATTTATGTAACAGTTAACCAACATATATAAATATCTCACAACAAAGTTGTACACAGTAAATTATTTAGTGAATAGAGCAGACTCTATTGAGAGAGATTCTCGCGAAAAGTGCCAGACAGTACTTTGAGGATTAGTCTTTGCTGTCAAGCAGATCATATCTTGGTGAGGAAAAAAAAACCACAATAAATTATTTAAATAATATTAATACCGCACTCACAAATATTTATATATATGAACTAAGTTATAGAGAGGAATTATTTTATTTTAATAAAAAGAAAGGATATTCATTTAGAGGGAAAAATATAAATTTCTTATAAAAATTTGTAGAGAGGCTCTATAAAAACATCGCCCTTGACATGGACGAAATCAGGTGACATGATCGTAAAAGCTACACATTTACTAGATTTTTTTTATTGAACATGGTGGTATATATTGTATTTTTGTTCACTAATTGCCCTTATTATTAATTATGGTGCTATTGTTATCACATTTGTTTTACCTATAAAATGTGAAAAATTAATAAAATTACGCTTATTAAGTTTATTTGAAAGGAATATCTTGATTTTACCCCATTATATTTGCTTTATTTGATTCAATTAAAGTAATATAAGATTTGATGAAGGGTTAAGATGAAATTTTGGGGAGGGCCATTATACAAAATAAAGTTAAATGAGGATAAATGTGCTATATATATATGAATAAACTTAGTTTCATCCCGACCCTAGAAATGGGTGACATGATCATAAAAAAAAAATTAAATTTTAAATACACCCACATATAAGTTGAATTTTCGTATAAAATTTGGTGGAAGTGATCCAATCAATATATAGACCATCTTTACAATTTTTTATAAAAAAAATCATCTATTTACACTGTCAAATGAGAAACAATTCTTTTTGTTAAAGTGATGAAATCCTCTTTATAGTCTAATTATATATATATAGTAGTGGGATTGTAGGTAATTATTTCAACCATACGATATGATGTGTACTTCTCTAAATTAACACATCTTTAGGTTTTGAGCTTGTGATTTAACATTATAATTATGCTTAAGTGATATTAAAAAGACTAACCGTTCAATTTAATTGAGAATTTTTTTTTCAAAACTGAAATAATTTATATTAATTTTTTAAGTAATATACAATATTAACTATGATATACATGCAAACCATAATAAGTTATAGCACACCATTTTTTATTACAAATTAGCTAAAAAATCAAGTATTTATCATATTAATTATCGTATACATAGTTAATATAATAACGGTTAGGTTCTAAAGGGGTAAATCGATAATTTTTTTTTTTAAACATTCGTAGAAATGATCTATATAGTAAGTAAATCACCTCTACTAAATTTCATAAAAAACTTTAACCTATAAGTGGGTAGATCGAAAAAGTGATAAATATGTCCATTTTCGTTCGTTGAATTTTTTTACAATTATCTCACTTACTTCTATTTAAATTTTTTTTTATAAAATTTGATGAAAATCTTGTAAATCATCTCTACAAATTATATATATATATAAATTATTTATTTACCCTTCCAACTATCTGAGTGATTATCGCCCCTCTTACCATCCTATTATATATATATATATATTTCTTATGTGTCTCTCACACACAAACACACACAAACACTGGTCACAAGGTAACCATTGTTGCTTCTTCCCCCTCCAATTTTCCTTTGCCTTCTCCCTCATAATGGATGTGAAGATTTGTGACAAATTAAAAGGTGGGACCCACAATCCAACTTATTAAATTAATAAATTGATGGCCACGAATTCACTTAACTTAGTCATGCACCCTTATAATTAATTAAAATGATTAATGAAAAGAAGACAAGTGGCCAAAGCTAAATGACCATGCAAAAAAATAATATCCTCACGTGGCATATATATGGAGGCACACAAAATTATCTATATATATATATATAATTTTCGGTATAAAAACTCAGGGTATCATAATAGGGTTAAAATTAAAATGAGACTATTAATTTAATTTATTAAATTATAAATTTAAAATTTTGCTAATATGTAATAAAAGTTAGAAAAAAATCTTGAACTAAAACATGTATAGAAATATGTTAATGCTTATATACAAGTTTATTAGGTTATATATATTATTGTTAAAACAATTATCTATCTCTTTCATAGAGCATAATAATGTTTTAAAAAGATTGTATTATATATTTTTTAAATTGTACATTGGCTAAGGAGGAATCCACGATTCCTGGGAGGGGGAGGGGGGGGGGGGGGGTGTTGTTATGAAAAAAGGATACTCCAAAATCTAATTAAAGGGCTGAAGTATCGAGAATTTTGTGGTCACAAAAACTAAATTTTTTTTTAAAATATTTCATTAACATATTTTTTGTGTGTGCAAAAAAGTTGAAAAAATTGAGTACTAAACACCCACTTTGTTAAAATTTTTGTTTCTTATTTTTGAAAACGCAATATAAAAAAGGGTATGAGATAAATGAAATTGGTAGAAAGAGTTTGAACAAAAATTAAGATTAGATGTGGGTTTGGACTCGCAACCTATCCCTTCATTTGAAAAATATTTACCACTTAAACTATAAAGATAAATATGTATGTCAACCCTTTTTATAATTAATGAACTAATGATTTGTATTGAAGTTGTGCTAGTCCAATATCAATATTTTAATTAATACTGAAAAAACCTCGGCGTGAGTAACAGACCCCCTCAGACTCCTTAATTTCATTTTGCTCGTGACCCTATTAATAAGTATAGTTATTTCAAAGTTAATGGCCTTGTAATCTAGTGGCATTATCTTTGGTCTTATATTATAGAGGTCACATATTCAAAATTCATGGACGTAGTATTCAAACTTAATAAAGTGGTTTGTCCACCATTTATGGGTGGTTGGTAATATGTCCACCTCATATATCCGGTGATGATGCGTGTGAATAATTAATTAAAAAAAGTATAGTTATTTTAAAAATATTACTACTCATCTATATCTATATTTATATATTATAAATAAAAGTATAAATAACTTAAGTGTTTTTCTCCTTTTTTGTAAAGACAAATATGTCTTTAATTTTAAAAACTTACATAAGAAAAAATTAAAAAAATATAAATTCATATGTTTTTATATTATAGTATTAGTATCCAAAATAAATTTAAACTCTACTTTATTTGGTTAAACTAATTATATAATTTTAAAAACTTACATAAGAAAAAATAAAAATATATAACTTCATATATTTTTATATTATAGTATTAGTATCCAAAATAAATTTAAACTCTACTTTATTTGGTTAAACTAATTAAACAAGTTAGAATTATATTAGTATTTCAAATAGTGTATAACTCCACATATTTTTATATCAATATTAGTATTTTAAATAAATTTAAACTCTACTTTATTTGGTTAAAATAATTATATAAGTTGGAGTTTGTGTTGAATTAGGTGTTTTCCAAAACTCACCGCAAAAGTATGTATATTTAATAAATCATATTAAAATTACAAAGCTATTTAATATTAACTTATGCATCGCTATACAATCTATTACTTATATGAGCGTTATATTATTTTGTGATACTGTGCATAATAATCCACATACGTTTTACAGATTTAACTATCTATCAATTCTAAAAATTCATTAAAATTATATTATTCTCTTATATATTTGATCAATTTTTATCATGTATCTATAACATTTTTATATAGTTGACCGATTTTATGATTTTCTTATAATTATTAATTAGATTTTACACTTGACACTATATTTTTGCTTATTTGTGATTATTTTTATTTTATATTAATTATTCAATTCTTAGTAGGTACGTATTTATTAATGGACTTAATTAATCACCTTTGTTAAACACTAAAACCACGTGCAACACACATGTAAAAAAACCTAATTTCTTTAAATTTATATTACAAAGAGTGAGATTCCTAGCATATATAATTAAAGTTTAAATTGCGTTGTTGAGTTATTAATGTTACACTTACTATCTATGTTTCAATACGTGGGGTAGATTTCAAACGACTTTGCTATAAATTGTTAAAGCATCAATTTGCATGATTTGATTTTGACGAAAGAAGCAATTAATGATAACTTGATGCAATTATGTTTATCTTTTGGTGCATTATTTGTCTTTGTGACGAGACAGGATGCTTTAATAATATACATATTAGCATATGTGACTTTTTCATAGCATTACATTTTTTTGGAAAAATAAAGTGTCGGGTATATATTTTTGGGTATATATTTATTGGACTAAGACTAGCATAGAGGAAGTGGATGCTATGAAGGAAAATTATGCATATATATATAAACAGTCATTCTTCTTAGAATTGTTTTTAAATTAATTAATTTAAGGATAGTTTATTTTAAGCATATAAACGGATAATTTTTTTTATAATTTGTTTTGAAAATTATTTTTATAATGAGTAAATTATCGATCTTCACTAAATTTCATAAAAAAACTTAATCGAAAAACAAGTTAATTGAAAATTTGATATATATGCGCATTTTTTAACGTTAAAATTTTAGATTTTTAATGAAGCTACTTCCCATTTGATTTTTTTTATGAAATTTTGCAGAGATGGTCTAATCATTATAGAGATCATCCTCACAAATTTTTATGAAAAAATCCATCCGTTTATCTCTTGAAATAAATGGTCCTTAAGTTAATCATCTTAAGGACGATTTTTAAGAGAATGAGGATGTATACATAAATATGTATAGTTGGCCTATAGATCTGTGATAAATTATTGTTGGGTAAAAACCCAGTTTATTTTTTAATTGGGTAAGGTTATAAGGGGGTTTTTGTTATCAATTATATTGTAATAAAATTCAAAAAAGAGATTTAAATTTTTCTTATTTTTAAGAAAAATATATATATATATATATATTTTTTGGCAGACAAATAGATAAGAAGGGTTGGCGCATTAGAGAGCTGTGAGAGAGTATTTGTACCATCCTCAACTCCACATCTTCAATGAGTCACTTACTCAATTCAAATTTGTAACATCTACATAGTAATTATTAATAAATAAACTTTATCATTCAAAGAATCCTAAGATATATAGAATTTTGTAAAAAAAAGTAATAAAAATAGCGAATATAATTCTCATATACAATATATTTCTTAGACTGAAGTTATAAAAACTTTTATTACATTGAAAAGTGTATCATCAACCCCGACTCTCCAACCCCTCTAAACCGAACATGTTATTCTATATATATATAAACTACTTATTTCAAAATATAGTTTTTTAATATATATATAGAGAGAGAGAAGCTAGTGAAATACTAGCTACTTTCTTTCATAAGATATGGTGAGTACTTTTATAAAATAATATATTTTTAAGTTTTGAGTTGGTAATTTAACATTTTAGTTAAATTTACATGATGCTAGAACGATTAGCTGTTCAATTTGAGAATTTTTTTAATAATTGAAGCTATTTGTTTTGATTTTTTAAGTTATATATAATATTTACTATTATGTGTATGCATATCATAATAAGTTATACAAGACCATCATTTACCACAAATTAGCAACAACATTAAGTGCTTATCATATTAATTATCACATCTATAATTAATATAACAATAGTACGTTGACGGATCATCTCTTTTAAATATAACAAAAATGTACAAATTTAGAGATGTACTTACTATATCCTATGGTAAAAACTACTTACTCTTCGCTTACTATATCTATACTATTATATAAAGGCGAGACTAATTTCAACATCCACAAAATTGTGTCAAACTTTTGAATTACTATTTTACCATTGTAATTTCTTTTTTCATTAATAGATATAGTTATAAAAGGATTCGAACCTTAGACATCTAATAAAATAATTTATTGCTTAAATATTAAATTACTTAATATCTTTGTTTATATTTTATTTAAATTAAATATATTTGAGTAACACATAGATTACATATATATATATATATATGTGTGTGTGTGTGTGAGTGTGTGATTTAGTATATATATATATATTTACAGACTATGATCTGTCCATGGAATGCCAAACCCACTTAAAGATCCTTCTTCTAAATGTGGTCTAAATTAAAAAGGAGATGGGAGAGGGCCATTACATGAGGAAGAGCTCAAACCCCACTTCTTGTCAGTGGTCTTTTTCTTTTATCAAGATAAAGGGTTTGAATAGACAGCTTTGAGATGACAACAACAATTACTTCTCTTACTTTTTAAAGACCAATAATTTTAGGAAAATTTCAAGCAAATTTGATTTTTTGCTGTATATTTTGACAACGCATACATTTAAAACTTTGTAGTACAATTCTCAAAATAGTTGTATATTTTTTTGACAGTATTTATAGTCAACACATGCATGATATATTTTAGAAAATATTTTATGTTTTAATAAAGTCGTTATAATTTTTTTAACAGGATGATTAATATTCAACCTATTTTATCACTTTTTACATATTTGCCATTATAAAAAAAATTCAATTTAAATGATTGTGTACTAATTTATTTTTTTGGTCATTATGTCTGTTCCGTTAATAAATTTGAGTTCAAACCCATTTCTACCTGGATTGACTTGTCTCTTTCCCGTGTAGTTATAAAGCATTATAAAAGTATTAAAAGACAATATAATACTATATATATATATATATTTAGAGTAGGGTGGGTTAAAAACCTGTGAAGATAAACTATTTTTCTATTCTATTTGTACATATATATATATATATATATATATATAGGGTATGTCTGTATTGATAACATTACAGCTTAATTCGTGTAACCATCACGAATTTATGTACCGAAACATGAACAGCAAAAAAAATCTTTGTTATACAAAAGATGACACCAAACGTTGCCACCATCACGGATAGAGATTGATAATTATGTTCCCCATCCTTAAAACTACGTACACCATATAATTAACACCTAAAATCATCAATGTTTTCAACAAATTTAAAGTGCACCTGACAAATTTACTAAACCAAGTTGTATCATAAAAATTGATTGTAAAATTTTTTAGATTTAACTTTCAAAAATAATTTATTTCTTGTCTACTAAAAATACCTTAAGGGTTTTTTATTTTTTATTTATTTATATATATATAGAATAAAAGCAAAGTTAACTTAATAAATTATTTACAAACAAAATTATGAAAAAGTTTAAATAACCAATATTTTCATTTAAAAGTATTAGATGGACGATATAGTTTATAGGAAATATAGATATATGACCGTTCCTATTTGGTCCAAATTAAATCAAAATACCATATTTTGCAATACAAATATCTTCAATTTCTTCAATAAAAAGTATAAAACATTAATAATCTAACAAAATAATATTTTTTTAAAAAATAATACTTTTGTTCTTTTATTATTTTAGAGAATACCATTTTTTTTTAAAAAAGGAAGACATAACGATAGTTTGTGAATTGTTGTCTTTTAAGAACTGTATTAAATTTGACATTTAGTGCTAGTTATATCTATTAACATAATCTAAGTTAGATAATGGGTGGTATTATTATCAAAACTATATTGTACTTTGGCGAAGACATAATTAATTTAACAATAAGTGAAAAATGTAAAGCTAGATAATGGATAAATACATATTGTTGTGAGGTATATTGATTACACCTCAAAAGAAAAAAAACTTTTAATTTAAAAATTATATAAAAAAAACGAAAGTCTAAAATAATTTATTTGTTATGAAAGTGAGAATTCTTTTTTTAAGAAGTTTCTACTTAAATCATGATATGAAAGTAACATAAATTTAAAATCACCAAAATGTTAACTTATATAAGTAAAACAAAATATTTTTGTATACATAATTTTAACTTATATAGGTTTCAAATTTATATTTTTTATTAAAAATATATATTTTGATTAAAAGTTATTATATATTTAAGTTTAAAGAAAAAATGAGAGAAATTGGGTTTGTTTTGACTGTGTGTGGGTGGAATATACTTTAATTTAAATGTGCAAAATGAGTAGAAATAAATAAATTTAAGGTGGATAATGCTTCTTGGAGATAAACCACATCCTAGAGTCTAAAATGTGTATAAAAAAAAATAAATTTATTAAACTAAATCTAGACATTTGGTTAAGTAGAATTTCAAAAGCTCTTTAATTAAAAAAAAAATCTTTCCTTATTATAGAGATAATATGCATGTACATCACAGAAGATATTAAAATATTAAAATTTGTTTTTGGTTTATTGAAAATTAATGCCATAACAGATATTTGGGCATTTTGGCAGGTAAAATTTTATTTACAAACAAAATGAAAAAGTTTGTAGGTTTCCAGCAGACAACTAGTAGGTCCCACCAAGAATCTTTATGACCTAATATTTGAGAATCTATAATTGGATCTTTCCAAAAGACACCAATTAGGCAATTAGAGCAATTTCAAATGTTACTAATAAAGCTTATAAAAAATGTTCAATATTATTCGATCTTCCCCTGGTGCAAAAATATTATTTCACCTCATCTTGCAGCTTTTTTAAGAAAAAAATTTAATTCTCACCGGTGGTAAGATAAGTTTACTGAGTAAAAATAAATATAAGAACGTTAACTTCGGTTCATAGTAAAATAAAACTATTGAAAACAAAATTTGCGTTGCTTATAACAAAAAAAATAACAAATTCAATATGTATCCTTTATTTGTAACAAAAAAATAATTTAAATATTTATAATTATTGCCACTAAACGATTAATTCACTATTTGTTTCCTACACTGATAAATTAGTCAAAACTATTGTTGTCATATAACGACGATGAATTTTTTTATTTTACTAATCAACTAAAAATCAAAATTAAATTTGAGTTACATAACAAAAATAATAAAACCCAACATATTATCTATATAAGTATCAATTACATGCACTTCCATAGAACGAACCAATCAAATAATTACAAATCAAATTGTAGCCTAAATTATATATATATATATATAACAACAAAATGAAATTCGTATGATCAAATTCAGATTAGAGAAACCAAAAAACATATTTATATATGTAGTTTCAAATTTATTTTTTTAAATATATATTTCATAAAGAGATTAATGAGTTTTAGAATACAATAGAGGAATTGAAGAGGTTAATGAATAAACGAGAGAGAGAGAGAGAGAGAGAGAGAGAGAGAGAGAGAATAATGGGTTGGGTGAATAATTAGCTGGAGCAGTTTGATCTTGAAAAAGTTTCATGTATGTGAAAAAGAGTTGTCAATTAAAGGATTTGTTTGATTTTTATTGAAAATAATGGAATAACCAATCTCACCTTATTACATTTAAAATTTTGAAAACTGAAAATAATATTAATGGGCATTTTTATTTTATAAAAAAGCGGAGTTGGCAAAAAAAAAATTTTAGTAAAAAAAATTAAAAAATTTGTTTCATGTCTTTGTCGCCTAAATTTATGTATAATAAAAATTTATTACTGAATGCCCTATATTAATTTAGCGAACCTCTCTTAAGCTGCGATTCCCTTCTTCCTTATTAATGTGAAGGGTGTTTAATTAATATAAATGGATATATACAAACAATTTTTGTAGTTGAATATAAATACTCTTTATCCTCTTACAAGAAATTCACACGATTGTCGTGTGAATTTGACACCACTTGATTTTAGACAGAAAAACTATTAGTAGGGTCAAATCTCAACAAACAATCATATTAGTAAAGGGTAGTTTTACATATGATAATTTTTTATGTTGTATTTCCTTTAATGGGAAATTTTTTCATAAGGTTCAAGTTTAAAGATCATTCTGCACGAATTGGGTTTTTGAGGGAATAAACGAAGAATTTTTTTTTTTTGTATAACATATACACCAAATTTCATAAAAAAAATTTAACTGGAAAGTCATGGGTTAACTTAAAAATTGATATGCATATATATATATATATATTTTAGTTAATAAACTTCTTAGTTGAATTTTTAAAAGAAATTTGGTAGAAATGATTTACTAATTATGGAGATCATCTACACCAAGTTTCGTCAAAAAATTCATCCGTTTAGCTTCTCAAAAATTCTAAAATGTGCATAACGGTATTTATTATTGAAACTTGGTTGTCCTTGTGAAAAATGCTTTCTTCCTCTAATATTTTATTCTTTTATACTTTTGTCTTATTTCCCAACCTTACTTAGCTTCATTATTTATTTTTCTATTTCACAAAGCTGTATTCAAATATATCCTACATTTAATTTTTTCAATTTTTTATCTTAAAAACTTGGTATTTATGATTCATCAAAAGAACGCGAGGATAAATTTATGAAGAACACATGACGAATTTTGATAATTTTGTCTCATTTATTGTTCTTCAGAAAATAAGGGGAATTCAGCCAACTTGCTAAAACTGAAATAACTTTTACTGAAACAAACAAATAATGCTTCTCTTGTATTAAAAAATAAATAAAAAATAAAAAAAAAGGATAATATTAACTAGAAATTAGGTAGAATGGCTTATTATACATTGATTTTTACCAAAAATCCAATGAATAATATTTTTTTGAATGAAGGGCCTATTTTTAATTGGTAATAGTGTAAGAGGCCTATTTTGTTTTATATTTTAAATGAATGTATTTGAATAAATTTAAATATCATTTAATTAATAAAAACATGTTATGTATTACCTAAATTACCCCTTTTTATGAAATTTACACAAAAAATATGATCTGCAAAGTTCATATTGCAGTAAAATATGAACTGCAAAGTTCATATTGCAGTGAAATATGGACTGCAATATGAACTTTGCACTAAAAATATGGACTGCAAAGTTCACATTGCAGTAAAATATGAACTGCAATATGAACTTTGCACTAAAAATATCGACTGCAAAGTTCACATTGCAGTGAAATATGGACTGCAAAGTTCATATTGCAGTGAAATATGAAGTGCAAAGTTCATATTGCAGTGAAATATAGACTGCAAAGTTCATATTGCAGTCCATATTTTAATGCATATTGGTATTTTTTTAATTTATTTTAAGGGTTGGGATGTCATTTTATAATGAAAAAAAAAGACACATGTCATATTATCAATAAAATAAAAAATAGGCCCTTTATTTGAAAAAAAAATTATTCCTTGACTTTAGTGTGAAAATCTTTCTCTAATAAGCCATTTTTTTTAATTGCCCCTAATATTAATGCTAAAACGGAAATAACTTTTACCAAAATAAATAGTTTATCAACCAACTTGGGCTAAGCCAAGTTAGTCACCGTGTTTTTCAGTGAGGGAACATGGGTTCCAAACTCGCTGAAGGCTAGAATTTAAATGAATTTATTGTGGTGATGTTTTGTGATATAATCCCACTTAGTCGATTGTCGGCTTTTCATCTTTGTACTTAAAATAAATATAGTACATCAAATGCTTATATATTGCAATAGCACTATCCAAAAATAAATACAAAGTTAGTTAGGCAAAAATATATTACTTGACCTACAAGAAGTTCCTCATTGTGACGTGCACACTCTCTTAAACTCCAAAGCCTAAATTACCAAGAAAACAGCCTCTTTTTCAACTACTTTAGTAGTTTCTTTTACCTTCTTTTGTAGAAGTGAAGTCATGATTTGCTTTGCTTTGCCGTCTTCAATAGATTTCACTTTTGTGACCCCTTTTTAAATTATTATATCTTTACGTTGGCAAAATGGTTAAGATTTGAGGAAATTTTTTTGCTTTAATAGAGTTGATGTCCTCACTAGTTAACACCTCCCCTATGCGATTCATTTCATACTACAAGATAACTTCTTTAAATTAATATTCGATAAATTAATAATGTCTTTGATATAGTAAAATTATTCAACTTTTAGTCGGAATTAACATGCTAATTAAATTAATCATTTCGATAAAATTATGAGATATTTTATATTTCCCATTAATCAAATATATTATGGGTGTGTATTTTGCAATTTGTAGAGACCTAATCCTAATCATATTAAAATTTGTGGAATTCTATTTGAGATTGTATATAAAGATTCTTAGGGTTATCCATAATTAAATCGAATCATTATCGGGTCTACTCATCTTTCCCATCTTAGAGCGAAACCCATTGAGTACTTTGAGATTTAAATGTTGGAATGCCACAAACCTAATCAAGCTTCCATGTTGTACGACGTACATCATAAATTCAAGAATGCTTCTTAAAGATTAATCTATTAAAAACTAGTGGGAGTGTGTGGCCTAGTGGTAAGCCTCTCACCCGAATACTAGGAGATCTCGGTTTGAATCCTACATATGGTGGAGTTGGAGATAATTTTCGTTATTTATAGTTAAAAGGGAGATATATAAACCTTTCTTCTTCTTTTTTTTAAGAAAACAAATATATTAAAAACTAGATATGATTAACTAAGATTCTTAAAACTTATATGATTCAATATTCAAATTCCATTAAGTGGCATCAAAAGGGTCTATTAATATTTACTATTAGAAACTTATATATATGGATGTGTTGAAGATTGATGTGAAACAAAATATAACAAAATAAAAAGGGAGGGGGTAGTGCAAATAAAGAAGCCGAAATAATTTAAAAGGCGTAGGCAGAAAGCATGGCCCACTTTGAAGCCTTGTATATCTATTGGATTTGATTTCACCTCATATAAGCCTTATATAAGCATGTACCATCATGGATTAAGAGTATATGGTGGGATTTACGATTAGACATAAAAATGAAAAGAAAAAAAGGGATTGCAGAATGTCAGTGGCGTGCCATTCGGAATGGCTTTATGTTTTGACTGTAGGTGTCTTTTACTTTATTTAGAATTTGAAAAATCCTTTTTTTCTTTCTACTTTAGGTTAAAATTGGTTAAAAGTTTGAATCAAGTTGATTTATTAAAATCAATTTAAGAAATTAGAGTTTTGAAAAAGTTTTTGTATCGGTATAAACTCTTAAAGTCTCATACCAGTATGCAAACTTCCAAACTTTCAAAAATTTTAAATTGCAAAACGCAACAAGGTGGAAAATATAAAGTTTGGGCTTTGAGAATCTTGTTAGTACGGACGATTTTTATTTTCAGATCATGGAGATGTGAAGCACAAATTGTCTAATGTTACAAAATAGATAAGTTGAAACAATAAGTTGCCAAAATAACCTCTATTGCTTAAATTTATTTGTTTTGGAATATTAAGATGCGCGAGTATGTTATTTATGCAAATAATATTCATCACAAAGAAAGGTTATTGTTTATTCGAATAACATGCATACTTGTGGTAATAAATTTAAGATGATTGTCAAATTTTTCATTTGAATATGACCCAAAAGAAGGTATATTATTATTTGACAAGATTTGTCATCTATATTTGATTACTGAGTGGAAATGACCAATTACAAGTTGATATTTCTGTCAAAAAACTAAACATCAATATTGTGCTGGGTATCTTGCAATGGGGCCCAGTACTTATTGGGTAATTGTGTCATGCATATATATTGTTTGTTCATATGTTATGACATGTATATTAACTAGTTAATGCCGTGCCTACGGCACGATTCAATTGAACCTATATATAATTAGTAACACTATCTTAAATTCTATTTATTGCTACTTTTTTATATATGTAACTACTCGTAATTTTAATATTGTTTTTATTTCTTACTAAGAGTTCTTATTCTAATTTTGCTATTTCCTAGAGAAATTAATTTTAACATTATCCCGAAAAAGTATTAGTATACTCTTAATTTAAGAGTAAGAGGAATTAAAATTTTCATACAGCACTAAATTTAATTTTTAATCTTAAGAACATTTTAAAAATATAATTGTGTGCCTATTATTATTTAAATAGTGATAAAATAAATAAACTCTATCTAATTTCACTTCCATTATAATTAGGGATGGGGAATAACTCGATTGGACATATTTTCGACTAAGCAAACCCTAATATAGGGTAGACTCATACTTTTTTTCTTTTATAATTAGAAAAAATATGGGTTCTGAATTACTGAAGTTCGAGTTCACTTAAATTTTTTCCATTTGACTCAATCTTTGCTAGAATATAATATTTTTTTCTTTAAATACCCTTATGATACAATACAATTGCAACGATCGAAGATGGAACTATTATGTTAAGGTTTACACATATAGTATAGTAAACAGGGTGGATTTTTTTAATTAAATATACTTTTAGTAAGTTTAGTTTCAAGTAATCATATTTTTAGATATTTCAAGTTCGAATTTGACAAAACCCTAAAGTTGACTATTATTTCTCTACGAATAATGTTAATCCTAACATGAGCCATTTATATATTTTCATTATACTTTTTTGGATTATTAAAATTTAGAATTATTGATCACATATAAGATACATGTATGCCAGTAGAATAATCGAGTAAGTTTAAATTAATATATTCACACTTAGATCAACATAATATTTAAAAATTAGTTTTCAGATTATTAAGGGTGGTGTTATTTGCACCTCACAAATCTGTCACAAACACCCTCCTTCAAAATTTAACTAAAAACATATTTTATCATCACCTTATTTGTCACAAATACCCCTGTCCATTGCCTGATGTTAGGTGAATGCTTAGTAACACAGTCTCCTTATGTAAGTCGAGTTTATGTAAATGCACTCACATCTCATTAGGTGAGTTTTATTTGAAAAATACTCCAATAATCCATTGCCTGATGTTAAGCGAGTTATTACAAACAAACTCTCTCCAAATGGGGCGAGTGTGTATATCTGCACTCACCTCTTATTAGGCGAGTCTTAGGGGATGTTAGTGATTAAAAATTTACCTTTAGGGGGTGTTTGTGACAGAAATGGGGGTGTAAATAACACAACCCAATATTAATCTATTTTGAAATAATAATAAATAGAATATCAGATATGTTCTAAGTTTTGCATATGCCATTATCACCTGCCATTAACTTATTTATTTTTTATTTTTTATCCTTTTTGAGATTAAATTATACTTTATTTTTCAAACAAATTGATATTGTAAATATCACTACTTTAATATTGAGAGAAAAATAAGTAAATAAGTGTGTTTTAAATTTTTCAATGATTAACAATGTAGCAGTTTAATGTATATATGATATGATGCCATTTGTATTTGTTTTCTAGAAAAAAAGAGATGTTAAAAATTAAAATTCTTACATTCAGAAAATTTATTTTACTATTTATAATAAGAAAAATATAAATAATTTTGAAAAAGTATAAATAATTTTGAGCAATTGAAACTTACGTTGAGTTTAATATAACTAAATGTTAAAATATAATAAATAATTGATATTGATAGTAAAAAATACATATATATGGCTAATAATGGAATAAGGTACGAAAAAAAATGTAACTAAAGAAATCATTTTAGTAACAAAGTCTTTGTATTCTAAAAAAACTGGATTCTAATTTTAATTTAAGCTATTTAATTTTTATTTATTAATTAAAGGTTTTAAAGACTTTAATAGTGATTAGTTAATTAATAAATACTTGTTTAGTTATAGCAGAATTTTTTTACACAAATCGAAATTAATTTGAAGGTTATCATATAAATTAAAATCAATTAGGAGATAAATACATGTTTAGCTATCACAGAAATATATAAGCCACTGGATTAAAACATAAAAATTCGAACTAAATCTCAGCCACCAATTGGGAACACAGGTTAAGAGAGTCTTTGAGTCTTCAGATTAAAACATAAATGCTCAAATTAAATCTGAGCCACCATTTAAGAACATAAATTAAAAGAGTCCCATAATATCAGGACTGACCTGATTTATTAATAAATTGTAAGCTTGTAATTTTAGTATTTGATCTATATTCAGTTTCTAGTTATACTTTATATATATTTTCCAACATAAATTTAGCTTAGTGCTTAAAGGCACAAATTTCAAAAATTGGAAAGATCGAGAACGTTGTGATTGCTCTCACTTTTATGGATTTTGACCTCGTACTTTGAACATAATGGCTCTCATAGATAAAAGCTCCCCTTAGAAAGAAAAAAGGGATTTAGAGATGCATGACCGTTCTAATAGCATGAATCTTATGATCATAAAACAATCTTTTGAAAAATTATTTGGGCCTTTATAAGGAAAATGCAACTTAGTTCCTTAAATAAATGTTTTGTTAAAAACATGAAGGGAGAATCAGGCAATCTTTTGGCTAGTCTTGTTTTAATAAGATATAAAGAAAAAGGAATATAAAGGAATATATTATGAAAATGTATAATATCGATTTCAAAGTAAAGGCGTTAAAATTAGGGCTGTTTGATGATTTGCTCATGCATCCAATTCTTTATTTATCTTCCTGCACAATGCAAATAATTTACAATGAGTTGCAATATAGCAAATACCTTTAAAGGACAAGAAAGGAAAAAAAGGATAAAGGTTAGGAAGTTGCAGTTGGAACAACCCTAAGGTAATTGCAAAACAAATATGATAAGGCGTTAATTTGTCTGTTACTTTTGCAAGAAGGATAGATACAAAAAAGTTCCAAGTACGTCACTTGGCGTGTAAAGTATGATATGCTTCTCATTATGTTTGTTCTGTAGTTAATTTAGCTTATGTACGTGTGATAACTTGGTGGGTAGATTCTGGTACTAGTACTCACATAAGTGTGTATGGAGATTACATGTGGAGCCAAAAACCAATTGATGCTGAAAGATTCATCTATGAGGGCGGTGGCGAAATAGTTATAATTAAGGCTATATGGAATTCTAGGTAGTCATTAAAGACTAGTTACCTTTTGAATTTGGGAGAGACTTTTGTGATACTGTCATTTAGACATAGCAATGTAATTGGATGGTTGGAGAGTCTAGGAGCTGAATCTTAGTGAAAAATCTTGTTTAAACTTAGATTTGGCTTATCCGATTGGACTAGTTTCGTACTCCCTAACTACAGATACCCCTAACGTTTATTTTTAGTTGATTTAAGTTCACTAAATATTTTGATTTGTTTAGTTAGTGCGCTATTTTAATTAATTAATTTATTTTTAGTTTATTTGCATGTTCGCTTAGTGAATTTAGGAAATCTTTTAGGTAAAGAACTTGCGCTTGTAGACTCCCTTTACTTTTGCACCCTATAAATAGATTTGCCTTTAGTTTTAGCTTAGTTAGTTAATAGTTTTAATTTTGTTTTTATTTTCTTTCTTATTCCATTTCAATCATCTTTTCTTTTCTTTTCCTTTATTCCATCTAAGAGAGATACCTAGAAGAAATAGATTCCTTACCTTCCCTGTGGTTCGACTTTGACTACCCCAAGTATATTATAACTTAACCGCCTAGACTTGGGTGTAATACTTCTCATTTTTTGCGCGTAGTCACTGGGTCAGATCATGGATTAAGTGGTAGAGAAGTTTAAGGGTTAAGGTATCACCCTCAGTTTGTGAAAGAACGAGAGCAGGTAGCGGATCTGCTGCACGAGAAGCTTCACTAAGGTTACCCTCAGTATTGTTGACCTCGATTTTATTGATTTATTAGAAAGTGATTGGTGGGCCTAGTCAGGGTCGTGTACTTGGTTTAGGTGCTGGGGTCAAGTTAAAAGATTGCACTTCACCTAACCAAACTTGTAGTAATCTTACATGTTTGGAACAAAAAGAAAATTATGAAAGAGTGAAAGGCCAAATTGAATTTCTGACAAATAAATTGGAGAAGTGGACTCAAATTGTTCAAAGTTTGTTACCTAATACCTTAAACAATTCTAAAGCAAGAAACTCACATTTTGTGGTGCTATTTCTAATTTTGAAATATTTTTATATGCTACTATTGTTCATGTTATTTACTGCATGTTTTAGCTCTTAATTATTTTGCATTCTAAATTCTTTGTTTTTCTTTTACAATAGGAAAATATTGCAATAGATTCAAGTGCACACCATGCTGAAGATGGTGCAGATGAAGATGGTGCACACTTTGATGAGGACTTTTATTAGCATATATTATTAGCTTCCTTGCGTAAGAGTAATTATGTTATAAAGACTAAATTTTGAATAGTTATTTTTATCTGAACATGTATGAATGAATAACTATATTTCTTCTAATGCAATTATTTTTATGAACATTTAACTGTCTCCTTGTATGTTTAATAAAAAAATTATTTTGATTCATCTACCTCTTACAATCAAGTTAATTAACAATTAAATTGAATGGAAGGAAAAAAAATCAGGGCAATTTTGAACGAATAAACCTTGTGGGAAAACATTTCTGACCACAATACCAATCTCATAAATATTAGATTATATTTTTTCTATAGAAAATAACAATTTTCGAGGAAAATATGACCCTCTAAATTTATTCATTTTCGATGCCAAAATAGTTGCCAGAATTAAATATTCTTATCGAAAATAGTTTTTTTCGACCACTTCTATTTGTCAAAAATCAATCCTTGGAAAACAATGGATTGGTTACCAACCAATTTTTTTCGACAAGCAATGAATTATTTCCAACAAACATCTTTTGTCGGAAATAATATTTATCGTCGTTCAGGAGTGATAATTTCCAACCACCAGCAAATTATTTATGACCACGAGTCGAAAATATATCTTTTTTCAAGGGTTGGTCGAAAAAAGACTATTTTTGATGACATTTTTTTCGAGGACTATTGATGGCACCTAGTTGTCGGTAATAGCTTTTTTCGAGGGGAAAATGGATTTTCTGACCAAATTGCACCTTGGAAATGACTATCATTGTTTTGGTGAAACATGGTAATTGGGTTTAAGGAAACATGATGCCACTCGAATTAGATTACCCCAAGTGTGTGTTCTACCCACTAATTTGGAAAGAACATCATTCGTGTTAGGCATAGTGTTGGAAGAATACGGATATTAGGGATTTCCAACTACAAGAAGGGAAAATCTATCTCTTATAACATTGGCATCTATGTGGACATCAATACCACGAACCCATAATACTAGCCTATAAGACCCATTGGGAAGCTCAATAAGATTGGCCCGAAAATAGAATTCCCGTACCATAAAAGGATAGCATGTGTGATGAATCAAGACAGATTCCCAATCACAAGATGTGATCCAATTGTAAATATTTTCCCATCTAAGATAGGAGCTGAAGATTTACCTTTACCCATACTAGCAACATAGAAAACCTAGATCAAAATATTCTTAACAAATTAAGGAAACCACATCTGATACCAATTGAAAATTTACGTATGCGGAGTAATTAACCTAAGTAGATTATTCTCTAATTATATGAAAAAAATACTTTAGTGATTATAGTATAAACAAAGTTCTACAAGTCTACCAGTTTTAATTCTGGAAAATATGTTAAATCTTGTTTAGTATGCATCAAAAAATTTAATTAATCACAGATAATCAAGACCAGAATTAACGAGGTATTCCTATATTGTATGACTAATCCCCAACAAAAAAATTCCACTATAATAACCACAAGAGGTACATATTCGATTAATCACTAACCAACTTAGTCGTACAATCTTGAATCATTCAAGAACAACTTCTAGACGTAACCTTTAGTGCAGCAGCTTCCTCCTCAAATATCTCGATTTGGAAAACAACATGTCACACGCCTCGTGTTAACACCACATTTTGTGACCTTCGCAAGAATCTAGATCTCTATGAAAATGAACATGTGATATAGGTCAAAGAAGGAAGCCAAAAGAACACCTGGATGAGAAGTTACGAGAATTACCAGAAGCTGCTGGAACAAAAAAACCGTCAAATGAGTATTTACACAATGAGAGTTCTTGATTCTTGATCATCCTCAAACTTTGATGTTTGTTAGATAGTGCCATATGGAGTACCATACTCGAAAATTAGCTCGATCTGACGGCCTGATCTTCAAAAATTTAGAAAACCGGGAGTTCACTTTGGGTAATCAAATGGAGGCATTCCCTGATGTGGACAAGGCTAGCACATAATCAAGCACGTGGATTGAAGCGTAGATAGGCCTAAATGAAGTTTCCATGAGTCTGAGTACAAGAGCTCATGCAAGAAAATTCAAAGAAGATCGTATTTTAATTGCTTTTAAATTATTGGACTTGTTTATTATTTTATTATTCAATTAGGATTAGGATTATGAATGTTTTCCTTATTCAATTAGGATTGTTTTAGGAATATTTCCATAGTCAAATAGGATATTCAATTAAGAATGTTTAGTCAATTAGGATTGTTTTACTTTCCTTATTGTGTTAGGATTAGTAATTCTTTTCTACACCCTATTTAAAGGGGATGATTGTATTATTTTAATTAAAGAGTTATGGATTAATAAAGTTGTGACAAGTTTTCTCTTTTGTTCTTTAAGAACATGTTGAAGACATTCGGTTTGTTCGTAATGTTCATTCGACTTATCAATTGATTCATAATCATCAATTGTGGCGTCATTTGCGTATACCAAGGTCCGCATCTCTCTATAGATGTTGGGTAGTGATGTTCATCAATCCATCTATCCTTATATTCTAATAACTCTAAGAGAGTGCATGTATACAAAAGTGTTCGTGAGCGCCTCCGGAGAGGTTTTTGTGCTGGTGTTTGCCTCCGAAGAGGGCTTCCCTTACTTGACTGCTTCTCGGGAGGACTTGTTTGCTTCCCTGCCTCTCTGGGAGGACTTTGTTTGCTCCACGTGCCTTTGTGGGAGGACTTGTTTGCTACACTGCCTCTCTGGGAGGACTTTGTTTGCTCCACGTGCCTATCTGGGAGGACTTTGTTTCATGTGTATAAAAAAAATGAACGATAACTACCTCCGAAGAGGGCCTTGTGCTTAAGATTTGCCTCCGGAGAGGGCTTGTGCTTGTGTTTTGCCTTATGAGGGGACTTTCGTTTGTGATTTTAAAGGATCATGCTCTCTGTAACTTCTCCCGTTGCTAGAGTGAGGGAGAGAAGATTTGGGGGGTAAAGGAACTCGTTATGAGTTTATTTAATTCTGTTACATTTTCCACCCTCCGAGAATTCTTTGAAACCCTACTTGCTTGCTTTGTTTCAGAGGAAGAACCCGTCTCTTGAAATAACAGTTTTCTGGGTTCCATCGGTTTTTCGTAGAGTGATGATTCGAAGACTTATTTTGAAATTATATCTTCTGTAACGTGCTGAAAAGAAAATTTTCTTTAAAAGGAATCTCTGATCGTTTTGGTCTTTATCCGTTTTTTTAGGGATTCGGGTGCCCACATCGTTTTTTTGTTTTTCGATGTCCTTATTTCTCCCTCATTTGAGAAAGCTTTTCATGGCCCTCTCTGTTTTTGACCAAGACCTTTTTTGTCCCGCTTGACGTGATCAGGAGCCTTACTCACCCAAGACGAAGCCCTGAGCCGTTTTGGCCTAGCTGTCACTCTTGGTGTGGCTCTCCCTATCACTTTGCATATTTTTGTTTCTCTCACTTTTCTTTCTTTTCTCTCACAGAAGCTCTACCAAATTAGGGTTTTTTTTGGTTTTCTTCCAACTTTTATCGACACTTCTCATAGATCCTGCTTAGGAGGAGAGCCTGACTGATTGGAGGGTGATCAGGAGGACGTGACCTTTATTGATACTCATGGCGTTCTACGATGCATCCCTCACCAAGACGATTGGGATGCCCTAGACTGGTATAGTGAGGATAGTGTTGATCGAGGCCGTTCTATAGTCTACCGGGATGTGACCTGAGCTGTCCCGATTCCAACCGTTCCTTGGCTCTTAATGGAGCCAGTTTCTCACGAGGTCCCTTGACGACGTCTAGTATGTTCTTCGTCTTGATCTTTTTACCTTCATGTCTTGTTGTTTTCCTTGTATGTTTAAAACAACTTTAAGTTAGTTCATGTAATATCTTTTGATTAATGATATCCGGTTTAGGAATTACATACTCCACCTCTTCATTCATAGGACGAAGGATTTATAACTATCATAATCTACATAAAGTACCCTTAGATTTTGAAAATTACATAATTTCCCCTGTTAATCCTATAACTCCCCTAACTACACCAAAGTACCCTCAGGTTTTGAAAATTACATAATTTACTCCTGTAAACCCTATAACTCTCATAATTACACTAAAGTACCCTAAGGTTTTGAAAATTACATAATTTATCTCCGTAAACCTTATAACTCTCATAATTACACCAAAGTAACCTCAGGTTCTGAAAATTACATAATTACTCTCGTAAACCTTATAACTCTCATAATTACACCAAAGTACCCTCAATTTTTGAAAATTACATAATTTACCCCCGTAAACCTTATACTTTAGTGCCTGTGAACCGGTCCAGCGCCGAGGTTTCCAATACTTTAGTGCCTGCGGACTGGTATGCCAAATGGCCATATCGGTCCGTCACCAACGTGGATAGGAAATTAATTTCACTAATTATGCGTTAAAAACACAGGGTGTTGTACCTTTATCATCAATCTCAATCTCCTCAATTGGTAAAATATGAGATGGGTTAGGAACATATCGACGAAGCATGGACACGTGGAACAAATTATGGATATGCTCGATTTTTGGAGGAAGTTGTTAGAGTGTTATACTAAAAGCCATGATTTTATTATTATTGTTTTTGATATGTTATATAGACTCGGTTTTTCTATTTTAATGAGAGTCTTTATGGGCAATGGTTGCATTATATTATTTATTTAAATATTGTGCATATGTGTGTCTTTTATTCCATATAGTAGATGATTTGATGTGTAGAGTATAACTTACACACAGAGGATCATATGATCGATTTTTGTGGAATATAAGTCTATTGGTTCACGGTCTTAGATGAAATTGGACAACCATATGTAGGATTGTAGCACAAGTTTTAATAATTTATCTTGACTACACGGAACGGTACAGTTTTAACTCGTTGTGCTAGTACACTTTGTGTGTATTGAACATGACCAGTTTGGGTTAATTGTTTTTATACTGGCTATATAAAACAATTTAAAATCCTATGGTTATTATGATTACTTATGCTCTTAATCTTGAAATAATTAATAGCATATATATGTAGTGTTTGTTGTTTTGACTCATTAAGAGTGAGATTCATTTATGGATCAATAATTTTCGTGAATTGGATGGTGACACTATAAGTATGATGAATATTGATTATTGAAGGAATCCATGTCCCAATTTAGGGATTGATGACAACCCTTTGAGAAGCTTATAAGTTTTGATAATGTCAAACCCTGCAGATGGATTATGTTAATCCGACATGTCAAATAAGTTAAGTGGTACGCTCAAAGATTAAGAAGTCATTTAAATATAATTGTCAGTAGTTTAATTTAAATGACGATTATCTGAAATCTTAACGTGGGGAGAATAATAAGTATTTAATAACAAGGAACTCGAAATATAATTTTGAGATAGTGACGGAAGTGCAATTATAATTCTTTAGTGGTGTGAATTATAATTTATGGAAGGAATCAATTCTTAGTCGAATTAGGATTCCAGTTTTCCATAGAAGCCCAAACACTTATTTCTCCTTAGGGTCCCTATCGTAGCCTTATATATATGCCAGTCTTGCCTCTTCTCTTGACACAATAATTCTCATGAATTTAGGTTTTGTGCCTTAGAGAGTAGAGGAGGAGATCTTGGTGATACTGCAGCCCACACTCGGTACAGGATTGCACGGTGAAAGGAATATGATCGAAGATCTTGAGGTTCTATTGAGCCCATGTTCTCGATTCGTCTACACCAATCCCTGTTGGTGCTGAGATGAGATTGAAGCAGAGAGATCTCGAAGGTAAAATCCAATTCCGCACTAGGGTTTTACATAAAAAATTTTGTTCAATCTATACACAATATTAAACGATTCTAGAAATTTGTTTTCATCAGAAATCTAAACGGTATGCCACTGCCCCTAATTTCTCGATAATCTTGTAGGGTCCGATATATCTAGGAGCCAATTTACTATTGTTTTTGAAAAGGACAATACTATAACGAGGTTTCACCTTCAAGAACACATAATCATCAACCTCAAATTCTAAGGGTTTCCTTCTAACATCGGCATATGATTTCTGACGACTTTGGGCAGTTTGTAGTCTTTGTTTAACTAACTTTATCTTCTCCGTAGTCTCTTAAACCAGCTGTGGTCCCAAGAGTGATGATTCTCTCGCTTCAACCCAACATATCGAAGATCTACAGGGTCTGTCATATAAGGCCTCGAATGGCGCCATTTCAATGCTTGACTGAAAACTATTGTTATATGTAAACCGGGGATCTCTATTCGATACAACAGACAAAGGAACACCGTGCAGTCTCATAATCTCCTTGATATAAATCTTCGCCAACCTCCCTATGGAAAACTTCTCTTGAATAGAAAGGAAATGAGCTGATTTAGTTAATCTCAACTACCCAAATTGCATCATTCTTAGAATGTGTCCTTGGTATACCCATGAGAAAATCCATAGTGATATTCTTCCATTTTCATTCTGGGATTGGCAAAGGTTGCAACTGACTCGAAGGTTTCTAATGTTCGATCTTGATCTTCTGATAAGAAAGACATCTTATTATGAAGTTTGCCATGTCCTCCTTCATTACTGACCACCAATACATTCTCTTCAGGTCACGATACATCTTGGTTCCTCCTGGATAAATCGAGAATTCAGAATTATGGGCCTCGGCCAACACAGCTTGCTGTAATTCTTTATTGTCCTGGGGTACTACCAACTTCCCCTTATGTCTTATGCCACCATTGTGCCCGATGGTGATGTCGTCAATATACTATTCGAATAATATCCAGTTACGGCACCATACTAGATTTTCATCTTGGCCCTGGCTTTCAATCACCCGATTCACCATTACTGGCCTAGCAACAATCGTTGACAGGAAGGCCATGATATCTCTCCGATTCACTACCAAGTCATACTTCTGTAACTCTTGATGGAGTCTCCATTCACGGCACCTCAAAGAGGAAATCGAGCCTTGAGATTTTTTATTCAATGCATCTGCCACCATATTAGCCTTCCCTGGGTGATATTGTAACATGAAATCGTAGTCCTCCAAGTATTCCATCCATCGGCGTTGTCTCAGATTTAGATCCTTGTGAGTGAAGATGTACTTCAAGCTCTTATGATCAGAGAAGACTTCGAATGTTTCACCGTATAAATAGTGTCGCTATATCTTCAAGGCGTATACTACCGCTGCCATTTCTAGGTCGTGCAATGGGTAATTCTTCTCATGAGTCTTAAGTTGTCTTGATGCATAAGCAATAACATGGTTCAATTGCATGAGTACACAACCTAAATCCAAACGAGACGCATCACAATAAATGGTATAGCCTAGACCTCTTGCGACAAGGCGAGTACCGGAGCAGATGTAAGATGACACTTAAGCTCATTAAAAACATACTCACAATCTTCATCCCAAATGAATGGCACTCATTTATGAGTAAGACGAGTAAGTGAAGAGGCAATTTTAAAAAAATCTTAGATGAAACGGCGATAATAACCCGTTAGTTCAAGGAAAATTCGGATTTAGGTAACACTTGTAGGTCGCTTCCTACTAGAAACGGCTTCAACCTTAGCTGGAGTAGCCGGATCCACTGAGACTCTGAATCCATTAACGATATGACCCAGAAACTTCACTTTCTGTTGCCAAAAATAACATTGAGAGAATTTAGCATATAGCTGGTGCTCACGAAGTAATTGCAATGCCATTCTAAGACGAGTAACATGTTCAGCCTCAAAACGAGAATATATAAGGATGTTGTTCACAAAAACCACAACAAACTGATCAAGATACGGTCGAAAGATCCTTTGCATCAAGTTCATAAAGGTTGCAGGAGCATTGGTTAACCTAAATGGCATAACAAAGAATTCAAAATGTCCATAATGAGTACAAAAAACGGTCTTGGAAATATCTTCCTCTCGGACCCTTAACTGATGATGGCCAAATCGAAGATCAATTTTCGAGAAAAATAATGCACCCTACAACTGGTCGAACAAATCATCTATGCGTGGAAGTGGATACTTGTTCTTGATGGTAAGACGATTCAATTGACGATAGTCGACACACATACGAAGAGAACCATCAGCCTTTTTGGCAAATAAGACAGAGGCTTCCTAAGGGGAGGTACTAGGACGAATGAATTCCTTTGCTAGGAGATTGACTAGCTAGGTACGTAATTCCTTTAGCTCATCAGGAGCCATATAATAAGGAGCTACAGAAACAGGTTCAGCCCCTAGAACAAGATCTATGAAGAAATCAACCTCACTGTGGGGTAGTATTCCTAGTAATTCATCAGGAAATACATTAAGAAACTCATTAACAACGGGTATAATTATAGGTGATAACTTAGAAGACCCTTCAGCAAGTATGCTACATAACCAACCCAAGTAATTCCTTTGTTCTCGCGTACACGTGTAAGTCACCCGGTATAACCCGTATCTTTCTCTATAAAACATGAGGGTTTGGCCCCAATGATAGGTGGTCACCTTCTTAGCATAACAATCTATGATGGCACGATATTTTGACAACCAATCCATACCCAGAATCAAATCATAGGAACCCATATCCATAAGAACAAAATCATCCTCCATATGGCAATCGTTGTGCAGAGAAATAATGACAGTACAATATTGAGCAAGAATGGCAACACCCTCTAAGGGCGTGTTAATTCGGATAGACGAGATTAGTCTCTTAGGTTTCAAACCCAAACTAAATGCACATGCTGATGATATTAAGGTATGAGATGCACCCGAATCGAAAAGAACTCTAACACTAGTAGTAAACATAATAAGACTACCTTCCATCACTATGTGGTCCTCTTGCGTAGAAGACATTGCCAAGTTGTAAACTCAGCCACCTTGGTTTTCGTAACCCTGAGGTTGTATAGGCCCTGAAAAGGATTGCTGATGGAATTGACGTGACTGAGAGTAATCTTGTTGAAAAGGAAACTGGTTGGGTTAATACCGGCCACTCGTTGTTTGCTTCTCAACCTCTTGGTTAACTAACTGGGATGATCTACTTGAGAACCTGCCCTACTGGCTATGGCCTCGATTGCCCTTACAACCACTGCTCGGACCTCGGCTAGAGCTACTACCCTCGCCTCTACTACGACCTCCTTGGTACACTTGTGGATTGGTTGGACAAGCTCTTGCTTGATGTCCCTGCTGCCCACACACATAGCAAGACCCAGATAAACTACCAGTACTACTACCCCCATCACTGGAATAGAGACCTCCTGAAGATTTTGAACTTGACTTGGCCTTCTTATTTCTTCCCTAATTACCAAAACTACTCATTTTCTTCCCCTTATCTGATGAGTAAGAGAGCATGTTTGAACGAATGTCATAACTTCCCCTACTAGGCTCCATCAGAACTGAATCTCTCTAGTGTGCGGCTTCTACTACTTCTTTATAAGTTTGGTAATTGTATGCACTTAAGACATCTCAAAAATCTGCCCGAAGACCAAAGAAAATTGACTCTATCTTTTCCTTATCAAATGGTCGATCCATGTGCAAACACAAATTTTTAAATTTCTGGTGGTACTCTGCCACCGTAATCTCCTCTTGCCTCAACATCCGAAGCTCTTCCCTCTTCCTCCTTTGATAGGCATCGAATATAAATTGATTCTCAAATTTCTTACTAAACACTTCCGAAGAGTTCATGTTAACTGTCCCACTCTGCCTTCTCCATTAACCATGTGTGAACCCGGTTAGCTTGGAAGCTGCTAGTCTAAGGCGTAATGCATCAGGAGCCTCGATCAGATTGACTTTTTCCATTACATCGAACAACCAAGATTTTGCGTCCTCGAGTCCCTTAGTCCCATCAAACTTGGTTGGGTCTAATCGGTTGAATGACCTTAACAACTTAGTTAGATCCTCCATTTGATTCTGAATGGTTATTGCCTCCTCATTCCTATCTTGTCCTCCACTATCAGGATTTCTAGTGGTCTGAGAACGAGGTACATGAGCGTCTGTAGTAAAGTCAAAAGAAGCTTTCATAACATCTTTTAATTCCCCCATGAATTCCTTCATCATTCTCCTCATAGAGGACATAAGACCACGGCTACTATCACGACCCCTAGAACTTTCCCCCTCATCGATAGGAGGATCATAAATGAGTCTGTACGAGTAGAGCGTTTAGGCGGCATTCTATAGGAAAACAAGAGAGGAGTTCAGTCCACAATAATAATCATGATGAAGAGAACAGAAGCCAAGGAATACGCCAAAAAAAATTTTGATCAATAATATAGTGGGTCATCAAGGAATGTGCCTATTAGCAGTGTTACTTTAATTCTCCCGACTCGATACGGTCATGCGCTGAAGGAAAAGAATGATCCTATCTACCCATACCCCGTTGAAAAGGAAATTAAACCTATGCCTCTGATACCAACTATAACAATCCGCCTAATTAAGCAGGTGTTAACGGATGATGTATGAAATTAATAGCAGAAAAACAAGTGATTTGAACCAAGAATATACACAAAGGCAGCGGAATTTAACAAAATTTTGGCATGAAGTATTCGCACATACTAAGAAATCCACACTGTTTAATAAACCATAACATCACAAGGGTATAGAATACATCACCATCTAATTACAATCCAACATAAATAGTCTAACATGCAAATACATTTCATAACTAACCTACAAACGAAAACCAAATAAAATCCAAGTTCGAGATACAAACTAATACAACCATATATATTACAAAGTCTCTCCACTTCATTTGAAATAACATGATCCACAATTTAAGATAATACAACAATCTAAAATCCATAAAGGCATCAGAGTGGCTCTAAGGTGAACTCGGACCTGGCACACGACCTTTACCCGTACCACGAGGTATACCTAAAATATAGATGAGGGAATAAGCCAAAATTGGCTCAGTGGGAACTATAAGGAAAGGGAAAATGCAATGTATATACATGCCATGGTATAAAAACTTATAATTTTCATCGTTGACAAAATTTTCCATATTATACCCATTAATAGTAAAACCATTTATTTTACACAATTCAAGTAAATTTGTTGTCGACGTATTTCTCTCCCGATAATTGTATAGACGTCTATGCACCTCCTCCTCCTCGACCTAATATCGGTACTAGACGGATTATGCTACTCATAATCGCACCCCATCTTTTCATGGGTCAGTGCACTGGCAACTTGATTTCACGGCACCCCATCTTCCAATGGGTCCGTGCAATAATAACAACTCAAGCATTTCTATACCGGTGCTTTTCAATTCCAAAAACCTCGTAACCTCACCGCGATTAGTTTAGTTTGTAAAATGGTTGTTTTATATGATCATAACTTCAACCAATTAAAAAATCAGGATTTAGGGAAATGTGTATCAAAATCATATCGTTATTTGTTTATAAACATGATTTATACTATCTCGTAAGCCTAACGTTGAGAAGAAATCACTAGACAATTTAGAATTTTCATCCAGCGTTGTGTGTATGTCTAATAACAAGTTGAAAGTAAATATAAAGGTGTTTTATTTTCTGGAAATTTATCTATTTAAGTATAAATATGAGGTATTAGACAAACACATGATGATTTTATCAGTTTTGGTACCAAATACTCATGTGAGTACATAAATATGGACATGCATGACAATCAGCCCTAACATCATCAGATACAACCCATATATTATCAATAACAAGGCTAAAATGCTCAATCTATGAATATACAACATGCATGTAGGAGGAAACATGAGAATTTGGTAACGAAAGTCTAGTGTTTTCAACTGAACCAAACTCAAACTTTCCAAAATCAATGAGAAGAGGGGAGTTCCCACCTGGAAAGCTAGAAGAATAGAGGTAGATGGCCTGGGTTGAGCTTAATTGATCTCCCAAATCCCACATGCAAACCCAGAAGTGAGTAAAGAGGGTGAAGAAAAGAGGAAATATGGACTATCGGTTGAAAAGCTTGAAAATTTAGCTATAAGCCTTTAATTTCTCACCAAGAATCACTCTCCCTCTCTCTAGAAATGTTTTAGGATCACCTTGAGTCGAAAATGGCTGAAAAATGGATGAGAATTGATTAAAAATAGGTCAAAGTGAGTCAATTTCGCTAAAAATGAGGCTTTAATTTTATGCTATGGACTGGTCTACAAAAATGCCATACTGGTCCGGCGCCAAGAAATCCCAAAATCTTTAGGCAGCAGACCGGTCTGCCAAAAGGCCATACCGGTCCGGCGCCAAAGAATCTCCAAGGTTTTAGACTGCGGACTGATTTGCCAAAAGGCCATACGGTCCGGCGCCGAGGTTTCCAAAACTTTAGTGCTTGCAGACCGGTCTCCTAAATGGCCATACCGGTTCGGCACCAACCTGGACAGGGGATTAATTTTACTAATTATGGGTTAAAAACACAGGGTGTTATAATTAAGCACCAATTTCACCTTTTCAGTATCTAGTGGCTTTATATGTTTATTATATGTTGAAAAACTTGAATGCCTTTACTAAGATATCTACTACTTTCTAAAATACGTTTTTGTAAAGAAACCTAATTTTTGAGGAGAACGGGGAAAGGGATAAAAACTTTATATTCCGTAATCCGATATTTGGTTTTGATAAGAAAATAAATGAAAATGTCAAAGTTCGTAATTTTTGGAAATTGAAGGGATATTATAATATTTCTTACTCAGATAACAATATTAGTTTCATCTCTATTTCGGTTGTTTTGGAAGGAATTGGATTCTCGATTTGGAATTGATTTGATATGGATTTGGACTCTTGAGGAAAGTATCAGATATATCACAATCTATGTGGGAGATTAGACATATATGATTTTTATCCTTTAAGTATATTTTATCGTTCTGGGTTTTGAAAACTTGATTTATTCGGATGATAATATGTTTACTTTTTTTGATTTTTGAAAATGGCTTTATTAGGGTTTCATTTTGAGCAAGTAGTAGACTATTCATAACTTAACAATAAGTTAGTCAATTAGAAGTCGGATAGAATAGTAAAAATCAAGTACACATATATATAAACTTTAAATACTATAATAAACTTACTTTACCTTCTCGACGAGATAAATAAGATAAGAGAGAGAGAATATAATATAACCGAAGATAATCCGATAGATATAGGCTTTTCTTCTCCAGATATAGTCGAGAATTCGATTTTGAGAAATGAGACATCGAGTATTGCGAACTCGGAGATTCCTCAAGAACTTGATAATAAATTAACTTTGAAAAAACATCAGATTAGAGAAAGAGATAATAGCTCCTTTTTCTTGGGACCAATTTGTTCTTCTAAACTCTTGGGGTGTTGGCCTATTTATACTAGTCGGGGAAGTTTGTCGCGCGACATTCCTTATAAAAGTGGAACTGTCGCGCGACAAACAGCTGAAGGGTTGTTCCTGACAGACTGATGTATCGAAAAGTGGATGGTCTGGGTCAGAGGGATTTGTGATACGACATTTGGAGGTTTGTCGTGCGACAATCTAGTTTGTTGCACTACAAATGCTTCTGAATATGGGTTTGTCGCACAACAAAACCTTCTGGAAATAGGTTTGCTATACTACAAACTTTCTGAAGTAGTTTCTAGTATTTTTTGGGTGAATTCTAGACTAAAAAGGTTCTTTTCGAGGGTCTTTAGGTTTCGTGCAGGGGTCACGGATTGGGGTGTTTACAGACCCTCTCGACTCAAGCTTCTTGCTTTACTAGGAATTGAGGCAACTGGAAGAGACCATGATTGTGACTTCTACAAGAACTCTAAGAGAATGCATGTATGCAGAAGTGTTTGTGAGTGCCTTCGGAGAGGGCTTCCCTTACTTGACTGCCTTTTGGGAGGACTTTGTTTGCTCCACGTGCCTTTCTAGGAGGACTTGTTTGCTCCACGTGCCTATCTGGAGGGCTTTCTTTGCTCCACGTGCCCCTCTGGGAGGACTTTCTTTGCTTCACGTGCCTTTCTGGGAGGACTTATTTTTTCTTGTGTATAAGAAAAATGAATGATAACTGCCCCCAGAGAGGGCTTTGTGCTTTAAGATTTACCTTTGGAAAAGGCTTGTGTTTGTGATTTTGCCTCTAGAGAGGACTTGTGTTTGTTTTTGGGAGGTAAAGGAATTCATCATGAGTTTATTTAATCACGTTATATTTTTTACCCTCCGGGAATTCTTTGAAACTTTACGCGCTTGCTTTGAGAAAAAACACATCTTCTGAGACAACAGTTTTCTAGATTTCATCGATTTTTGTAGAGTGATAATTCGAAGACTTATTTGTAAGTCATCTTTTCTATATCATGTTAAAAAGAAAATTTGTTTGAAAGGAATCGCTGATCTTCTTGGTCCTTATCCGTTATCCTTTTAAGGAATTCGTGGGCCCACATCGTTTTCTGTTTTTCGATGTCCTTGTTTCTCCCTCGTTTGGGAAAGCTTTTCTTGGCCCTCTCTGTTTTTGACCAAGAGCCTTTAGCCCCGTTTGGCGTGATCAGGAGCCTTACTCACTCGAGACGAAGCCCTGAGCATTTTGGCCTAGCTGCCACTCTTGGTATGGCTCTCCCTGTCATTCTATACACTTATGTTTCTCTTACTCGCTCTGGGCGCTCATGTGGGATTTTTTCTCTTTTTTACTTTTTCAATATTTTTTATTTCCATCTTATTCTAATATTTTTCTCATTCCCTCTTCTGGATTAGAGTTTCCCTTATAAGTAATTTTATTTTTTCGATTTGAAGAGATGAGTTTAGAAATTCTCTTTCTTCTCTTTCCTCGTGTACGTTTTTGTTTGAAAGAAAACCCAAAAAACTCTTTTGGAGATGTTCCTGTATGGAACGAAGAAGAAAAAATAGCCAAAAATTCGGGTGGAGGGGATATGTCGCGCGACATTTCGGTGGCAAGGCATTTGTCGCGCGACTAAGAGGCCTTTTGTCGTGCAACAAACTCCTCAAGTATATAATCCCTCTGCTAAGCTCATTCCACCTCATTCTTTCCTTCTCCTTCTCTTTCTTTCTATTTTTCATTTTCTCCCGTGGGAGCCTTGCTAGATTAGGTTTTTTTTAGACAATTCTCTCATTTTTATCGATACTCTTATGGATCCATTTCCAGGAGGTTAGCCTGACCGACTAGAGGGTGATCAGGAGGATGTCACCATTACTGACGCTCACAGCGTCTTACGTTGCATCCCCCACCATGATGATTAGGACGCACTAGATTGGTATAGCGAGGACGGTGTGGATCGAGGCCGTTTTGTGGTTTACTGGGATGTGACCTGGGTTGTCCCGTTACCAGCTGTTCCTTGGCTTCTGATGGAGCCAGTTTCCCATGAGATTCGTCGACGACGCCTAGTATGTTGTTTTTGCAAATTAATACTTTTCTGGATGTGTAGATATTTATGTATGCTAGATATTTACATGTTTCTTATGTAAGGATTATTGCGCGTCTCTAGTTGTATCAAGACTGCAAACAAAAACCCCTATATGCAAAAATCTAATTAGGCGTAGTAAAGTGGGAAAATAAGGGGTCAATCCAAATCTCGGGGAAAGGAATTGAAAATTATAGAAAAAACTTAAGATTGCCAAATTAAAACTAATTTTGATTTTGGAAAGTCTTTTTTTTCTTTTCTTTTTTTTAATTAAAATTAAAATTAACTAATTGGTAATTCACAAGAGAGATTAATCAAATATTGAGAGAAATCAATGGTTAAGAATCCACCACCAATTACTTTAATTTAACTATTTTATTAACACATGTATGTAACCAAGATAAAATAGAAATTTTAATTTACTTAAACACTTAGGAGTCACCTATGGTATGTAGCATGATCTTAATATTCAAGTAAACTAGTAATTTCAAGATATAACCTTAAACCACTTTTTATCTTTTAAATCTTTTGCAAAATCCAATTTTCTTCTTTCATAAAAATAATAACATGTATTAAAGTAAGTTTTCAATGAATCGCCACTTAAGGAAAACACAAAAGTTCAACACCCATCCATATTAACAATTAAAGTTTAGAAGAGAATTTAGTGATTAAAATAAACTCAAGAAAATTCTATGGTGTGTAGTTTGTTTCTCAAATCAATAATCACACTAAATTGGATTGCCTCTTTTGGAGGTCAATCAAAAGGATTTTTTTTATTAAATTAAGCACTTGGGTACTACATGCAATAATATAAGTTAAATTAAATATTGAGGTTTCATCTTTCCCCTTGAAAGGAGATTAGCCTTCCATCATAAATATTGAACACAAGAATGATATTAAATAAAATTTCATTGCTCAATTAAAATATTAATCTCAATATCAAAGAGGAACTTACAAAATAATCATGAAAATTGCAATAAATAGAACTCTCCTTGAAATTTAAAAGTTCGGTTGAATGATTCTTCCGGCGGTGGTGCGCGCGACTCCTTCCCTCTCTATCTCTTCACAACTTTATTTCTCTCTTGTGGCTGTGTGTTTAGAATGGGGGATAAGGGCCTTTATTTATAGGTGTAAGGATTAGGGTTTAAGGGGAGAAAAATGGAAGGTTTAGAAAATGAATTAATTTAGATGGAGTGGAGAGTAAGAAAGTTAATTTTAGGAGTGGGAGGTGCTTGATAAGGTAAAGGAGAGAATGAGCTTAGTTGATGGGATGATTCAAATCATGGGCTGCTGGAGAATGTTTAAGTGGGTTTCCATCATCGATAATGAGATAAATGGTTTGGGAGAGGGCCCATAAGAGAGAAATACAAGCACTCATTTCCGCGGCTGTGCGCAGGAAGTAAGTTTAGGGACTTTTTTCACTATCAAGATGTTAGAATCTGAAGATCGTTAAAACACAAAAGTTGTAGGCCTTTGAGTCTTCTTTCCAACCATATGTAGCACGAAAAATTATGAATTATGAGCGTAAAGTTATGATCAAAATACCGAACTATCACCTAAATGATCAAAAGCAAATTTTTCGCGCACTTAAATATTAATGCACTTCTTCTTGGATTTAGACTTCCACACCTCTTAGAACATGATCAATCATCAATTTCAAGCTTGCCTAACCACCGAAACAATTGCCATTTCTTCTTGACACATCTTTGCTGCATTGTTAGTTAAATTTGGCATAAAATTGCGCTCTTTTCACTTTTCAGTTATGAAGCAAACAAAATATGATATTAGCACAGTTTAGGCAATAATAACGGACTATCAAGAAGAGTTTGAGGTGTAAAATCTGACATTTTTGGGTGTTTATCAAGGATGCTTGTTTTTGTTTTATTGCTTCCCTGTATTGTTATTTCCCTGCACGTTTAAAACAACATTTAGGTTAGTTCAGGTAATTTCTTGAATAGTGACATCCAATTTAGGAATTACATACTTCACCTCGGTATCCATAAGACAAATGACCTATAACTATCATTATTTACCCAAAATACCCTTAGATTTTTTAAAAATTACATAATTTACCCCTTTAAACCTTACAACTCTCATAATTACACCAAAATAACCTCAGGTTTTGAAAATCACATAATTTACCCATGTAAACCCTATAACTCTCATAATTACACCAAAGTACCCTCAGGTTTTGAAAATTATATAATTTACCCTTGTAAACCTTATAACTCTCATAATTATACAAAAGTACCCGTAATTTTTGAAAATCACATAATTTACCCCTATAAACCCTATGACTTTCATAATTACACCGAAGTACCCTCAAGTTTTTAAAATCACATAATTTACCCCTATAAACCTTACAACTCTTGTAATTACACCAAAGTATGCTTAGGTTTTGAAAATTATATAATTTACCCTGTAAAATCCTATAACTCTCATAATTACACCAAAGTACCCTAGGTTTTAAAAATTGCACAATTTACCCCTGTAAACCTTATAACTCTCATAATTACACCAAAGTACCCTCATATTTTTGAAAATTATATAATTTACCCCTGTAAATCCTATAAGTTTTGAAAAATCACATAATTTACCCCTGTAAACCCTATAACTCTCATAATTACACTAAGTACCCTAAGATTTTAAAAATCACATATTTTACCCTTGTAAACCTTATAACTCTCATAATTATACCAAAGTACCCTCGAGTTTTAAAAATTACATAATTTACCCCTATAAATCCTATGACTCTCATAATTACACCAAAGTACCCTCAGGTTTTGAAAATCACATAATTCACCCTTATAAACCTTATAACTCTTGCAATTACACCAAAGTACCCCTAGGTTTTGAAAATGAGGTAATTTACCCCTATAAACCCTATAACTCTCATAATTATACCACTAAATATATGTAACGTTTGTAGTAGACTGGCCGAGGTTGGGGTTAGGCCAACACTATTTCCACTGAGTGGCATCAGGCTCTTGCGCCCATACAGGAGCTATTCTTCGCGACTCCTTTTGGCTCCTTCTTGGAAGCGTTGTCAAAGCAGGTGTGGCGTGAGGCTGTTTTTGTGACGGTGTTGTCCTTTGATTGGTGGGACACTACACACACCTTCCATTGGAGTTTTTGAGAGAAGACGATGATTCCGTTGGACCTATTTGCCCTGATTGGGATACCCTCGAAGGTGTCTTTATTCAGATTGATGTCTCTCTATGCCTTACCCGCAAGGGTATAATAAGTGCTTTTGGGTGGTTTTTAGAGTGACGGAGTTCAGGAAATATGATTTCTCGTGCCGTTCTGATAGCTCGTTTGGCGTTGAAGCTGGATTGAGTCACTACGGCTAACGGGCATATGACTAGACAGAAAGCGAGCCAGAATGTGTGGGTTCTGTTACTGTTGACCTTTCATGATCTGTTTTAGGCCCGCGGAGGAGATATAGCCCATCTCTGGTGGCTTCCATATATCAAGCATTTTAACTTCATGTTTGACTATGACTGGGGCGGCTTCATTTTGTTCGTTCTTTATGACGCTATATGTGAGAACCTAGATCTCTGACCCGACCTTCTCGGTCTCTGTATTTTTTCTTGTTTTGAAGGAAAACGTATTTTTGTAGAGTCGCCAGTTTGTTTTACGAGAAAACAAACAAAAGATCGTACAAAGGACATTTAAAAAATGAATTATCTTTCATACATTTAAAACCAGAAATTTGTTGATAATTTGTTTTGCTAGGGTTCGGGAGTTATGTTACGGATTGGGAAGGTGTTAGGCACCTAATTCTCCCTTTCGGTCTCTTAATGGATCATGCATCTAATTCTTATTTTAGATATCTTGCAAGTAGTTCGAATCGTTTCTAGTATAGCCTTTGCCTGATAAATTCATTTTTAAAATAATGTTTTGAAGTCAGTCTCGAGCTTTATAAGCACCTAGGTATTCATTCATAGAATGAAATCAGAGTCTCGTAGTTCTATTTGTTTGAAAACTGGTTTTGTATTTTATTTTGTTTTGAAAACGTGTCAAAACAGATTTTAATTTTCTTGTAAAACTTAGGAAAGACTGGTTTTGAAAATAATGAACTTTTTTGTAAGTTATCTAATTTTTTGTATTAAAACTTGTATTAAAATGTAGTATTAAAATTCAAGAGAGTTGTAGAAGGACGTACCTGATGCGCTTGAAGAAGAACGAGGATCGCTTGTTTGCTCCTTTCTCTCTTTAGAACTTTCTCTCTCTAGAATTACTCTTTCTAAGACTTTCTAATGACTTTGACAGAGTTTCTCCTTTCTAAAAACTCTATTGAGTGTTGATGATCCAAAATGAGACCCCAAGGGTCCTATTTATAAAGAGATTTCTGCCAAAAATGCTTTAAAAAAGGCTAGCTGCAAGGGGTGCGGCTGGGAGCGTGCGGTTGGTACGTGCGGTTGGGGGCTGCGGTTTTGTCCCAGTTGTACAGCTGGCAAGTAGCCGTGCAGTTGGGGGGCTGCGGCTGGCACTTCAAAAATTCCCTAGAACACCTAAACAACTTAATTTTTCGCGAAGTGGCAACATTGGTCGTATCAGACACCAGACGGATTCAAAGCCAGAGTCTTTCCTAACATCCTTCTATATGCATGATGACTTAAGACCTAATGTGAAATGCTTGTTTTATAAAAAACCAATGCTCACGCGAGAGTCGTAGATTGGGGTGTTCACACTATGCACTAGGTTTCGCGTCATTAAGCCCTTAACCTTAAGGGCTTTTCTTTACTGTGGGAGGTATGATTCTTTATCATTCTCAGTTCTTCTTTATACTTATATCTTTTCTGATAACTTGTTACTAATATCCTTATGTCTTTCCCTTTCTCAGAGTTGGTTTGTGGCTTACACTCGCCGGGGTCTTGCTCAGGTGGATCTCCTCGTAGAGAACGAGGACCAGTTCTCACTTCTCTGCCAGTTTATAGTGGGGAACTATCGGGCTCCTTATATGTACCGAATCAAAGAGACTGGTACCACTGTAGTTTTCGACCTGCTGGAGGAACATGTAAGTGTTCTTAAGGATTTTTTTCATGTATTCTAGATAAGTAAGTACATAAATAAATAAATGACTGATAAAGCAAATAAAATTCTTCTATGTTTCTTCCTTTTCAGATTGAGTGGGCCTTGTGGGGTAATTTGGGCCTGTATTTTGGATATGCTCGAGCTCTCACTGCTTCGAGGACTAGGCGTTTGATCCGGGATGAGCACGGCCTGTTATTCTATCTTGGCAAGCGAGTCATCCGCCAGCATACCCCTGCTTAGTGGCCTCGGGTTCCGGTGTTCCCACCAGTTTTGATGAGGCGGACCGGCGAGATTGATCCGATGACGGTGCTGGCTTTGGTAGATGGCCTTGATTTCCTGACATTCACTGAGGAGGGTGATTACGCTGTTTTTGTCGCCCAATATTTGATGAGGGAGCAAAAGGGGACTCGGGGTCGGGTCTTCTATGATATGATGGAGACATAAATAAATGGTCGTTTGATATTGCGTATAGATTAAATAAAATACTTTAATAAAACCTTATAAGAATTTAGGGATTTCACCTTTGTGGATGTTGTAGAGGATCCATATGAGGGGACTAGGGTTTGAAAGCATCAAATTGCGATCTAGTCAAATTTTTTAATTCTCGTTGGGTTACGAAAATCGATCATTTTTACAATCGAAACGACTTCTGATCGTCCTAATTTTTTGCGCCATAAAAGTAACTTTGCGTTCTAAATGACATATCCAAAAATCAACTCGATGCAACGGTGTGAACAAAAGTTACAATTGATTTACAACTGCAGTACCGAAAACCTAAAGATCTTCTATCGTATTTCTTCCGCCATCAAATCTTGCCCGAGTGTGGGCTACGCTATCACCAAGATTTTCTCTTCTCTCAATAGAACAAACCCTAACTCATGAGAATTATTATTATGATGAGAAGAGAAAAGGCTGGCAAATATATAAGGCTACGATAGGGACCTTAAGGAGAAATAAGTGTTTGGGTTTCCTATGGAAAGTTGGAATCCTAATTCCACTATGAATTAGTTCCTTCCATAAATTATAATTCGCACCACTAAAGAATTATAATTGCACTCGCTTCCCCATCTCAAAATTATATTTCGATTAATAATTAATATTCGTCATACATATAGTGTCGCCATCCAATTCACGAAGATTATTGATTCATAAATGAATCTTACTCTTAATGAGTCAAAACAACAAACATTACACATATATGTATATTAATTATTTCAAGATTAAGATCATAATTAATCATAATAACCATGGGATTTTAAATTGTTTTATATAGTCAGTATAAAAACAATTAACCCAAACTGGTCCTATTCATTACACACAAAGTGTACTAGCACAACGAGTTAAAACTATATCATTTCCTGTAGTCAAGATAGACTACTAAAACTTGTGCTACAATCCTACCGATGGGTGTCCAATTCCATCTAAGACTGTGAACCATTAAACTTATATTCCACAAGAACTGATGATATGATCTTCTGTGTGTAACGTATACTCTACACACCAAATCATCTACTATATGGAATAAAAGAAACACATGCACAATATTTAAATAAATAATATAATGCAACTATTGCCAATAAAAATTCTCATTAAAATAGCAAAACCAAGTTTATAATATATCCAAAACAATAAGAAAATTATGGCTTTTAGTGTATCACTCTAACAATCTCCTACTTAGACTCAAAGTCATGCAATTATGCATCTCACTCCCATTCCCTCCATGTGAGCACTCTATGTGTTTGTCATTCTTATGAATCCTCAGCTCTTTCGAGTTCGCAACCATTTCATTATTATCAAAATAAAGTGAAATAGCTAATAACACTGAAGGTGCCACATCTATATTCATACGGAAGTTCCTGAGCCAAACTGTTGCCTTAGTTGCTTCTAAAGCAACCACATATTCAGCTTTCATGGCGGAGTCAGCATTGCATTACTGCTTGATATTCGTCCAACTAATGACTCCACCTCTTAGAGTAAACACATAACCTGAAGTTGACTTTCTGGAATCCTAATATTTGACTAAAAATTCTGCTGTGTATCCAACACGTACGACTGTTTGCCTGGTAAGCCAACATAAAATCACGAGTCCTTTTAAGGTACTTAAGTATATGTTGTACCACAGTTCAATGTTCTTTTCCTAGATTAGATTGATATCTGCTAACCATATCAACGGTCAAGCATACATGAGGCTTTTTACTGCCGAAGCATAATGAATTTCCCTCATCATCTCTATCTCATCATGTGTCTTATGACACTGATCTTGAATAGAGTGATTTCATGCCTAAAAGGGAGAAACCCTTTCTTGGAATCCTGTATACTAAATCTGGCAAGAATTGTATCGATATAAGTACCTTGCGATAAGCCCAACATCTTATTTTTTCGATCTCGCATAAGCTTAATACTAAGGATGTGGT
This sequence comes from Lonicera japonica, assembly GCA_021464415.1. NCBI lineage: Eukaryota > Viridiplantae > Streptophyta > Magnoliopsida > Dipsacales > Caprifoliaceae > Lonicera > Lonicera japonica. The sequence continues at coordinate 47,143,757 of CM038470.1, forward strand.
TGACTTTTTCCTATTCCTTCATATCGAGCTGACTTGATAACCATACCCTCATCGAAGATAATATTCACATATCACTTCCAATAAGTAACATATTATCCACATACAATACCTGGAGTACCACCGCACTTTCGTTGAGCCTTTTGTACACACAAGACTCATCCGAACATTAATCAAAACCAAAAGATTTGATTGCATGGTCAAAACAGATGTTCTAAGATCTAGACACTTGCTTAGGCCCACAAATGGGCTTCTTGAGCTTGCACAGCATGTGCTCTTGGCCCTTTGCTATGAATCCTTCTGGTTGCATCATATAGATGCTTTTATCAAGACTTCCATTAAGGAAACCTGTCTTGACATTCATTTGCCAAATATCATAATCAAGATGAGCCGCAATGGATAAGAGAATCCGAATTAACTTTGGCATGGCTACTGGCAAAAAGGTTTCATCATAATCAATCCCCTTCTCTTATATACCCACTTGCATCCAATAGGTTTTATCCCTTCGGGTGGTTTTACAAGATCCCAGACTTTGTTAGAGTACATGGACTCCATTTCAGATTTCATAACCCTTTGTCATTTTCTGTATCTTTATGTTAAAGCACTTCATTGTAGTTTAAAAAGGGTTCGTTTCTTGTTCATCAGGGACCTTGTCATAAGACTTTCCCAAGAACATAAAACGACCAGGTTGATGAACAACCCTCCTATTACGACAAGGCACTACTTGTGTTTGTGTACATTGTGCAAATATTGAACTTACTAACTCACTATCCACATGTTGTGCTGGTTCAAAAACCTAAGTATTAGTGATTTGTTCAAGATGTGCACAAGTATCGGCAATCCTCCCACTACGACAAGGTAATGGAATGTCGATATCCATTTACTGTGGTATTACCTCTTGTACTAAAGGTATAGACGAATTGTGCCTTATTTTTATCTCATCTCATTTCCACTACAACAAAACTACTCCTGGCTTATGGTCCATGATATAATCCTATTATAAGAATCTGGCATTGATAACAATAACCTTACATTCTCGAGGATTATAAAATAAACCACCCTTGGTTCCTTTTGGATACGCAATAAAGAAACACACTTCTGTTCTTGATTCCAACAAATCCACATTACTTTTCAGCACGTGTATTGTACTACCTTATACCCGAATATGCCGCAAACTGGGCTTACGCCCGGTCTACAATTCTATGGGTGTAGTAGGTATTGACTTTGATGGTACCAAGTTCAGAATATATCCAACTATTTCTGTAGCATATCCCCAAAAAGAATCAGTTAGGTCTGAATAACTCATCATATATTCTTTCTTTATGTTACATCACCATGCTGTGGCATCCCTGGTACAGACAAGTCAGATGTAATCCCATTCTCTAATAAGTATTCCTTGAACTCTCTCAAGAGGTATGCACAACTACGATCTGATCGTAGTGATTTGATACATTTTCTCAAAGACTTCAGACTTACGTTGCATTAAGTAAATGTATCTATATTTTAAATAATCAACTACAAATGTGATGAAATACTCAAAGCCTCATCTAGTCTAGACATTCATGTGACCATACAAATCAGAGTGAACCAGTTTTAACTGTTCTTTAGAGCTATAGCCTTTTGCCAAGAATGATCTCTTAGTCATTTTACCTTTTAAACAGGATTCATAAACTGGAAGTGCCTCCACTTCCAATGAACCTAATGGTCAATTTTTGACTAGTTTTTGAATTCTTTTTAGATTAATATGACCAAGGCATAAGTGCCAAAAATACATTTGGTTCATTTTGAAGGTTCATTTCTCTTAATTGGTAAACTATTAATGCTATTCAATCCACTCAGTTGTAGTACTGACAAGTCAGGATTAATAATGTAAAGATCAATCACTAATGTACCAGAACAAATAAACTATTTATTTTTTCTAATGATAACTGATTTATCATTAAAATAAACAAAATATTTGTCCTCAACCAATCTAGAAATAGAAATCAAATTCCTTCTAATGGAAGATACATATACACATTCCTTAATCATTAAATCCTATTATGACTAGACTGAAGATAAATATCTTCCACTGCAACTGTTGCCGCATTTGTAGCTGCCCATATGTAAATTTTCTTTATTTTTAAGTTGTCTGGTTTCCTGAAACCCCTACAAAGTATGCAAACTTGATTAGTGGCTCCCGAATCTACACACCAGGTACTGGTAGATCGGACCACTAAACAAGATACAACAACAAATAAATGAAATTTACATATGTTGTTATAATGGTTTAGAAAACTGGGGCAATCTTTCTTCAAATGCACTTTCAATTGACTGTGAAAACACTGGTCTATAGGCTTTTTTACTCCTCCTAGAGGTTTAGCGACTGCTGCACGCACTGCTCTTTGTGGGACTACGACTTATGCATTCTTTTTCTTCCTTTCTTGCTTTTGGGCATAGACGTTGAAGCTTTCTCATTCAGAAGACCGATCATCTTCAAAACAAGATCCTTAACTCGAGTTCTTTCAGCAATAGTCGTGTTCATGAGGCATTTCATCAAAACCTGCCTTGCGGCATGGTCCTAGTCCCCAAAAATATCTTTGAGGCTTGGCATTATGTCGTAAGCGGTGGTAAAAGACTAATGCTAATGTTGTAGCACATTTGACAAAAATGCCAGAATGTAAAACCACGTCATCTTATCAGTCTTTTTCCACCTCTGGCAAGCCTAGGTTTCCTCATCAGTCGCCCCCTTACCAAGTTCTGCTAGACAAGATTCAGTGAGCACAAACTTGTACTCTTTAACAGTAAGCACAATGTTTAAGTTCCCTTTTTGAATCAATATAATTAGGTCCAATCAATTTGTTTTAGTTGAGAATAATTAAAAATGGATCAAAAGAATTTGCCATTTTAAAACTTGAGAATCACATACAAATTATGATGGATAATAATAACTTTGGACACATATTTTAAATATGATACCCTCTACCATTTCAAAAAGCGTTTGCCAGCAGCCTAAGACTTTGAACAACATGCCCCGTTAATGAGGTCGTCTATTATTCATTATTTCTTAGACAGATGTAAACCTTTTAAATTTTACTATCTAGACAATCCTTTATCGTCAAGTAAAATATACTGTCTAGACAATCCTTTATTGTCAAGTAAAATTTAAATAGCAGACTTCCTTTGGTCATACAAATAATAGTAGAGACTCAGTTGGAGAGCATACTATTATTTATATCTAAGTGTATACCATCATTTAATTTAGTCCAATGATTATGAAACTTATTCTTTCCGATATGGAGGTGAGCACTAAAACCCACACGAAAAATAAATCACATTGTTTAAAATTATCAGTTAGTGAAATTTGTACAATGATTCAGCAATCTATTCTTTCCGATATGGAGGTGAGCACTATAACACACACGAAGAATAAATTACATCATCTACAAACCAATGATGGAGACCGTGAGATTTTTATGTGAAAAAATCCCTCACCCACTTAGTATTTAAAACATTATTTTTTGAGGGTTAAGAAAATTTTATTAAATTCTAGTAAATTAAATACAAGGGTATGAAATATAAAAGACATGTGTAATAAAATTATTTTGCTAGTTTTTTTTTAAAAAACTTATATTTTCCAATTACGCAAAATTTATATTTATATACCCTTTTTAAATTTGAAAAAAACTAAACATAAAATAAAAGGTGATCTAGGTATGGTCATGTATCCATGTTGTCTAAAATTATAAGGAAACATAATAATTAAATACATATGACCAACACATAATCACACAAAGCATTAAACCATTCAATAATAAGAATAATTAAATTCCTGCTATTATGGTCCGAGCTTCATCATCCCTAGTCCATTTGAAACCTGCCATGATCAATGTCGCCACTTCACTGACTATGTCAGGAATTAACTTTGGTGATAATGCCTTTTTCAACGTTCTTCATTAAAGAAACAACAATCTTAAATACAAAGGTCCTATGCCCCCGTTTAAGGAGTTCACACATAAACTATTATATGTAAACTGTAAATAAAATTACATATATCATATGCCTCCTTTTATGGAGTTCACAAATCTGATCTAAATTTAATTTATAACCATGAATAAAACCAAAATCATCATGCACATTAAAATTAACCACGAATAAAAACATCGTGGGATCCAATCACTTAAAACATAATTACGTGACCATAATATCGAGACAAGAACACTGCAAAACAAGGGTTAGTGAGTTCTATGTTCTATCCAACAACATGCATGAATCAATTTAATTGAACAACATGGCTAGTTCAACCCGTACGCAGTAACAAAGAAAACCAATCGCTCTAATACCAATTGATGGAGACATAAATACATGATTATTCGATATTGCGTATAGATTGAATAAAATACTTTAATAAAACCTTATAAGAATAAAGGGATTTCACCTTTGTGGATCATGTAGAGGATCCATATGAGGAGACTAGGGTTTGAAAGTATCTGATTGCGATCTGGTCAGATTTTTTTAATTCTCGCTGGGCTACAAAAATTGATCGTTTTTGCAATTGAAACGTCTTCTTAATCCTTGAGCCAACCACTTAATTTATTTGACATGTCGAATTAAGATAATCCACCTGTAGGGTCTGACATTATCAAACCTTATAAGCTTCTCAAGGGGCTATCATCAATCCCTATACCTGGACGTGGATTCCATTAATAATTAATATTCATCATACATATAGTGTCGTCATCCAATTTACGAAGATTATTAATCCATAAATGAATCTCACTCTTAATGAGTTAAAACAACAAACATTACACATATATGTATATTAATTATTTCAAGATTATGAACATAAGTAATCATCATAACCATGGGATTTTAAATTGTTTTATGTACTCAGTATAAAAAAAAATAACCCAAACTGGTCCTATTCATTACACACAAAGTGTACTAGCACAATGAGTTAAAACTATATCGCTTCCTATAGTCAAGATAAACTACTAAAACTTGTGCTACAATCCTACCGATGGGTGTCCAATTTCATCTAAGACTATGAACCATTAAACTTATATTCCACAAGAACCGATGATGTGATCTTTGTGTGTAAGCTAAACTTTACACACCAAATCATCTACTATATGGAATAAAAGACACACATGCATAATAGTTAAATAAATAATATAATGCAACCATTGCCCATAAAGATTCTCATTAAAATAGTAAAACAAAATTTATAACATATCCAAACCAATAAGAAAATTATGGCTTTTAGTATCTCACTCTAACATGATCGATACAAGGCGTTGGGTGGTGATCCCAACTATATTAGGGAACAGTTACATTTCTTGAGTATAGTCCCAGGTTATCTGCCACCAGTCCTCAACCAAAGGGACAATATACCAAATTGAGATGATGAGGATCCTGATGACGAGAGGGTGGTACCTTCAGCTGCTGGTGGTGGAGTTTTCGGATTGGAGGAGGGAGGTGGTGTTGAGATCGGGGGCGAGACTTCTGGGATAGTATCGACAAAGGGACCACAAACTGCTCCAGGTGCTACTACCGAGGGTTTCCAGGCTCCTACTAGTCCCACTATATCTCTGGGGACTATCTTCGAGGGGGAGGAGTTTGCTGAAATATCTTAAGGGACGACTGATCTTGGATCAGGTTTCGATTATGTCTAGTTCGGGCAAACACCTCCTGTTGGTGTGCCTACCCCCTTCGAGCGGGGTCCCACTTCTGAGGGAGACTGCCGTGGTGGACCCCTCAGGTGTACGGATATATGCGATGTTGACTCCACTATTCCCTAGTACCATGGGCCCTTCAGCCCCTACTCGTGAGGGGGGTGGTTCTTCTTCTGTTGCAGCTCCGACGGGTCCTTAAGTTCCGGTAGTGACCATGCCGCCCTTGCCTCGAGATATCGACTACATTAGTGCAGGTCTAATCCGATATACCGTCCCAGAGTTTCCTCTCCCAAATGATACTTTTAGCTATTTGGGGGGGGGGGGCGTACTGGTGATGAGGTATACTCTTTCCTTTCTCTTTTTTCTTTTTTGTATACATATTTTGACTGTGCTAATCTTCTTTCTATTTTGTATGTCTTTGTAGCTGGTGAGCATTCGGGTTGCAAATTTGAAGGCTCTTCACGCACATTATCTATACAACGGGAACTTGCTCCAGTTTATGGGTCGGGATCCCCCATCATATGCTAGCGACTATCGGTGAGCAGTAAAGGCTTCTTTACATGAGGATGATCCCATCGTTTCCTCCCGGACGCGTACTAAGTCTCGGAGGAGCAGTAGTAGGACTTCCAGGCGTTCTCGATCTTCAGTGATCCGACGTACGGCTCCTACTCAGACGGCAGAGCCTTCTCATGTTGCTAGGCCCTCTCATGCCGTTCCAGTGGTCGACCTTAATCTTGAGAAGGCTTCGGGTGACAGCGAGAGCGTGTCGAAGCGTGCTCGAGTATATTAGCTTCCTTTTCCTGCATAACTTTAGGAACTTTTGAACAAAATGTTAGATTTTTTTAACTCCTTTATCTTTGGAAAATTATTTTTGTAGTGGATGTTTCGATATAATCATTTATTTATTTTAAGAAATATTTTTCTCTGTGTTTGTCATATGCATATATACATATATCAACTGCATTATGAAAATGTGTTTGTTTTGAGAAGATCATGTAAAGTCTATATTTTGGTTGGTTTTATTCCTTCGACAAAAACACGTTTTCGTGTAAGTTGTTTAAGTCGTTTGAGATTGCATCTGAAGAATTACAAGCAAGGTAAGGTACCGAAGCGATGCACTGAGAAATTATATTGGGATAGATATGGTGAGCATTGGCATTTGAATTTAATTTCCTAGGTGGTATTTTTAGAAAAACCTTTTGGGTCGAATTAAAATTTTTATTATTTTTATTAGTGTTTTTCACGTGTCCGTAATGTTTCAGTGAATCAAATTTATGAGAAAACTCTTGGATTATATTTCTAATATGTTCCTAGAGTTGCTCCAAAAATATGAGTCGAATTGGAACTCAAACAAATTTAATACGCGAAAAAAAGAGATTTTAAAAAAGAAAAGATTTTGTTGAATAAATAAAATAAACAAAGTTTTTGAAAAAGTCAAAATCTTCTGACACTTTTTCAAAACCACGTGAGCATGTTTACAAATGTGTGGTTACTTTAATTTTCCAAGGAATATGTGTGGGCCCATTAAAAATCTAAAGTGTACATGAAATTGGAGAAAAGGGTGGATCGGTCCACATTTTGATAATGTGTACCGGTCTAGCTATATTTTATGGGTAGTGATTTTTTATTGCAAAAATTTCGTTTTTAATTATTTTTAACCCTTTCCTATAGCAAGTTGGTCTCCGTATTTTTATATAAATAGACCCATAGAGTAAGGGACTTTGACACACCTTTTGAACATCTTTTACACATGCTTTGAGAGAGTTTTTTACACCTTAGAGAGAGATTAAAACCTCAATACATAAAACCACCTTAGGGCTTTTTATTCATGCCAAAGCAAGCGTTCTTTATCTAAAGAATAAATCAGATCCCAAAGTGTGTGTGATTTGCAAACGGAGTTGAAGAACGGTGTGATATCGTGGCGAGTGATTTGTTGTGAACCTGTTCGTGCGATTCGGATAGGAGGAGAGTACGTGCAGAAGGTGGCGACCTTTTGTAGGTGGCTTGTGCGATTCAAGTTCTGTAAGTCTATAGGATTTGTGATTAATCGAGTTTGTAAACCTTTTTGCATATAATGGATTATTGAGGATTAGTCCTGCATTGTAGGGATACCTCGTTAATTTTGGTGTTTGCTTATTTGTTTAATTGCTTTATTAATTGATGCGCATTAGAAAAGAGTAAACATATTTTTCAAAATTAAAATCCATAGACTTTTGGTTTTACTTTTGGATTAGAAAAAAATTGATTTTTGAGAATCCAACCACTGAATAACAAACCTAGGGTTTATTTGTTTGATTTGCTTCCACGCACGTCCCCAGCTCTTTTATCAAATCTTACCCTGGTTGAAAGAGTCCTAAGGTCTCTGCAAAAAAGAGCTTAGTAATTATATAAAACACATACAAAAGTACTTCTTTTGGCAAAAAAAGTCAAAAGGGTGAGTTTTAAAGAGTTTGTCGCGCGATAAATTCTCCTATATAACCATTTGTCGCGAGACAAACTCTTCTGAGTTTGGTTTGTCATGCGACAATCATGTACTTAACACTCCTTTCCTATAAATACTCCATATTCCTTCCTTTATTCTCACATTATTCTCATCTTCTTTCCCATTTCTGTATGAAAATGTCTTCTTTTCATTCACAAGTTGACTTTTTGTATATCAAAGCTCGGGATGCCTTAGTATCTTTGAAAAATGGTCTAAACTTTGGTGTCTTTAGCCCCTTGGGGCGGCGTGGGGCTTCTGTCCTGTAGATTTATCTTTTCTCCTAGGTGCCTTGGCTTTCTGGCACTCGGACGAACACTTTTTTCGCTTTGGTCTAAACGAGCTATGTCTGACTTTTGAGGAGTTTTTGTGGCTCTTACATTTTGACACTCGGTTCCCCATAGCTGTCCCAATTGAGGATGTTAGTCCTCAGGATATATGTTCATTGCTTTCTTATCCATTCCTTAGGCAGCCTATGATTGTTTTATTACCGGGGGTTTGCTAGATCTTCATCGGATGGTCAACTTCTTTCATCATCATGAGGATGATCCTTCATTCAATTATGGTCGTACTACTGCGGCTCTGATTTATCTTGTTTCGGACATGCTGTTGGTGACGGGCTCTACTTTAATTAATCATACTATTCTGAGTTTGACACATCAAGCCTAAAATGGGGACACTTTCCTTGCGGAGACTCTGAACGGCCTATATGATCTTAAGAGAGGGTCCTTAACATTTCGTAGGGGGAGCCTACGCTTGTTATATATGTGGTTGATTGAGCATTTTTGATCAGTGGGGTTCAATGGGGTTCGGCTAGATAATCCGTCACATTTCTTTCGTCGCCCCCTTTTTAGTGCTTTGACCATGTCTTCATTTGATTGAACCGTGTGGTTCTCTGAGAACTTTCGTGCAATTTAATTGTACATTTCGTGGTGGAAGTTTAGAGAGATGGTGGTTGGCGTGGGTGGGAAGAATTATGTTCGTCTTAGAGGTCTATGGTTCACCTCATTCTATCTTCTCGGGCGTCTTTTGCGGCAGTTTAACATTCCTCAGAATATCCCTCTTGGTCTGAACAACTTTTCTTTCGAGCTTCAGTTTGTTACACTACATGTTTCGTTGTCCATGGAACGGATGTGGCGCAGCTGCCTGACTCATCAATTCAACCATCCCCGATTTGGCATCTCTTAGCCCTTATGTGTCAATATTATCCACTATCGTTGGCAGTTTTTGGAAAAGGAACTTGTTGATGACCCTTTTCAGATGGAGTAATTCCGATTTATGGATTCTGAACCCACTGAGGATAATATTTTCTTAGCATACCAGATATTAGATAAGCCCCGAATTGATTTACCTACTGAGGACCCGCCTGGCCAACCCTTAGGGCTTAGGCTTTTTTGTATTTTGTATTTAGCAGTCTTCTTTGTAACCTTCAGTGTTCTGAACCGCCCTTTAAATAATACATGAGAAACTGTTTAATCTTAAATGAAACGTTTTTATTATAATGATTAAACTGGACCTGAAGTCACTCCCCCGATTGCCTTCGTTCCCCGTTTTGATTTTCAAAAACACAAGTTGAGTTGGGGCTCAGGTTTACGTAGTTCTTAGTTATACATGTTATATTTTATTGATAGTACTTTTTCAGATGATCTATGTTGACGGGTGAATGAAGTAATTGTCCATTCAGGTCTGCAAGTATTGTGGCTCCCCCTGTGTTGATTTCTTTGACAATATACGGCCCAGTTCACTTTTGTCCGAACTTCCCCCTCGAGTCTCTAGCTGGTTCTCGAATCTCTTTTAACACAATGTCATTCTCACTGATCCTCCGGGTCTTCACCCTTTGGTTGAAGGCCCGAGCGAGTATATTCTGATACCCCTGATGGTGATATGCAGCTTTCAGTTGCTTCTCATCTAGCAAGGCTAACTCATTGTATTGGGATTGGACGCATTCGACTTCATTGATCTGATTCTCTAATACAACTCTGAGAGATGGGATTTCCAGCTCTACTGTGAGGACATCTTCCATCCCAAAAGTGAGAGAGAATGGATTAGTTCTCGTGGAAATTCTTTCAGTAATGTGGTAGCCCCACAGTGCATATGGAAATTTCTCTGGTTAGTCTCGACAAGTGTCGATCATCTTGCTCAAAATATTCTTCAAATTCTTATTGGCGGCTTCAACAACCCCATTGATCTGTGGTCAATACGGAGAAGACCTGTGCCCGGTAATGCCGTATTCTTCCATAATCGTGTTAGCCTCCCCCTCAAAGTGAGTGCCATTGTCAGAGATTATCTCGTGGGGGACCCATATCTGCAAATGATGTTCCTTCGAATGAACTAAGCTACCCTTTTAGCGTCTAGGACTTTGTAGGATTCTGCTTCCACCCATTTGGTGAAATAGCCTATGGCTACTAAGATAAACTCGTGGCCATTACTTGCCTTGGGTGATACTTTCCTGATGATGTCAATTCCCCATGTTGCGAAAGGCCAGGGAGCAGTCATATTGTATAGCTTTTTCAGAGGAAGTTTCTGAGATCTGGCACTTATGGCAGCGGCGCACATGGTCATTGCAATCGCTTTGTAGTTTTGACCAATAATATCATTGCCTAATGATTTTACGAGCTAGGGTATGACCGCTCATGTGGAGTCCACAGTCTCCATCATGGATTTGATCCATCATTTCAACGGATTCCCTCTTTTTTGAGACATTAGAGATGAGTCCCTGATGTGCCAAGAAATTGGTACAATTTAGGGCACTAATATATATCTTGAAGAGCATATATTACTACGTTTTTTGTGTTTTTGGAGCTTTTCAGGTATTTGGAATTAAATCGAGAAGTTTGCAATTGAATGAAAAAATGGTTGCGCGCAAGGCCTGAGTTCAATAAATTTCTGGCATTAATCCATATGGAATTTGAAGAAATCTCCATGCGAAAGTTCTAGACCTTCTAGTTAGCTACGCGTGAGCAAAAACCTTGCGTCAATCGGAGTTCGGAGCACAAAGTTATGGCCGAAATACGATCAGTGCATTGAATTAATTAATTCCAGCGAGCCCATCAATTAATTACAAATTCGGCCCAATAGATAGCAGCAGCCCATTTATTAAACAAAGCTTAACCTTGTTCATTGATGCCAGCCCAAGCCCATGTCTCATGCAGCAGCCCATTCAATTAAATCATAGCCCATTCATTAATAAAGCCTAGCAGCTCATTCATCATCATCAATTATAAATAGAGCAGCAGCAATCAAATTAAAGGAGCCTTTACTTTTATTTTTTTTCCTTTCTTTTCTTTCTTGCTTTTTGAGACAGCAGCAGGTAACTTTTTTTTTTCTCTCTTCTTCCGAGGCTCTGTTTCCTTATGGTTTTCTATTGAGATTAATTTTTGGATGCTTTGTGGACAATTATACTTGCAATTCAGAATTGTTTTCTATTGAGATTGATTCCCTTGCACGTATTCATGCCAATTGACTCTAGCAATTTAATGCTTTAATGTTAAAAATAATTTTTCCTATTGAATGCCTATTTTAATTGATAAAAAATAAAATTGGATTCTCATTATTTTTTGTTGGATTCACCTTATGATTTGTTGAAAGCGGATATAGGGTGTGTTTTGACGGATATAACGAGTGTTTTGATTTTATACATTTGTTTGGCTATGGAAGAATTAACACTTGGATTTTATAATTTAATTGGGCTTAATTGAATTTATTTTCTGCATCTAATAGAGTCGAGAGACCAAATTAGTGCGAGACAGAGAGTAGAGTTTGCTAGGCATGAATACTAGGAACATGATATCAAATATATGAGTCCGCCACCCTAGTATTTTATTAATTGATTATTTCATTAGTATTTTTATTAGTTTATTATTTTATTCGTATTTTCTAGTTGATAAATCATCCCAGTCAATTTTTAAGCTAGATTAGGAATTAATTAGAATTAGTGAGAGAGATACGTACGTTCCATCCGTTAAGTCCCTAGGGTTTGACCTTGCACTTGCCTAAGCTATACTAGTATTCGATTCGTGCACTTGCGAGTATTTAAAACATTCATAACAGTCCCATCGTAACTCTTCTTGTATAGCCTTCTGGCATAGAGTATGAATCTTGATGCAAGTTTTCGGAGTGTAACGCGTGTTTGCTTATCAGTTTGTTCTGGATATCGATTATTTTTCAGCAAGTTTTAAATATCATAAAACTAGGTGGATGAGTTCATGGTTTCTTTATGTTCAAACTCGATAGCCATGCAGTAAGTTGGGCTGGGTCTTTTTTCTACTGTCAGGGTAATCTCCTCCATCCTTTTTGGTATGCCAATCATCGATGTTAACGTGGCCAGTGTGTCGGCGAAACTATTTTATGACTTGGGAATATAGTAGAATTCTGAGTGCTCAAATTTTTCTGCAATATCTTCCAATCTAGTGAGGTAACTGACCAACTTTTGATCTCCGATCCTCCATTCTTTCAAAATCTACTGCACCATTAATTCTAAATCCCCGTAAACTTTCATCCTTTTTATTCCCTTATGAAATGCGATTTCTAACCCGACTATGCAAGCTTCGTATTCGGCCATGTTGTTGGTGCATGAGAAATCCAAGCGGTATGAAACTGGTGAGTGGGTCTAATCTAGGGAGACAAGCAAGATACCTATTCCATTCCATTACGATTAGCTGCTCCATCAAAATACATTTTCCAATATTCATTTGCCTCGAGCTTCATGATGGCTTCATCTGGAAATTCGGCTTCCTTTACCATGTTTCCTAGCGTTGGGTGGTTAGCTGGATAATCGGCGATGATCTTGCCCTTTACTGACTTTTGGGTCATGTATGTCATGCCGAACTTAGAGAGCAGAAATAACCACTTCGCTATACAATTCGAAATAGATGATTTTTCAAATAGATATTTTAGTGGATCGATACGGGATGCTAGGATGACTGGGAAGATCAGTAAGTAATGACGGAGTTTCTGCATTATCCAGACGAGAGCAGTGCAAGATTTTTCCAACGATGTATATTTCAACTCAAACGGTGACAGTTTCTTGCTTATATAATAAATGGCTTGTTCTTTTTGGGTAGCAACTAGGTGTTGAGCCAACATGGATCCTGCAGCTGTATCCGTGACTGTTAGGTACAATATTAATGGTAATTCTGGCTGAGGCAATGCCAGTACTAGAGGATTGGAGAGATAACTTTTAATTTTATCTAACTCTTCTTAACACTTCCTTAAGAAATTGAAGATATGTTCACACGTTTCGATAAGCTAGGAGATGAACCTGCTGATGTACTGTAAGTTACCCAAAAACCCCCGGACTTCTCTCTCAGTGCGAGGTTCGGGCATATCTTGGATGGCTTTTGCCTTGGCGGGGTTCACCTTGATACATTTCTTGCTAACAACGTAACCCAGTAATTTCTCCTTTGTAACGCCGAACACACATTTTTGGGGATTGAGTCTCATCTGATACTGGCGGAGTCTGTTAAAAAAAACCCGTAGGGCGGGGATGTGGCATTCCCTTTTCTTTGGCTTAATGATCATGTCGTCTATATATACCTCAACCTCTTTATGAATCATGTCATGAAATATGGCGGTAGCCGCTCTCTGGTAAGTTGCTCCGACCTTTTTTAACCCAAACGGTATAACTGTGTAACAGTAGGTGCCATATGGAGTAATAATAGCTATATTCTCTTAGTGGTCTGGGAGCATCTTAATCTGGTTGTACCCTGCAAAACCGTCCACGAATGATTTTAGTGCATGATTGGTTGTATTGTCAACTATCAGATCTATGTTGGGCAGAGGAAAATCGTCTTTTAGACAAGCTCGATTGAGGTCCCGATAGTCTACACACATGCGTACTTTTTCGTTTGCTTTAGGGGCTGGTACAATGTTAGCCAATCAAGTGGGGTAATCAATCACTCATAAAAACCCTATACTTAAGTGTTTCATAACTTCCTCCTTGACTTTCAAAGACCACTCGGGTGTAATTTTTCTTAACTTCTGCTTGATGGATCAGAATTCAGGCTTGGTGTGAATCTCGTGCATGACAATCTTGCTATTAAGTCCAGGCATGTTGGCATAGGACCAGGCGAAGACATCCACGTACTCTTTCAGAGTTTGTATGAATTCTTCCTCTTCTATTACGAATTTCTCTTTTCTCTTCCTTGGTCCCCAGGTTGATTGTCAGAGTATCTCTGTTGACCTAAAGGTCTTAATCTTATTTTGATAATAACAATAAATCAATCATGTGTAATTTAACATGTTCTTGATTTAAGATTATAGCTTTCTTATTTGAAAAATCAAGAATAGCATGATTGCTCAAGGAAGTTTGATAAGGATCATTCAATCAATATCCGATCAAGTCAACAAAGCAATGGTCTAGCAAGAGATCATTATTATCACACACATGCTAGCAATGCATTTCATGAAGCACAAAAGATCAAGGATCATATGCCAAAGCTTCAAGGAAAAAGCTTCAAGTAAAGAATCAATTTGAAGAAACAAATCGAAGCATTCGAAGACTCACCTATTCGGTAATTAAGTGTTTGCTTAGGATTTATGTAAATTTTCTTAGTTGATTGATTATATAGCTCAAACATGAACTTGCATGATTCTTAGATTGATCAAAATCAAGTTTGAATCAAATTTCTTTCAAAACATCATTTTAGCAAAAACCGATTTTGAAATAAATTCGTATTAAATTCAAATGATCATATTTTGAGTTTTCCCAAAAATAGGTGTCTTAGGAACTTATTTTTAAGGTCCCCAAAGCATTAGAATTGATTTTGGAGCTTATATGCAAAAGTGCAAAATTTGGGATTTTTGGCCTTAGGGCCTGTTGGGCAGTTTGGTCCATCAGTTGACTAAGGAGTGTGCTCAGTCGACTAAGGCTCCATCAGTCGACTCAGCAGCTTTGCTCAGTTAACTAAGGGTCCATCAGTCGACTGATGGTTTTACTTAGTCGACTGATGCTCCAGAATATAGCCGTTGGATTTCTAATTTTTTACCATTTTTGGTACCAAACTTCTACCAAACCTCTAGAACGGCTATATCACTTTTGGGGCTATATATACACTATCTAAGACATATTTTGAACACCTTGAATCACTCTCATACTCTATACTTCATCTATCTTCAATATCAAAAGATTCAAGAAATTGTTTTTGATCAATCATTATCATTTGAGCTATATCATCTTGATCAAATAGGATAACTCTAGTGTGAGCTTCAAATTGTATTCTTTACAAACTTGAGAAAGTTATTGTAAATTGGTGTGAATCACCAAACAATTTGTATTCAATTGTGAGAGGTAAATCTCATAGGAAAACAAGAAGGTAAATTCTTGTTTAGTTTTTGTGAAAGGTAAATTTCACAAGGTTAGCAAGAGAGTGTCTTGTGAGAATATTGTAGTCAAGCAATATTTGCAAAGAGTGTGTGAGACAACAACACTTGTAGTGGTTTGATCTTCACCCGGAAGGAGATTGGAATTAGTGGAAATTCTCGGGGAACTAACCGAGCGCGGATTATGGTTTGGTAAACCAAAACCGTGTGGAAAAAAAGCCTTGGACTTCAAATCGGTTCAATCTTTCTTACTCAATCTCTTTATTTACTTGCTATATTATTGTTTGCTTGAGATTTTGATTGCGTTCCTTGATAATTTGTTTTGTAAATTTGTTTTACTTAAACATTGTTAGAAAAGTTTTTAAATTCCACATTAAAGTTTTTAAACCCTATTCACCTCCCTCTAGGGTTCAAATCCGACCAACAATCTCCTTCATCACTCTGTATGCATGTGCCATTCTCTTCCAGGTGCTCATTCATACTTTCTATATCAGCTGGGCAATCATTAAATTCATAACATCGGAGTATTGAAAAGTTGAATCTTCTTCATTAATTACATTATGTACGGGTTCAATTTTAAAAAGTACATCGAGGAGTGATTCATCCCTAGTTTTCCTTCCATTCTCTCTCCTATTACTACCTTTTACAATTTTTCTCTTTCCCCCCATGTCCTATTTTCTGGGTCTGCGTGGATTGAGTATATCGGGTCATCTAAGGGTGTTTCACCTTCGATTGCCATGATGTCGAACAGGTTCTCGATCGATTCTTCACTGCTCGTGCTGTTTTTTTATTCATCTTTACTCCCTTTCCCCAGGGTCTTTGGCCCGATTGTTAACTTGGTGGAGAAGGAGTGTGTGATCTCCCTATTATGATATAGGTCGTCTTTATAGAAAATTTTTCAACCGGGCATACTCTTCCCATCTTTATTTCTTCAAGGCTCTTAAAAACCGCAAAAGGGAAAAATCCTCTCATTCTTTAATAAAAAACCCGTTAAGTGAACTAAAGCTTAGGAAATGGTGTTCTCGACTTTTATCCTCACGGTTGTTTTCACTGGTGCGTTGGTACCCTAACCCTTCTTTCTCGTGTCTTACCATAGACTCCAAGGCTTGGAGGAGGCCTTGTTGTCCCATACCCAGACTGGTTCTAGATAGATATCTCATCATTCTCAGCATGTTCGTAATCTTTATGTTAGGGCCTGGGACATTATCTGGGGGCAGATATTCTATCCTCTGTGTAGTGAGTTCTTGTACCTGAGGCTCATAAGAAAAACCTCCCAACTATATGCTTTGGCTACCAATCCCTAATACCGGCAGCTCAAGGTCAAACAAGGTCCTTTCAGGATCTCCTCGTATGGTAATTATCTCCTCCCCAGAGAGAATTTTGGTCTTCTGATGTAACGAAGAAAGAAGTGCCCCGATGTCATGGAGCAAAGCTCTTCCCAGTAGAAAGTTAAAACTTGAAGGTATGCCTATGATTTGAAAATCAGTGAAAAAATTCCCAGGGCCAACTAAAAGGTCGAGCCTCATGGATTCTAATACGGCCTTCCTTGTATTATCATAAGCTTTGACTGTTATTGTAGATGGAGAGAGCTCTGCTTCTGTGATACCCAAGCATTTAATGATTTTGAGGGGGCATACGTTTATGGTGGATCCATTATCAATCAGCACTTGGGGAATGGCTTTTCTCTAGGTTTGAACCGTGATATATAGTGCCAGACTGTGTTTTTTTCTTAATGGTGATAAGTTTTTCTCAGAAAAGGACAAACTCCTTTGTACAAAAAATGATTCGATCATGTTTAGTATTTGTTCGGGAGTGAATTCGAGAGATATAACTCCTTGGTCCAGCATTTTGATGAAAGTAGTTTGATGGGGTTTAAAGGCAACCAAGAGTCCCCAAATGATTATGTGAGCTTGAGTCTTCTTTAATTGTTCCAAGACTCGATCATCCCCTATCTTTTTAGGGGGGATCTGTTTCTCTATCTCAACAGGCGATGGTTGATAAACCTTTCCTGATCGAGTGATTTATTGGATCCATAAAACAGCTACATCTGGGTCTGCCCGTTGATCTATTTCCACGGACCAACTAAAGGTAGTGGGGGAGGTTTTTGTCATACATATTGCCTCATTTTTGTCAGAATTCCTCAGGCCTCGGGGTTTTCACGGTTGTTTTGCTTTTCTTTGGGACCACCCTAACCCTGATGTTTTGGGGTTAGTTGTAAGCACAAGTGGCTATGGCATTCCTTGCTTTGTTTTTCTGAGGCCATGTCCAGGTATGAATTTCATCTATGTCATCCACTGGTCAATGATCGAATTAAGGCATAGTACTATTTGGGTTGCATTCGGGGGCTTAGTCATCGAATTCTTATTCGGATTTCTCTCTTTCTTATAAACGACTGCAGCTTGGTTGGTGATACTTGATTCTATCTCGGCTGTGGGATAGGTTAAATCGTCTTGAATAAGACCCACATGATCAAACCCTTTTTCATCTCTAGTTAACATATTGATTCCGGCTGCTAAAGCATGGTTGGGGAGTGGGTTATGAGTGACATTGGGCTCACTAGGTCCGGGTATGGTTTCAGCTTCTTAATGGTCTTGGATGCGGTGCCTAAGAGCCAAACAATAGTCGGTATTGTGACTAGCAGCTTGATGGTACAAACAGTTCTTGTTCATCCTTTAAGTGCTCATAATAGGGTTTGCTAGGGGGCGAGGATTGAACGGGGTGATAAGCTTGGCATTTTAGATCAATTTAAGGCTTTTGGTCAAGGTGTTGAGGAGGGTTCATAAATTTCTTTTTTTTCTTGGCCTCGGTACTCGATGATTCTGCTTGTACAAGCCAATTCATTGATGGCATGTGTTGTGGTTGAAAAGGGTTCTGCTGGTATGGGTAAGTACTTAATTGATTTACTGTTGGGGTACTTGTCTTCTTCCTTGAGAAACGACTTTCTTGGTTTCAATTTTTGCTTTTCTGGCCTACTCGTCTTTTACTTGCGAACCCATTTTCAACAAAGCTCAGAAGTGTGGAATAACGTGTTGTTTTCCCATGCAACTCATAATAGCTGGGGTGAAATTCTTCTGTATAATCTCTAACTGCTCTTCTTCATCTGGTCGTTTCAACGTCTGGGAAGCCATTTCTCTTCAGCGAGTGATGAAGTCATTTAAGCTTTCTTTTTCTCTTTGCTTGGTCATCTCTAGATTCTTCCGAGTGATTTTCAAGTCTTCGTTTAACCCATAGTTACTTATAAACTCTGTAACAATATCCCCTCATGTCTTTGTTCGGTGTCTCCCTAAATCAAAGAACCACCTCAGGGCAGCTCCCGTGAGAGTTATGTGAAAAGTTTGGGCCAATTCAGGCTCCCCGCAACTTGATACTTGCATGGACCTTATGTAGGATTAGAGATGTATTTTTGGAGGAGTTTTGAATTTTGTGAAGTTTAAACCCTTGGGGCAATCTTGCCTCGGGGTAGAAGGAGAAGGCATTCATATCTATGATCTCATTGGTCCCCTTCATCTGAGAAATTCCTTTCCGTAAGATTCTCATTTGCTCTGTTAACTTTTAAATTCTTCATTTTCTCTTGGCAATTCCCCGAGCTGTTCTCGAGCTATTGTAGACTCTGTATAGGCTGTTCGGAGGCGATTTATATATGAAAACTCATTGAGTGGGGCTATCGGGGCGGTAACTAGGGCAGGCTTTAAAGGGATTTGTGACCACTATTGATATTGAGTTTCAAAGCTTGGCTAGCCCTGGGGTTAGGCCATACAATCAGTGGTTCTTATTGCTGGTAAGTGGGTCCAGAATCTGGGGCCCATTGGACTTGGTTATCGAGTTGGTTGGGTGCCAGGGGGTTAGGGCCTGTGGGTTGGATAGTGTTTTTGGGAATGACTGGTGGTACTTCTTGACTGTGGTGGGGGTTTGGTGCTTGATGACGCGAAGTTTGCCCTTGATCTTGGTTCAGAAGTGGATGTTCAAACTTGGCGGTGCAGTTTGTTCGGCTAACATCTCTTTTAAATGAACTCGGGTATTTTGCTGCTCAGTAGTGATACTTGCTAAACTCTTACTGGCTAATTGACAAAAGTAGATGATGCATCTCTTCCAACGTAGATTGGGTTTTGTTGCCTCGGCTAGGCTCTGTTCCTCATCTCGAATCTCTAAGGTGTTCGATAATACTGGTGTGCTCGGTCTCACTAATCTTTTCATATGATCTCGTCTGGCTCAACCTTCCAGACTGAGGTCTTTAGAGAAGTTATGCGGTGAGAATGAAGAAAGACTTCAGAGTGACTCATTTTTTGCCAAAAGAAATTCTTGAAAATGACCAAGAGACAGGCCTAGGGTTTTATAAGAAATGGTGAGTAAAATAAGTTATGGGGTGGTACATCCCCCAGGGATGACTTTGACGTGTGTTTTATTTGGACTCGATCTTATATGCAACGCGGGTGATCACATGGTTAAGGCTTCAAGCTCCCTCATAATTGGCAAGGCCTTGTTAAATACCCCAAGGGAGGGTACGTGCAAGAGCCTTTCGATATACTTTTCGGGTACGTGAGTGTTCTTGTCACTCGATATACCTCGAGGGCGTACTTGGCCAAGGAGAGTGTAAGTAAATGCTTTCGGTTTATGTTGTCCTAAGCAAGCCAACTCCCTACTCACTTACAGTACTTTCGAGGGTTTGGGGTGAAATCACACTCCTAGAACATGCATGAATAGTGATGTGCGTGACAATTTTGAAAAGTTTAATTCATAAATATTTTATCTTTTGGCGTATGTTTTGAAATTCTCATTTTTTTATTTTCAAGAATATTTCTTTACAAGTAATTAACAACAAATAGATAGGAGAAGAGGAGTAGTAAAGGCATATATATAATCAAAGAAAAAGACAAAGTCCACATATAAGAGCCTAGTTTTCATTACTCCCCAGCAGAGTCGCTACTGTAAGAATCCGCAAATGTGACCCTCGGGTCTCAATCTTGTGTTTCGGAGTCTGAAACATCGAAATGAATTCCTTCATTTCATTCCCTTCTGTTATAGGGATAAATCCTATTTTCTATCTCTAAATGCAAATGAGTTCAATCAAAGTCGCTAGTACGTTTTACGAGAAAACGTACAAAAAGTCTGTGTAGGGGTAAAGGCCAAAGCAAGCCGTATCCCTATATGTTTTGTCTTTGAAATCGGGATTCTATAGGGTTCGGGAACTACGTTACGGTTTGGGAAGGTGTTAAGCACATATTCCGCCTTTTCAGTCTCTAGTGGCTTTATATGTTTTTTCTATGTTGAAAAACTTGGATGCCTTTACTAAGAAGTCTACTACTTTCTAAAATATGTTTTTGTAAGGAAACCTGATTTTTGAGGGGAATGGGGATAGGGTTATATTTTGTAATCCGATATTTGGTTTTGATAAGAAAAGAAATGCAAATGACAAAGTTCGTAATTTTTGGAAATTGAAAGGATATTATAATATTGCTTACTCAGATAACAATATTAGTTTCATCTCTGTTTCGATTGTTTTGGAAGAAATCAGATTATCTATTCGGAATTGATTTGATATGGATTTAGACTTTTGAGGAAAGTTTCAGATATATCACAATCTATGTGGGAGATTAGACATATTTGATTTCTATCCTATAAGAAAATTTTATCGTTTTGGGTTTTGAAAACTTGATTTATCCGGATGATAATATGTTTACTTTTTCTAATTTTCAAAAATGGTTTTATCAGGGTTTTGTTTTGAGCAAGCAGTAGACTATTCGTAACTTAACAATAAGTTATTCAATTAGAAGTCGAACAGAACAATGAAAAACAAGCACACAGATATATAAACTTTAAATACTAAAAGAAACTTTCTTTACCTTCTAGACGAGATAAATAAGATAAGAGAGGGAGAAAATATAATATAACCGAAGATAATCCGATAGATATAGGCTTTTCTTCTCCAAATATAATCGAGAATTCGATTTTTAGAAATGAGACGTCAAGTATTGCGAATTCGAAGATTCCTCAAGAACTTGGTAATAAATTAACTTTGAAAAAACGTCAGATTGGAGAGAGATAATAGCTCCTTTTTCTTGGGATCAATTTGTTCCTATAAACCCTTAGGGTGTTGGCCTATTTATACTAGTCGAGGAAGTTTGTCGCGCGACATTCCCCACAAAAGTGGAACTGTCGCGCGACATCTTGCAAGGTGTCGTGCGACAAACGGCTGAAGGGTTGTCCTTAACAGACTGATGTGTTGGAGAGTGGAAGGTCTGGATCAGAGGGGTTTATTATGCGACATTTGGAGGTTTGTCGTGTGACAATCTGGTTTGTCGCATAACAAATGCTTCTGAATATGGGTTTGTCGCACAACAAAACCTTCTGGAAATAGGTTTGCTGGACTACAAACTTCCGAAGTAGTTTATAGTATTTTTTGGGTGAGTTCTAAAGTAAAAAAGGTGCTTTTCGAAGGTCTTTAAAGTTCTTGCGATGGTCATGGATTGGGGTGCCTATACTTATCTATATACTGTGAAATGTATAAAGAGGCCAAACACGCAAATGGAGAAACCATTTTCACAAGCATAAGAAAGTGTGAGGAAGGATGTGGAATGTGCTTTTAACATTCTATAGGTAAGGTTTGCAATCGTCTATCAGCTAGGTAGGTTATGGAATCAGGATGCACTAAGCATTGTGATTCAATTGTGTATAATATTGTACAATATGATTGTTGAAGATGAACAGCGAATAAATTGGGATTGTGTGTATGAATCAAATTGAAAAGATGCCAGAAATGCAATGAGATCCAACAATGTTATTCAACGCTTATATTAATCGTCGGGCTGAGATGACTAATGTTGACATTCACAACCGTTTGTGTACAAATTTAGTTGAACACATTTGGCAACTACATGCACAATCCGACGCATAAAGCGACTATGTTCTTTATTATATTAATCTATTTAAATGTTAAGTCATGTTATTTTTATGTTTTATTATTGTATTATTTCCTTTAAGTTTTTATTATACTCTTCATTTTAAGTTATTGGCAAAATATGTGATATTTTTATTATAATAAAAAATGTTAAATACTAAAACGAAATATTTTGATTAATGGAAAACAATAAAGTACTACAAATAAAGCAAAAAATTAGATACTTAAAATTAAACAGTACAAATAAAATAAATAACTTATAAAACAAAACATTGCATGATAAATAAAAGATGATTGTTTTTCCATTTAATAATGTGGAAAATTGCGAGAAAAGTTTTTCAACGATTGAATTTTTTGACATCTCCAGTTTAGCAGCTCTTGAATATGATAATTGTAAAGTTCACGTTGTTGATCAATCATGCGATTTAAATCCATTCCCATTAATGTCGCTTCTTCGCGGCATCTCTTCTTTGTTCCTCTCGTTCGAGCATTTTATCTTCTCGAATTCACTTTTCTTCTTCTCGAATGCACATTTTTTACTCGCTATTCCTCCTTTCTTCTTCACAGTTATTCCTTTGTTGTTCTTCTTCCCTATAAAATACTAAACGCTCCATTTTTTCATGCATACCTTTTTGCTTTGCAATTTTTAGAGCCAAATTAGTTTTATAAAGTTCCGAAAATTTATTAGCTCTTTCAAGTGAAACATTTTGAACAGTTAGACTTTTTACTTTTTCCTTCCTCTTTTTTTTTGCAATTTTGCTTGATTCCTTCCCACAGGCCTATTTTCGTCAGGACCTTCGATGTTAATAAGAGAAGTGTCATTGCCTAAATTAGCCAAAGAATATCCACCGCTATCAGTTGGGTTGTAACGAGATCTTTGTATATTTAAAGATGTTGTATTCAAGTCATACTTTATGTGTTCTTTTAAAATTTGATAACACTTATAAAAAAAAGATTTATTCATTTCTATTTGGTAACTTTCTCGCGCTTCTTAAATCTGCATTAAAACATAACAAAGTATTATTATAAATTATATGTAAAATAATAACAATTAATGAAAAAAATAATTTGATCGTACGCAATTTACCCAATTTATTTCATTTGTATCGCTTTCTTGATTACTCATTGCATGAGATAACTTTGATATATATATATATACGTTATGCATTTACTAATTGTTGAATATTGCGACTGGAGAGAGCATGCAGTTCTTGCAGTTGAAATACCTAGCTGCTCATGGTATTTTAACGCAATGGATTGCCACAATCTTTTAGATGTTTGATTAGCACCATTTGCTGAATCGAAACTGATTTGAATATAAGCTCAACAAGGAGCTTCATCTTCAAATGATGAAATATTTGCTCAACGGGGTCTAGACAATATGAAAATTATAGAGAGAAAACAAAATTTGCAATTTTAAAGCTAAATGAGAAGAAGGAAAATATTCAGTGTGTTTGAATGAGAATGGGGAATAAATAAAATAAGGTTGATTGTGCAACGGAGGAATTCAAATTAAGCCATCTCATGACAGAAGGAGTGTCGTTCAAAGGGACCACTCGTACGACACATGATGTGTCGTGGGAAGGGATAAATTGTTTAGTGTATAAAATTGTAGGCTTCTAAATTTACGTTGGCTATACACTTTTAGCTGCATTAGTAGCTTTATACACTTTCGGGTGGGGCAACTAAAAGTTGTAATATCCACTATTAACTTTACCAATGGAGATGGCCTAAGACTTGACTAAATTGGAGACATGAGTGGGTTGTGGTTGCAGGGCGTAAGGCCCACTTTGGCTTTTGTTGAAACAAGAACACATGGGCTGCTGGCAAATAGAAATGCATATATTTAGCTGCTACTATCATGTAAGGTGTTTTCGGTTTGGTTAGGGCAAAAATTAGGATACCCAAATTCAAACCAAATTTAAGAGTTTGGTTTCTAAATCTTCTTAACCTAAACTCGAACAAAAAACTCTCGGTTCAGTTTTATTCTGTTTTCATTTATTTTTTTCAAAATAAATAAATAAATTGTAAGCCAACATTTATTTTTGGTAAAAAAAAAATTAATAACTCTATACTTGCTCCTACTTATTTTAGATAGAAAAAATATTAACTATTACATTTATAATATAACTCTAATATTCATATAGCAAAAAGAGTGATTTATCACTAGACCTTGTAAATTTTAGGAATATAAAATTTTAAATAGTGAAGTAATATTATTTTTGAATCACATATGCAATGATTCGGGTTAGTTATGTTATGCAATATCACTCCCCAAACTTGAACCAAACAAATTCAATTTCGGTTTGGTTTGGTTTCTTTGTTTCATTTTTTTTGGTTTTATTTTTTTACGGATCGGTTCCGCTTTGTATGGTTTGGTCGTTCGATTTTCGAGTTCGCCACAGCACTCTTATTGCCATGTGTAGACTCGTGGTCTCATGTGTGGAAGATTGTTGCATTGACCAACCACTCTGAGCACTTTCTTGGTGATTATCTCACTTCTTTCCTTTTAAGTGAATGCTAACGCGCTCTCTTATTTTTCACAATAACTTCTTTTATTCTTATCTTCTCTATTTTGACTCTGAATCTCTTCATTCAAAAGGTGATTTCCTCTAATTATTTCTTGCACCCAAAAAAATACTCAAAGTGTAGCAATTGTGATAAAGCGTGCGTGCTCTCCAAAGTATAAATTAGTGGGATAGAATATATTAATTTCTTGGTACATCGTTTGGCAGAGTTGGGCGTTGGTTATTTCTTTCAAGTAGATGAAGAATGAAGAAGGTTTTAAGAGTCATGAAAGACAAAGAAATGAGGGTTCTGGTAAGTCATGGGGTTTATAGCCCTGCATGGGTTTTAGGAGAAAAACAACAACACTGACAATTTTTTAAAATTAAGAATTATTAACTTCTTTTTTTTTAATCTTTTCAATGAAAGTATTGTTATTAATGTTAGTTGCCATGAACTGATACAAGCAGAGGCTCAAAACAGAGTAAAGGGCTCGTCGTATTGCTAGTAGATTTATACCCGCTATTATCTTTAGACTTGGTTAGCCCAACACAGGACACAAACATAGACATGTTCTGACAAGGGCCGATGTCTTCTTTTTGGAAAAAGTCCTCCTAATGTTAATGTAGTACTTAGCTCATTTTTCAAGAAACTATTGAGAAAAGAAAGGTTGCAAAATTTTACCATTGCATACCCTTCTTTATGAACTTCTATTTAAAAAAAATTAAAATTAAATCATAAAATTATACATAAAGGTATACTTACACTTTTAGTCATGAGAATATTTTAAAGCAATATATTATTATCTTTATATTATATATATATATATATTTTTGGAGGGAGGTCCTTTTAAAAAAAATCAAGAGAGGTTTGCGTATTTGGCTAAAATTAAACTCGGTTTGCATATTTATAATCTCGACCCAAATATGATTTGGGACTGGAATTTTTAATTGGGAAATTCAACCGGTGTTATTTTGACAAGATTGTAAAGGTTATTAAAGAAAAAAATTATATTTAAAGATGGCCAAGTCCAAGACATATAGAAAATCTATATATTATATTACGTCAACTAGAAAATTTTTTAAAAATATAATTTAATATGTCTAATAGAAAATTGAAAAAATGTAACGTAATATGTTTGGAAGAAAATTGAAAAGATATGTCTACCAGAAAATTGAAAAGATGCAACTTAATTTTTTTGCCATAAAATTAATTAGAACAATGTAACTTAATATGTCTACTTGTTATTATGGGAGAATTGTGGTTTAGACGTATTTGCAACTTTGGTTTCATATTATGTCCGGTTAGTTTGCGAAATTTTTTTCCTTTGATTTTTTTTGAATAATTCTTCTGTATTTCTTCTTTTTGGAATTTCTTGTGACATGTGTTTGAATTAATTTTCATTGATTTAATTTCAAATTTAATTGTATATTTATTTTCTTGTATTTATCTTTTAAGAATGGTAGTAGTATTGAAATCCAACTTAATTGATTGAAACAATAAAATAATTAATATTTTGTCATCGACTAAAAAGTTGTCCTACAAACTAATGAATTCAAATGATCCTCCTTTATTATAAGCACCATTTATGTATGGTCCTTTATTATTATTTTCTATTGTTTTAATTGTAATGTATGTAGTTTTCAATTATAACTCAATTGAAATTTTAAATTTATTTGTTTGCCTAATTTATAGAACTAGCCACTAGGTCATAACTAATCCTGCCAATGAATTAGATTTTTATCTGAATCTAATTCGTTTATGCGGATATGAATTGGGGCTTTTGATTAGTATATCAAAATTCGATCTGAACCAGCTAAATCTTTGATAATTGGATATAGATATATTTCAATCCGAGCCTAGACACACATATATATGTTTAAATTTATCATTATTTATACTACCTTATTATTGTTATTATTATTAGACATAACTATAACTTAAATATTATTACATATTTTTATTTTTATTTTTTAACAAGAAAAGAAGAAATTTGAGTGTTGTTAGGTTTAACTTTTATGTTTGTTTCATTATTTATTTATTTCTTATATATTTTTAAACTTATTATAACATAATTTAAATTTTAATCAGATCATATTAAATTTGGATATAGATCTATGTGTTGGTGATCCATCATATGATCCGATCCAATACCTTTTTCATAAATGGATTTCAATTCACCCTGATCCAATTCAAATTCAATCCGCTGACCAGCATAGCGTTATTAAATAATTAAAAAGTATCTTAAATCTTTGTCACATAATTGTTTATAACTTACATATTTTCAAGATTCAAAAATTATTACTTTTTATTATATAAATTAGGTCGTAATCTATATCAAAGCCAATATAAAAAGTCAAAAGAAATATTTTAAATCTTAACCACGCAAGTCTTTATTCATTATATCTTGAGGTGTTACTTACACCCCCAAATGTGTCATAAACTTCTTTTCTAAAATTTAACTATACACATATTTTAATATTTCTTTATCTATTACAATTACTTTTTTTTTTATTATTTAATACTAGACGAGTGCTTAGCAATGCAATTTTCTTGTTTGAACCGAGTTTATACACAGTATTCACGTCAAACGTAGTAAGTCAAAGTAATAATAACGAATGCTCTCTGTTTTACTCGCTAGTCCCAATCGAATCAGTACTGCTGGCTGTTGTTCAACTAACTACGCTTCACTCTCTCTTTTTCTCTATGGTATGCATGTCTTTTACTCTCTAATGCACTATTATTCTCCTCCCCTCTTTTGCCTATGCCTATGCTCTCATCAACAATTTTGGAATTTTTTTGTATAGTTTATCCGGGAATTCAATTTATTCTGTTCTGGGTGGATTTTTTTTTTGCTAATATTCATTCTGATAGATAGATAATGTTGAGATTTTGTTTGATTGAAGACGAATAGCAGCATAAGTATAGTTTCTTTAAAATGATGATACAATACAATTAAGGAGAGGAGAGGTTCTGAGTTCGACTCTCATTTGGGTATTTGGGGTGGGGGATTTTTGTTATTATTGTAATAAAGAGACTTAGACTTTTCTTTTTTCTTAAAAAAATTACAATTAATTTGTTCCTTAAGCATGTAATTTGTTGCTTAAAGAGACTTAGATCATTTAATTTTCCCTGTTTTCTTGCTTTTACTTGATTGAGTAATTTGTTCTAATTATTCTCTCAATCTCTTTTTTCAGCATTGATTGTACGTATTATGTATGTATGATTCATTCATTGTCAGATTTTGTAATTAGTATAGATAAATTTGGGGAACTATATATGTTGGGGTGGCATTATTGCCAAAGGAGTTATGCTTATTGTTAGAGTAATGTACAACTTTTCAAGAATACAGTACAACTTTTCAAAGCAGTACTATGGTCTGGCCAAGAGAATAATTGCTCGGGTACTCTATATTTTGTTACATATAGATAAAGTTTGATTGTGTCTTTCTTTACCTTTTTCTCAACCTTTGTTTAGATGACGTTTATGGCTCGTTTGGTTCAAGATTTAAACCATTCCAGGAATGCTACATTCCATTCCAAAACAATTCCCGCGTTTGGTTCAAGTTTCAAGTCCGGAAAAAATGATTCCAGGAACAAACCTTTCCCCCAAAGTTCTCCCATTTAAATCATAAGGAATAAACCATTACCAATTGACATATTTTTTAATTTTTTCATGTTAGGACTAAAATAACACTCTTCCTTATGAATAAATAATTCTTTTTCCATCAGTGTATGAAAATATTGTTTGGAACTTTTTTTTAATTACGCTGCTGCACAAAAATGAAAAAAAATTATTTGGAACTTTTTTTTTTCTTTTTTCCTGTTGTAATTTTTTTTTAATTAAAAATAATTGTAATTTTTGTAGGATAGTTATTAGTTAGGCGTGTGTAATTTTTGTAATTTATTATAGTAATTGTCTCTTTTGAAAAATTAGTAGGTGATGTTTTCTCATCTTTTAAAAAGAAGGGTATTTTTGTAATTGATACTTTATTCCATTCCTATTCCCGGTTGAACCAAACATTGGCATGGCATCCTAGATGCCAGGAAAATAACTTTCCAGGAATCAAGTATTCCCATTCCATGCCCATTCCATTTCTAAAACTCGAACCAAACGAGCCCTTAAGGTGTTCAAATAAGTCTTTTGGTGTGAGTGGATTAGCCTAGTGGTAAAGGTGATCACTTGAACCTGGGTAGGGTGGGGTTTTCTTTATTAGTAGCGTAGTAAAAAAGAGGGTTTACTTTATAACAATTTGTTTTGTTTTGCCGCACTTGAATCAAATAAAATTTATATCCTTTTATTTAAACTGCACAAGTGGAAATAAATGAAGTCTAGGTTCTTTGTAGCTAAACCATAGGCAAATGAGTTATTTTCTTTTGATGCTAGTAGTCCTAGTTTATGCCTTATCCTCTACTCATTAGCATTGTTTGTTTTGTAATTATCTATAAATTTTTTGTTTCTATCCAAAAAATAAAAATAAAAATTTAGTCTAGAATTAATTAAAATTGATGATGAAATTGTATTGAAGCTGTGGTGTTAAGATTGATTGTTGCCTTTTCTATTCAGCTTCTGCTAATGAAGTATTCGTAGTCACTTGAGATGTATCATTTTGTTTTATTTTGGAAGAAATAAGGGAGAATTCCTTTAAAACTTGGAAGAAGCACCGAAACCAAAACCACGGGTGTCTCTACAAACTTTGGTACATAGAATGTTATCTTTTAAATGCAATGTTTATATTTCTTGGATACAAAATTTTATTGTGTTGGGACTATATATTATTTAGGTTGTTCGAACTTGGTTACAAACTTTAATGCGTTTGAGACTACATGTTGAATTTATCCTTTACAAACTTTCTTGGTTACAAAATCTATCTATTATCGGTACACCATTATTTGGGGTGTTCAATTTTGGTTAGTTGTAGGTTGTATCGATTTCCATGGAAAAACAATGAATTCAACAAGATAGCTCATTTGTTGCGCCCTAGAACTTGATGTTTTGTGTTGTAATTTATGGAGAAGCGGGAGTTTTTTCCTTCAAATTTTATTGTCAATTTTCTCCCCATACAATTGTGTTTTTGAGCTTTTGTATATTTTGTGAATATGTGAAATTGTTCTTACAAGTTTTGAGGTTGAACAAATTCAAATTATGCCAAAAAATTGGGGAGAAACACATATCATTGCCAAATTCCATGGTTATGTAAAATTTTATTTAAGCACCTACGGTAATAATAAATTACTATTTTAACATAATCAATGTTGCTCTGTCTAAAGTTGAAGTCTTGATTCAACTTATGTAATTTTTAAGTGAAATGTTTATTTAATTCAACACATCAACGAATTCACATTTTTCACCAATGTCATAATTCAACTGCCATTTGTGTGTTTTACATACAGTTCATCATTATTCATTGTTTTTTGCCAACACTTTTTTATGCTGTTGTCTTTTTATGTTTATGTTTTGGTATTTAAATATTATATTTAATTATTTATCAAGAGTATATTGGATTTATTCACATGAATTATGCCATAGTTCCATCGGCTCGGGTTATCCCTAGTTTATATAATAAGGGGCAATGGTTTTTGAGCCCAAAAAATGTATAAGGGATAAAAGATTATGCGGTTAAGAATGAAAGATGCTTTCTAGTGGTGGATAGTGCCTTTGGCATGGGTTACTACTAGCACATATGTACGTCAGCTCTTGCGCTTAATAATGGAAGAAAGAAGAAGTATAAAGGGCTCATGGAACACTGTAAATAGATCTATCTGTCTCGTCCACTGCAGTTTGCAGGACTGGACTTGCTAGTTCAATGTCTTAATAGTGAATGGGAGAAACCCAAGGGATTACCACAGCGGTGAGGGCGAACTTAGGACTGTGTGAGTAGGCGCACGGTCCCAAGTTCAATTCCCGCTACGTGAAACCTTTCTTGGGCCACTAGGGTCGTCTCCCAGTTGAACAACAAGAAATTTGATGGTGTAGTCTAACACTGTGGTCTGTATCTAAATTGTATATACTGAAATATTACTGGGGATGTACGAAAGTTTAATGGACTTAAGGTTGTACAGACGGTTGAACATTACTATATGCCTATTGCGTACTCTTGCGTAGAATTTGATGAATTCCATGGGTGGTTTGGTGCTTGCATTTAGTATTGGATTGGTTAGAGTTTTTCCTCTTCCCTTTCTTTTAATAATATAGAATTGGTAATTTGAAAAATGTGAATTTTGGGCATTGGCAAAGAATGGAATCCCTGTGGTCCAAAGAACTCGATCTGACCTCAATGGATTTTGCAGCAAGATCAAAATTTTCATAACATTCGTCGAATCTTTTAGGTTCCATTTGATAACAAGATGTAAAATAATTGATTCCATCCTCAAGTCCCTTTCCCTCTCTCGTGAGGTCAATGCTGTCCATAAGCTCTTGCACCAAGTTAAGGCCCAAAACAGTCATCTTGATCCTTCCATTTATAGCCTCCTTATATCCTCACACATCATGGCTAAGAAAAACCAGGCCGCATTTTCTATTTTCAGTGGAATTAGTTCGTCAATCTTTCATATTGGACCCAAAACGTGTAATTTGCTTCTTGCTGCCCTTTCATCTGACGGATACATTGGTTACGCCCGCAACTTGTTCGATGATATGATTCTAAGATTTGTTAGTTTGAGTACACTTGGCTTCAGTGTGTTTATATGGAGATTTTGTACGACTTTGAATTCGGCGAGACTTTAAGTTTGTTAGATCAGGTCGGGAAGGGAGCTGTTTCGGATTAATGGATCGATAATCATGGTTTTGGTTGTTCATGGGCTATGCTTGCAGTCTCGGGTGCCAGAGGCTGTCAGTGTGTTGGACGAGTTGAGGAAAAGAAACTTTAAACCTGATTTTATGGCTTATAGAATTGTAGCAGAAGCATTGCAGTTGATGGGTAGTGTGGTTGATGTGGAGAAGGTCTCGAAGAAGAAGAGAAAGCTAGGGATGGCACCGAGGGCGAATGATTACAGAGAGTTCACATTATCTTTGATTTCGGATAGATTGATATATGAAGCAAAACAATTGGGCCAAGTTATTGTTGGTGGGAATTTCCCGATTCAGGATGATGTTCTTAATGCTCTTATGGGATCCGTATCAACTATCGATCCTTGTTGTGCTTTGATGTTTCTAAATTTCATGCTTGGAAAAGGGAGTTTTCTAAATAACTAAGATGTCATTTTGGCCACTGATTTCATTTTCAACCAAAGAACCATCTGCAAGAATTTCTTAAACATTATTGTAGGCTGTTAAGCAATGATGACCAAAGGTTAAACATCCCAAAGACGGTAATGTGCAAGGAACACAAAAGAGAAGTCCCGGTCTCGCAAAATGTAGCTAACAAGCAAGTAGATACACTGGAGGTTCAAATTGCTGACTAGACCTTATTGGAGCTTTTATAACAAAAAAATAACTGATCTGCCGGCTCCAGAAGAGTGCTCAAAATCTTTTGATGAGAGGCAAACGTAACGAATAAATATCCTTGATGGAAGATGGGAAAGCTTGTATGGTTTTTAGTGGCCTTGAAGAAGAAGCTGTGTACAGCGCAAATGAAATGTATAACCTCTTGGAAAGAGGGGCAGCCAAGAGGCATACTGCAGACACCTTGTTAAATAAGCACAGCAGGTTAAAATTCTCTTGCTCATTCATTGGTTCTTTCTATCATCCAATGCAATCTGTGGGAAATCATGTGCAGCTAAATCTAATGTTTCTATTGCATCATGCTTTATGTACAATAACTGTCCATATAAAGGAGGCAACAATTGGGGATAAGAATATCATTAAATATGGCAAGCTTAATCTTGTTGATTTGGTAGGATCAGAGAATATTTCTCGTTCGGGTGCAAGAGAGGTATGAAGAAAGTTTCAAATCCACTGTCCAGAGGAAACTGTTATATTACATTATATATTAACATAATTTTCAATATGTCGTTTTCTATGATAATTTTTTTTTTGTTGTTTAAAGTTATCATATCCGATAACTGTTATTTGAAGAAAAAGTAGCTGGATCTCATACTAAAATTTTCTTTGATAATAAGCTTGCTCTTTCTACTATGTCCAAGTCAAAGTCATGTTGTAGCCTACAGTTGGAATACAATCTGTGTGTTGAGATGCTGCGAAAATTTAATGCAGGGTCGTGCAAGGGAAGACGGGGAAATAAACAAGAGCTTACTCAGCTATCTCGGCTACAATTTTGCGATTCAATACTTTTTAAAATTCGGCTATCTCGAGATCTTAAATTGCGATGTAAAATCTTACCAAGAAAGTGAAAAATAAATCATATAGACCCCACATGTTAATTATGTTAACAACTTAACGGAAGTTACTAATTGGAACAATTTCTAAACTTTAAAGTTTAATGTGCCGAAATTAAAATATTAAAGATAAAAGTGAGACTAGTAACATGTTTTAGGAGTTTCAGAGGGCCTAATCTTTATAATTTTGTAATATTGTTATATATAATATATTAATCACTAAATAATAGCTAGTATAATAGTAGAAATTATTACATCTTTGGGGAGGAAGTGGCTCCTACTACCCCTAGATGATCTATATATCATGGGTACCTGTGATGGGGGTTACTTCCAGCAAGGAGGATATTTGCGTCGGGCAAGACGCAGGCGCATGAGTGGTACATTCTGGGAATGTTGGTTGGAGCTAGCTCTTTGAACCTGCTGCCAGAGGGTTTCTTGGGATTGTAGAGAACCGGACTGAGGTTGGCGTCATCGCCGTTCTCCCAACCGGCAGCGCCCTTTTTTGCTCCGTTGATTATTAAGACTTGCCCATTTGGGAGAACAAGCATATCCCCCAATAGTCTTGGTGATGGCATTTGTTCTATCTCCCATTGTGCATCCTGTTTTGTGACAACAATTCGACCACAATCCTACAAATTAAAATATTATGGGTGCCACGTCAGGTTTTGTTAAAAAATACTCGTTAAATATAACAAATCAATGTTCAAAAATAAATATATATAACAAATAACAAATTATAAAAAAGGATGAATAGTTTTCGCAATAACATATTTTATTTAGTCGCACGTTCTACCTGTAAATAGGGGTGTGCAGAAAAACCAAAAAACGTTTATTAGTCTAATATTTTTCAACACGTATACTCAGAAATTTGTCTGGTTGAAAGAGCAAAGGAGTTACGGGCCAGTTTTGCTAAATGCATCAGAGTATATTAGTGTACTGTTTTCAAAAAGAGGTATGCATAAAATCTTCTGTTTTATCATCATTGATTTGGTTTTGGTATGTTAGTTTTAGACAGCAACTCGGACGATGTTCTAGTGATGTATGCTGTGGACGTAACCCAGCATTCCTTTAGAAAATAATTACAACTAGAGAAGACAAGAAAATAATTGAAATTCTCTAGTAAAATGTGTTTTCACTAGTTTTCCTCCCATTCCAACAATTTTTCAATAAAGGAACCAGTTTCGAGTTACTTCAAAGCACTTTTCAATTATTTGGTTTTATTTTTTTGAAGACGTGCCGTTTGCTTGGGAAGCCCAAGCAGAGTCATCCTTTCCCCAGTGTACAAGCTAAGGGCTCGTTTGTTGGAGTTTTTCAGGATTCCTGAAATCCTAAATTACATTCCATGAGGATTATTTTGTTTGGTTGGAGTTTTAGCTAGGAATTTAGGATTCCTATGAATCCTAAATTCTCCCATTTTGCCAAAATCTATTACCTTATAAATTGGGAGGAATCTTGAATTCCAAATTTGAGGAATCCTTTTTTTTGTCCAAAAACTGTTTTCTTTTCTAGAAAATGAAAAAAAAATTCCAGAAAATTTTCAAAAATATTTTTTTCCCAAAAAATGAAAAATTTTATTTTTTTCCAAGAAAAAAAAAATATTATTTTTTCCCCAGAAAGTGAAAAAAATTAAATTTTTCCAGAAAATGAAAAAAAAAAATTCCCAGAAAATTAAAAATATTATTTTTTCCCAGAAAATTAAAAATTTTATTTTTTCCCCAGAAAGTGAAAAAAAAAAAAAATTCCAGAAAATGAAAAAAAAACAATTTTTCCCAAAAAATGAAAAAAAAAAAAATTTCCCCAGAAAATTACAAAAAATAATTTGCCGAGTTCATTCCTAAAACTCCAACCAAACGAGCATTAATGGAATCCAATAAAGGATGCCAGGAATAAAGGTTTCTTGGCATCTAGAATGCCAATTTCATTCCTAAAACTCGAACCAAACGAGCCCTAAAGAGTTTTCTTTATTAATTAAATCAATGTAGGGATTAGGTCGGACATTGGTTTTAGCACAAGTGATTTCAAGGGCAACAGTTTATTTCTATAATGAGCTGCAAGAGAAGAAACAATAGCCATGGAAAAAATTGCAGCAATATTAGCAACACCAACAGCTAACTAGACAGCTAAGGCGAGTTGGCCCCTCCTTTTCCGTTCCTATATTTCTTTCTAAGACCCAAAAGTCAATTTATAATTTTTTTATTGTTTGACATCTAAGAATCAATTTAATGGGTTTCAAAGGCTTCGAGAAACATTGAAGACAAAAATATACAAGAGTAGAGTAAATTATTGTGGGAAGAGATGTCATCCAACATCCATCAAGTTTTGGCTGTTGCAAATGAAGGTTTGAACAAATACGCTGATCAGTTGAAAATCAATTTCGTGGAAGCGACATTCGCATCAGCTGAAATTAAAGCTACAATGGAAAATTGCCTTGCCTCCTAGAGTGGTAAGCTCTTATTTTTATATGTTTATCTGGTAGACAGCTTCAGCTGAAAAGCAGCTGAAATCAAAGCTACAATGGAAAATTGCTTCCAAGAGGCTCTAAGAGAAATCAAATTTTTATTTTGATAAACACCGTGCTCTTCAATCTTGGTATAATATTAATAACACTTTATTAAAAATAGGTTGTGCTTTTGACATTTTTATAGCAAGATTCTCACTCTTCAAACTTTTAGAGCTCTGTGTGTGTGTTCAAAAGTTGGAGAGTGGTGTGGAGATTTGAAGTAGCCCCTTGGAGCCCTCAAATCTGATGTGGCTCTTCAATTAAAATCTCATCTTCTTTTCCTCTTAGCCTAAACTCTGTCCAAATGTAAACCCTGTCTTATAAATAGGAGAGGGTAATTCCTTGGAAAGTGATCCCATCTTCTTCTTCCTCCTAGTCTAAACACCGTCCAAATACACACAAAGTTAGTCCAAGCTATGTAACCTTCATTGTAACCCCTTTTCTATACGCTTTGAGCTAATACAAAATACACTCTCAAGGGAGGACGTACTGTTGAATTGGTAGCCAAACTAACTAGAGGAACCTTCCTATGAACACATTTCTGTCTCATGGTGGTGGTTTGTGGTTGTTTATTGGCATTTTTGGTCACTTTCTAGCTGAGCACGCTTTCTATTTTGAAATTATCAACTTTTTGACACCCACAACAACCAAACATTAAAATTAGATGCTTCATGAATTAAGTAATTGTTAGGAATTATCTTTCCCAAAAGCTTAAGCTTTTAGGATAAAAAATCGTAATGAATATCATACTTAATATCCTTCCTCAAGTGCGACCCCATACTCGCACCTGGAAAGCAAACAAATTTCGAATTTCAAATTTTGAATTAACAAATAGGGGATGGAGGTGTGTTTTCCAAGAAGGCAACATTTCTTGACAGAAGATACTTGTTTACGCTAGGACAATAGCACTGATATCCTTTCTGAAGGCGAGAATAACCGAGGAAGATACACTTCAAAGATCTGGGGATCTAATTTAGTAACATTCGGACGAACATCACGTGCAAAACAAGTCTACCAAATATCCTAGGTTCAATAGGAAATAATGCTTTATGAGGAAACAAAACACTATAAGGTATCTCACCATGAAGAACAGAGAAAACAAGCCATTGAAACTGCATCAGCCCAGAAAGATTTGGGAACATTCATTTGGAATAATAGTTCCCTTGTAGTTTCAACCAGATGTCGATTTTTTCGCTCTGCTAGTTCATTTTGAGATGGAGTATCAACACACGAAGTTTGATGAAGGATACAATTCTGAATCATGTAATTTTGAAAATATATTGACAAATATTCTTTGGCATTATCACTTCATAGTGTATGGATAGAGATATTAAATTGAGTTCTAATTTAAGCACAAAATGCACAAAAATTAGAAAACAACTCAGAACGACTTTTCATTAAATATAACCAAGTTATATGAAAGTAATCACCAATGAAAGTAACAAAATACTTAAATCTAGGTTTAGACAGAACTAAACACAGAAATGAATTTTTGAGCAAAGGAAGAGAAGGATGGTCTAACCTACAATGCCCTTCGAAAGTTGAATTGACGCTAAAACAAGCAACGTACTTAGGTATCCACGTGTCAAGAATGTAGAGGTATTTAGACTCGTATCCTTTACCAATAATCTTCTTCGTCATAAGATCCTGAAACAAGCAATGATCAGGGGAAAAAAGAAATATAACAATTAAGACTGCAAGTAAGTTGGCTTACAGAGATTAAATTAAAGGACAACTGAGGTTAATGTAAGACAGTTGGTAGGGGTAACTATGCCAGATCTAAGAACACAAAATGATGACCCATTTGTTAAAGTGACGTTAGACATGGATTTATGTGACTGGAAAGTAGAAAAGAGGTAATAATTACATGCATATGATACGTGGCATCAGAATCAATGACCCATTTGGAGGTTAAGGAAATGAGACATGTATTTGATTTACCTGAATCAGTGATAGTAGTCATAGATGTGACAAGAGTAGTTGAAACTTTCAAAGATTCTTGGCACTGAACAAACTTAGCAAATTCATTTACAGAAATTGGAACAGACTTTTTCAATGTATTATTAATGGATGCAATGTGGGCCGAGTGAGCTTTTTTAGTTTTGTACTTGATTTTTCTACAATCACATTTTAGATGCCCTGAATTATGAGAGTAATGACATACAATTCCTCCGAAGGCCCCCTCCCTCAGTCATAGTCCCTCTTGAATCATGTGCTTGAGTATCAAAATTGTTACTGTTCGATCCTCCTCCTTGGTTGTCTCCCCGATACTGTGATTGCCCAAGTATACTCATTATTTCTATTAACTAGAGCGCTATTGAACCGAACAGCTGGAGACATGATAATTCTCCTTTGTGCGAAGAACTCTAGTATATACATCATGTAAAGAGTAGATCTTAGGACTAGAGAGAATCTAGTTCTTAGCAGTTTCAAATTCAAACGGAAGACCAGCTAGAAAGCTCCTAATAGCCATCTGCTCCCTCTGACTTTGCTAAACTTTCACATCAAGACTATACATCAATAGCATATTAAGTTCTTCATAAGTTTTCTTAAAATCCATAAAGTAAATCATAATAGGCCTATCCTGTTTTTCTGCATACTAAAAGGCTTTGCACTTATCATAAATACGATTAATATTTCCTTTCCCCGAATATAGAAAATCCAAATAATCCATTATTTCCTTAACCGATTCGAAGTGATTAATCAAACTAATGACGTCACTATCAATGGAATTTTGAATTTGCAAGAATAATCGAGCATCCTTCCTTAACCATGTTTGCCTAGAATCATCTAAGGGCGAATCATTAGTCATATGATCATCTTTGTCGATACGTTGCAAATAAATGCAAACTGTTTTACTCCAATCTAGATAGTTGGAGCTACTAAGTTTGTGTTAAGTAATTTTTGACATTACGGGAATTACATCAGACGTAATGGTTGACTTTTTATCTGACATACTCAAATAATTGTCTAGCAAGAATTGAAATTATTACGAAAGTAGTAGGTCACAAACAATGCACAAACCAGGAAAATAGAGTAGTGGAAAAGAATACAAAATTAAGACAAACAATACAGCAGTGTTATAGGCCAAAAGTAGGAAGCAATCCAAACAGATCAAATATATGTGATGTAGGGAACCAGACTCATAAAACGAAGTTCAAATGGAGGGAGACCGGTCACGGATGCGCCCTCATGAGCCAGTTCATAGGGACTGTGGCGGGAGCAACGACGGCTCCTGAAGCCTACGAGCAGGGAATTTCACCACCGGATTCTAGGAGGAAGCTAATCGGTGGGTGTTGAGCCTTACTGTGTAGGCATAGTCAAAAAATGGAGAGGTGAACTGAAATCATAATTCGAGGGTTGAAATTGTAATCCTAGAAACCCTAAGAACCCCAATTGCTCTGATACATGTAAGCTCTAAAGGACATAAAATTAAGGAACAGAAACAAAGAGGAAAATCATATTTCTTGTATTATGAATCTGAGAATATACAATGTTTAAATATACAATTATGTACACGTAAATAAGGATGCTTTCCATACTGAATAGGATCCCTAATATTGGACTTGCCTTACTACATAATCTGCTATTTACAGCCTACAACAATGATTTTAAATGGTCCAATTCGTAAACATGAGAACTATAACAAAATGGGAATTCCACAGTTTTTGTGTCATAACCTATAAAGCACGGACACTCTATTGGAGGCCACGTGTTGAGCCTGACACTTATCGGAAACTCCAACACTCTCCGATTCTCTTTCTAGTCATGTTTTGAGCATTTGGGTTATTAATGCAATCTAATTTCATTTTATTGAATTCTTAAATATCTATAATGTTTATTGCATATATAATTAACTAATTAAGAACGTGTCTCCCACACGTGTCGTGTTCTACATTTTGAAAAAATTGCGTATCGCATGTCATGTCGAAACTCGTGTCACTTGTCGAGTCATCTATGCTTCATAGGTCATAACTATGAAGTGTCGCTTACATTTTATGGTAGTATAGATACCAATTGTTATTGTGTGATCTGTGAATGTATTATTGCTTAATCTATGACATTAGAAATCCCATTTTCATCCAACTTATATATGTTTGTACGAATGTGCTATTATTACATCTCAACTTCTGAGTTCATCCAGTAGTTGCTTACGCAATATTTTGCATCTCAACATTAATCATATATCTACATGTATTCACAACCACTAAAATCAGTATTATGAATAAGCTAATAGTTAATCTTCTTCGGCCAATATATTTGCAAGTAAATTTATACTGACAACAAATGAACAAGGAAAATAAATGACTGGGAAGATACATTGCCTACAAAGAAAATAGAAAGAGAAAAATTTAGAGTTGTATTAATGCATATGTCGATCTATTTCGTCACGATATATAACTACATTAATCCATAGCTTATATATGCTTTAGGAAGATAATTGCTCCCCTGCTATCTCATTTACGACTATGATTAGCGCGAGTGCGTTTCTGCATTTACCACATGTCTTCAAAGTTGTGCGCGCTCCAGTTAGTAAGACGACGTAGCCTAAAGGAAAAATTTAGGATGACTCAAGTTAGCATAGTTATATAATAACTATTCAATTCAACTCTTTAATAGGAGATCGGGGAGCACACCTTTGTCTATTCTAACTAGTTGATAAAGATATCCATCCCAGAATCCCCCAAATAGTACACGGTGTCGAAGTATTTCGCTACTCCTTCGTCTTCTTCAAAGTACAAAATTTGTACTCCACATCCCTTTATTTTCCCCTCTACGTTCTCATTAGTAGAAAAAAGATTCATATAGAAAGAAATTTCCAGTTCATCACCCACTTCAAACAAACTACCCCACAACACAAAACACCAGTGGCTTAACCACACCATATCTCCATTTACTTCAAAAATGCCGTAGCACCTTGGTTCATATTTGATCTTCGCATTGTTGCTAGTGTTCTTGATTTGAACAGATACATGAATTGGCATCCATTCTGTTTCAAACATTGTGTACAACAAGCATAGATTCAAGCCTCGAAATTCAAAAGATTGATGTTTAGTTTAGGAATAGTGAAAGATATAGTAGGCTCTTGTGGTCTTGAGGTTAAACCATTGAGGAACTTCTCTCCCAGGAAAATATGTACTAAATGCACACGATTCATACAATATCTGCAAAATTAACAAGATTCATATGTATAGTATTTGCAAAATTAATTAATGCACGGAAGTTATATCTGGATATATATATATAAGAATATGTTAACAAGATATTCATGTAAAAAAAGTTATTCTTTTTTGATTTATACGTTATTATATAACATGTTTGTTGGATTAATTTTTATATTAATCTAACTTTGGTCCACACATGTATATTATTAATGTGTGTCATCATTTACAAGCCTAAAATTAAGTGATCTGATTTAAAGTTTTTAAGTAGGCTTGAGGTTATTTGTCATGGAATTAATGTGTAGATGCCATTATGTAAATTCTATTTCTATGAGGGGCGGAAATAGAATTATCAGAAAGTTCAGGGTGAACTTATGTAGTTAAGGCATTGGTCCCCAACCCATCTATCCTTATATAAGTTGTCTTCTATCAATGGAGACATAGAGGTATTCTCTACATCCTCTTAAGGAGAATATCAAAGGGCTATAAAAGGGGAAAGGGTTGGAAGATCAATTGCCTTACGGAGATTGGCGCTAAAATCCGCTACATCGATCAATCAATTTCAATGGAGACTAGTACACACACTTCTCTTTCATAATCTCTTGTCACTAGATATGATGCACAATCCTAGAATTGATGTTGTTTAGGACACTCAATATAAGTCGTCTATAAATTATGCCAATATATAACCAAAGCGTCCTTTTGTTACATTAATCGTAACTCGACCCATTAATGATTACGTATACCAACACAATTAAACGACATAGATCAATCATGGTGCGCATCATGGAAGTTACATGTAATGTGATCCAGACATGCCTATTTTCAACTGGTCCTCTTTATTGAAATCAAAACCTCAAAAATACTTAAACATAGTGTAATAAACCGAATACTTTATTTCTGCAGAAACTTAAACCAAATACATATAAATGTAATCCAAAGCATACATAGAGCAACAATACAAACTTGAATACAAACTCCCACTAAACCACAGTGTCTTTAAATAAGACATCACCCATATGAGCAATATGATCGTGAAAGACCTTAGGTGTTAATCCCTTTGTAAGCGAATCCGCAACTATGGAATTTGTTCCAATATGCTCTATCAAAATCTGACCACTCTGTACCCTTTCCGTTACAACTAAAAACTTGATATCAATATGCTTTGACTTAGTCGAGCTTTTATTGTTGTTTGAATACAGGACAGTTGATTTATTGTCACAATACAATTTGAATGGTCTTTCAACACCCTCCAAAATTCGCAGCCCAGTGACAAAATTTCGTAGCCATATTCCATGATTGGATGCCTCATAACATGCTACAAATTCTGCAGCCATGGTGGACGAAGCAACGAGCGTCTGCTTAGCAGACCTCCACGAAATCGCTCCACAATCTAATAGATAAACATAGCCTGAAGTGGATCTCCTGCTGTCTTGGCATCTAGCAAAATCGGAGTCAGAATATCCAATGATCTCCAACTTATCCGATCTCCTGTATGTGAGCATATATTCTTTTGTTCTCTGTAAATACCTCATAACCCATTTGGCTGCTTTCCAATGACCCATGCCAGGATTACTTAAGTATCTGCCCAACATGCCAACTATGAACGCAATATCCGAACGCGTACATACTTGAGCGTACATTAGACTCCTTATAACTGAGGCATAAGGAATCTTTTACATCTCAATACAAAGGATGAACTTGTCTCCTTTAGCGACCGGGGTCTCACCTGGTTTACAACAATACATGAAATCTTTCATTTCAAAGTTCTTTGATCTCGAAAACAAAGGATCTCTTAGTGTCTCTTAGTGTCAAGATGCCTATGTCATTTGCCGCTAGCAAAATGCCATCGACATACAAAAGTAGGAATATATGTTTACTCCCACTGAATTTGTGATACACACAATCATCAACCAAATTCATTTCAAAACCGTATGAAATGATAACTTGATGAAACTTAAAGTACCACTGACGAGAAGCCTATTTGAGTCCATAAATTGATTTAGTCAATTTGCAAACCATATTCTGTGGGTCTCCCGACACAAAATTTTCTTGTTGCACCATATAAATCCTTTCTTCAATGTCCCTATTAAAAAATGCAGTTTTGACATCCATTTGATGTAACTGAAGGTCAAAATGTGCCACAAGTGCCATGATTGTCCTAAAAGAGTCCTTCGAAGAAACTCAATTCCTTCCTTTTGAGTAAAGCCCTTAGCCACAAGACGTGCCTTATACCTTTCCACGTTACCATTCGAATCCCGTTTGATCTTAAATATCCATTTGTAAACAACGGGTTTTGCACCAACTGGTAATGGGACAACTTCCCAAACTTTATTGTCTTACATTGACTTATACTCCTCATTCATGGCTTCAATCCATTTTTTAGAGTTGGAACCATTCATGGCTTGTCGGAAGTTGATAGGATCATCTTTCGACATTCCAATTTCTACCTCATGTTCCTGAAGATATACATCATAATCGTCTGA
This sequence comes from Lonicera japonica, assembly GCA_021464415.1. Classification (NCBI taxonomy): domain Eukaryota; kingdom Viridiplantae; phylum Streptophyta; class Magnoliopsida; order Dipsacales; family Caprifoliaceae; genus Lonicera; species Lonicera japonica. The sequence continues at coordinate 47,187,031 of CM038470.1, forward strand.
AATTGCATTTCTTCTCTCTCTAATGGATCGCCTTAATGGCGCAGGTTCTTGAGGTTGTTCCTCATTGTTTATTTGAGGTTTCAAAGTTACTCCTTGATTAACGACAGGTGTAGAGACATGTACATCGTCAAAAGTAATAGTAGGAATTGGGATTGCTCCCCTTTCCTCCTCAAACACAATGTCCCTAACTCGATTTCTCCCCCAAAAATCAATTTCCTCAAAGAACACAGCATTTCCTGTTTCAAAAATAAATTTAGTAGTGGGATCATAAAATTTATAGCCCCGTGATCGTTCCAAATAGCCAATAAAGTAACTGCTAATTGTCTTAGAGTCCAGTTTTGCCTCATGAGGCCGATAAGGCCTCGCCTCAATAAGACATCCCTAAACACGAAAATGCTTTAGACTAGGCTTTCGCCCAGTCCAAAGCTCATAAGGTGTTTTAACAGCCGCCTTAGTTGGCATTCTATTGAGAATGTAAGTTGTTGTCTTTAGAGCTTCACCCCAAAGGGACTCGGGTAAAGAAGAATGATTAATCATATTTCTAACCATATCCTTAAGAGTTCTATTTCATCTCTCAGATACACCATTCATGCTAGGCGAACTCGGCATGGTGTACTGTGAGACGATTCCACATTCCTCTAGGTATTTAGCAAATGGTCCTGGACGTTGTTCACCTGATCCATTATACCTGCCGTAGTATTCACCACCACGGTCAGATCTAACACATTTTATTCGTTTGTTAAGTTGTAGCTCAACTTTGGCCTTAAAAGATTTGAACACATCTAAAGACTGTGACTTTTCATGAATAAGAAATAAATAACCATATCGAGAATAATCGTCTATGAACGTTATAAAGTACCGTTGACTATTCCAAGAAGCCATAGGGAATGGCCCACATATATCCATATGTATAAGTTCTAAGACATCCGTAATTCGATTTGCACCAAATTTCTTTGTTTTAGTCTGCTTTCCCTTGACACACTGAACATAGACACCAAAGTTTGAAAAGTCAAGGGAACCTAAAATCCCATCAGACACAAGTCGTTCAACTCTATTTCTAGAGATGTGACCTAGTCATTTATGCCATAATGAGCCTGAATTTTCATTATTCAATTTACGCTTGGTACAATGCAATTCAACATTTAAAGTTTCATTATGAGATGAAGTAGTCTCAAGCAAATATAGATTATCAAAACCATTAAGAATACTGGTACCAACAATATTTGAATTTAAAGACAAAGTGAAATTCTTATTTCCAAATAAACAACAAAAACCAAATTTGTCCAATACAGAAATAGAAATCAAATTTCGTCTAAACGACGGTACAACAAAAGTGTCTTTTAAATCCAAATAAAAATTAGTACTCAACAATAATCTAAAGTGCCCAATTGCTTCTACCTCCACACACTTTTCATCGCCCACAAAGATGCATCTTTCAGCATCAATTGGATTGCTGGAGTGCAGGCAACCCTACATAGAAACACATATGTGAGTAGTAGCACCAGAATTTACCCACCAAGTGTTTCTTGGCACTGAAGCTAAATTGATCTCATAACAGATCAAAACATGATATGTACCTTTCTTTTCACGCCATGTGGCATATTTGGCACAATCCTTTTTTCTTGTGTCCAGTCTTACCACAAAAGAAACAACCATTTTTAGTCTTCTGTTTCTTTTGCTCCGGACCCTTAGGAACAACAACTTTGTTTCCTCTATCCTTACGTTTGCCTTTGCCCTTAGAGATGCTAACATAATGAGCACTTTCAGTCTTTTCTTGCTTTAATCTTTCATCCTCTTGCACACAAAATGAAATGAGCTCATTAAGAGTCCATTTCTCCCTTTGACAGTTATAAGAGACCTTAAACTAGCTGAATTGTGCAGGAAAAGAGATCAATATTAAATGCACGAGCAAATCATCCAATAAGTTGAGCTTTAATGACCTTAAGTTTTGAAGCAAGATGAAATATATCCATAATATACTCCCTGACATTACCCTTGCCTTTATACTTCATTGAAATCAAGTTCGCTAAAAGCGTGCTTGTTTCAGCCTTATCATTTTTAATAAAACGTTTTTGTATTTCCTCAAGGAATTTACTGGCAAGAGTTTTGTCATCCGAAGTAGCACCTCGAAAGGCCTCTGGAATCCCACGTTTCATGATCATTAGACTCAGTCTATTTGAACGATCCCATTTTTCAAAGTACACAATTTCCTCAGGAGTACTTCGTTCAGTGAGATCATTCGGTTTTGGCATTCTTAATGCCAAGTCTATGTCTATGCAACTAAGAATAATCAATATATTCTCTTTTAAGTCCTTAAAGTTTGTTCCATTTAAAATTGGAACATTGTTCATGTTGACAGATACAGAAGTAGTAGACATTAAAGCTGAATAGAGAACAAAAAGTTAAGTAAATTAACAATAATGCTCACATCATATAACCAAATAAGTAGTCTTTACATTGATTAATTTTATCTCAACATCTCAAGATACCTAGCACAACATTAATACCAAGTCTTTGGACAATGATATTAATTGTAAGTGATACTCTTCTTGTAATGATCAAATATTGACAATAAGTTATGTCATTCACATTGGGTTACCTTGATAATTGTCACATATTTACCATCACAAGTGTGTATAAAATTCGGCCAAATATGAACCTCTCTTTGGATTGGTTAATATTCGCATGGATTAAATAAATACAAATATCTAATCATTCTTTATCTACAAAAAAGAGGTCACTTTGGTAACATCTTTGTGTAAATATTTCTTAATAGAATTTTTTTAGCCAATCAATATAAATAATATATGTTACATGTAATTAATCAAATTTATTATAACAAAACAAAAAAAAAGTTATTTTATTTTGTCACTGCTGAAAACAGTGACAACTGAAACTGGTCACTGTCAAAAATAGTGACAATTCTAGATAAACGGGTCACTGTTATAAACAGTGCCAATTCTAGCGAAAATAAATAAATAAATAAATTTGTTCATCTTCTCTAATATTTCTAAAAATTCTATATATATTATTTATGCAGTGGCCCACAATCTTCATGTAATATATATATATATATATATATATATATATATATATATTTACCATAAAACTATTACCACCATGTAATAAAAATAAAACCAACATATAATATAAGTCATTCTTCATTTAATAAAAAATAATATCATGTTGGCACAAACTTTATATATATATAATACATATATTACTTTTACTTTAAATTAATATATACATAAATAATATAAAAGAAAGAAAATATCATGATGAATGGCACATTCTTCTTACTTTTACTTTAAATTAATATATACATATAAAGAGAAAATATTATGGCATATTGTTTATATATATATATATATATATAATATCTTACTTTTACTTTAAATTAATATATATATATAAAAACATCATGGCATATTCTTTATATATATATAATATCTTATATAATCCCATTATTTATGAAGACATTCACACAACCGTAGATATATATATATATATATATATATATATATATAACACTAATTATACAATTTTATTATGAATGATGGCATGAATGTAAATAATTAATTAATTATGCCTCTCATAATGTTTCAATAGTTGTCATAATCTATAAAATAAAAATAAAATAAAATTAAGGGTGATACCAACTGCCTTAAATTCAATCGGCCATGTATGCAAGATTTCTTATTTATTCATATAATTGTAAACATATTCGAAATTACTTTACATATATATATATATATCCACAAGGATGAAAACAGTACCACCAAATCATGAATTTCATGCATATTAAATCTCTAACAAGAAACACTTAGTGTTGTATCTATTGTTAGAGATTCAATATACATAGACTTCATGATTATAATTTTCTATAAATCGTTGAAAATAATATTTTTCATGATTTGGAGAACACGATAAAATTCAAAGAATTTTAATTTGGTGATATTGTCTTCATCTTTATGGATATATATATATATATATGTATATATAATTTTGGATAAGTTTACAATTATATGCATAAATAAGGAATCCTGCATACATGGCCGATTGAATTTAAGGCAGTTGGTATCACTCTTAATTTTATTTTATTTTTATTTTATGAATTATGACAACTCTTGAAACATTATGAGAGGCATAATTTATTAATTATTTACATTCATGCCTTCATTCTTAATGAAATTGTATAATTAGTGTTATATATATATATATATCTACGGTTGTGTTAATGTCTTCATTCATAATAGGATTATATAAGATATATTATATATATAAAGAATATTCCATGATGTTTTCTTTATATATATATTAATTTAAAGTAAAAGTAAGATATTATATATATATATAAAGAATATGCCATAATGTTTTCTCTTTATATGTATATATTAATTTAAGTAAAAGTAAGAAGGATGTGCCATCATCATGATGTTTTCTTTCTTTTATATTATTTATGTATATATTAATTTAAGTAACAAGTAATATATGTATTTTATATATATAAAGTTTGTGCCAACATGATATTTTTTTTATTAAATGAAGAATGAATTATATATATGTTGGTTTTATTTTTATTACATGGTGGTAATAGTTTCATGGTAAATATATATATATATATATATATATATATATATATTACATGAAGATTGTGGGCCACTGCATAAATAATATATATAGAAATTTTAGAAAATATTAGAGAAGATGAACAAATTTATTTATTTATTTATTTTTTCGCTAGAATTGTCACTGTTTATAACAGTGACCAGTTTCAGGTTGTCACTGTTTTCAGCAGTGACAAAATAAAATAATTTTTTTTTGTTATAATAAATTTGATTAATTACATGTGACATCTATTATTTATATTTCTTGTCTAAACATTCTATTAAAGGAATATTTACACAAGATGTTATCAAAGTGACCTCTCTTTTGTAGATAAAGAATGATTAGATATTTGTCTTTGTTTAATTCATGCGGATATTAACCAATCTAAAGAAGAGGTTCATATTTGGCCGAATTTTATACACACTTGTGATGGTAAATATGTGACAATTATCAAGATAACCTAATATGAATAATAAATCAATCCAAAGATAGATTTATTATTTGACATAACTTATTATCAATATTTGATCATTACAACAAGAGTACTACTTACAATTAATATCATTGTCCAAAGACTTGGTATTAATGTTGTGCTAGGTATCTTGAGATGTTGCATAAAATTAATCAATTTAAAGACTACTTATTTGGTTATATGATGTGAGCATTATTGTTAATTTACTTTACTTATGTTCTCCATTCAGCTTTAATGTCTACTTCTTCTGTATCTGCCAACATGAACAATGTTCCAATTTTAAATGGAACAAATTTTAAGGACTGAAAAGAGAATATATTAATTATTTTTGGTTGCATGGCTATAGACTTGGCATTGAGAATGCCAAAACCGAATGATCTCACTGAATGAAGTACTTCTGAAGAAATTGTGTACTTTGAAAAGTGGGACCGTTCAAATAGGCTGAGTCTAATGATCATGAAACGTGGGATTCCAGAGGCCTTTCGAGGTGCTACTTTGGATGACAAAACTCTTGCTAGTAAATTCTTTGAGGAAATACAGAAACATTTTATTAAAAATGATAAGGCTGAAACAAGCACGCTTTTAGCAAACTTGATTTCAATGAAGTATAAAGGCAAGGGTAATGTCAGGGAGTACATTATGGAAATGTCTCATCTTGCTTCAAAACTTAAGGCATTAAAGCTCCACTTATCGGATGATTTGCTCGTGCATTTAATATTGATCTCTTTCCCTGCACAATTCAGCCAGTTTAAAGTCTCTTATAACTGTCAAAAGGAGAAATGGACTCTTAATGAGCTTCTTTCATTTTGTGCGCAAGAGGAAGAGAGATTAAAGCAAGAAAAGACTGAAAGTGCTTATTATGTTAGCACCTCTAAGGGCAAGGGCAAACGTAAGGATATGGGAAATGAAGTTGCTATTCCTAAGGGTCCGGATGAAAAGAAATAGAAAACCGAGGCCTGTTGTTTCTTCTGTGGTAAACCCGGACACAAAAAGATGAATTGTGCCAAATATGCCACTTGGCAGACTAAGAAAGGTACAAATTCAGTTTTGGTCTATTCCGAGATCAATTTAACTTCAGTGCCAAATAACACTTGGTGAATAGATTATGGTGCTACTACTCACATATGTGTTTCTATGTAGGGTTGCCTGCACTCCCGCAAGCCAATTGATGTTGAAAGACACATCTATGTGGGCGATGGAAAGTGTGCGGAGGTGAAAGCAATTGGGCATTTTAGATTATTGTTGAGTACTGATATTTATTTGGATCTAAAAGACACTTTTGTTGTACCTTCATTTAGACAAAATTTGATTTTTATTTCTGTATTGGACAAATTTGGTTTTTGTTGTTCATTTGGAAATAAGAACTTCACTTTGTCTTTAAATTCAAATATTGTTGGTACCGGTATTCTTAATACTTTGGATAATCTATAATTGCTTGAAACAATTTCATCTTATAATGAAACTTTAAATGTTGAATGGCGTCGTACTAAACGTAAATTGAATAATGAAAATTCAGGCTCATTATGGCACAAATACCTAGGTCACGTCTCCAGAAATAGAGTTGAGCAACTTGTGTCTGATGGAATTTTAGGATCTCTTGACTTTTCAGACCTTGGTGTCTGTGTTCAGTGTGTCAAGGGAAAGCATACTAAAACAAAGAAATTAAGTGCAAATCGAACTACGGATGTCTTAGAACTTATACATACGGATATATGTGGGCCATTCCCTACGGCTTTTTGGAATGGTCAACGATACTTTATAACGTTCATAGACGATTACTCTTGATATGGAAACCTATTTCTTATTCATGAAAAGTCACAGTCTTTGGACGTGTTCAAATCTTTTAAAGCCGAAGTTGAGTTACAACTCAACAAACAGATAAAGTGCATTATATTTGATCGTGGCGGTGAATACTACGGTAAGTATGACGGATCAGGTGAACAACGTCCAGGACCATTTGTTAAATACCTAGAGGAATGTGGAATCGTCCCACAGTATACCATGTCAGGTTCGCCTAGCATGAATGGTGTATTTAAGAGACGAAATAAGACTCTTAAGGACAACAACTTACATTCTCAATAGAGTGCCAACTAAGGCGGCTGCTAAAACACCTTATGAGCTTTGGATTGGGCGAAAGCCGAGTCTAAAGCATTTACATGTTTGGGGATGTCCTACTGAGGCGAGGCTTTATCGGCCTCATGAGGCAAAATTTGACTCCAAGACAATTAGCAATTACTTTATTGGTTATTCGGAATGATCGTGGGGCTATAAGTTTTATGATCCCACTACTAAGTCTATTTTTGAAACGGGAAATGCCGTGTTCTTTGAGGAATTTGATTTTTAGGGGAGAAATCGTGTTAGGGACATTGTGTTTGAGGAGGAAATGGGAGCAATCCCAATTCCTACTATTACTTTTGACGATGTACAGGTTTCTACACCCGTTGTAAATCAAAGAGTAACTTTGGAACCTCAAATAAACAATGAGGAACACACTCAACAACCTCAAGAACCTACGCCATTAAGGCAATCCATTAGAGAGAGAAGAAATGCAATATCAGATGATTATGTTGTATATCTTGAAATGGGAGAAATCTCAATTCCTACTATTACTTTTTATGATGTACAGGTTTCTACACCTGTCGTAAATCAAAGAGTAACTTTGGAACCTCAAATAAACAATGAGGAACAAACTCAACAACCTTAGGAACCTGCGCCATTAAGGCGATCCATTAGAAAGAGAAGAAATGCAATATCAGATGATTATGTTGTATGTTTTCAGGAACATGAGGTAGAAATTGGAATGTCGGAAGATGATCCTATCAACTTTCGACAAGCCATGAATGGTTCCAACTCTCAAAAATAGATTGAAGCCATGAATGAGGAGTATAAGTCAATGCAAGACAATAAAGTTTGGGAACTTGTCCCATTACCGGTTGGTGCAAAACCCGTTGGTTGCAAATGGATATTTAAAACCAAACGGGATTCAAATGGTAATGTGGAAAGGTATAATGCACGTCTTGTGATTAAGAGCTTTACTCAAAAAGAAGGAATTGACTTTAAAGAGACATTCTCTTCAGTTTTTTCGAAGGACTCTTTTAGGACAATCATGGAACTTGTGGTACATTTTGACCTTGAGTTACATCAAATGGATGTCAAAACTGCGTTTCTTAATGGTGACATTGAAGAAACGATTTATATGGTGCAACCAGAAAATTTTATTTCGGGAGACCCACAAAATATGGTTTGCAAATTGACTAAATCAATTTATGGACTCAAATAGGCTTCTCGTCAGTGGTACTTTAAGTTTCATCAAGTTATCATTTCATACGGTTTTGAAATGAATTTGGTTGATGATTGTGTGTATCACAAATTCAGTGGGAGTAAACATATATTCCTGCTTTTGTATGTCGATGGCATTTTGCTAGCAGCAAATGACATAGGCATCTTGCATGACACTAAGAGATTTTTATCAAAGAACTTTGAAATGAAAGATCTTGGTGACGCATCCTTTGTATTAGGAATCGAGATACACTGAGACCGATCTCGGGGTACTTTGGAATTATCACAAATGAGTTATATTGAGAAAATCCTCAATAGATTTGGCATGTATTGTTGTAAACTAGGTGAGACCCCGGTCGCTAAAGGAGACAAGTTCAGTCTCAATTAATGCCCGAAAAATAGTTTAGAAATTAATGAGATATAAAAGATTCCTTATACCTCGGCTATAGGGAGTCTAATGTACGCTCAAGTATGTACGCGTTCGGATATTGCGTTCATAGTTGGCATGTTAGGCAGATACTTAAGTAATCCTGTCATGGGTCATTGGAAAGCAGCCAAATGAGTTATGAGGAGAGAACAAAAGAATATATGCTCGCATACATGAGATCGGATAAGTTGGAGATCATTGGATATTCTGACTCCGATTTTGCTAGATACCAAGACAGCAGGAGATCCACTTCAGGCTATGTTTATCTGTTAGTTGGTGAAGCGATTTCGTGGAGGTCTGCCAAGTAGACGCTCGTTGCTTCGTCCACCATGGATGCAGAATTTATAGCATGTTATGAGGCATCCAATCATGAAATATGGCTGTGAAATTTTGTCACTGGGCTGCAAATTTTGGAGGGTGTTAAAAGACCACTCAAATTATACTGTAACAATAAATCAGCTGTTTTATATTCAAACAACAATAGAAGCTCAACTAAGTCAAAGCATATTGACATCAAGTTTCTAGTTGTAAAGAAAAAAGTACAGAGTGGTCAGATTTTGATAGAGCATATTGGGACAAACTACATGGTTGCGGATCCACTTACAAATGGATTAACACCTAAGGTCTTTCACGAGCATACTGCTCATATGGGTGTTGTCTTATTTGAGGACACTTTGGTTTAGTGGGAGTTTGTATTTAAGTTTGTGTTGTTGCTCTATGTATGTTTTGGATTACATTTATATGTATTTGGTTTAGTTTCTGCAGAAACAAAGTATTCGGTTTATTACATTTTGTTTAAGTATTTTGAGGTTTTAATCTCAATAAAGAGGATCAGTTGAAAATAGGCATGTCTGGATCACATTACATATAACTTCCATGCTACGCACCATGATTGATCTATGTCGTTTAATTGTGTTGGTATACGTGATCATTGATGGGTCGAGTTACGATTAATGTAACAAAGGCCGCTTAGGTGCTATATTGGCATAATTGATAGACGAGATTGTTTGATAACCTAAGGTTATGATGACAAGTTCTGAGCTCACTAAGGTTAAACACATTTGGCAGGATACATATGTGGCCCAGTGGGAGATTATTGGATTAATTTTTATATTAATCTAACTTTGGTCCACACATGTATATTATTAATATGCGTCATCATTTACAAGCCTAAAATTAAATGATATGATTTAAAGTTTTTTAAGTAGGCTTGAGGTTATTTGTCATGGAACTAATGTGTAGATGCCATTATGTGAATTCTATTTCTATGAGGGGCGAAAATAGAATTATCAGAAAGTTCAGGGTGAACTTATGTAGTTAAGGCATTGGTCCCCAACCCATCTATCCTTATATAAGTTGTCTTCTATCAAAAGGGCTATAGAAGGGGAAAGGGTTGGAAGATCAATTGCCATACGGAGATTGGCGCTAAAGTCCGCTACATCGATCAATCAATTTCAACGGAGACGGGTACACACACTTCTCTTTTATAATCTCTTGGCACTAGATATGATGCACGATCCTAGAATTGATGTTGTCTAGGACACTCAATTATTTCTAACAATGTTTACTTAAGGCATAACTTAACATTGTCTATATACGCGATATAGGGAGAGTGTTAGACTTTAAATAAAGATTTTCTTTCTCATTTCAAAAAGAAAGGGATGTTCTTTTAGAAAGCTAAAAATATGAAGTTTTGTGAGTATTTGTAATAACCTACACTAAATTCCATTCAAAAATTCAATTTAAAAGTAGATGGAGTAAATTCAACTATTGCCACTAAATTATTAGTAATTTGCCCACTCAACTTCTAATTTGTTTTAATCAACTCATTTCGTCCAACTCCGTCAGCCATTAAAGACCATGTGTGCATCACATGGGTGGCTATTTTCATCATTTACCCATTAAAATGACTCTTACTCACACTTTAATGGTTGAGGGAGATTACTTTATTGAGGGCTTTTTGATTTTAGTGATAAAATGAGGAAAATGAAAACCGTTTTAAACATGAATGATAGTCATTTTAGTATGACGAAAATAGCTCCTCATGTGATGTGCACGTGGTCTCTAAAGGCTTAAATATGGACAACTTGGACGGAATAGGCTGATTGATAGAAAAATTTAATGTTTCGTGGGTAAATTAATTTTTTTTAAAGTTCAGCGAGTAAACTGAAACTGCTTAAAAGATCAGTGGCTATTTTTGCAGTTTATTATCGTAACTAAAATATTTGTCACTGTTGTGTAAATTGAAACGGCCAAATAGTTTAGCATCTATCGTCTTTGTCATGTTTCATGCAAAAATCTATCTATTTAATTACCCTTGAAAATGGACGGTTTTTTCCTTAAAGAGAGGATTGTCCTCTTTATAGCTGGCCTGCTAATATATGTATATAAATGTGTGTGTGTAATCAAACAGAAGCATATAAACATTGATTTCGACAAAGGGTGAGAGAGAACCTGGATGGGACACATTTTTTTGCTCCATACGATTCTGTTAGCAATCATCACCTCGACGGTTTCCATGGAGATCAATTCAGAGAAGCCAAAATTCATGAGCACTTCCCTATCAACTTTGGCTACGACTTCTATCTTAAAGCCTTTTTCAACATAATCTAGACTCATGCAAGCACCATGTGAGATATATTCTTGACGGACCGATGATTCGTATGTTATTTTTTTTAAGGATTGGCATTTTGAAACACTCAATTCCTTTACATTTATTGGTGGCAATATAATTTGTTAAAGCTTTTAACAAGAAAATAAACTAAGCTTCTCGAGCCTCCTGAGATTTCTAACACATTCTGGAAGTTTACGGATTGGATTTCCTCCTAGATACAAGTGCGTTAACACAGGGAGATTGCCGAGATTCTTTGGAAAAGATTCATCGGACATATTTGATCCCACAAGAGTTAAGGTCACTAAAGAGCTTGGTAAAGATCCCTATGATATTTCAGGGTTTTTACATGGTTTTGTTATGCAAGGAATTAAGTTGTACCATGAAGGAAAAGTATCATCAGAGAGTGCTTGACTTATTTCAATTCTATCAACTTCAAGGACTTCAAGCGATTTCATCTTCTCCAATTCACTTGCCACCCCAACAAGGTTTGAACAACTAAAAATAATAAGTTGTTTAAGGGATTTGACCATACCAATGTTTCTTGGAAAATTCCTTAGATTTATGCAATCACCTAAATTCATAAAAATAAGCCTTTTTAGATTCATGATGGACTCATCAACCTCGACCAGACGTGGGCAGTGTTTAAGAATTAATTGCTCTAGATTGGGAGTGCTTGAGAAGCCTAGAGTTTTCACAAGCTCAGTGGAATGACTGAGATTAAGGAGTTTCAATGATTCAAGAACCTATTGAGATAATAAGAAAGAGAGTTTGGTTAGTTCTTTCACATATTTTATTAAGAATTCCAAAACCTGGGAGCCTGCGTGGGTGCTCTTTCCGGGTCCACTTATTTAGTTCTTTGCATGAGATTTTTTTTAATGTGAAAAAGGTGAGGAATAATAATTTTCTTCAACTAAGGGCCTATTTTATAAAGGTATAACCAAATACTATGCCATTCCAAAAATCCATTTCAAAGGCATGTGAAATGTCCAAAAATATTCATAAAAAGTGCCTTTAAAGATCATATTGAGGTGCTAGAGTAATTTGTTTGGCGCGGTAATAGCCATAAACTTTTCTAATGGTGGTTAAAGTAGGGTCCCAATTTACAGTGCTTTAAAAGGACGAGTTTAACCAAGATCAAAGATTATGCAATTGTTAAGAGTATTTTATATATTGCCTAAGAGTATTTGAAAGTCATATATTGATCAAATTCTTGTAGCAATTTACATTTTTTGTTAAGAAATTTATTAGTAAAAAAGGAAAAAGGAAAATGTATCATACCTTAGTTGCCTTCCAAAATTGTTTCAAAGAGCTGTTACGCATCTTAAGAACGATTAAGTTCTCTAAGTGAAAGCCATAAGGTAAAGAATTCAAATGAAAACCACGCCGATATAACCATCTTATCTTTCTTGGTAATACCTTATACGTTCCAGAAAGTTGTATATGACTAAGTTTAAGCAATCTAAGGTTGCGCATCTTCTCAAAAGCATTAGCTTCCAAGACTTCTCCGTTTGAATTTCTTCTAAACTTACTTCTTTTCACCATATTCATGTCAAGGACCATACCTTCAATTTTATTCGCACCCTAACAAATAAGAAAATAATATATAGAATGTTAGATAGATAATCAAATAGAAAACATCGAAAACAACACAAAATTCAAATGAGTATGTTTTTTTCACGTTACTTACAATTTTTTCATTCAAGATATCGAAAGATTCCTCATGTTTCCAGAGTCTACTATGTTCCTCGGGATACTTTGATTCTTCATGACAATTTGTTTTCCCATCTCTTGAAGCAACGGGTGCATTCCCATCCTATCATTTTCAACTATTAAAAGATTTCTATCAATGAGACTCTAAATCCCATCTGCTGTATGGTAATTACATCCATCTAAAATCGTCAACAAGTCATTTTTCTTCTTTCTAACAAAGAAACAAGCTATATCCAGGAATAGATATCTATCATAATCATCTTGCAAAGAATCATAGCTTATTCTAAGCTTATCTAAAACTTTCATGTGGGGCTTTGCATCTAATTTTTTCAATGCATTCCCCTATACGTCTAAACTTCTGCTAGATACAAAAGAACCCAAAACTTCAAGTGCTAAAGGAATCCCTCCACAATGGTGTACAAACTTTTGAGATTGAACCATGTATCCTTTAGCCGGATGGCTTTGTCCAAAAGCATGGAAACTGAAAAGCTCAAGTGATTCACGTTCAGTAAGTTTTTCAATCTTGTGCATTTGATACAGTTCATTGACCGTTAACAAGTGCTCCCGCCTAGTTGTTGTGATAATTTTACTTCCCTGAGTAAACCAACTCCGTGTACCAAGTATTGCATCTAATTGTTCCACTTCATTAACATCATCTAGAACAAGTAAAACCCTTTTGTTCTTTACGGCACATTGAATTCTCCCAAGCCCATCGTCAATGTCATAAAATTTCTTCTCTAGTTTACGTAGAATATTTGTCAAGAGTTGTCTTTGCAGACGAACTAATCCCTTGGGGTCTTTAGAAGCTCCTATAATATTTCCAAGAAAACAACTAGCATCAAATCCTCGATAGTTTGAATTATATACGAACTTGGCAATAGTTGTCTTCCTTAATCCGCCCATTCCACGTATCACGAGCATGTTCTTGCGTGACTTGTCTTTTAACCATAGATTAATGCCTTCCACTCTAGAATCCATTCCAATAAGATGGCGGCCCATGGTTAGCGCCTTGAGAAATAGTTTGCTTTCAATCACTTCAACAATTTGAGCGATGAAGTTGGACTCATACCGAAAATAAAGTGTAACGAGAATGTCAAGAATTAGAAGAAAAAAAAATTCAGGCGTATACGAAAATGGCCAATTATAACATCTAGTTGGAATATAATTTGATCATTTCTCTCCTTTTTTTTATTATTGTGAAATAATTCTATTGAGTTCAAAAAAAGGGAACAAGTACATAAAAAAAAACGTATCATATACCAAGGAGAAATTCAATTAATCTACTTATATAGCTTGTTGAAATAATAAGGAGGCTGGAGAAGCATCCAAACATCCAACTCAATTGTCTTGAAGTTTATGAAAAAGTAAAAGGCATGTAAAGCCTCCAAACCAGAAGTACTTCTCATAATTTAGAAACTTAAAAAAGATGAAAAAAACTCAATAATTCATGTAACTTTTTGAAAACCTGAAGTAATAGAGAAAATTTGAATGTAACTAATTAAGACAAAATGTCTTAATTTTCTCTAAAAGATTTCTTGCGCTAAAATTATTCATTTCATATATTGATCATATATACAATCATTTTGAGTCATTTCCTTAATTTGTTCAATATCTTTATAACTCTAGTATAAGCTAGAGTATCTTTGACAAACACTCAAATGTTATCGTTTATGCATGTTAAAGAACCAACAATCTTTATTCAAATCATTGTGAGAGGTCAATCTCATTGGAATTAGAAGAGATAAATTCTTGTGTTGACTTTGAGGGTTTTTCACATTTGTTAGTGTGGCGGTCAAACCACACAAGGATTGCTTTTGCATGGAATGAATAATTATGTAACAATTTGAACTTTACCCATAAGAAGATCATGTTTATGAAATTTCTCGAGCTAGAGTCCACAAGTGCAAACATATGAAAACAAGCTGAATTGCGTGAACAAAACTACTAGTGTTGTGGTTTAATATATATAACCAAAACACTGCTGCAGATGGATAATAAATAAATAAATAATAATAACTGAAAAAAAAAAACCATAGAGATGGAATTATCTTTCAATGGGAATCTTTTGCAAGACTTACTGGTCTTTCAAGGGCATCCCTGCCATACTTGCAACCTCTTCAAGTGCCTTGCTCCATCCTTTTTGGTCTTCTTTTGTTAAAACTGAGGCAAGGTCTCTTGCTTGCTGCTTCAATTCCGCAGGCTCCACGTGATAAAAAAGGGGCAAAATTGTGTGTCTTGAATGCTTACTGTGCTCAAGAATCGTTGTGACTTCATAAAGGCAGGCACTAGAAGATGTGTAGTCCTTTGAGAATATGATTATCGACATCCTCGATTGCTTGATTGCCCTCTCCAACTCGGAGTTGATATTTTCTCCTCTCGGTATCTCGTCATCATCTCTGAACGTTTCAACTCCAGCTTGCTTCAAGGCTTTATAAAGGTGGTCTGTAAAACTTTTGCGGGTGTCGATACCTCTAAAACTCAAGAATACATCATATGTATATCCAGAATTTGAAGAAAGAGATGTTTGAGTAGCCATTAAAATTGATTGAGATCTAGGAGATGAGTTATCTATATGGAAGATCGAGAAGATGAATACATGCATTCATTCCACTTTTGAGGCACCACATTATATATTCAGAGAGTGTGGGAGGGAATGGGCCCACATGAACAGAACAACATGTAATGCGATATGGCCAACACTATAAAAGTATAACTGTGTCTCTCGATGCATTTGGATAACATCGTCTATATCATATACTTTAAGGAATATACAACAACTTTATACTCCGCTGTCATTTTTGTCTTTGTAATAGAGAGTTACTGAGTTCGACGCAGATATTTACGGCTATTGAACTCTTTTATGTTTTACTCTTATTGTAGTGGTTATATATATGTCCATCTTTTTTTATAGTATTTGTGAACTCGCAATTGTAAGTAAAAAAATTTATGATTGTACGTTTAAAAAAAATAGTTTCTTAAAAATTATCACTTTATATAAAAAAATTTAAATATTTACCTTTGTTACAAAATTACACGATGGTTATTTGATCCTCAGATTTATTATTTGACCTTACATTATT
The DNA here is from genome assembly GCA_021464415.1 of Lonicera japonica. Lineage (NCBI taxonomy): Eukaryota > Viridiplantae > Streptophyta > Magnoliopsida > Dipsacales > Caprifoliaceae > Lonicera > Lonicera japonica. The sequence continues at coordinate 47,203,221 of CM038470.1, forward strand.
CGTCCATCTATCTCACATAGATTTTGGATTACCACCAATTATATAAAATAAGTGGGGAGAGGACCACATGCCCAACATGCTATATAATTTTATTTCCCTTTTTTTTTGGGTTAAATTAGGAGCATTATTTGGGGCATTTTTAGGATCAATTCTTGAATTTGAAAGTTTTTAGAATGTAGCCTCAGTTTGAGTATATGCTTCTGGTGTGAAGTCGGGTTTTAAAAATATTGTTTGAAAAATACCAATTAAAAATGCACATAAGATACTGTTACAATGTGAGGAATACTATTAGGCTATATAGGATACCTTAAAAGTTGAGTTTCTATAGGGACCACATCTTTTAAAAAAAGATAGTAGTTCATGTCATAAAAAAATTAAAATTTTGAAACTAGATCATAATTATTTTCGTTTTATTTTGACTTATTTAGTACTTAGCTAAATAAATAATTTCTAATTCAATCTATAGTTAACACTACAATATTACAAATTCGGTACATTAATTTTGTTTCGAGAAAAAAAATAAGACTAATATGAATTATAATATAAAATTTTTAAAAAAAATGTTTACTTAGGGAATTTTTGTTTATTCGAAAATTTTCAAGTGCAGATCAATCCGAATGGACCAGTATCTACTTAAAACGAACTCTTGTTTATTTAATTAAAATTTATTTCAAACAGCCAGTGGTGTGAATTGAAAAGATCATTGCTCAATTTTATACGAAACAAGTTGACAGATGCACTGCAGTGGTTCCCCACATGTAAACATGCATGTTACACAATTTATTTTTTAATAAATTAGGGAATCTCTGCCTTCAAAAAATTATAGATATTATACAAAATTTCATGTGCTAGAGTTTTATTAAAAGTATAATTGAACCTGAAAAGCCACAAAGAAAGGCAAAAAAATAAATCAAAGTCGAGGAAATTATGATTTTTATAGAAGACTCCGTTCAAAACTCACAAAGCCAAAATCAAATACATAAGCTTAGACCATACAAAATTAAAATTGAGTATGTTAAATTATGAGTTTTTTTAATGTTTATTAGAAAGTATAATTTTTTAATTCAATCAATCGCCAATAGAGTATTATATCTTATTCCGGTTGCGAAATTTGTTACATTAATTTTGTTTTGAGAAAAAAATACACGACTACTAATTTAAATCATGCCAAAAAAAAGTAAAAATAAAATTTATATTTTTTTTATGAGCAACAATAATTTCATAACAATTTTTTTTATTTTTTTTTTCACATAACAACCATTCTACGACCAATACCATAAGGTTGGAATAGCCGCCACTACAATAAATATGGATCAATAGGATTCGATATATATGTTCATTTCAATCAAATCTAAAACCTCCCTATTACGAGTACAAAGAGAAAAGTAATTGTCTTATAGCGATTAGCAAAAGTAAAACTAAGTTTTGAAAGGGTAACTAGTAAAAAAATGACCCTTAAAGTTTGATCCGAATTTTCTCGCTCGTCCCTAAAATTCAATTTTCAGTTGAATCATCCTTATAGTTTCTAATTTTCACTTACTCACTTAAAACTGGATACCTCGTTGAAAAGATGGATGCAAAACGCGCCTGATTGTCCCAACCACTTTTTTAAGTGGCATTTTTGGTTGCTTCAATTGAAATTAGAAATTTTAAGAATGTTTCAACCAAAATTAGAAACTTTAAGGATATTCCAACTAAAATCTAAAATTTTAACGATACTTTAACTGAAAATTAAATTGTAACTATACTTCAATTGAAAATTAAATTGTAAAGATGAACGAGAGATTTTGGTTAAACATTAAAAGTTATTTTTGCTAATTACTCGTTTTAAGTGAGAGAGTATTTGTTTATTTACATCAAACTTATTTCTCCAATGCTCAATTTTATATAACAAAGCTGACAGACGCATGCGTCGTTCCCCAAAAGGTTCATTGGATACATTTGACCATGTGTTTATGTTTTCCATGCCATATGATATTCTTATATTAAAGATTTACTTTAATTAATTTAATTTCTTGATTTAGACAATTTTACAGAAGTATATATATATATGTGTGTGTGTGTAAACTCAAAATTATAATAATTCTTTATATTTGATGACAAAATTAAATTTCGTTTATTTGTGTCCTTGTTTTGAAAAACGGAAACCATTGAAGATCAAATTACACTCCCATACATTTCATGCACCCAAATCACAATTTGGCCACCTTTTATTCAAATTAGTTCAGCCTACAATTAGTAACATCCAAAACATAAACAAACAATTATATATATACAGGGGGTTCAAGTGCGGATTACTGTTCACGGACCATCCGTACGGATTGGTGCGTTTGGCACGCTTCCCGATGGAATTTTTTGATGAAATTTTTTGGGGATGTTCTTCATCGTGTGTAGAACATCTCCACCAAATTTCAACAAAAAATTCAATTGGGGAGTTGGGTAAACTACTTGATTGAAAAATATTGGATTTTATATATCTATTTCTGGACCAATATTTTTCAATTAAGTAGTTAACCCACTTCCCGATTGAATTTTTTGATGAAATTTGGTGGAGATGTTCTACACACGATGAAGAACATCCCCAAAAAATTTCATCAAAAAATTCCATCGGGAAGCATGCCAAACGGACCAATCCGTACGGATGGTCCGTAAACAGTAATCCGCACTTGAACCCCCTGTATATATATATATATATATTATCAGTCCTTATGTTTTTAACTCAAAACTACGCCACACATTGTATAATATGTTGGAGACTATAAATTTAATATTAAGATTCTGTTTAATATTGTGCGGCTTGAAAAATATGATAGGGGAAAAATACTATTTTGTGTGAGAAATTGGAAAATAAGTTAATTCATATGTTGAAATGCTCTCCATCACATATATGTTCATTTTATGAATATATATGTTTTCATCTTTTTTTATTTTTTGTTGAAATATTTTCTTCCTCACCCCCAAAAGAAATATTTTCTATGGAAAAAAGTCTAAAAATAATAATTAATTTTATCACGTCTTAACTTATTTTTTAACTTCTTATATAAATCAATTATTTTACTTACTATTTTTATTATTCTAACAAACAGAAAAAATCAAAAAGTAAAATTTAAAGATCCTTGGACAACTCATGTGAGCCCAAATTAAATCTTAGCCGAACAAAATTAGATGCAAGTCCAAAGCACTAGCTCCAGATGTGTGTCATTTAAAAAATATGATCAAATGCCAACTAATTAAAATTGAATATTTAATTTTTCAATTAAAAAAATAAAAAATATGTGATCATGTGACTTTATTGTAAAAATGAGTAGAAATCCATAGTTGGATTCGGTACAAATAAAATATAAAGATTTTAGAATTAAATAACGTTGTTACCATTATTGCAATCGCGATTAATTAATTATTTGTTTGTAAATTAACAACCTTATCACATCACTCTCCTATAATAAAGTAGCGTGCAGGTGACTTTATTGATGTAAAGCGCATGTGCGTTTGTTGCTAAAAGTTTATCATAATCAGAGCGATATTCGAAAACTCGCGAAAATATAGATGATTAGTATGTTACTAAAATTTGAAAATTTTTCATATACTTATATAACTTGGCGTGGACACAAATTTCTATGTATTTATGATGTCATGTCTACCACGAGAACAAATTTTTTTATTTTTTTTTTAAATTTATGTATGATTAATTTTGATACTTTGAGTTATGCTCCGTAGAATCATGCTTTGAATCAAAACTACAAATCTAATGAAGTAATATATATAGAGTACATTGGGTTAAGTAAAAATATGAAGCACATAATCAAGTATAGCAAATATTTTAATAATGCAATAATGAATATTACCAAAAGAAAATATTAAATAACTTCTTTAACATGTTAAACTTTTTGTAATTTGTTGTGCCATTGTTTGTCATTATTATAAGCTTATGAGTTTGATTTTATAAATATAATGACATTAGCATGTGATAATGTTTTCTGATATAAGCTATTTTGTCTTATATGGCATTAAAAGTTTGTTCCTCTTTTAACATCATGGATTAATACTTTATGCCTTAAAATTATATTTGTAATTATTTGCCTTTGTATTGTTAATATTTTGATTATGATTAATTTGGCAACTAACAAAATAGCCCAAATATAATTTATTAAATATTAATAATATTTTTAATAAGTCATATTAGAATTAGTTTAGTATCCATCAAAATGAACTAACTAGCGCAGTGGCTATTAAATTAAATAATTAATTAATTGGCCACAAATCATGAATATAAATGCATATAATTTGTTAAAAAAATATTGATGATATTATTACATTTATTTATTCATTTGAAATTTTTCTCCAAAGAGAGTCAATTTACTTATTAAATATATATTATGGAGTTTAATTTATTATTGGATTAAGTAATTTTGTTTATTCCAAAGATAACGTACTTAGTTAAATTAATATTTTATTTATTTATGTTTTATATAAATACTCTAAAGCGTCAAAATTAGTATTTTATGGTTTTACGCAAAGGAAAATCATAGTCATACTCCGTATTTATATTAAGTTATTGATATATGTGTTGTTTGACTCAAAGCACTCAAATGAAAGAACTTGCTATTATAGACGGAAGCAATGCTGAGGAATGATCTATCCATAAAGCTTGAGATAGATGAATGACTATTGCAAATAATATCAAAACCACACTCGCAGGAATTGACAATGCAATGGAATATATGCAAAATTTAAGAGATCGCTTTCGTACTATCAACAAGTCTCTTGCAAGAAAACATATGACTAGCTCACTACGTACTATATATGTATTTTGATGGTACACACGCTATGCATGTGCATGCAAGAAAACAAATTAAGAACTTGAAAAATTATTATAGATGAGAGTTTTCTTGACCAATTTCTCATATATTCCTTGCTTACTCAGTGTGAACATTTCAAATTCACTACAACACAAATAAATACCAGTGGAACGTGAATAAATTGGCCAATATATTAGTTCAGAAGGAGGCAAGACTTAAACCGCAAAGTAGACATTCTACTCATACAAAATAATTTATAGAGCAAAGTAAACAATTTCTTATATAAATCAATTATTTTACTTATTATTTTCATTGTTCTATCAAACCCAACCTCGGAAATCAAAAACTAATATATAAAGATCCTTGGACAAATCATGCGAACATAAATTCAACCTTAGTGGAACATATACCTTCCGCCATTATTGTCCAAAGTGCACTAACTCCAATATAATATTAGACCGACTTTGAATAAAGAAAAATATTCTAGTATATTTCTTATTTCCCTCTAAAAACTCACGTCTATTTTTAATATAAATAAAAAATATATGGTAGATTCTATGTAGTATGTACTGTTTAAAAAAAATTAGACTCTATGGTTAGTTGATGATAATACATATTATATCGTTATAGATATATTATGTATTAGTTAAATATGTATAATTATTATCTTTATTAGTTAGAGATTAACAACTATCCTATTTTAATAGTAAACAAGACTTATAAACCTAGAGAGAACTACGCTATCTCTTTGCTTATAATAATACGTAACATACTATCAATTATATATCAAACCTTACAATGCAACACAAAATGGTATAAGTCAGCCTAGAAAGTGTTGAGAATGATTGGTTCAAACTATTAATTCTACATGGAAAGATTGTAGAACTCAACATGGATATATAAATGGGGGAGAGTCTCAACATAGTAACAAGACATTTTAAGTTAAAACCTCACACATGTGGCCCAAAGGTATTTAAGTTAGAGACAATATTGTTACTATGTGCGCGGACCGGCGATCCCAGTTGGTGCCCTAGGCCCTACCCGAGTGCCAGTAGGCATAGTACCCCGGGGATAGAGTAGCTACAGCCTACTGCAGCCAGGCATAGTACCCCAGCACAAATAAATACTAGTGGAATAAATTAGTCGATATATTAGTTTGGGAGGAAATTTCTTATATAAATCAATTATTTTACTTGTTATTTTCATTGTTCTTGTTAGAAATATTAGGCTAACCATGTATTATTAAAGTGTAAAGCATTAGCATCATTAGCATTATTATTTTCCTTTTTCCTTTTCCATGTTTTCCTCCATGTCTCCCTCCTTGTCCCCTCCATGTTTTCCTCCATGCTTTAGGCCATGTTTTCCTCCATGCTTTAGGCCATGTTGTTCTTGCTCCTTCTTTATCTTGTATATATATATAGGGCATTTCTCCATTGTTATTAATCTAAGATTTAATGAGATCAACAATTCTTTACTTCTCTCTTTAGTTTTCCACATGGTATCAGAGCGAGTTTCCAATCCTTTATCACCTCCATGTCCTGATTTTCCATCACCAAAGTTTCTATCTGAAATGCAAATTCTTTGGGATCAATTGGCCTCTTCAGAACCCGTCTGGTCATGTCCCACCGATGCTGCCAAATTCATTACTTACAGAGATCAACAGCAAGTGATGACTCTTCTCATGGCACTTCATAACAAGTTTGAGACTGTCCGAGCATCTCTCTTGCATCGCCATCCACTACCAACTCTTGATGATGTTGTTACCGCACTCCATTTTGAAGAAACTCGGCTTGGTACAAATTCTCAGATTTCATCCGAAGTACTTGCTGTCACACAATCTAAATCCACGAAATCATCCGATGTCTGCACCTATTGCCATGAAACAACTCACGTATTACTCTATTGTCCTAAACGAGTGTGCAAGTATTGTCATAAGCGTGGACCAAAACATTGGGGTTCTGATTGCTACAAGAATCCTGGCAGAAAATCTAATGCCAAGTCTGTTACTGCTGCCCCCTCCAATTTACAGCCATCCAATCCAAATCCATTCGTCACCAATAATGATCTTGCTGATATGTTAAAACAGGTTTTATCTGGTTCGGCTAATGCAATGTCTGCAACTCCAGGTACCTCTTGGTATTTTGACTCCGGTTGCTGCAATCACATGACTTCTGATTCCACAATTTTTCTCTCCAAAAATTCTACCACACACATATCTCCTATTACAACTGCTGATGGCTCTTCCTTACCTGTCACCCACATTGGCCATATATCAACATCCACGTTATCTCTTCCCTCTACTTTTCACATACCAAAATTGACTATTAATCTCATATCTGTTGGGCAACTCTGTGATCTTGGCCTTACTGTTTTATTCTCCTCTTCTGGTTGTCATGTGCAGGATCCACGGACGGGACAGGTTATTGGGATAGGCCGTAAAGTTGGTCGCATGTTCGAGCTTATCCATCTTCGCACACCACCACCTGTTCCCATCTCTACTCTTGCTGCTGCTCCCACCATTCCCACTTCATCCATGGAACTTTGGCACTCTCGGTTAGGTCATATGTCTATTGATAAGCTCAGAACTCTTATTTCCACTGGTCGATTAGGAACTGTTAAGTCGGAAAATATTTCATGTTTGTCATGTCAACTGGGAAAACAACCAGCATTATCCTTCAATAAAAGTACTTCTCTTTCTTCCGCCGCTTTTGATCTTATTCATTCTGATGTATGGGGACCTTCTCCTCACGATACTATGGGAGGATCAAAATATTTTGTTATTTTTATAGATGACTACACCCGTTTTACATGGATATTTCTCATGAAAAATCGCTCTGAACTACCACAGCTATATTACCATTTTGCTCAAATGATCCAAACTCAGTTTTCTCGACCAATCAAAAATTTTCGTGCTGACAATGCTATGGAATACAAAGAATCCAACTTTTTAAATTTTTTACGTCAGCAAGGCACCATTTCTCAGTATTCTTGTCCTGGTACATCCCAACAAAACGGCCGTGCTGAACGTAAACACCGTCATATTCTTGACACTGTCCGCACACTTCTCATATCCAGTGGATGTCCTGAACGCTTCTGGGGGGAAGCAGCTCTTACTGCAGTATATACCATTAATCGCCATCCTATTCCTACCTTCCACAATCAATCACCTTATGAGAGGTTGTATGGCAATACTCCTGACTATAATCCTCTCAAAGTTTTTGGATGTGCCTGTTTTGTCTTACTCCAGCCGCATGAACATTCAAAACTAGAACCTCGGTCTCGACTATGTTGCTTCCTAGGGTATGGGATAGAACATAAAGGCTATCGGTGCTGGGATCCTGTTTCAAAACGACTTCGTGTGTCTCGCCATGTCATATTTTGGGAACACAAAATGTTCTCATCCATTTCCAAATTTCACGTCTCCAATCCTACCACTATCCCTTTTTTTACTAGCTCCACTGATGATCTCCATCCTCTCCACACATCTGTTACGCCCACATCTGAACCAGAACCTCCTGACTCTATCTCATCGAGTGAGATTTCCCTTCCCGCTGACTCTACCTCACCAAACCCTGACCCTAATTCATCCATCAACATATCTCCTGGGCCTACCACGGACTATCCTAATGACACTGACTCGTCCACTGATCCGGCCATACAATCCACTCCTCGTCAGTCCACACGGGTAAGACAACTTCCTCATCATCTTCGTGACTATCACTGTTATTCCACTATTTTCTCTCACCATGAGCCTTCCTCTTATAAAGAGGCTACTTCTAACCCACTATGGCAGCAAGCGATGACTGAGGAATTGCAGGCATTAGAAAAAGCCCAGACTTGGGAATTAGTCACCCTTCCACCAGGAAAGACAGCAGTTGGATGTAAATGGGTGTACAAAATCAAGACCAAATCAGATGGATCCATCGATCGATACAAAGCCCGACTTGTTGCAAAGGGTTTTAATCAAGAATACGGCATTGATTATGAGGAAACTTTTGCACCAGTTGCTCGTCTAACTTCTGTCCGAAGCCTTATCGCTGTTGCCGCTATTCGCAAATGGAAACTTTTTCAGATGGATGTAAAGAATGCATTCCTAAATGGTGATCTTTCAGAAGAAGTTTATATGAAACCTCCTCCAGGGTTTCATCACTCCTCCACTCAAGTGTGCAAGCTCCGCCGTGCCTTGTATGGTCTAAAACAAGCCCCTCGTGCCTGGTTTGAAAAGTTTAGTTCTACTATTCAAACAATGGGTTTTACCTCTAGTGCTTATGACTATGGGCTCTTCATCAGAAAGAGGACTACAGGTATTACACTTCTGGTTCTGTATGTAGATGACATGATTATTACCGGGGATGATACTAGTGGTATCTCTGAACTCAAACAATCTCTCAGTCGTCATTTTGAGATGAAAGATCTCGGTCGTCTAAACTATTTTTTAGGGCTTGAAGTGTTATCTGATTCTGCTGGTTACTATCTCTCCCAAGCCAAATATGCTTCTGATCTTCTCAGTCGTGCGGGTCTCACCGACTGCAAAACTGCGCCTACTCCGTTGGAACCAAGTACCAAACATACCCCTCTTGATGGTACTCCTCTTAGTGATGCAACTTTGTATCGACAACTTGTTGGCAGCCTGGTCTATCTCACTGTCACTCGTCCGGACATTGCCCATGCCGTCCACATTGTCAGTCAATTTATGGCTGCTCCACGATCCACTCATTATACTGCCGTTCTTCGAATTCTCAGGTATATTAAAGGAACAATGTTTCACGGCTTGCAGTTCTCATCTACATCCTCCCTTGAACTACGTGCGTATTCTGATTCTGATTGGGCTGGTGATCCAACTGACAGACGATCAACTACCGGTTACTGCATATTCTTAGGCGATTCGCTTATATCTTGGCGTAGTAAGAAACAAACACTAGTTTCTCGCTCTAGTACAGAGGCAGAATATCGTGCTCTGGCTGACACCACTCAAGAAATTGTTTGGATCCGTTGGCTTCTCTCGGACATGGGAGTTCCTCAAAGTCTCCCAACTGTGCTTAGATGCGATAATCAAAGTGCTATTCAGATTGCTCACAATGATGTGTTCCATGAACGAACGAAGCATATTGAGATTGACTGTCACAACATCCACGTTATCTCTTCCCTCTACTTTTCACATACCAAAATTGACTATTAATCTCATATCTGTTGGGCAACTCTGTGATCTTGGCCTTACTGTTTTATTCTCCTCTTCTGGTTGTCATGTGCAGGATCCACGGACGGGACAGGTTATTGGGATAGGCCGTAAAGTTGGTCGCATGTTCGAGCTTATCCATCTTCGCACACCACCACCTGTTCCCATCTCTACTCTTGCTGCTGCTCCCACCATTCCCACTTCATCCATGGAACTTTGGCACTCTCGGTTAGGTCATATGTCTATTGATAAGCTCAGAACTCTTATTTCCACTGGTCGATTAGGAACTGTTAAGTCGGAAAATATTTCATGTTTGTCATGTCAACTGGGAAAACAACCAGCATTATCCTTCAATAAAAGTACTTCTCTTTCTTCCGCCGCTTTTGATCTTATTCATTCTGATGTATGGGGACCTTCTCCTCACGATACTATGGGAGGATCAAAATATTTTGTTATTTTTATAGATGACTACACCCGTTTTACATGGATATTTCTCATGAAAAATCGCTCTGAACTACCACAGCTATATTACCATTTTGCTCAAATGATCCAAACTCAGTTTTCTCGACCAATCAAAAATTTTCGTGCTGACAATGCTATGGAATACAAAGAATCCAACTTTTTAAATTTTTTACGTCAGCAAGGCACCATTTCTCAGTATTCTTGTCCTGGTACATCCCAACAAAACGGCCGTGCTGAACGTAAACACCGTCATATTCTTGACACTGTCCGCACACTTCTCATATCCAGTGGATGTCCTGAACGCTTCTGGGGGGAAGCAGCTCTTACTGCAGTATATACCATTAATCGCCATCCTATTCCTACCTTCCACAATCAATCACCTTATGAGAGGTTGTATGGCAATACTCCTGACTATAATCCTCTCAAAGTTTTTGGATGTGCCTGTTTTGTCTTACTCCAGCCGCATGAACATTCAAAACTAGAACCTCGGTCTCGACTATGTTGCTTCCTAGGGTATGGGATAGAACATAAAGGCTATCGGTGCTGGGATCCTGTTTCAAAACGACTTCGTGTGTCTCGCCATGTCATATTTTGGGAACACAAAATGTTCTCATCCATTTCCAAATTTCACGTCTCCAATCCTACCACTATCCCTTTTTTTACTAGCTCCACTGATGATCTCCATCCTCTCCACACATCTGTTACGCCCACATCTGAACCAGAACCTCCTGACTCTATCTCATCGAGTGAGATTTCCCTTCCCGCTGACTCTACCTCACCAAACCCTGACCCTAATTCATCCATCAACATATCTCCTGGGCCTACCACGGACTATCCTAATGACACTGACTCGTCCACTGATCCGGCCATACAATCCACTCCTCGTCAGTCCACACGGGTAAGACAACTTCCTCATCATCTTCGTGACTATCACTGTTATTCCACTATTTTCTCTCACCATGAGCCTTCCTCTTATAAAGAGGCTACTTCTAACCCACTATGGCAGCAAGCGATGACTGAGGAATTGCAGGCATTAGAAAAAGCCCAGACTTGGGAATTAGTCACCCTTCCACCAGGAAAGACAGCAGTTGGATGTAAATGGGTGTACAAAATCAAGACCAAATCAAATGGATCCATCGATCGATACAAAGCCCGACTTGTTGCAAAGGGTTTTAATCAAGAATACGGCATTGATTATGAGGAAACTTTTGCACCAGTTGCTCGTCTAACTTCTGTCCGAAGCCTTATCGCTGTTGCCGCTATTCGCAAATGGAAACTTTTTCAGATGGATGTAAAGAATGCATTCCTAAATGGTGATCTTTCAGAAGAAGTTTATATGAAACCTCCTCCAGGGTTTCATCACTCCTCCACTCAAGTGTGCAAGCTCCGCCGTGCCTTGTATGGTCTAAAACAAGCCCCTCGTGCCTGGTTTGAAAAGTTTAGTTCTACTATTCAAACAATGGGTTTTACCTCTAGTGCTTATGACTATGGGCTCTTCATCAGAAAGAGGACTACAGGTATTACACTTCTGGTTCTGTATGTAGATGACATGATTATTACCGGGGATGATACTAGTGGTATCTCTGAACTCAAACAATCTCTCAGTCGTCATTTTGAGATGAAAGATCTCGGTCGTCTAAACTATTTTTTAGGGCTTGAAGTGTTATCTGATTCTGCTGGTTACTATCTCTCCCAAGCCAAATATGCTTCTGATCTTCTCAGTCGTGCGGGTCTCACCGACTGCAAAACTGCGCCTACTCCGTTGGAACCAAGTACCAAACATACTCCTCTTGATGGTACTCCTCTTAGTGATGCAACTTTGTATCGACAACTTGTTGGCAGCCTGGTCTATCTCACTGTCACTCGTCCGGACATTGCCCATGCCGTCCACATTGTCAGTCAATTTATGGCTGCTCCACGATCCACTCATTATACTGCCGTTCTTCGAATTCTCAGGTATATTAAAGGAACAATGTTTCACGGCTTGCAGTTCTCATCTACATCCTCCCTTGAACTACGTGCGTATTCTGATTCTGATTGGGCTGGTGATCCAACTGACAGACGATCAACTACCGGTTACTGCATATTCTTAGGCGATTCGCTTATATCTTGGCGTAGTAAGAAACAAACACTAGTTTCTCGCTCTAGTACAGAGGCAGAATATCGTGCTCTGGCTGACACCACTCAAGAAATTGTTTGGATCCGTTGGCTTCTCTCGGACATGGGAGTTCCTCAAAGTCTCCCAACTGTGCTTAGATGCGATAATCAAAGTGCTATTCAGATTGCTCACAATGATGTGTTCCATGAACGAACGAAGCATATTGAGATTGACTGTCACAACATCCACGTTATCTCTTCCCTCTACTTTTCACATACCAAAATTGACTATTAATCTCATATCTGTTGGGCAACTCTGTGATCTTGGCCTTACTGTTTTATTCTCCTCTTCTGGTTGTCATGTGCAGGATCCACGGACGGGACAGGTTATTGGGATAGGCCGTAAAGTTGGTCGCATGTTCGAGCTTATCCATCTTCGCACACCACCACCTGTTCCCATCTCTACTCTTGCTGCTGCTCCCACCATTCCCACTTCATCCATGGAACTTTGGCACTCTCGGTTAGGTCATATGTCTATTGATAAGCTCAGAACTCTTATTTCCACTGGTCGATTAGGAACTGTTAAGTCGGAAAATATTTCATGTTTGTCATGTCAACTGGGAAAACAACCAGCATTATCCTTCAATAAAAGTACTTCTCTTTCTTCCGCCGCTTTTGATCTTATTCATTCTGATGTATGGGGACCTTCTCCTCACGATACTATGGGAGGATCAAAATATTTTGTTATTTTTATAGATGACTACACCCGTTTTACATGGATATTTCTCATGAAAAATCGCTCTGAACTACCACAGCTATATTACCATTTTGCTCAAATGATCCAAACTCAGTTTTCTCGACCAATCAAAAATTTTCGTGCTGACAATGCTATGGAATACAAAGAATCCAACTTTTTAAATTTTTTACGTCAGCAAGGCACCATTTCTCAGTATTCTTGTCCTGGTACATCCCAACAAAACGGCCGTGCTGAACGTAAACACCGTCATATTCTTGACACTGTCCGCACACTTCTCATATCCAGTGGATGTCCTGAACGCTTCTGGGGGGAAGCAGCTCTTACTGCAGTATATACCATTAATCGCCATCCTATTCCTACCTTCCACAATCAATCACCTTATGAGAGGTTGTATGGCAATACTCCTGACTATAATCCTCTCAAAGTTTTTGGATGTGCCTGTTTTGTCTTACTCCAGCCGCATGAACATTCAAAACTAGAACCTCGGTCTCGACTATGTTGCTTCCTAGGGTATGGGATAGAACATAAAGGCTATCGGTGCTGGGATCCTGTTTCAAAACGACTTCGTGTGTCTCGCCATGTCATATTTTGGGAACACAAAATGTTCTCATCCATTTCCAAATTTCACGTCTCCAATCCTACCACTATCCCTTTTTTTACTAGCTCCACTGATGATCTCCATCCTCTCCACACATCTGTTACGCCCACATCTGAACCAGAACCTCCTGACTCTATCTCATCGAGTGAGATTTCCCTTCCCGCTGACTCTACCTCACCAAACCCTGACCCTAATTCATCCATCAACATATCTCCTGGGCCTACCACGGACTATCCTAATGACACTGACTCGTCCACTGATCCGGCCATACAATCCACTCCTCGTCAGTCCACACGGGTAAGACAACTTCCTCATCATCTTCGTGACTATCACTGTTATTCCACTATTTTCTCTCACCATGAGCCTTCCTCTTATAAAGAGGCTACTTCTAACCCACTATGGCAGCAAGCGATGACTGAGGAATTGCAGGCATTAGAAAAAGCCCAGACTTGGGAATTAGTCACCCTTCCACCAGGAAAGACAGCAGTTGGATGTAAATGGGTGTACAAAATCAAGACCAAATCAGATGGATCCATCGATCGATACAAAGCCCGACTTGTTGCAAAGGGTTTTAATCAAGAATACGGCATTGATTATGAGGAAACTTTTGCACCAGTTGCTCGTCTAACTTCTGTCCGAAGCCTTATCGCTGTTGCCGCTATTCGCAAATGGAAACTTTTTCAGATGGATGTAAAGAATGCATTCCTAAATGGTGATCTTTCAGAAGAAGTTTATATGAAACCTCCTCCAGGGTTTCATCACTCCTCCACTCAAGTGTGCAAGCTCCGCCGTGCCTTGTATGGTCTAAAACAAGCCCCTCGTGCCTGGTTTGAAAAGTTTAGTTCTACTATTCAAACAATGGGTTTTACCTCTAGTGCTTATGACTATGGGCTCTTCATCAGAAAGAGGACTACAGGTATTACACTTCTGGTTCTGTATGTAGATGACATGATTATTACCGGGGATGATACTAGTGGTATCTCTGAACTCAAACAATCTCTCAGTCGTCATTTTGAGATGAAAGATCTCGGTCGTCTAAACTATTTTTTAGGGCTTGAAGTGTTATCTGATTCTGCTGGTTACTATCTCTCCCAAGCCAAATATGCTTCTGATCTTCTCAGTCGTGCGGGTCTCACCGACTGCAAAACTGCGCCTACTCCGTTGGAACCAAGTACCAAACATACTACCCCTCTTGATGGTACTCCTCTTAGTGATGCAACTTTGTATCGACAACTTGTTGGCAGCCTGGTCTATCTCACTGTCACTCGTCCGGACATTGCCCATGCCGTCCACATTGTCAGTCAATTTATGGCTGCTCCACGATCCACTCATTATACTGCCGTTCTTCGAATTCTCAGGTATATTAAAGGAACAATGTTTCACGGCTTGCAGTTCTCATCTACATCCTCCCTTGAACTACGTGCGTATTCTGATTCTGATTGGGCTGGTGATCCAACTGACAGACGATCAACTACCGGTTACTGCATATTCTTAGGCGATTCGCTTATATCTTGGCGTAGTAAGAAACAAACACTAGTTTCTCGCTCTAGTACAGAGGCAGAATATCGTGCTCTGGCTGACACCACTCAAGAAATTGTTTGGATCCGTTGGCTTCTCTCGGACATGGGAGTTCCTCAAAGTCTCCCAACTGTGCTTAGATGCGATAATCAAAGTGCTATTCAGATTGCTCACAATGATGTGTTCCATGAACGAACGAAGCATATTGAGATTGACTGTCACAACATCCACGTTATCTCTTCCCTCTACTTTTCACATACCAAAATTGACTATTAATCTCATATCTGTTGGGCAACTCTGTGATCTTGGCCTTACTGTTTTATTCTCCTCTTCTGGTTGTCATGTGCAGGATCCACGGACGGGACAGGTTATTGGGATAGGCCGTAAAGTTGGTCGCATGTTCGAGCTTATCCATCTTCGCACACCACCACCTGTTCCCATCTCTACTCTTGCTGCTGCTCCCACCATTCCCACTTCATCCATGGAACTTTGGCACTCTCGGTTAGGTCATATGTCTATTGATAAGCTCAGAACTCTTATTTCCACTGGTCGATTAGGAACTGTTAAGTCGGAAAATATTTCATGTTTGTCATGTCAACTGGGAAAACAACCAGCATTATCCTTCAATAAAAGTACTTCTCTTTCTTCCGCCGCTTTTGATCTTATTCATTCTGATGTATGGGGACCTTCTCCTCACGATACTATGGGAGGATCAAAATATTTTGTTATTTTTATAGATGACTACACCCGTTTTACATGGATATTTCTCATGAAAAATCGCTCTGAACTACCACAGCTATATTACCATTTTGCTCAAATGATCCAAACTCAGTTTTCTCGACCAATCAAAAATTTTCGTGCTGACAATGCTATGGAATACAAAGAATCCAACTTTTTAAATTTTTTACGTCAGCAAGGCACCATTTCTCAGTATTCTTGTCCTGGTACATCCCAACAAAACGGCCGTGCTGAACGTAAACACCGTCATATTCTTGACACTGTCCGCACACTTCTCATATCCAGTGGATGTCCTGAACGCTTCTGGGGGGAAGCAGCTCTTACTGCAGTATATACCATTAATCGCCATCCTATTCCTACCTTCCACAATCAATCACCTTATGAGAGGTTGTATGGCAATACTCCTGACTATAATCCTCTCAAAGTTTTTGGATGTGCCTGTTTTGTCTTACTCCAGCCGCATGAACATTCAAAACTAGAACCTCGGTCTCGACTATGTTGCTTCCTAGGGTATGGGATAGAACATAAAGGCTATCGGTGCTGGGATCCTGTTTCAAAACGACTTCGTGTGTCTCGCCATGTCATATTTTGGGAACACAAAATGTTCTCATCCATTTCCAAATTTCACGTCTCCAATCCTACCACTATCCCTTTTTTTACTAGCTCCACTGATGATCTCCATCCTCTCCACACATCTGTTACGCCCACATCTGAACCAGAACCTCCTGACTCTATCTCATCGAGTGAGATTTCCCTTCCCGCTGACTCTACCTCACCAAACCCTGACCCTAATTCATCCATCAACATATCTCCTGGGCCTACCACGGACTATCCTAATGACACTGACTCGTCCACTGATCCGGCCATACAATCCACTCCTCGTCAGCCCACACGGGTAAGACAACTTCCTCATCATCTTCGTGACTATCACTGTTATTCCACTATTTTCTCTCACCATGAGCCTTCCTCTTATAAAGAGGATACTTCTAACCCACTATGGCAGCAAGCGATGACTGAGGAATTGCAGGCATTAGAAAAAGCCCAGACTTGGGAATTAGTCACCCTTCCACCAGGAAAGACAGCAGTTGGATGTAAATGGGTGTACAAAATCAAGACCAAATCAGATGGATCCATCGATCGATACAAAGCCCGACTTGTTGCAAAGGGTTTTAATCAAGAATACGGCATTGATTATGAGGAAACTTTTGCACCAGTTGCTCGTCTAACTTCTGTCCGAAGCCTTATCGCTGTTGCCGCTATTCGCAAATGGAAACTTTTTCAGATGGATGTAAAGAATGCATTCCTAAATGGTGATCTTTCAGAAGAAGTTTATATGAAACCTCCTCCAGGGTTTCATCACTCCTCCACTCAAGTGTGCAAGCTCCGCCGTGCCTTGTATGGTCTAAAACAAGCCCCTCGTGCCTGGTTTGAAAAGTTTAGTTCTACTATTCAAACAATGGGTTTTACCTCTAGTGCTTATGACTATGGGCTCTTCATCAGAAAGAGGACTACAGGTATTACACTTCTGGTTCTGTATGTAGATGACATGATTATTACCGGGGATGATACTAGTGGTATCTCTGAACTCAAACAATCTCTCAGTCGTCATTTTGAGATGAAAGATCTCGGTCGTCTAAACTATTTTTTAGGGCTTGAAGTGTTATCTGATTCTGCTGGTTACTATCTCTCCCAAGCCAAATATGCTTCTGATCTTCTCAGTCGTGCGGGTCTCACCGACTGCAAAACTGCGCCTACTCCGTTGGAACCAAGTACCAAACATACTCCTCTTGATGGTACTCCTCTTAGTGATGCAACTTTGTATCGACAACTTGTTGGCAGCCTGGTCTATCTCACTGTCACTCGTCCGGACATTGCCCATGCCGTCCACATTGTCAGTCAATTTATGGCTGCTCCACGATCCACTCATTATACTGCCGTTCTTCGAATTCTCAGGTATATTAAAGGAACAATGTTTCACGGCTTGCAGTTCTCATCTACATCCTCCCTTGAACTACGTGCGTATTCTGATTCTGATTGGGCTGGTGATCCAACTGACAGACGATCAACTACCGGTTACTGCATATTCTTAGGCGATTCGCTTATATCTTGGCGTAGTAAGAAACAAACACTAGTTTCTCGCTCTAGTACAGAGGCAGAATATCGTGCTCTGGCTGACACCACTCAAGAAATTGTTTGGATCCGTTGGCTTCTCTCGGACATGGGAGTTCCTCAAAGTCTCCCAACTGTGCTTAGATGCGATAATCAAAGTGCTATTCAGATTGCTCACAATGATGTGTTCCATGAACGAACGAAGCATATTGAGATTGACTGTCACAACATCCACGTTATCTCTTCCCTCTACTTTTCACATACCAAAATTGACTATTAATCTCATATCTGTTGGGCAACTCTGTGATCTTGGCCTTACTGTTTTATTCTCCTCTTCTGGTTGTCATGTGCAGGATCCACGGACGGGACAGGTTATTGGGATAGGCCGTAAAGTTGGTCGCATGTTCGAGCTTATCCATCTTCGCACACCACCACCTGTTCCCATCTCTACTCTTGCTGCTGCTCCCACCATTCCCACTTCATCCATGGAACTTTGGCACTCTCGGTTAGGTCATATGTCTATTGATAAGCTCAGAACTCTTATTTCCACTGGTCGATTAGGAACTGTTAAGTCGGAAAATATTTCATGTTTGTCATGTCAACTGGGAAAACAACCAGCATTATCCTTCAATAAAAGTACTTCTCTTTCTTCCGCCGCTTTTGATCTTATTCATTCTGATGTATGGGGACCTTCTCCTCACGATACTATGGGAGGATCAAAATATTTTGTTATTTTTATAGATGACTACACCCGTTTTACATGGATATTTCTCATGAAAAATCGCTCTGAACTACCACAGCTATATTACCATTTTGCTCAAATGATCCAAACTCAGTTTTCTCGACCAATCAAAAATTTTCGTGCTGACAATGCTATGGAATACAAAGAATCCAACTTTTTAAATTTTTTACGTCAGCAAGGCACCATTTCTCAGTATTCTTGTCCTGGTACATCCCAACAAAACGGCCGTGCTGAACGTAAACACCGTCATATTCTTGACACTGTCCGCACACTTCTCATATCCAGTGGATGTCCTGAACGCTTCTGGGGGGAAGCAGCTCTTACTGCAGTATATACCATTAATCGCCATCCTATTCCTACCTTCCACAATCAATCACCTTATGAGAGGTTGTATGGCAATACTCCTGACTATAATCCTCTCAAAGTTTTTGGATGTGCCTGTTTTGTCTTACTCCAGCCGCATGAACATTCAAAACTAGAACCTCGGTCTCGACTATGTTGCTTCCTAGGGTATGGGATAGAACATAAAGGCTATCGGTGCTGGGATCCTGTTTCAAAACGACTTCGTGTGTCTCGCCATGTCATATTTTGGGAACACAAAATGTTCTCATCCATTTCCAAATTTCACGTCTCCAATCCTACCACTATCCCTTTTTTTACTAGCTCCACTGATGATCTCCATCCTCTCCACACATCTGTTACGCCCACATCTGAACCAGAACCTCCTGACTCTATCTCATCGAGTGAGATTTCCCTTCCCGCTGACTCTACCTCACCAAACCCTGACCCTAATTCATCCATCAACATATCTCCTGGGCCTACCACGGACTATCCTAATGACACTGACTCGTCCACTGATCCGGCCATACAATCCACTCCTCGTCAGCCCACACGGGTAAGACAACTTCCTCATCATCTTCGTGACTATCACTGTTATTCCACTATTTTCTCTCACCATGAGCCTTCCTCTTATAAAGAGGATACTTCTAACCCACTATGGCAGCAAGCGATGACTGAGGAATTGCAGGCATTAGAAAAAGCCCAGACTTGGGAATTAGTCACCCTTCCACCAGGAAAGACAGCAGTTGGATGTAAATGGGTGTACAAAATCAAGACCAAATCAGATGGATCCATCGATCGATACAAAGCCCGACTTGTTGCAAAGGGTTTTAATCAAGAATACGGCATTGATTATGAGGAAACTTTTGCACCAGTTGCTCGTCTAACTTCTGTCCGAAGCCTTATCGCTGTTGCCGCTATTCGCAAATGGAAACTTTTTCAGATGGATGTAAAGAATGCATTCCTAAATGGTGATCTTTCAGAAGAAGTTTATATGAAACCTCCTCCAGGGTTTCATCACTCCTCCACTCAAGTGTGCAAGCTCCGCCGTGCCTTGTATGGTCTAAAACAAGCCCCTCGTGCCTGGTTTGAAAAGTTTAGTTCTACTATTCAAACAATGGGTTTTACCTCTAGTGCTTATGACTATGGGCTCTTCATCAGAAAGAGGACTACAGGTATTACACTTCTGGTTCTGTATGTAGATGACATGATTATTACCGGGGATGATACTAGTGGTATCTCTGAACTCAAACAATCTCTCAGTCGTCATTTTGAGATGAAAGATCTCGGTCGTCTAAACTATTTTTTAGGGCTTGAAGTGTTATCTGATTCTGCTGGTTACTATCTCTCCCAAGCCAAATATGCTTCTGATCTTCTCAGTCGTGCGGGTCTCACCGACTGCAAAACTGCGCCTACTCCGTTGGAACCAAGTACCAAACATACTCCTCTTGATGGTACTCCTCTTAGTGATGCAACTTTGTATCGACAACTTGTTGGCAGCCTGGTCTATCTCACTGTCACTCGTCCGGACATTGCCCATGCCGTCCACATTGTCAGTCAATTTATGGCTGCTCCACGATCCACTCATTATACTGCCG
Organism: Lonicera japonica; assembly: GCA_021464415.1. Taxonomy (NCBI): domain Eukaryota; kingdom Viridiplantae; phylum Streptophyta; class Magnoliopsida; order Dipsacales; family Caprifoliaceae; genus Lonicera; species Lonicera japonica. The sequence goes on from CM038470.1 coordinate 47,224,154, forward strand.
TTCTTCGAATTCTCAGGTATATTAAAGGAACAATGTTTCACGGCTTGCAGTTCTCATCTACATCCTCCCTTGAACTACGTGCGTATTCTGATTCTGATTGGGCTGGTGATCCAACTGACAGACGATCAACTACCGGTTACTGCATATTCTTAGGCGATTCGCTTATATCTTGGCGTAGTAAGAAACAAACACTAGTTTCTCGCTCTAGTACAGAGGCAGAATATCGTGCTCTGGCTGACACCACTCAAGAAATTGTTTGGATCCGTTGGCTTCTCTCGGACATGGGAGTTCCTCAAAGTCTCCCAACTGTGCTTAGATGCGATAATCAAAGTGCTATTCAGATTGCTCACAATGATGTGTTCCATGAACGAACGAAGCATATTGAGATTGACTGTCACAACATCCACGTTATCTCTTCCCTCTACTTTTCACATACCAAAATTGACTATTAATCTCATATCTGTTGGGCAACTCTGTGATCTTGGCCTTACTGTTTTATTCTCCTCTTCTGGTTGTCATGTGCAGGATCCACGGACGGGACAGGTTATTGGGATAGGCCGTAAAGTTGGTCGCATGTTCGAGCTTATCCATCTTCGCACACCACCACCTGTTCCCATCTCTACTCTTGCTGCTGCTCCCACCATTCCCACTTCATCCATGGAACTTTGGCACTCTCGGTTAGGTCATATGTCTATTGATAAGCTCAGAACTCTTATTTCCACTGGTCGATTAGGAACTGTTAAGTCGGAAAATATTTCATGTTTGTCATGTCAACTGGGAAAACAACCAGCATTATCCTTCAATAAAAGTACTTCTCTTTCTTCCGCCGCTTTTGATCTTATTCATTCTGATGTATGGGGACCTTCTCCTCACGATACTATGGGAGGATCAAAATATTTTGTTATTTTTATAGATGACTACACCCGTTTTACATGGATATTTCTCATGAAAAATCGCTCTGAACTACCACAGCTATATTACCATTTTGCTCAAATGATCCAAACTCAGTTTTCTCGACCAATCAAAAATTTTCGTGCTGACAATGCTATGGAATACAAAGAATCCAACTTTTTAAATTTTTTACGTCAGCAAGGCACCATTTCTCAGTATTCTTGTCCTGGTACATCCCAACAAAACGGCCGTGCTGAACGTAAACACCGTCATATTCTTGACACTGTCCGCACACTTCTCATATCCAGTGGATGTCCTGAACGCTTCTGGGGGGAAGCAGCTCTTACTGCAGTATATACCATTAATCGCCATCCTATTCCTACCTTCCACAATCAATCACCTTATGAGAGGTTGTATGGCAATACTCCTGACTATAATCCTCTCAAAGTTTTTGGATGTGCCTGTTTTGTCTTACTCCAGCCGCATGAACATTCAAAACTAGAACCTCGGTCTCGACTATGTTGCTTCCTAGGGTATGGGATAGAACATAAAGGCTATCGGTGCTGGGATCCTGTTTCAAAACGACTTCGTGTGTCTCGCCATGTCATATTTTGGGAACACAAAATGTTCTCATCCATTTCCAAATTTCACGTCTCCAATCCTACCACTATCCCTTTTTTTACTAGCTCCACTGATGATCTCCATCCTCTCCACACATCTGTTACGCCCACATCTGAACCAGAACCTCCTGACTCTATCTCATCGAGTGAGATTTCCCTTCCCGCTGACTCTACCTCACCAAACCCTGACCCTAATTCATCCATCAACATATCTCCTGGGCCTACCACGGACTATCCTAATGACACTGACTCGTCCACTGATCCGGCCATACAATCCACTCCTCGTCAGCCCACACGGGTAAGACAACTTCCTCATCATCTTCGTGACTATCACTGTTATTCCACTATTTTCTCTCACCATGAGCCTTCCTCTTATAAAGAGGATACTTCTAACCCACTATGGCAGCAAGCGATGACTGAGGAATTGCAGGCATTAGAAAAAGCCCAGACTTGGGAATTAGTCACCCTTCCACCAGGAAAGACAGCAGTTGGATGTAAATGGGTGTACAAAATCAAGACCAAATCAGATGGATCCATCGATCGATACAAAGCCCGACTTGTTGCAAAGGGTTTTAATCAAGAATACGGCATTGATTATGAGGAAACTTTTGCACCAGTTGCTCGTCTAACTTCTGTCCGAAGCCTTATCGCTGTTGCCGCTATTCGCAAATGGAAACTTTTTCAGATGGATGTAAAGAATGCATTCCTAAATGGTGATCTTTCAGAAGAAGTTTATATGAAACCTCCTCCAGGGTTTCATCACTCCTCCACTCAAGTGTGCAAGCTCCGCCGTGCCTTGTATGGTCTAAAACAAGCCCCTCGTGCCTGGTTTGAAAAGTTTAGTTCTACTATTCAAACAATGGGTTTTACCTCTAGTGCTTATGACTATGGGCTCTTCATCAGAAAGAGGACTACAGGTATTACACTTCTGGTTCTGTATGTAGATGACATGATTATTACCGGGGATGATACTAGTGGTATCTCTGAACTCAAACAATCTCTCAGTCGTCATTTTGAGATGAAAGATCTCGGTCGTCTAAACTATTTTTTAGGGCTTGAAGTGTTATCTGATTCTGCTGGTTACTATCTCTCCCAAGCCAAATATGCTTCTGATCTTCTCAGTCGTGCGGGTCTCACCGACTGCAAAACTGCGCCTACTCCGTTGGAACCAAGTACCAAACATACTCCTCTTGATGGTACTCCTCTTAGTGATGCAACTTTGTATCGACAACTTGTTGGCAGCCTGGTCTATCTCACTGTCACTCGTCCGGACATTGCCCATGCCGTCCACATTGTCAGTCAATTTATGGCTGCTCCACGATCCACTCATTATACTGCCGTTCTTCGAATTCTCAGGTATATTAAAGGAACAATGTTTCACGGCTTGCAGTTCTCATCTACATCCTCCCTTGAACTACGTGCGTATTCTGATTCTGATTGGGCTGGTGATCCAACTGACAGACGATCAACTACCGGTTACTGCATATTCTTAGGCGATTCGCTTATATCTTGGCGTAGTAAGAAACAAACACTAGTTTCTCGCTCTAGTACAGAGGCAGAATATCGTGCTCTGGCTGACACCACTCAAGAAATTGTTTGGATCCGTTGGCTTCTCTCGGACATGGGAGTTCCTCAAAGTCTCCCAACTGTGCTTAGATGCGATAATCAAAGTGCTATTCAGATTGCTCACAATGATGTGTTCCATGAACGAACGAAGCATATTGAGATTGACTGTCACTTCATTCGCCAGCATATATCCAGCAAAACTATTCGTCTCATCCCCATCTCATCCATAGATCAACCCGCGGACATATTCACTAAAGTTCATCCCACCGGTCGCTTTCAGAATTTGCTTTCCAAACTCAAAATGACATCTCACATGCCACCTTGAGTTTGAGGGGGGGTGTTAGAAATATTAGGCTAACCATGTATTATTAAAGTGTAAAGCATTAGCATCATTAGCATTATTATTTTCCTTTTTCCTTTTCCATGTTTTCCTCCATGTCTCCCTCCTTGTCCCCTCCATGTTTTCCTCCATGCTTTAGGCCATGTTTTCCTCCATGCTTTAGGCCATGTTGTTCTTGCTCCTTCTTTATCTTGTATATATATAGGGCATTTCTCCATTGTTATTAATCTAAGATTTAATGAGATCAACAATTCTTTACTTCTCTCTTTAGTTTTCTACAGTTCTATCAAACTGAACCTTGGAAATAAAAAACGCCATTATTTGTCCAACGCACCAACTCCAATATAATATTAGACCGACTTTGAATAAAGAAAAATATTCTAGCATGTTTCTTATTTCCTTATAAAAATTCACGTCTATTTCTAATATAAATTAAAAACAAATATATGGTACATTAACGCCAACTGTAAATGATAAAAATACAAATTTCAGTTTGTTTTTTATCCACTGCAGCTAATAAAATATTAAATGTTAAAAGTATAAAGTAAATGCTAAAATGTAACTATAACAAAATTAGTTCTTAACAATTATTTAGCTTAGACGATACAATTTGTGTCGTCTAAAAAATATGATCAAATGCCAACCATTTAAAATTAAATATTTTATTGATGGGAGCGGCAAAGATTATATTATCTCAAAATTTATTTTTATTATTGTAATAATAAACACTAAGACGATAGAATGCTTAAGACATTTTTCTAATTTTTTTAATTTTTATATAAGAACTCTATTACTTCTTTGCGTCAAAGTCTTACCTAATTTGTCCTTACCCACTACTGAAGTCCAAATTTAAATTAATTAATAGTTAAATAAATATAAATAATAAAATATATCAGCCACTTTAATTTGAGTTTTTTTTTCAACTAGGCTACTTTCTAAACTTATTTTGGAGAATAGGGTAGTTTTCATCTTATTTGTATAAAAGGGATACTTTTTAAAAATGCAAAAAATGATGACGATTTTACATTAAAAAACGCCATTTGTAATGGCAATTTTTGCATTTTAGTAAATTCTAAAAAACGCCATAATGGATGCCGGTTTTCATGTAAAAACGCCATAAAATGTGGCGATTTTACCCTTTTAATTCGTGACCAAAAAACACCATTAGAGGTGGCGGTTTTAACCAAAAAACCGCCACCTGATGCAGCGTTTTTAAGATATGCTCACGGCTCTCCATTCAATGCAAGGTCGGTGGAGTAAACCCTAAATGACAAAGATATGAATTTTAACAAGTTTACAGCCGCTGTAACATTTTCTCATTCTACATTTCTTGAGCTGCTTGTTCATGTTTTGAGTTGTAAGATTTCACAATTTTTAACATTTTCTCATTCACAAGTTTACACTGCTTGTTCATGTTTTGAGCTGCAAGATTTCCTCATTCTACATTTCTTGAGCTGCATGTTCTTCATTTTCCTGCTGCTTCCAGCTTATTCATCATCTTCGTAACAAAAGAAGGTATGTATATCTATTTGTACTATTTTATTTATAATATATTGTTATATTTCATATATTATTAACCTATAAGAAGAATAAACGAGGTTTGATTATTTATATTGTTAGATCAATTGTATATATGTAGATCTATATATGCAGAATGTATATATTTATAGTTATATGTTAAATTTATGAAAAATGTATATATGTGATTGTGTGATATAGATTTATAATATGTAGAATGTTTGTATGTGTGTTCATGCATTTATTATCATATTTTTTAAAATAGAAAAATCCGTTACATAACAATAATTTTTCTTTAATTTTAAAAATGCAAACTGTAATAATGCAAATGTTTGTATGTGTATTCATGTAAATTTAAAAAAAATGAAAATTTTAATAATTTCTAACTTTTATATTTAAAGTTAATGTATATAAAATTTTAAAAATATGTTAATGAGAGAGAAAAGTGGGACAGAGAGAAAGAATGAAAATTCGGAATTTAATAAAATTTATAAATTTAAAGCTTACTCATCTAGATTTACAAAATAAGATCAATTATGTTTTCTTGTATTCGATATTAATATTTTTAATTCTCAATATCTTTTTAGTAAAATTATATATATATATATATATATTATAAAAACACGTATATGAAAGATCATATTACAAAATAATAAATTAATAGTAATTGTTATATATACTTGGTATATTTAACCCTATTATAGATCGCCGCATACAAAAATTTAATTGTTATTTAATCTATTATTAGTAAATGACAAAAAGATTTAATTTAAATGTGTTAAGTAATTTTTTTCTTATTTCACGTGCCGTCCGGCGTGGGCAATACCTAGTATATATATATATTCTCTCTTTCTTAAAATTTTCATAGCTAAACACCCATCAAAATAGTAGTGCTTTTATGGTGTTTTTTATGTTTACTCTTTTGAAGAATGTAATATTTGTGGTTTACTCTTTTTTTTTAAACAACGTATATATGTGGGTTTATGTAACTCATTTTGAATAATGTATATATTGGTGCTCATTTGTTATTAGCAATTACTAACTCATTTAGTTGGAGATCCCAGCCTTATTTTATGATATGTATATCTAGTTGAGGATCCGATAATTATTTGTTTTAGTGGCAGCCTAGCTTAAGAATTTGATATCCATGTATAATATTGTAGGCCTTCGCAATTTTAAAGAAATTATTTATGATTAATTGGTGATAAAATTGATTAATTGTGTTGAAGGTGAATATTGCCAACCAGACAAGTTTTTATGCTTCTATATTGGGGCGGTAATATTATTAATGGGGGGCATGGTTGGAGTTATGATATGCAGCATAAAACAGGCATTGTGTTTAAAGAAGATTCTACTTGGAATTAGTTGGAATGATTTATTCAGCTATGGATGTTGACAGCTCGCCATCTACATTAAAGATTTTATGTAGATGTCCAATGTTTTTAACAACAACTACATGCAGTTAGTTCCTTTACGAAATTAAAGATGACAAAAACTTACAGTTTGTAATGGGTACGGTTTTGAATGCTCCTAGTGTGAACGTAATTGAGTTGTATATAGAAAAAATTTACTTGAATTATGATGTCCTCCCAATTGGGGACAACATTCCATTGTCTGGGTTGTACAACACTCCACCATCGACACAATGCATTCCTATTTGTGATTTGCCTTCCAGTTTGCGGCTGTCACGAAAGGTCAAATTTGGTAGGAGTAACAGAAATATTTCTAATTCATCTTAACCCATTCCCGAACCCATGTATGAGTTCGGAGATGGCATACAATCTGATGGTACCAATGAAGATGACACAGATTGGGAATCGAAATCCGATAGTTTCACTGAATTCAGCGACACTGACAACGATGAATGCGAAGAATCGAACTAGATTGAGCGGGTTGCGGAAGATGTACCGCCATTTTACAAACAATTTAATGTTACGTACGTGGATCAAGATGTGACGATGAGTGAGCAATTAGTGGGTGAAAATGATTTGCGAAAAGGGCTGATTTATGAGACTAAAGAAAAGTTGAAGATTGCCGTGAAACAGTTTACAATTAAGAATTCAAATAAATTTATTGTCGATGAATCAAAAGCACTTATTTTGCTAAGAAAAATAAGTGTTATTATACATTTAAAATTAACTAGCTTGTCTATTGTTAATGCATGTCCATCTCTTCATAGGTATTTACTGATCTTATAGTTCAAGTCAAGCAATTAACTAAAATGTAACTCGTTTCCACCTAATTCCAACTAACATGATACAAATTAGAGATAATTAAAGCTTTCCATGAATTGTGTACATTTTACTATGTTTTTCATAGACACCAAATACACTAATTTTGGATGACCACTGTCTTTTCCGTACACCCCACAAACCCGACAAATCCAACCTCCGTGCCCCACCTCGATGCTTCATATCTTTCAAAACCAAAACAAAACCCATAAAAAAAACCCACACAAACCCCACAAACACCCTTCAAATCGAGCAAATTGTTAACCCCACAAACATCATTCAAAATCCATATATATACCAACATAAACACCCTTTAAATAGAGCATACTGCTAACCCCACAAACATCATTCAATATCTAGATATATACCATCATAACTACTTGGTAAAACATAAATTCGGGCTCATATTACGTACCTCGTTCGGAGCTGATTTAGGAGCACGGTTGGAGCTGAAATTCGGAGCTCAACGGTGGGGCTCCACCTCGTTCGGAGCTGAAGAAGGACAGAGAGCTGCGGCGAGATGGAAGACGGTGCACTGGTTGTTCTTTTTTTATTATTATTTTATTTTTTGTTTAAAGTGTTTTTTTGGTGAAAGGGTGGAGAAGTCGGTGGGGATGGGATATAGCTAGCTGGTGAGCCACTGGTTGTTCTTTTTTTTTTTTGTTTGAAGTGTTTGAATGTGAAAAGGAAGAAGGTAGTGGGAAGCTTAAAAATGCTGCATCAAGTGGCATTTTTTTGGTTAAAACCGCCACCTCTAATGGCGTTTCTTGGGCACGAATTAATACGGTAAAATCGCCACATTTTATGGCATTTTTTACATGAAAACCGGCATCCATTATGGCATTTTTTTAATTTACTAAAATGCAAAAATCTCCATTACAAATGGCGTTTTTTAATGTAAAATCGCCATCATTTTTCGTGTTTTTAAAAAGTACCCCTTTTATACAAAAAAGATGAAAACTAGCCTATTCTCCAAAATAAGTTTAGAAAGTAGCCTAGTTGAAAAAAAAAACTCCTTTAATTTGTGCCATTTGAGGCAACCAATTACATAACATAAGTGGGTGATGGATCACATGACCAACAAATTGAATGCTTCTGCATACATTGAAATCTTTTTCTACTATTGTTAGCAAAAAGTGACCTGGCAATGGGTCTAGTCAAGTTACGTTGGTGTCAATTTTTATCATTTTTAAATATTATCGGTTTGGAGTTAAATGATTTGCTTTTCAAAGAGTTGAAAAATATTATATATTTAGGGTGTTAATATTATCAAAATAATTACTTATATTTCCCGATCAATGTATAATTAAGTATACAATAAAATTACTTAGAAGAAAATATTGTCTTGGCCAAAGGCACAATCACCATATTTTCAACCTTAAGTTGTCATAGATAGTAAATACTTTCATAATAAATTTAGAGTAATCATATTGCCGAGACAATATTCTCTTTAACTACTCAAAACAGTAATATTCTCTCACTCTATTTAGTTGGATGTTGCTCGGTGATGGTTGTGATACCCCCATGTTCCGTTTTCCGCATTAACCTTCTCTTAAGCCCGATTAAGGCTTAATCTCCGTTAGAGAGTGAGTACTGGGTCCCGAGCCCTTCGTACTTGAGCCAGTACTTCTAGCATGTCATATTAGGTATATTAAGTTTATAGAAACAATCGTTACGTTATTCGAGTGGTTCGGGTTAAAATCGAGGTATAAACCACTTGTTTCGACTTTTCGTGATTCGTCGATTTTTGGCCAACTTTGAGAGGTCGTAACTTCTTCATATGATGTCCAAACGACTCTTCATTTCTGGCCACATCTTTAATTATTTCCCCTCTACATCTTTTGCGTGTTTCAACTTTTCATGATTCGTCAATTTTTTGCTAACTTTATGAGGTCATAACTTCTTCATATGATGTCCAAACGACTCTCCGTTTGTGGCCATGTCTTTATTTCTTTCCCCTATACAACTTTTGTGTTTGGGCTGAGTTAAGTTTTCAAGCGTTTTAAACCCATTTTTCATCCATTTTACACCTGCAACTCTATATTTTCAAGCTACACTCACACAGAGGGTTCTAGAGAGACAGAGTTAGAGATCCTTAAGGGGTTCATGAGATTTCTTCATCCTCCTATAAGATTTGAGCTTTAAATCACCTTCTCCTTCACTATTCATCGTCTTCCACCTTCGTCTTCCCCGTGAGAGCTTGAAGCAAGTTAGGGTTTTGACGATACGACGTCTATGCATCATCAACTTCTCGATCTAGCTACTCTAAGGTGGGAACACTATACTAAAACTTATTTTACAAACATTTGGTTGTTGCATTAGAGATTTGAAAAGAATTTGGGGGATTTCTACAAAAACTCTAAGTTGTTTGCATTATATGGGGTTGGGCTAGATTAATCTTCGATTGGCATTAGATATCGATGGGTTCTTGCACTTATTATATATTTTGAGCATTTAATCCATGTTTTGACCAATATATTACATGATTCATAAAGAACCGATCTCCTACATACATGTTAAGCTTAGGAATTTAGGGGTTTTGGGATTTAAGAATTTGAAGGTTGATTAAGGGTGCTAAAAATATTTATTTCTGCTAATAGAAGAGATTGTAGGACACCATTTATGACATTTCCCCTAAGAATCCGTTAGGGTGTAATGAAACACAACAACCCTTGTGTCTAGAGCTTTGTACGATACATGGTAGGTACTAATAATAAGAACACGACCTATATGTTATCAATGATGTAGTAAACATTGTAGATAGGGCATGGTTTACTTTACCAGGATTGTATATAGCTAAGAAGAGTCATGTGTACATCTGTTGTACTAGAAACGCGATAACCAAGTCTTAGCTTGACAACATGGTTAGAGAACCGTTGTAATATACAGTGGCCTTATTTTTATACATATGACACATAATGAGATGTAATATACTGATAATGAATCAATTGGCCGAATAATAAGAATTATTAGTTAAACGATAAGGTCCTGGATAATTGGATCAATAACGACGATTATAATGATGACGATTGTGTGAATATATATATATATATTGTTAGCCATATGTGTGATGGATGATTTAATGATTGTATATATTATTGAGTGATGAATTGATATATTCATGTTATTAAAATCACATGTATGAGCTGGATATGATGGACCGAGAACTGGGTAGCTCCCGCGTGGCTCAAAAAACGGGCTGCTTATTGCCGCCCATAAGTGAAAATTCCTAAATCGTGCACCAAGAAATAAAGTAGGTGACCCCGCCTGTGCTTGTGGTTGCCCATAAAAGAGAACCCATTCTATGTATCTTGCCTTCCCATAGGACTATGTGTTCTGGGTTAGATGAGTTTCCCTGGCAGTGGAGCAGGTCTCGTGTGCCACTACTGGCCTATTTGGTGAGTTCCCCAGGAAGTAGTTGGGCTACTAATGGTCATTACCCTGTTAGGGTATCGCCTAGTATAGTTTTTTCCAGAGTGTCTATGTGGTTTGTATGAGGTGTTCTTCTCGTTAACTATTCGGAAGGTCATTCCCGGGAAAATGTTTTAAGGGTTATCTCCGAATGACTTACTTGGAGAACCAAGTCCCTAAGCCACTCCCCACTCGAAGGAGACATGGATAGGAGCCTTGGACCCTTCGGGATCCGTTGTTCTGGGCCTGGACTGACCGCGGGGTGAAACTGAGGTATTACGCTAGAGACATGATACGAGAGTTGTTGTGAGATTGTTGATTATACTTTTATTATTATTGTATCGTGTAATGTCTTGTATTGATTTGTGTATGTTGCATCAGTTATGATATAAATGATGTAGAGACTTAGGCGGACACTATTAGACAAACAGGGTACACTTAGAGAACTGTCGAGCCTTTCATAATGTATTAATATATAAAGTGGAAAGAGATAATAACTATTAAACCTTAGAGATAGAATACGGGCATGTGAGTGCGTATTGATAGTGGAATGAATCGACTGGATCATAATGAACATAAGCTTTCAATGATCAAAGTGATAACTAAGGCTAATGGATAGCCTAATGAGTGTATAACGTAACATAACGCTTAGACGAATGATCTTAAGGCGAAGCCTATTAGCTGGCCAAGTATGGGATTCATAATGAATTACAACTAATGAGGAAACAATGAATACTTGACTTATAGTTACGACTATGGTATAGGTGTCGGATAGCATAGTATAGTATAGTGTGAACTTACCATTGAGAGTGAATGTACCGTAGCATGACGAACCTTAGTAAGCTATAGTTTGATACGGGGTGACTGTAGACTAGTGATATCCTCAAGTTGTGGAATTTCCTAGAGGTTATCTTATGGAATGGTTAGAGGAGAGATCGGGTAGTCGGGTAGATGGCTTCCAGCGGCTAGGATAGGAATCCTAGTGGGGTTTGCATGCACTCGTGTTTAGATTGCATTGCATTGCATGTTTTTAAATTATTGCATTAAAGAAAGTATTTTCCTACATAAAGGTGTACGCGTTTGTGATTACCACTTGTATTTTTCTATACAAAACGTATATAGTTCCATTGAGCCCGGATTTGGCTCATCCTGTTTTTCAAGAGTTTTACAGGATAGGCTTTGGGGATTGGAGCGTGGTGTATCTATTTAGAAGCCTCAGATGTCTATAAAACCTCCTAGTATTTAGACCAAGGACCATGTGTATAATCTTTTGTTATGCTAAACACTTTGTATTTATGTATGGACTTTAAAACTATTTTGGGTGATGAACTCCGAACTTGTATAAATGGTTTTTATATATCTGTGTTGTGGATTTGAAACTGCGGTTAAATGTGACTATTCATGTCAAATGGTTCTAAACTTTACAGGGCGGTTTGTTAATGAAATGAACTCCACATGCCAAAGTTCTATAGATCGGGACTTTTTAAAAATCATGTTTTATTAAAGAAAAGTTTTTAAAAGTTGTGATATTTATATTTTAAACCCGCCGTCGCACACGTCATCCATGATTAACTGGGTATTGGAGATGAAAATCTCAAAACGGGATTCGGGGTATCACAAGTTGGTATTAGAGCTATAGGCCCGATTTTCTTCACTGGGATCATGGGTCGTTATGCGTTTTGGGTGAGCATTACGAGGATATTCTGTTAAGTCTCATGTCATTTCGCGTTAAGGATCATTCATTTGCTTGTTAGACATTGCCTTTTTTTGTTTATCGTGCGGACTTCTTTTCAGGATGTCTTCTTCTAGCGACGTAAATTCTACTCCTCCATCTACTGTGAGCATCGGTATCTGGACTGACTCCACTTTGGGAGCAGTGGAGAAGGTTAATAGGGTTGTTCAAATCGATGAGTCTAAGATCTTTTCTTTTGATTTGTGCATCGCTAGGGAGGAGCGTAGGTCTTTAGCTGATGCGTGTTATAGTTGTGGGTCATCTGAGCATGTGATGGAGTGTTGTCCTCTGAGGACAAGTGGTTCTGAAAGAGTTGTTGGCAGCAAGGGGCCATCTGTTAAGTGTCATCGTCAAAAGTTGATCGTGGAAGTTGAGGAGGTACCCTTATCCTTAGTTATTCCAACAGTGCTTCCACCAAGAGGTCCTAAAAGGGGGTGCTCTATTTGTAAGGGTCGCGATCACTATCGTAAGGATTGCCTCATGCGTAGGAAAAGGCGTTCATCGAGAGCAATGCAGCGGGAGCGTAGTGGAGTTAATGGATCGGATGCTAGTGGTTCATTGAGTGTAGGCGCTTCTAGTCAGAGCAAGACTTAAGGAATAGGTAATCCCTCTTTGATTCATTCTATTTATATCGATTACTTTCATGAATTGCTTCGTATCATTCATATTATAAGTGTATTCTTTCCTTCGAATCTTTTATCTTTCTTGGAATGTGATTTTGTACTCTGGATGAGTTTTGCTAGCAAGTTAGCTAGGGGCGACTATCGAGTTATATTTTAGTCAACCACCTAATCAATGGCTAACTAACTTATAAATCTACAGTCTTCTGTCGCCAACAGAAAGTGAAACGTGGCTTACTTATGTTAGTGGCCAGTCCTATTCCTTGTGTTCACCCTATGTGTTTCTTCGATTTCGAAGGGTAAATCTCGAATTTAAGAATCTTTGAATTTTTGGAGAATTGATCCAGCATAGTTGTAGTTGCTTCCTGAGTACCTTTATGATTGGGTTTATAAGAAACTAGAATGTGTGACTTTCTCCATTGAGTTGACTTTTCAATTATGAGTGCACCATGGGAGTGTTATCGATTTTGGTTTAGTATAATGATATCCATAGGGTTGTATAGGTGCACATCTATAGTTGTAATCTTCGTATCCCTAGGATCGTTCCACTTGTTCTACGTTTTGGATTAGAACTGTATTTCGTGCTAAATCGTGACTAGTATCCTAAGGAGAGGACACTGGATGTAATTTTGTGAACCCTTTGTACTTCTTGTTCTGTACCTATCTCTATTTAAATTTCGATGATGAAATTTCTAAAGGAAGGGAGATTGTGATGCCCCATGTTCCGTTTTCCGCGTTAACCTTCTATTAAGCCTGGTTAAGGCTTAATCTCTATTGGAGAGTGAGCACTAGGTCCCGAGCTCTTCGTACTAAAGCCAGTACTTCTAGCATGTCATATTATTTATATTAAGTTTATGGAAACAATTGTTACGTTATTTGAGTGGTTCGGGTTGAAAACGAGGTGTAAATCGCATGTTTTGACTTTTCGTGATTCGTCGATTTTTAGCCAACTTTGAGAGGCCATAACTTCTTTATACGATGTCCAAACAAATTTTTATTTGTGGTCACGTCTTCATTTCTTTCTCCTCTACAACTTTCGTGTTTGGGCCGAGTCGAGATTCAGCCATTTTGAGGTCTACTTCGGGGTCAGAAAGTCATTTGCTGTTGTACTGACTTCCATGATCGATTATGGAAGGCCATGATCGATAATGGTCCTCTAGAGGGGTTTCATGATTGATCATGGGGCCCATCATCGATCATGGTTCAGGCCCGGAGAGTTTTTAAGCATTTTAAACCCGTTTTTCATCCATTTTACACCCACAACTCCTCATTTTTGAGCTACACTCATAAAGAGGTTTCTAGATCAAGACAGTTAGAGATCCTTAAAGGGTTCTTGAGGTTTCTTCATCCTCCTACAAGATTTAATCTTTAAATCACCTTCTCCTTCACTATTCATCGTTTTCCACCTTCGTCTTCGCCCGTAAGAGCTTGAAGCAAACTAGGGTTTTTGCGATACGACGTTTATGCATCATCAAGTCCTCGATCTATCTACTCTAAGGTGGTAAAAGTATATTAAAACTTGTTTTACAGACATTTGGTTATTGCATTAGAGATTTGAAAAGAATTTTGGAGATTTCTATAAAAACCCTAGGTTGTTTGTATTATATGGGGTTGGGCTAGATTAATCTTTGATTGGAGTTAGATATCGATGGGTTCTTACACTTATTACATATTTTGAGCATTTAATCCATGTTTTAACCTATATATTATAGGATTCATCAAGAACCCATCTCATACATACATGTTAAGCTTAGGAATTTGGGGGTTTGGGGATTTAAGCGTAGGGATAATAAACCGTTCGTTCGGTTCTTATTATTAAAGTGGACTTTTTTACCGGTTCGGTTCCTAATGGTTATTAACGGTTCGGTTCTCGGTTCCTTGGTCAATTTAATTAAAGGAACCGTTAGGAACCGTTCTAAGGGTTTTAAACCGGTTTTTTAGCAATTTTAAGGGTTTTAACGGTTCTAACGGTTCTAACGGTTCCCCGAAGAACCGTTAGAACCGTTTTTGGCCGGTTCCTATGATTATTAACGGTTCTAACGGTTCTAACGGTTCCAACGGTTCCCCGAAGAACCGAACCGTTAGAACCGGTTCGGTTCCACTTTCGGTTCTTGAAAAAAAAAGCTCAAAACCGAACCGTTTTGAATTTTCGGTTCTCGGTTCCGGTTCTTATCATTTAGGACAAGAACCGAACCGGTCCCAGCCCTATTTAAGCGTGTTTGAAGGTTGATTAAGGGTTATTATCGCTAAAAATATTTACTTCTACTAATAGAAGAGATTGTAGGACACCATTTATAACATTTACCCCAAGAATCCGTTAGGGTGTAATGAAACGCAACAACCCTTGAGTCTACAGCTTTATATGATACATGGTAGGTACTAATAACAAGAACATGATCTATATGCTATCTAATGATGTAGTAAACATTGTCGATGGGGCATCGGTTGTCTTGTCCGGGGTTGTATATAGCTAATAAGAGACATATGTACAACTGTTGAACTAAAAACGCGATAACCAAGTCTTAGGTTGACGACATGGTTCGAGAATCGTTATAATATACAATGGCCTTAGTTTTATATATATGACACATAATGAGATGTAATATACTAAAAATAAATTAATTGGCTGAATAATGGGAATTATTAGTTAAACGATAAGGTCCTAGATAATTGGATCGATAACGATGATTATAATTATGACGATTATGCAATCATATATATATGTGTCATTAACCATACGTGTGATGGATGATTTGATGATTGTATATATCGTTGAGTGAGGAATCGATACATTCCTATTGTTACGATCACACGTATGAGTTGGATATGACGGACTGAGCACCGGGTAGCTCCTGCGTGGCTCGAAGACGGGCCGCCTATTGCCGCCCTTAGGTGAAAATCCCTAAACTGTGCACGAAAAAATAAAGTAGGTGACTCCGCCTATGGTTGTGGTTGCCTACAAAGGAGAGCCCACTCTATGTTTCTTGCCTTCCCACAGGACTATGTGTTCTTGGTTAAATTAGTTTTCCTGGCAGCGGAGCATGTCTCGTGTGCCACTACTGACCCATTTGGTGAGTTTTTCGGGAAGTAGTTGAGCTACTAATGGTCATTATCCTACTAGGATGTCGCCTGGTGTAGTTCTTTTTAGAGTGTCTATGTAGTTTGTATGAGGTGTAATATACTAATAATGAATCAATTGGTCGAATAATGGGAATTATAAGTTAAACGATAAAGTCCTAGATAATTGGATCGATAATGATGATTATAATGATGACAATTATGTGATTATATATATATGTTGTTAGCCATACGTGTGATGGATGATTTGATGATTGTATATATTATTGAGTGAGGAATCGATACATTCCTGTTGTTACGATCACACATATGAGCTGGATATGATGGACTGACCACCGGGTAGCTCCCGCGTGGCTTGAAGACGGGTCGCCTATTGCTACCCATGGATGAAAATCCATAAACCGTGCACGAATAAATAAAGTAGGTGACTCCACCTAAGGTTGTGGTTGCCCACAATAGAGAGCCCACTCTATGTATCTTGCCTTTCGACAGGTCTATATGTTTTGGGTTAAATGTGTTTCCCTGGCAGTGGAGCAGGTCTCGTGTGCCACTACTGACCCATTTGGTGAGTTCCCCGGGAAGTAGTTGGGCTACTAATGGTCATTATCCTGCTAGGGTATCGCCTGGTGTAGTTTTTTTTAGAGTGTCTATGTAGTTTGTATGAGGTGTTCTCTTAGTTAACTATTCGGAATGTCATTCCCAGAAAAATGTCTTGAGGGTTATCTCCGAATGACTTACTTGCAGGACTAAGTCCCTGAACCACTCCCCACTTGGTGGAGACATGGATAAGAGCCTTGGACCCTACGTGATCCGTTGTTCTGGGCCTGGACTAACCACGGGGTGAAACCGAGGCATTATGCTAGAGATATAATACAAGAGTTGTTGTGAGATTGTTGAATACGCTGTTATTATTATTGTATCATATCATATCATGTCTTTTATTGATTTGTGTATGTTGCCTCTGCTATGATATAAATGATGTAGAGACTTAGGCGGACACTATTAGACAAACATGGTACACGTATAGAACTGTTAAGCCTTTCATAATGTATTAATATATAAAGTGAAAAGAGATAATAACTATTGAACCTTAAAGATAGAATACGAGCATGTGAGTGCGTATCGATAGTGGAATGAAGCAGCTATATCATAATGAACATAAGCTATCAATAATCAAAGCGGTAACTAAGGCTAATAAATAGCCTAATGAGAGTATACCATAACATAACGCTTAGACGAGTGATCCTAAGGCAAAGCCTATTAGCTGGCCAAGTATGGGATTCATAATGAATTACAACTAAAGAGGAAACAATGAATACTTGGCCTATAGTTACAACTACGGTATAGGTGTCGGATAGCATAGCATAGTACAGTATGAACTTACCATTGAAAGTGAATGTACCATAGCATGACAAACCTTAGGAAGCTATAGTTTGATACGGGGTGACTATAGACTAGCGATCTCCTCGAGTTATGGAATTCCCTAGAGGTTATCTTATGGAACGGTTAGAGGAGAGACCAGGTAGTTAGGTAGATGGCTTCCGGTGGCTAAGATAAGAATCCTAGTGGGGTTTGTATGCACTCGTGTTTATATTGCATTGCATTGTATGTTTTCAAATTATTGCATTAAGGAAAGTATTTTCCTACATAAAGGTGTACGTATTTGTGATTGTAACTTGTATTTTTCTATACAAAACCTATATAGTCCCACTGAGCCCAGATTTGGCTCATCCTATTTTTCAATAGTTTTACAAGATAGATTTTGGGGATTAGTGTGTGGTGTATCCATTTAAAAGCCTATGATGTTCGTAGAACCCTCTAGTCCTTAGACCAATGACCATGTGTATAATCTTTTGTTGTGCTAAACACTTTGTATTTATGTATAGACTATGGACTTTAAAACTATTTTGGGTGATGGACTTCAAGCTTGTGTAAATGGTTTTTATATATATGTGGTGTGGATTTGAAACTACGATTGAATGTGACTATTCATGTCAAATTGTTTTAAACTTTACAGGGCGATTTGTTAATAAAACGAACTCCACATGCCGAAGTTTTATAAATCGGGACTTTCTAAAGATCATGTTTTATTAAAGAAAAGTTTTTAAAAGTTGTGATTTTTATATTTTAAACCCGCCATCTCGCATGGCATCCATGATTAACCGGGTACTAGAGGTGAAAATCTCCAAACGGGATTTGGGGTGTCACAAGTTGGAATTAGAAGTATAGGTCCAATTTTCTTCGTTGGGATCATGGGTTGTTATGCATTTTGGGTGAGCGTTACGAGGATATTCTGTTAAGTCTTATGTCATTTCGCGTTAGGGATCGCTCATTTGCTTGTTAGTCATTGCCTTTTTTTTGTTTATCGTGCGCATTTCTTTTCAAGATGTCTTCTTCTAGCGACGTAAATGATACTCCTCCATCTACTGTGAGCATCGGTATCGGAACCTACTCCACTTTGGGAGCAGTGGAGAAGGTTGGCCACATAGCCTCTGAACTGAAACTGAACACAAGAGTGTCAACACTTCACACTTGAGAAGTTAGAAGTTTTAGTTTCTCATGTAGGTTATTATACATGATCTCTCCTTGGGTCTATCAAACACTCATTTGACATCAAAATTGTTGATATTTACTATCAAGACAATAGCATCATTGTGTGGTGCATTAGCTCCGCACCTCTTTTTCTCAGTGAAGTTCAATTCATAATCCTCATTGACTTCTTGGCTTCTCTTGCAAGCAGTAATTAACATGACCTTTACTAAAAATGCCTTATCAAAACATTAGGCACATTTGATATGCACTATGATTGTATTCTTGGTAACTATTTTGTAGTTTCTCACTCTATAAATTGCCTCTATTAGGTTAGCTACATTCTTATTTAGTGGTCTCTTCATTGGCTCGTCGTCCTCATCATCATCATGATCATTATCATTATCATCATCAGTCTTGCAATTTTCACTTTTGTAGCTCTTGTCCTTATGGTAAGAATAATGGAGATTGAAATTTCTTGTCCTGTGATTACACCAGTAAGCCGAGGCCATTTAAAGAAGGGCTTATGCTGTATATCAAACATTATCTTGTAAATGGGTGGTAAAAACAATATTTATTCCCTTGTACCGATCTTTACTTACTTTGTTCAGTTATTCTTTCCTATTCTTCTTCAAGTTATTAAAATTTTCAGACCCCCCTCTATTCTTATCCCCAACATTTGCAGTTATCTCGTCATCTCCATACGAGCACATTCATTTATTTGAGATAAAAGTTAATCAAAGGAATAAGGAGGAATTTTGATGAGAGAATTGTAAATTCCATTATTGTCACAAGGTAGACCACATTTGAAAGTGTTAGAGCAAATTTGAGGTCACAATCCTTAGTTTTTTGGTACACTTCCGAATAACTCGAAGAATATTCTCACAAAGGTTCTCTTTTCTTCTTTGATATGTTCGTTAATGCCTCAAAGCTCTTGATGATCCTGTTGTTGGTTATGAATCTAGCCATGAACTACTCGGCCAACTCTTTAAAATTGTCTATTTGCTTGAAAGGTAGCTGAGTAAACTATGCATCTCAACGTGACTTCCCCCAAGCTCACCGAGAACATGCAGCACATGATTGCATTATTAGACATACTATAAGCCATCACTTACTAGTAGTTGTAAAAAGAAGAGCCAGCACGTGCATGCGAAAGCGAATTAAAACAAATTAACCCTAGGTTTGTTATTCGGCGGATGTATTATCAAAAATTAATTTTATTCGTATAAAAAAGAAACCCTAATAGTATATGGATTTTAATTTTGAAAAACCTGTTTAATCTTTTATAATACGCAACAATTAATAAAGCAATTAAACAGATAAGCAAACACCAGAATTAACAAGGTATCCCTGCAGTGTAAGACTAATCCTCAACAATCTACTATATGCACAAAGGTTTACAGACTCAATTAATCACAAATCATATAGACTTACGAAACTTGAATCGCACAAGCCGCCTGCAAAAGTCTCCACCTTTTGCGCGTATAGTCCTCCTATCCGAAACACACGAACAGGTTCACAACGAATCACTCGCCACAATATCGCACCGTTCTTCAACTCCGTTTGCGAATCACACGCACTTTGAAATGTGATTTATTCTTTAGATAAAGAACGCTTGCTTTGGCATGAATAAAAAGCCCTAAGGTGGTTTTATGTTTCGAAATTTTAATCTCTTTCTAAGGTGTAAAAAACTCTCTCAAAACATAAGTTAAAAATGTGTAAAAGATGTTTAAAAGGTGTGTAAAAAGTGTGTTTTTGACTTAAGGCAATGGGTTTTATTTATAAGAAAAAGCTTGATTCAAAACCCTTTTTGGATTAGGAAACTAACTTCAAAAAGGAATTTTTGCGATAAGAAAATTTATGCCCAGAAACCTTGACGGACTGGTACACATTAGCATTGTGTGTACCGGTCCGCACTTAAGCACCAAACTGGTCCACATAAGAAAAATGTGTATCGGTTCGCTCTTCAGAGAAAAACAGATTCCATGGAAATTTCAAAAATAAGGCCGGACTGGTATACATTAGCATTGTGTGTATCGGTCCGCTCTTTTGAAAGTGGAAAACTTAGTTTAAAAACATAAATATCCATGGTCTTTAACCACCACCTAGGAAATTTTATTCAATTGCCAATGCTCACCAAATCGTTCTTAATGTAATTCTTTAGTGCGTCGCTTCGGTAGCTTAGCTTGGCTTGCTTGTAATTCTTCAGATTCAATCTCAAACGACTCAAACAACTTACAAGCAAACGTGCTTTTGTCGAAGGAATAAAGCCAACCAAAATATAGACTTTACAGTAGTATCTCACATGGTCGCCCAAGTCTATTCGGCCATTGTAAATGTTAACTTCAACATTGAAAACTACTTCAGAAGGGGAGTTTCAATTATCTTTTAAGTGAACGGAGAACTATTTTGTTCCCCCAAGGACTTTTTTGCCAAGTCCTTTGGGGTGTGAGCAATTTCCTTGCCTACAACAATAGAATAAATAAATTTTACAAGTCATTTTATGCCTATGTTTTGGGGTGCCCGTCCTTTTTCGGTTAGTTTGTCAAAGAGACTTGGTCTTTCCTACACTGATATAAGCTTATTGTTACATAGCCTCAGCTTTCTCAACTGCTCGGCCGTCAAGATTTACTGGAGCTGGTTAGATTACTTCTTTTGGAACTACTATCTGAATATAAGATGCTTTCAAAGTAGTGAAGGGAGTGCATTTATATCCCCACATTCTGGTTGAATGGAAAATGATGGTTTAGGTCCTTTAATTTTAATTTGCTACGTGTTTTAACCATGGTTGGATGGTAGCTAGATGATGAAGTAAATGTGTTTATATATGACTAAAAAGAACAAAAAAAGGGCTACAAAGTGCTTAAGTAATTGAATCCCATAAATGGCGTCAATTGTGGGTGCCAAACAATTTGGGTCTCCTCACTAGAGATTGGTCTTATCACGATTTTGGTATAATGAGATAAATAATGACTGAATGAGGCTGAGATTTTGGTTGGTAAATAAGTTCTCCAGTAGCGCTTATGCTACTCTGGGAGTACGTCCTCATTTTGTGTGTGTGTGTGTGTTGGTATATATGCTCAAAGGCAATTAGTTTGAAGAATAATACAAGTAAGCTATTAGCTCTCTCTATCCAGAATTACTTACCTAAAATTCATAACCCTTATAATGAGCATCCCTTATGCTATTTATAGACATGGAATTAAGGTTACAAATACTCTACTAGAGTAAATAGTAAAACATAAAAAAAAGGCAAAACTTGGACACTACTCTTACACTTTATGGGTTTCTATATCCTTATCTTGAATACAAAAGTGTCCTTTCCATCATACCAACCATCTCGGCCAAAACACCTTGTCAACACGACCATCGCACCATAAAAAGAAAAAAATTAAATTTGATTTAAAAAAAATTTTGATTTTGGTTTGAACTAGGGTAGTCAAAAAAGTCCTCCGTTTTCTTTTCGTTACCCTCACGTGTGTTGGGCTTAATCGGTTTCACCAAGTATTTCTTTTTTATTTTGTGCAATTAATTTTGATTGATATTTCTTATCCTTCAAATTCCTCTAATTAATTTGACCAAATTAATCATAATACTTATAGAAGATTTTGATTAAAATGGAATTAAAAGCCGACGCACATGTGATGCATGTGCACATTATATCTTCATGCACACCTAAATTTAATATAAAATGTGAAGAACATAACATGAAAATATTATTGCTTCACTGATGATGGATTTTTGCTTTTAACCTAAAAAATACGAGTTCGGTCTGGTCAATAATATTTTTAAATAATTAAAATAAAATACATGGGAAATTTGATGTCATGACTGTTTCCTATTAGTGTCATTTTATATTAATAATAGAGATTAGAGCTTTTGACAACAAAATTAAACTTCCTCCAAGTGTAACTTGCCTTAGTATCCAATGCAACCATGAATATGAGAAAAATAGAGTGTCACATAAGAAAATGACTATGAAGGTGATGTAGTAAAAAGAGGCAAAAACATTGTGATGGTGATCCTCTACATTTAGAGGATCTCCTAAACAATGTTTAGGGGCGCCGTCGTTTTTATTTAGATATTTCATTTTTTTAACTTTAAAATATTTGAACTTTAATTTATAATTATATTTTAAATAAATTTTTTATTGTTTAAAATTATTTGCCAAGATCTATATTATTTTTAATTTTTTATTAAAAAATTGATAAATAATGTTGATTGGGCAAATTAGTAAATTGATTTGCTATACCAACCATAGGAAGACATGTGGCCATCCACGTCAGCAGCATAGTCTGTCCTATTAAGGGGAGCTCGAGAGCTCTACCTAACTTCCACTTGCTAGCCAGAGCTCCCCAGAGTATGGGTACCCAACCTAAGGGTCATTTTGGTAAAACAAGCCGCAAAGCTCAAATGTTAAAACTCTTCCAATATGCTCTAGAGCACGCTGGCCAACTACTATGTCAGAGAAGGTGCAGTGGGCAACTACTACCAACTCCACCAACGCTACAAAATCTCCCTCAACTCCATTAAATGTATACCAACTGCATTTATGCACTAGAATACGTGGAGAAGCAAAGTCAGAATTGGTGATAATCAGGGATGGCCTTTGACCTGCTCTAAGACCTCTTCCACACATTTCCCCTACATCATATATATATATATATGGGAAGCATTTGCTTCCCTTAACAACCAAGAAATAAACAAGCAAGAAAGTAATCAATTGTTTATTGCAAGAGTCTTACTACAAAGTTACAGCACTCAAGAGAGACACACAGAGTGAGATAGAGCCCTAAAGCACACGAAAAAGTTTATATCTTAGGAAAACCAGGCTCTGAGTGGCTTAGAACTCCTCCAATAATAATATCATAAGGATAAAATAGCTAGAGGGATATCATTTACCTGTAAACTGAAACCATTCATTATAATACAAAGCACCCCGAGCTCCTAGCTCTATTCACGATAGGAGGACTAACCCATATTCCCATATAGGGTAACCTCCTATAGACATTCTTGTCTTGTTTTGTCAAGTTCATTATTATCTCAATCATTTATTCAATTATTTAACTGTGTGGTCGGAAATAGACTAACTCTAAATTTTTGCACCAACAGCTTGCCACCATCTGTGGCAAAAACACTTTTCTTCAAAGTCAAGTCCTTTTCAAAAGCTAAGAATACCCAAAATTCGTCATGTCCTCTACATGACATACTCTATCAGATCATTTTGTAGTATTGATTGCTTAATAGGTTGCCCTTATGTCAAGATTGACAGGCTAATACCTAAAAGAAAGACACCGTCGCTTAGCATAAGAGATAGGTCAGCTGGGGCCTCTACATCAGCGTCTACTCCCCCAGTCTCTTAGATTTAGTTGATTTGGATTGGGTTGGTTTGGTTCCACAGGTGCTCTGGTAATTGTTAGGGCATCAAGATGAGCTTAGGTGGTTGCTTGGTGATTCTTCATTATGAGTGCAAACTGGGTCAGATCATGGATTAAATGGAAAAGATATTTAAGAGTTAAGGTACAACCCTCAGTTTGCGGGTGAACGAGATCAGGCAACAGATCCGCTACACAAGAAGTTTCACCATGATTACCCTCAGTATTGTTGACTCTGATTTAATCGATTGGTAGCTCATTGTTGCGACGAGGAGGCATGATCGGTGGTGAGTCTGATCTCGAGAGTCGTCTAGTTTCATCTTTATCAGTCTAGTCAGTTAGTGTTAGTAGTAGATCATTGAGTGTGGTGAAGAATTGTGAGAAAAAAATCAAGGTTTAACCAGGAAATCAATATTTTTCCATTGGTTGCATAGTTCTCGAAAAACTATGACTCAGTAAGAAAATATAATCGAAAACCACTTTTTGGTGTTTAGGCGAAAACTGACAATAATAAAACTTGAGATCCCAATGGATAGCTTTAAGGTAGGAATATGAATTCCCAGGGTGCCCTTTTAACCTTTCAGTTTTGAAAATATTTTTTTTTTGTAGAAAACTAACTTCGAAAGCAACTCGTTTTTAGAAAATCAGGAAGTTCTCTTCTCTTAAAGTTGTTTTTTCATGGATATAGCAATAGGGAAATTCTCACAAAAGGATTTTAGTGGAGAATTTATACGAGTGAGATTGGATAGCCTCCGGTTATACTTGCCAATGACAAAGCCTTTGATTCAATATTTCTCACGACGGAGGATCAAGAAAACATGTAGAAATCTCGTGTACTAAGTTGAACCATAATAATTGCAACGTGGATCGAAGGGTAAAGTTTAGGCTCCCTCCTATTTGGCTAGGTCTTGCTATATACCCCAAGGGTGAGTACGTGTAAGGATATTTTGATATACGTTTCGGGTATATGAGTGTTGTTACCACTCGAAATTTTTTGATTTGTACTTGGTCCAAGAGAGGATAAATAAGAGCGTTTGGTTTATGTTGACCTAGACTAGCCAACTCCCTACACATTAAGTAGTATTTTTGAGTTGAATGGTTTAATTTTACACTCGCAATAATGCATGATGATTATGCGTACAAAATAACGATTTCGAATGTACATTATAATGATCGCTTTAGGGTTTGTTTGAGTACTTTGAATTTTTTTATTTATGAAAAGATTTTCCTCAAACAATAATTACAAACAAAAAGAAAAATCCAGGTATCCATCTAGATTGCATCTATGTTATATTAAGATTAAGGCTAAATAAGAAAGCATGCAAACACAATCCAATTTTCATGCATATTATACTCTTGTTTAGAGTCTAATCCTCTTAAAAAAATATCCACAATAGAGTCGCCACTGTGAGAACTGTGCGTTCGACGCCGAGTCCTCGTGGGCGGCAATTCCTCCGATTTTTTGGTTCATTTGAAAAACAGTTCGTTTTATTATAGAGAAAATGTGATGATTTGTAAAGGAAATCAAAATCACTAGTTTGTTTTACTAAACAAACAAAAATGCGCATTGAAGATGAACATTTATGGAATAAACGACCTCTTAAACGCAATTAATGCGAAACTAGTTGATTCGAATGTTCGTAGATTAAGTTACGAATCGGGAAGGTGCTAGGCACCCAATTCGTCCTTTTAGTCTCTAAATAGGATATGCGTATAATTATAATCGAAAATTCGCATGCTTATTGATGTTATTGCCTATCAATCCATAGTTTCAGAGAAATGGGATTTTGGGGTGGAAATAGAAAGCATGTACTTCTTATTTTACCCTTTGATTTTAGAAATCAACGCATGTGGTTTGAAAAATGATTTCAATATTGGTAGATATCAAAATAGGTGTTTTAATAGTGATAGATAAGAAAACATGAGTTTTTATGAAAATTTAGGACTTTTCTGAAGCTAATTCAGTTTGGAATCGAATATTCAGTAATCATCGAGATCCATTCATTAATATTGTACCATCGTTTAATAATTTAAACTGGCAATGACGGATCCAATACTCTTATATTATATATTTACATAAGCACTATGATTTATAAATTAAACTAGGTACAAATGCTTAACAATTCCTTTGTAAAATGAGACTACTGAAACTGGGATTTTGTGAAATCAAAATATAAGAATATGTTTAAAAATGGTTATAGCTCGTTCCATGTCTTTGGTTTTGAAAACGGGTTTAAAATATGAAATTTGGACTGATTTTGAGATAAATAATAATTTTAACATGCGATTCATAAAATAAAGATATATTAATAAATAAACCTGGACTAGGATAAAATTACCTGAGAACCTTGAAAATAGTAGAATAAAATTTTAGAGTATTACCCTGGAAGGTGGAGCTGTATGGTGTTTAAACTGAGTCAGTGCAAATGTATTTATAGCAAAAAGGACTGGGACTGGGGGTTTTGTCATGTGGACAAACAAGCCAAAAAAAAATTTGTCCACACAAGCCAAAATATGCGTCCAAACGACAAAACTATTCACCTAAGATGGTTTTTACTGTATAGGCCAAACAGGGTATCGAATTAATTTGATTTTTAGTATGTTATTCTTAATGATAATACATATATGCTCACCAAATTTTAGCTCATTTGGACTTCAGGAAGGCCTCCGTTTGACTACTTAAAGTAAATTTCTAGTTTTCTAAATTCTCGGAGATTCTGCCTTCAAATCAATATGATTTTTAAGTATGTTACTCCTTATGGTACTATATAACAACCCTCAAAGTTTTAGGATGATCAAAAGTCAGGAAGTATCATTTTCCAAGTTTTCACAAGATTGACGGTTTTCGGCTCGTAATTGCTTTTGGTTATTCTGGTAACTTCTTGTCCGAGCGTCCTTTTTGCTTCCTTCTTTGACCTTTATCACATATTTGTAGTATGTATGTGCATATAAATGCTTGTGCATGCATGTGTGCTCATTTTCTAGGAGATCAGATTCTTGCGAGGGTCGCAAAATGAAGTTTTCACCAGATCATTAAAAAACAGCCAAAAAGGTTATACAGTATTTAAAGGGAACAAAAGATTACATGCTTGTATCAAAAATTATATCAGTTAAAGATCACTGAGTATTCTAATTTCGATTATGAGATGGGATATAGTTGGGAAACTTTGTTACTAGGCTGTAGATTATGAATAGTATTAAAAGACTACTAAAGATGTATTATATTGATAAATCTATTGTCCAATATTCGACAACAATATAATTTTTTTAGAACTCTAAAGCACATAGACATCAAGTTTTTGCTGTTAAAGGAAAGTTTGAAGTTGTTGTGCTTATAACGCATATAGGAACAAACTCCATGATTGTGGATTCGCTCACTAAAGTTTTACCATATCTAGTGATGTGCATGATTTTGTATGTATTTTAAACCTATTACTTACCTTTGTTTGCTGTTTTAGGTTTTAAAAATTATTAAAATTAATTATTTTTAATATTTTGCAATAATCATAGAGTAGGTGAAAAAATATCGAACATGAGTTTAATTGAGTTAGTAAAGTATCTAAGTCAAGAAAAAGTAAAGCCAAGTAAAGCTCGGAACAAGAATTATTTTTTAAGAAACTTATGTAGTAGGTCGGTAGTTTGAGCATATCTTTTTGCTCATAATTCTTATTTTAGCATTCTTTATATGATTGGAAAGAATATTCGAAGATCTATAACTTTTGTGTTTTGAGTTTTCTCAAATTCGAAAGTTTACTTTGCCAAAAATTGTCCCGAACATACTGCCTGTGCATAGTGACGAGTTTAGGTAATCTTTACATCTCTTGTGGGCTCCAACCATAACTCACTCATCAAACTAGCCTAATTAAAACTTTCCCCGGCAACCCACATTTAGCCACTTACCTAAACCCATATTCTATAAGCCCATATTTTTTTCCTTTAGCCCATAGCCCCTTTGACCCATAATTCATTAAACCCACACTATCCTAGCAGGCACCAAAAAATAAAATCTTAACCTCCATTTAATTGCTTATTCCTTACTCTATTATTTAATCCATATTCAACCTCTTTACATATTTTCCTAATTAAACAGTAGCTTATCTCTTATTTATAGAAACAGTCTTCATTAAAAAAAAAAAACAACAGTCCTTCCATTTTAAACATTAATTCAAAACTCCCATTGTACAACTCTTTTTGAGAGGTTCTCTTCAATATATGATGAATCTTTTCTTGAGAGAAACATGGTGAGAGTTTTGGAAACTCCTAATTTTTGTTATGTGACGGCTCATTTATGTATTTGTGTTTTTGGAAGAACAAAATATCTAATGATGGTACCTTTATTTTTGTGGTACGATATTAGCTGGTAATGTTATTTGTATCTTTGGAAGAACATATACATCTCGTCATTGAAGTTGTATTGTGAAGGTTAGAAAGGGAAGAAATTTTCACGTTCGAGTCTGTGGGATATTTTCTATAGCAGATGCAATTCGAAGTAGAAAAGTGTTTATAATTTTATCAAACTATCTTAGAAATATAGTTTTTTTATTTTTATTAGATTATACTGCAAATTAATTCTTGATGTATTTTTTTTATTTGTAATAAGTGAATTAGATTAATATAAATTCTAAATTATCTTTCCCTATTCATTTGATCCTTACATTTGCTATCTATGTCATTGATGTAGTGTAATAAAATAAGGGTTTTTGGAATGATATTTTTCTTGCGACAGACAAATAGCTTTTTCAAAATTGGTGCCGTTGCTAAGGAATGAGGTTGCTTTAAAGTTTGTATTAATTTAATTTGCTCAAGGACAACCAAAGCTTAAGGTTGGGGGTATTTGTTGTGCACGATTTTGTGTGTATTTTAGACTTCTTACTTTTTTTGTCCATTTAAGGTTCTAAAAATTATTAATTTTATTAATTTTTTGTATTTAGTAATAATCATAGAGTAGGTGAAGAAAATATTTAAAAATGTTTTAATTGATTGAATAAAGTATCAAAGTCGAGAAAAAGCAAAGCAAAGTAAATCTTGCAACAAGAATTATTATTGTAAGAAAGTTATGCATCAGTTCAGAAATTTGAGCATATCTTTTCGCTCAAAACTTGAATGTGCGTTCTTTATATGATTGGGAAGAAGATTCGAAGAATTACAACTTTCGTATTTTGAGTTTTCTTAAATTCAGTGGTTTACTTTGCCAAAAACAGTTTCGAACATACTGCCTGTACACAGTGGCAAGTTTAGCTAATCTCTACATCTCTTGTGGGTTCTAACCATAAATCACTCATCAAACTAGATTAATTAAAACCTACCTAGCAACCCATATTTACCCACTTGCCTAAGCCCATATCCCATAAGCCCATATTTTTTTCCTTTAGCCCAAAACCCCTTTGACCCTATATCCATTAAGCTCACACTATCTTAACAGCCATCAAAAAATAAAATCCTAGCCTCCATTTAATTGTTTTTCCTTGCTCCTCTATTATTTAACCTATTTTCATATTTTCCTCATTAAATCATAACTCTTCTACTATTTATGGAATCATTCTTCATAAATAAAAATATCCAACATTATTTAAATTTTAAACTTTAATTCCCAATGCCCATTGTGCAACTCTTTTTGAGAGGTTTCTCTGCGATTTTAGCATATGAATATTTCTTTGAGAGAAATATGGTAAGAGTTTTAAAAACTCCTAATTTTTGTTACGCGAGGCCTCATTTAGGTTATTTGTATTTTTCGGAAGAACAAAAAATCTACAATGGAAAAACTTAATGAGATTTTGAGCCTTGATTTCTGCGGTACAATACTAAATGGTGTGGTCATTTTTGTTTTTGGAAGAACATATAAATATATATATATATATCTTGTTATTGAAGTTGTATAGTGAAGGTTAGGAAGGGAAGAAGTTTCCAGATTTAAGTTTGTGGGATATTCTCTATAGTAAATGCAGTTCAAAGCATATGAGTATTTAGAATTTCGTCCGACTATCTTAAGAATATAGTTTTATTTTTATTTTTTTTATTCTGTTATAAGAACCCGCGCTTTCGACGCTAGCTCCTTATAGGGTGCGATTCCTCCTGTTTTCCGGTTCATTTTATTATAAAGAAAATGTGATGCTTTGTAAAGGAAATCAGAATCGCCAGTTTGTTTTACTAAACAAACAAAAAGTTTGTGTAAAATAGAGACATTTATGAATTAAACGACCTCTTAAACACAATTAATGCTAAACCAGTTAATTCAAAGGTCTGGAGATTAAGTTACAAATCGGAAAGGGATTAACCACCCAATTCGCCCTTTCGGTCTCTAAGTAGAATATGCGTGTGATTATAATCGAACATTCGCATACTTATTGATGTAATCGCGTATCAGCCCATGGTTTTAGAAAATTGTGATTTGGGGTGAGGATGGAAAGCATGTGCTTTGTAATTCACCCTTTGATTTTAGAAATTAGTGTATATGTGTGATTTGAAAAGTGATTTTGATAATGATAGATAACAAAACATGTGTTTTTGGTAAAGTCCAGGGTTTTCTGGAAGCTAATTCTATTTGGAATGGAATATCCGGTAATTCTCGAGATTTGTTCGTCAATAGTGTACCATAGTTTAATAATTTAAATTGGCGTTGACGAATCTAGTACTCTCATATTGGATAATAAGGTTAGCACCGCGATTTATAAATTAAACCAGCTACAAACGTCTGCTAATTCCTTCGTGGATCGAAACTAATAAAATTGAGATTTTGGAAAATTAAATGATAAAAAATATGTTTAAAAATGGTTATAGCTCGTTCCATGCCTTCGGTTTTGAAAACGGAGTTTAAATATGAAATTTGGATTGATTTTGAGATAAATAGCAATTTTTACATGCGATTGATCAATTACAATTGACAAAATTAAGACAGATAAAAAATTAAAATCGGATTGTGATAAAAAAAAATACCTGAAAACCTTGAAAATAATATAATACTATTTTAAAAAGCTGTTCTCGAAGTCCCAGAACTGTCTAATGCTTCAAAAGGGGTATGTGCAAGTGTATTTATATCTGTAGAGTGAAATGGGCTTGGGCCAAGAGGGATTGTCATGTGGACAGTTGCACTGGGGCAACTATCTGGACGACACTAAATTCTAGTGTCATGTGGGAAGTTGCTTCCCATGCAACTGTCTGGACGACATTACTATTCATCTCGCGATGATTTTTGATGTTTCGGCTAAATCGAGTATCTGATTGATATGATTTTTTTAGTATGTTGTTCCCCATGATAAAAACCACCTACTGACCAAATTTGAGCTCATTTGAACTTTGGGAAGGCTCCATTTGATTACCCTAAGTGAACTCCCGATTATCTGAATTCCCGTAGATTCGGCCGTCGAATCGAGCTGATTTTTGGGTATGTTGCTCCTTATGGCATTTTCTAATAACCTTCAAAATTGAGGGTGATCAGAGATCACTTATTTCATGCAAATACTCACAAGATTTGACAATTTTTGGTTCTGGCAGCTTCTAGAAATTCCCGTAACTTCTTGTTCGGGTATCCTTTTGACTTCCTTCTTCGACATGTTTCACATGTATATAGTATGTATTCGTGTATGAATGCTCATGCATGTATGCGTGTTCATTTTCCTAGAGATCGGGATTCTTGGTCGCAAAATGAGGTGTTCACATCTCTTAGTTTGCAATTTAATTCTCGATGTATTTTTTTTTATAATAAGCGAATTAGATTGATATAAATTCTAAACCATCTTTCCATGTGGATTCCATCCCTTATTTTCACAAGAATGAAGTTTCTTTAGAGTTTGTATTAATCTAATTTTCTCAATGATAAGCAAATTTTAAGGTTGGGGGTATTTGATGTGCACGATTTTGTGCATATTTTAGTCCTTTTGCTTATTTTTGTTTGTCTGTTTTATGTTGTAAAAAATATTAATTTTATTTATGTATTTATTTATAGTATTTAGTAATAATCATAGAGTATGTGAAGTAACTATTAGAAAGGGGTTTAGTTGAGTGAATAAAATATTGAAGTCAAGAAAAAATGAAGCGAAGCGAAGCAAATCTCGGAACAAGAATTATTTTTTAAGAAAGTTATGCACTAGTTCGGAATTTTTAGTATATCTTTTAGCTCAGAATTTAGATTTTGGCATTCTTTATATGGTTGAAAAAAAGATTCGAAATCCTACAACTTTTGTGTTTCAAGTTTTCTCAAATTCAGAGATTTACTTTGCCAAAAATAGTCTCAAATACACTGCCTGACTGTGGCGAGTTTAGCAAATCTTTACATTTCTTGTGGGCCCCAACCGTAAATCATGCATCAACTTAGCCCAATTAAAGCCTTCCCCAGTAACCCACATTTATCCACTTGCCTAAGCCCATATTTATTTCCTTTAACCCGTAACCCTTCTGACCCATAATCCATTAAGTCCACATTATCCTAGCAATCATCAAAAAATAAAATCTTAACCTCAATTTAATTGCTTGCTCCTAACACCTAGTAAATCCTTATTCAACCTATTTCCACATTTTCTCATTAAACCCTAACTCTTATCCTATTTATAGAATCATTCTTCTTAAAAAAACAAATCCAATAATCCTTCAATTTTAAACTTTAATTCCTAACTCCCATTGTGCAACTCTTTTTGAGAGGTTCTCTTTGATTTTAGAAGATGAATCTTTCACTGAAAGAAACATGGTAAGGGTCCTGGAAACTCTTAAGTTTTGTTATGCGGCTCCTCATTTAAGTTATTTGTGTTTCTGGAAGCAAAACAAAATCTTACTATGGAAGAACTTAATTAGATTTCGAGCCTTGATTTTTGTGGTATGATATTAGGTGGTAAAGTTATTTGTGGTTTTGGAAAAACATATATATCTTGTTGTTGAAGTGGTATTGTGAAGGTTATGAAGGATCGGAGTTTCCATGTTTGAGTCAAAGGCATATTCATTGTAGCAGATGCATTTCAAAGAAGATGAATATTTTGAATTTCGTCCAACTATTTTAGGAATACAGTGTTTTTTTATTACATTAGTTTCCAATTTAATTCTCCATGTAATTTTTTTTAATAAGTAAATTATATTGATATAAATTATAAAATATCATTCCGTGGGGATTTGATCCATTACTTCCAATATCTACATCATTAATGTAGTATAGTAAAATAAGAGTTTTTTTAATTTGTGTTTTTCTTACGATGGAAAAATGTCTCTTTCAATGAGCATATTGCATATGTGGGTGTGGTGTTATATGATAATGTGCTAGTTTAGTGAGTTCTCTTTTATTTAGACACATTTTTTTCTTGTAGAAAAAAGATGGTTTAATTTTCGTTTTAACTCTAAATGTTTTACTTCCATTGTGGTTTAACATAAAGTTTCGAAGGTTAAAGTTTATCTCATTAAAGTAGGACCAGTTAGAAACATGCATGATTGATGCAATTTACATGTAATTTTCATGCTACACATTTATAATTGTTATATTCTATTGAATGCATTAGTGTGGTGGGCATGGATGGGTTCAATTATCTATATGATTCCATATTGATATATGAGATGGACCAGATTATTTTAAAGTTATGATAATTTTTCAGTGATCACATAAGGATTTGTAATATAATTGTCTGCATAGTTACATGTGTTACCCAAGTGGGAGATTGTTGGAATTTGGTGTGTATCGATATTATAATGGTACGGTAAGCCTGCACAGATAAGGAATGTGCTTACACATTAATCAATTATATTATGGTCTATCTAGTGCATCTAATGCATATGGACTTTGCAATGTGTAGAGATCTAATATTAGTCATACTATGATTGACGGGTTTCTATTTGATCTACTATATAAAGATTCCTAGAGTTATGGTTCCCAAGTCAAATTATTGTATGGTCTACCCCTCTTCCGCATCTTAGCAAGAATGCATTGAGCACTTCGGAATTCAGATGTTGAAAGGCCGCTAAACTGATCAAGCTTTCATGCTCTATGACATTATAGATTAAGGTATACTTCCTAAAGATTAATCTCTTAAGAACTAGATATAATTAGAATCCTTAAAGCTTGTATTATTTAAGATTAAAGTTCCATTAAAGACTTATATTCTGTATGTGCGAAAATATATAATTATGCCCACCGTCTCAAATTAATAGTCATATTTTTACTTTGGTATGTTTTTAAGAAAAATACTAATTAATATACTAAACTGTCAAAAAATTAATTTGTTTTTTATTGTGCGAGAAAAAAGGGGGTGTATATATATATGTGTGTATGCACATGAAAATATATTTGTTTTAATTCATTTAGGGGTGTATTCAATTTAGATTATGTGGGATTTTTTTGGATTGTAGTGTAGTGTAGATGGAAAACAACATCATGGGCCAAGAGGGAAAGAAGTGAAATAATATCTAAAGAATGTGTAGTGTAGATGGTAGTTACATCCTTAGACCAGGGTTTAGTTATTATGACCAATTTATTTATTTTTTAAAAATTTAGTCCAACAACCAAGTTTTAGCCCCATATTTAAGCAAATAATTATATCCAACTATAGGACCACGTCCATTCAAGCAGATGCTCTAAAGGAGACCTAAATCATCAGCAATTATAAAAGGAGAGCACTATAGCAAACAAAGTGGGGCCTCATGCATAGTGCCAAAAGCAAATAGAAGAAGATTTCTCTAGCTATTTTCTTAGTTTTTATTTTCTCAATTAATTTAATCCTTTCAAGTAAGTATTTAACTTTCTACCTTTTATTTAATTTTGTTTGGTAAATCGAATCGACCATGATTGGTCGGTTATTGAAAATTGGCTACCAACCAAAATCGGTTTTGGAATCGGTTTGCCTGTTCAATAATGTTGGTAATTACCGACCGACCGACCGACCAAGTCATAAAATTAAAATTTTTATACAAAAATAACCAAAGTTTAAAACTTAAAAAGTTCACCAACCTCAGTCCTCACTCCTTCAATACTTCTCACCATTTTATAGTTCATCGTCAATCAATGGTTTCAAACGAAACAGATAAATTGAAAAGAATAGCAGTCTAGATTTACACTTACTTTGTGTTCTTCATTTTTTTTCCTTTTGTATTTCATTGATCCATTTAAATTTAGACACAAGGAAGAAGATGAAGAGGCAGGTGGGCTGGGATACTAGTGTTAGTTTTACTTTTGAAATGGTGAGTTCTTATGAGCTTGGGTGTTAGATAAGTAATTTACGCAAGTTCTAAGAGTTACAGAAGAGAGAATTGAAAATGACAGAGAAGACAAGAAACAGGCAATGGCTGTTGTGCCAACTGGCACATAGGTCGGGCTTGGGTCACCAACCGGGCCTTCTGGTCCACGCACATAATAACGATATTGTCTCCAACTTAAACGTACACCTTTAGGCCACAGGTGTGGGGTTTTCACTTAAAATGCCTAATTACTATGTGGAGGACTCCCCCCACTTATATACCCATGTTGAGTTCTATAATATTTCCATGTAGGATCAATGGTGTGAGCCAACTATTCTCAACAATTTCCACCTTGGATCAAACCAATTCACCTTGGTTCCACCTTGAACTAACACCGGTCCACCTGGCTTCACCTGGACCTATACCATAGTCCACTTTGAATCCACGTTTGAACTGTCCATGTAGATCACCACTCAACAATGTTCGCAAGATCATCCACCTTTGGTCAATGCACATCTCAAGGTACATCCTATTTCACCTTACTCGATGAACCTATACAACCCCCTTGACAGCACCCCGGGTGTACGTAAGCTATAGCGACTCCACCCACGGCTTCTCTGAGTTTAACTCCACCAAGTCCAACTATCGGGATGATTTTTATAACGATTTATCACCTTAGGCTCTACCAAGTTCTTCATGACTCCACCGAATCTAGCTACCGGTAATGCTTCACAAGTTGAATGATTAGAACCTTATTCTGATACCAATTGTTGTTGTACCCGCTGGCACTTAGGTCGGGCCCGCCAGTCCATGTATATAGTAACGATATTGTCCCCAACTTAAAAACCTTTGGGCCACAGGTGTGGGGTTTTCACTTAAAAGGCCACGTTACTATTTGGAGGACTCTCCCCCACTTATATACCCATGTTGAGTTCTATAATTTTTCCATGTGAGATCAATGGTTTGAGCCAACCATTCTCAACAATGGCAGCCCAGCCCCTAAATCCCTCGCCCTTATCTCTTCGTCACTCACTCCGGCGATGCCAGTCGTCTATCTCTCTCTGTCACACAGTCTACACTTTACTCTCTTCTGTATTTAGTTTTTCTCTCTCTTTCTTAAGTTGCTTTCTGCCCTGTGTGCATTGGTCGGTTTTTACTAATCATTAACTAAACCGACCGATCATTTCGGTAAAACTAATGGACGGTTAATATAGTGCAGCGGTTTGATGGTAGTTTCTATTATGCAAAAATCAACCATGTCGGTTCGATTTTGCAACCAACCAAATCGGTTGGGTAACCGAACCGTGGTCATCCTTAATTCACCTTATGATTTGTTGGATTCACCTTATAATTTGTTAAGAGCAAATATATGGTGTGTTTTGACTATTAAAGTAAATGTTTTAAACTTACACATATGTTTGGCTGTGCAAGAATTACAATCGATTTTTATAAATTAATTAAACATCATTGATTTTATTTTTCGCAAACAATAAAGTTAAGAGACCAAACTAATGTGACACAAGAGCATAGCTTATGCACATGAATACTTAGGAATATGGTATTAGATACGACTCCGACACTTTAGTAATTTGTAAATTTATATTCTTATATGTATTTTTAAGTGATCTACCGTTGATCCCAATTTTGAAGAGTGAGTTGCAATAACACACGTTCCATCCGTCAAGTCCCATGGTTTCAACTTTGCACTTGCCTTAACTGTATTATATATTGATTCATGCACTTGTGAGTAATTAAGATATGCACAACAAATTTGACACTGTTGCCGAGGGCTTAAAATTCGTTTTGCCACAAATTAATAGTGTGGATTAGTCTATTATGCTAGTTCTTTTTCCCAAAAAATAAAATAAATTGAAAAATAAAAAATAGCAAGTGTTTGTTGGCAGGGCTGAGCTTAGAAGGGAAGTTGATATTCCTATGAAGAAAGTTGAGGCGTTAACTTTGAGATTATCAAACAACACTACAAGCCTAATACCAATAAAAGTATGTTTTTCAATGGTGGCACAATGCAGTTGGCATAGATGTCCCTGTTTTTTAAAGGTGTTCAAGTGGCATACATGAACAAGTCTAATGCAGTTAATGTTGTAGATACCCAGTGACTAACATATTCAGTGAGACAAAAACTCAAAGTTAAGTTAATCACTCAAATTTTACTTATCAACCATACCAACCTATAAAATTTTTAAGAGGTCAACCAATGAGCATGTCTCGCCTAGTTATCAGATCCATATGGAAATATTCAATCCCTAACAATCGTTTGCATAACTAGCTATCAAATAACAACATTCTTATCTTTGGAAAACACTCTTAAGCAATTCTTTCAAGTGACATACAAAATACTCGGCAATTAAATTTTTCTGTAAGAATTTAGAATGGTGGCAATTCAAATGGCAGAGAGTGAAGAAGAAGACGAACATCCATGTCATCAGCTTAAATTGAATCTGAAAGGGGAAGATATTGCCATTAATGAGCGTGGGTTTGTCTTATGAACATGTTCATGCTTTTACAATGTTCAATCTGGAAGCTACTATGATAATCAATTTCAAATGTTTGATGTTGAGGAAGAAGATAAAAAAAAATACACACCAAGGGTGTGGTAAGTTCTGAAATTGAGAGTAACTTTAGGGATACCCATCTTGTTGCTAGTGATCCATCTTCTAAGAGTTTCATACCTATAGCACCATTTTCACATAGGTTAAAAAGTCCCAAGAAAGTAGATCAAAATGGTGATATCTTATAGGTATTCAGGCAAGTGGAATTGAGCATTCCATTTCTTGATGCAATTAAGCAAGTGCGTTCATACTAAATTTTTGAAAGACCTTGTTACAATGAAGAGAAGAAAGCATTCTTAGCTGTGCAAGTTAGCTCCATCATTCAATGTAACATCCTGTCAAATTTAAGGACACATGTTGTACTAAAATGTTTTACAAGATATATGACAATTTTATTAAACAAGCTTTGTTAGAATTGGGAGCAGTCGTGAACTTATTGCCATATTCAATTTTTAAGCAATCAGATTAGGAGAGCTAAAACTTACACCAATGGCAATCTAACTAGATAACACATTTGTTAAATTCTTTAAAGGTGTCATT
Organism: Lonicera japonica; assembly: GCA_021464415.1. Taxonomy (NCBI): domain Eukaryota; kingdom Viridiplantae; phylum Streptophyta; class Magnoliopsida; order Dipsacales; family Caprifoliaceae; genus Lonicera; species Lonicera japonica. The sequence goes on from CM038470.1 coordinate 47,262,320, forward strand.
GAGGATGTTTTGATACAGGTGGCATGGAGACATTTTTCTTTCTAGTGGTGTTTGTAATCCTTAACACACAACCTGTTCAGAACGCGAAAAAGGAAAATCCCTGTAATCCTTGGTTAATCATGCTTTGCTATAGACAATACGTTGATAAACTGTAGGAATGGACTAATGAAAATTAATTTTTATGAATATGGCAGCTAAGCTTAATGTCTTTGATAGAAGTAAACGCCTCTAAAAAGAGGAATTTAGAGGTAAGAAGATGATTGGTTCTTTGGTGTTTGATGGAGGTGGTGATGAGCTTGAAAAATATTTTATAACGTTGTTAGGAGAAGTAAGTGATTCTAAATTTCTTGAAGAAACGGGAGGGATATTGAGGTTAAAAGAAGAAGAGTGGGAGGTTGAGAGAACCCTGACCCGTACTATTGTGGAGGTTTTAAATACTTGCAAGTATATGAATCGTATACCTAGTATAGCTAAGGCAACTACGAAATTGCACCCAAGGGACTTGACGAAAGGAACGTATGTTATCTCAACTCATTATCTTAAATTAATTCTAAATATAGTTTAGAAATTGAGATGGGTGATTTAATAATTAAAATTGATGGTGTCAAAATCTAGAACAGATAATTGACGACCGACCAATCAATGAATAATGGTAAATTGGATCGTAACTGTGAACAGTGATTGTGAACAGTACCACCGTATATATGAACAGTACAAGTGAACAGTAACTGTGAATAGTACCACTGTATATGTGAACAGTGATTGTGAACAGTAACTGTGAACAGTACCGCTGTATATGTAAACAGTGATTTTGAACAGTAACTATGAACAGTACCGCTGTATATGTGAACAGTGATTATGAACAGTGACCGTGAACAGTACCACCGTATATGTGAACAGTGACTGTGAACAGTACCGGCAAAAACTGATTAAAAATGAAGATGAACACGAGACGTTTTTGTTAAGGTAGGTTCCCCCGGTAGCGCTTATGCTAGTCCGGCAGTACGTCCTCCTTTTGTGTGTGCTTGCTTTGTATTAGCTCAAAGGCAATTAATTTGGATGATAATACAAGCTACCAATCTCTCTCTCTTTCTATAATTTCCTTAATTCTATTTATAAGTATAGAATTAGGATTACAAATATTTCAACAGAATAAATAATAAACTGTGTAGGAGAAAGAGCGTATAAGGATTGGTATTTTTTTGGGGTATGAAAAGAGAGAGTATAAGACCCTCAAAAATTGGCTTGTATTTAGGAAAGATGGATGGATATTGGGAGAGGAGGAAGAGATGTTTTTTGGTGTGTTTTGAATGAATGAATGAGGGGGGTATTTATAGGTAAATGTAGAAGGGCAAAAAGGTAAATTTGGTAATGTATATGATGTGTATGCTTAGGTCACATGTATTCTAGAATGTATATGATGTGTATGCTTAGGTCACATGTATTCTAGAATGTACATGATGTGTATGCTTAGGTCACATAGGTAAAAATGGTATTTTACTGGAGGTAAAAAATGGTATTTTACTGGGGGTAAAAATTGGTATTTTACTGGAGGTAAAAGTGTTGAATTACCTTTGTATGCCAATGATAAAATTAGTATTTAACCCCATCAATTGCCCCCTATCCTTATCATTTAGCTCGGATGAGCTGATTGGTGAGGATATCCTTCAACCCGCGAGCTAGTAGTAGCTTTGAGCTCTGAAGTTCGTCATGTCTTAAGCCCAAATCTTTCGTAGGTGAACAAGGTCGACAATTCGATGCCTGCAAGAGGTCTTTTGCCTGTGTTAGGTCTTTCGCCTGTGTTAGAGGTCTTTTGCCTGTGTTAGATCTTTCGCCTTTGAGAGGTCTTTCGCCTGTGTTAGAGGTCTTTTGCCTTTTTTAGAGGTCTTTTGCCTTTTTAGAGGTCTTTCGCCTTTTTTAGAGGTCTTTTGCCTGTGTTAGAGGTCTTTTGTCTGTGTTAGAGGTCTTTCGCCTGTGTTAGAGGTCTTTTGCCTTTTTTAGAGGTCTTTCGCCTGTGTTAGAGGTCTTTTGCCTTTTTTAGAGGTCTTTTGCCTGTGTTAGAGGTCTTTTGCCTTTGAGAGGTCTTTCGCCTGTGTTAGAGGTCTTTTGCCTTTTTTAGAGGTCTTTCGCCTGTGTTAGAGGTCTTTTGCCTTTTTTAGAGGTCTTTTGCATGTGTTAGAGGTCTTTTGCCTTTGAGAGGTCTTTTGCCTGTGTTAGAGGTCTTTTGCCTTTTTTAGAGGTCTTTCGCCTGTGTTAAAGGTCTTTCGCCTGTGTTAGAGGTCTTTTTTTTATATGTACTGTTGGAACTGACCTCGCTGAATAAGCTTTTCAATTTCTTCCTTGAGCTTCTAGCAATTATTAGTCTCGTGGGCGTGGTCCTTGTGATACCGGCAGTACTGGGTAGAGTCCCTCTTCTTCTCTAGAGTGCTCATCTTCCTAGGCTTAGGCACTTCTCCTGGTTCTGATTGGGCATAGACCTCACTCAGTGGAGCTGTAAGGGGAGTGAACTTCTGGTGAGCTCTGTCCTCGCTAGATCTGAACTTTTCGATATTCTTTTTGATCTTCTTGTTCTCCCTCTCTTGACTAGAAGAAGGGCTATGTTCCCCCTGGCGCTTGGAAGGGGGCCAGAGAGCAAAAAATCCTGACATGTTGCGTCCTTGGAGTGTCTCTTCCACCCCAATCTGTTTGTTGACCTCGTCCAGGAGCTCAGACATGGTCTTTGGAGCCATTCTAGCTAAGGTCATTAAGCAGTAGGGGGAGCTTACTCCGTTCATAAATGCGGCTACGGCTACACCTTCATTGAGATCATCGATCATGAGGCTTTCCTGGTTGAACCGGCAAGCGTACTCTTTCAAGCCTTCGTTTGAACTTTGTTTGATTGTGAAGAGGTGGGTGGAAGGCTTAGATTGTTTTCTAGTCCCTAGGAAGTGAGTTACGAACTTCGTACCAAGCTCGTTCGAGCGCTGAATCGAGCCTGGGGATAGGCTGTTGCACCACATCCGAGCTGCCCCTTGAGGGTTGTGACAAAAGCCCTGCATATGATACCATCTGGGACACTCTGGAGCCCTATTATATTTCTAAATTGCTGCCAATGGTCCACTGGATCGGTTGAGCCATCATATGACTCTAGAGCAGGTAGTTTGAATCTGTTTGGGACTGCACATGTCTGGATGTGCGTTGCAAATGGGGATTCAGAATTCCTTACCAGAGTTGCTACCGAGCTCCCTCCAACGTGGCCTATGGTTTTCATCATTTCGGCCAGCTGGGCTTTCATTTCTGATCTGAGCCTCTCCTCTACTTCTTCAACAGAGCTCTTGTTCGAGATCCTATCGAACACAGACCCTCGAGGTCTGGCATTGGTCTCCAGAACTGGTGGAATAGGGGGGCGACCTCCTCTACTCACACTTTGTCTTTGAGCATCTCCTTCGGAGCGTTTTTCTCGAACAACATTAACTTGTGGATTTCTTTTTGGAGATGGTGGGGGAGCTGTAACAGAGAACTCATCATAAGAATCTCCTTGTTCAGAACTGGATTGGTCGGCATCAGACCCACTGGGCCTGCTTCGATTCCTCCTATACCTCCGGCGGCGTTCTCTCAGCCTTTTAATGGCTGGGATTCGCGCAGGGGATAGGGGAGCCGGTGCAGAAACAGGGGTCGGAGGCGATCCATCTCTTGAACTGTACGAAGGGGATTCTCTTTGAGCCATCAATCTGTCAATCCGGACCTGGAGAGCAGTTTGTTGAGCCATTAAGGCTATCAGGGGGTCTGTTTGGGTGGTGTCTCCTGACTGGGACATGGTGAATGTATGGTTTTTGGATTTTTTTAGAAGCGTGTGACTTTAAGGAAATGTCTTTCCCACAGACGGCGCCAAACTGATGGTGTCAAAATCTAGAACAGATAATTGACGACCGACCAATCAATGAATAATGGTGAATTGGATCGTAACTGTGAACAGTGATTGTGAACAGTACCACCGTATATATGAACAGTACAAGTGAACAGTAACTGTGAATAGTACCACTGTATATGTGAACAGTGATTGTGAACAGTAACTGTGAACAGTACCGCTGTATATGTGAACAGTGATTTTGAACAGTAACTATGAACAGTACCGCTGTATATGTGAACAGTGATTATGAACAGTGACCGTGAACAGTACCACCGTATATGTGAACAGTGACTGTGAACAGTACCGGCAAAAACTGATTAAAAATGAAGATGAACACGAGACGTTTTTGTTAAGGTAGGTTCCCCCGGTAGCGCTTATGCTAGTCTGGCAGTACGTCCTCCTTTTGTGTGTGCTTGCTTTGTATTAACTCAAAGGCAATCAATTTGGATGATAATACAAGCTACCAATCTCTCTCTCTTTCTATAATTTCCTTAATTCTATTTATAAGTATAGAATTAGGATTACAAATATTTCAACAGAATAAATAATAAACTGTGTAGGAGAAAGAGCGTATAAGGATTGGTATTTTTTTGGGGTATGAAAAGAGAGAGTATAAGACCTTCAAAAATTGGCTTGTATTTAGGAAAGATGGATGGATATTGGGAGAGGAGGAAGAGATGTTTTTTGGTGTGTTTTGAATGAATGAATGAAGGGGGTATTTATAGGTAAATGTAGAAGGGCAAAAAGGTAAATTTGGTAATGTATATGATGTGTATGCTTAGGTCACATGTATTCTAGAATGTATATGATGTGTATGTTTAGGTCACATGTATTCTAGAATGTACATGATGTGTATGCTTAGGTCACATAGATAAAAATGGTATTTTACTGGAGGTAAAAAATGGTATTTTACTGGGGGTAAAAATTGGTATTTTACTGGAGGTAAAAGTGTTAAATTACCTTTGTATGCCAATGATAAAATTAGTATTTAACCCCATCAAAAATCATGAAAAAACATAATCAATTAATGAAATACTATGATGGTAGAATCATATATTTAATAACATCATCCAAATATTCATGCACAATATACTATACTTTTTTTATCTCTCACTAATTTGGTCTCTTAGCTCTATTAGTTGTCAAAAATTAAATCATTTAAGTTTAATTAATTTATTAAATCATTGTAATTCTTCTTCAACCCAAACATGTGTATAAGGTTAAAACACTCACTATACCCATCAAAAAATAGTTTATATTTGCTTTTAACAAGTTATAAACTAAATCCAACAAAAAATAATAAGAATATATCCTTATAAAATCAATAAAAATTGGGATCTAACAAGAAGAATTGTTTTTGACATGAAATCAATTTGTCACGACTAATAAATTGTATTTAAATTAGTGATAATTATGTTCCAATGTTAATTTTAAATATTTTAAAGGAATTTTAGAATTTTTAAGGAATTTCAGAATTTTTGAGGTCAACAGTCGATCATTGACGAAGGACAATCGACTGTTTTAGTGGCCTAGAAACTGCTAAAACCTACTGTTTGAAACATGAGCCTGTCTAGAGGTCAGTGGACAAAATGTGTTAAATGTTCTAGACATCATCTTTTCAACATTCTTCAACAAAAAATCTACCAAACTTTCGTTGTTAATGGTTTTCAAACAGTACTCTCTCTAAAATTCATCCACTAATTAAATTTACTCAAATAATTATTTGGCTTTAGGAAAAATTGTTTACACGGTGTGGGTAACATAGTGGCATAATTATTTTGAAGTTTCGTCGATCGTAGTTAAAGTCACCATCTATATCTTCTTCTTTTTCTTCTTTGTCATATAATTTGAGGTAGGGGCTTCTAAGCTTAAATTCTAACTTATTTTGCTTCAAATTAAAAAAGAATAATAAGGTTTTGTTTATGCAACAAGTTAATAAATTATAAATTTGTATGTTTATGTAATTAATGACAAAAACGATTTGATATGGTGTTTAAATAACCAAAGAAAAACCTTATGTGTTGTTAATTCTTAAATTTTTCCTTCCACTTGTGAAAGTACGTGATTGGAAATTATGGAATTATGATCATTGTTGGTGTGATGGAAATATTAATGACAAAATTTTGGGTTTTTATATACCACATAAATCTATAAAATTTGAATAACAAGCTAGCTATTTATTGGAGCCATGACAAGATTAATTGATAGTTGCGTATAAAACAAATTGTTCATGATCATTGTAATATTGAGATTATTGGCTTCGTAAGCTTAAACTATATTACAATTGTATCAACTCAAAGACTCTGCAATATTAGTGGACCACAGATTCTTACTTCTTAGCAAACTTATGGATCTTATATATTACGGAAACTTTTATTATGATTATGATCTCATCTCGGCTATTGCCTCGAGTTGAATTTTATTATCGGATATCATGGCAGCTTATATAATGGTTCTATATAATCTTGGAGGTTATATGTTTCATGATTGTCTCTCTTTTATATGGACATCTCAACATGGCTGATATAATAACAATGATGATTCGTAGGGCATTGGGGTTTGCCGAGTTAAAAATAAGTAGAGTTCGGAACCTTTGGATTGAAAATTCCTAAACTTCCGGAGGGTAGCAATGCGGCCGTCTAGAGCCAGCAGTGAGTAACACGAAAATTTATACAACGCCAAGGTATTATGATATATGTTGTATATATTATAGACAATGTGGTCTTATCTAATTTCTGATCTTGGTATATTTTATTGGAGTGGGCTGGCTCAATGATATGATAATTATTAGACATCTCTCTCGTCAATGAAAGGGGTCGGAGGTATTATTGTTATGGGTTGGCACAAGACAGATGAAATTGCATAATGCATAAGCATGCATTTATATGACTCGTATTTTATTTTTCCTTGTAACATATGTTGTTAAGTTTATTTGTATGTTAGTATAATGTTTTCAAACCGTTTTCCTTTATACTCCCTACTAAGCATATTTGGCTCACCCTTTTTTATAATTAATATAGGTACCAATGAGGAAATGGATACTAAGGATGCTACGGGTTCTGGGACGACTTAGATGCTTTTGATACCATCATATTATTGTTGTAAATGTTAATGCTCTAGCTAGCCAAGGCTTGCCTAATGTTGTTTAGACTTTCGTAATTGTGTTATGGATGCATCACTCATGTAAAATTAGTTGTGTAATGTGATTTTGTTTAATTAATTATATTGATATCAAAAAACCATGTTTATGTGAATGAAATTTTGGATTAATCCATAGGGGCTTTTAGTAATAAGAACGGTAATCTCATTCTCTATCTACTCAAGGACAAGTATTTTTGGCCAATTGTTTAAAGGCCAAATGTTTTATTTAAGGACGACATTTTGTATGGAGGACAAAACATTTAAAAATATATATATATGAAAATAAATTAGATAAAATTACAAGAAAATTGTCAATGCTGCCCTTTATCTGCAATAAATTCAAACACAGACAAATTCAATTAAAAACTAAATTTACTATAATCACGCAATAACAGAGTCCTATTAGATTAGTCAACCCACATTTTGAAAATTTTCAAATACTAATTAATTAGTCCAAAGAATATTCAAATTTAATAAAAGGATACAATTAAAAAAAACTAAGGCAGACATTAGACATTTTATACAACAAAGAACAGGCATTATATCAAACACATATGGATATTACAAAATCAAAAGACATTATAAATCAAACAGGCATTTTTCCTCTAAGGTGAAAATTATATCAGCCATTATATTATAAATCAAAAGATATTTACATAGATGAACAACCAAAATTACGAATTTTCTTAGAAAATCAAATCATAACAAGGAAAGGGTGAAAAACATTCACTCTTTTTTTACTTCAAGTATCACAAAATTTTCATGTACACTCTTTAAGACTTCAGATTTAGATCGAACATTGATTCAGACATCAAAACAAGGGCATGTTTAAAGAGAGGATAACAGAATTATCAAAAGTATATTTGGCAAGCATTGCTGAAGATACTCCAATTGGGACTTCACACCTATAATAATAGAAATATAGAAAAACAAAACGAACTACAGATTAACAAAAGAAACTTGATCAATTTCAAAAATATATATTGTTCATATGTATGATAAATATATATATACCTTGTTGTGTACAAAGAATGAGAGATAAGTAATTGGTGATGACACTAATACACAAATCCCTCATTTTCTCCCATGAATTCGGACTTCGTTCATGCACATCTTCAAGTAAATTAAGGGTCATTATAGTAATAGAAACGCCCATTCTCTCTCTCTCTCTCTAAATGGTCATGATTCAATCATAAGAAGAACAAGAAAGAGCAAGCATTATAAAGTTGTTAATTAGTTTTTTTTTTGTTATAAAATATTTTAAGAGTGGGAAAAGGGATATTACTAATGTTGCTACTGCTAGAAAGGAACACACAATGATCAAGATTCAATTTCCACGTCTGAAACTCAAAGAAATGTGATGACACTCAAAGAAATATGGGATTTGGGTTTGTGATATATGGTGGTTCAAATGGATTAATAAGAACGAAGATCTGGTCTCTCTCTCTCTCTCTCTCTCTCTCTCTCTCTCTCATATTAATCCTATCTTAAAAAATATAAGAAGGTAACATAGACAAAATGCACAAAAATAATAATATTAGCATAATTAAAAATATTAATAAATAACGAGGACTTTTAATAAAATATAGTCCTTTTTTATAATGTGTGTCCGTTAGTAAATCCATTTAAAAAAATGGGATCTTATACTAATTTTCTATAATCCATATTCTTATATTACTTGTATGTTTTACTTGATCATTTTTAATACCCATTTTAGTTAATATAAGATGGGTTAGTAATATTCTTGGACCTTAATTGCTTGTTTAATTGTGTTAATTAAGGCCGGGGTGTTACACTTTGCATAAGAGCATAGGTTGACGAATTGTAACATGATAAGTGCCCAAAATTGTAATTTAAACTCAAAAATAATATTTTGTTAGTATATAATTAAATGTTAAATTGTGGAGAAATAATATTTATTTTGTCTTTTGTAAGAAATAAGTAATATGCAAGAAAAAGTCCAAAAAGGTGGAAGAGGCCAATTAAAGAGAAGAAAGGAAGGGGATATTTCAATTCCATATTCTTTTTCCTAATTCAAATACAACTCCTTTTTTTCTCTTTTAATTATAATCCTAATTAAACTCATATTTATTGTTTCTTTTCAATTCTAATTTCATAAACCTTTTAAACTTCTATATCTTATTTCCATATATAGACCAATAATTTAGATCTAAAATAATATATAGAGAGATACACAATAGATAGATATATATAGATAGGGATACAATAGATACAAGAGATAAAATACATAGAATATATATATATTATTAAAGGGTTCTAAGGAGAGAAAATCCCCATGTATTATATCCTTCCATATACCAGTTGCCATGCGGCCGAAGAATTGAAGGTGAAGAAGTGGACAGCATAAAGCCGTGCGGTACACGCCAGTTCGAGTATCATATTCTAGTTTTCTTTTTAGTTTTTAGTTTTCTATAGTTTGTATTCGAATACTTTAATTTTAATTTTAATGTTGAATTATTATTTTATTTTAATATGTTATCTATTTAATATGCTTGGATAAATTCTCTTCTAAATGGAAGAGATGAAACCACCATGGATGTAGTATGCTTAATTTAATTCTAATTAATTTTTAATTATTCGTCCCGAATTTAAAATGAATTTTTAAATTACCATTATTATAACGTTTGTTTTCTTTCTAGTACTTTAATTGTTTTTAAAATAAATGAAGGATCTCTTGTGATCAACATAATTGGAGATACAGGTGATGCCAATTTTTATTTACATTAGTTTTAAAGAAAGAATGATGGTATTCTGAATTTGTTTATATAGCAAGGATGAGTATTAAAAATATAATTAGATACTTTTTATTTATATCCATAATGGTGGATTCTCTTTCTTTATTATTTGCTTCATATATTTAATTTTATTAGTTTAAATTCTTAATTTAGATAACTTTAAAATCAAAATTCAAAGAACTGTTTTAATCTCAATTCCTAAAATCTTGGATTTCGACAAACCTTTCTATTTTTAAGGTATTAACTTGAATTTGGATCAACTCATATTTATTCACTATACTAATTTAATTATTTTACATAAAAGGTAGGGTTTTTGTGCATTTATTTGCGGAATAAAGTAACAACAAATTAATTTTAAAAATTCTCCTTAAATCATAATACCCCATTTTCCCACAGTATTAGCCTAATTTGTCATAAATTATGCTTTGGTAGTGAGTTTAGGATCCGGAATAACTTTTACGGTTTGAACACTTCTAACATGCATTAATAGCTTATTTACATTATTTGTGTGCATTGTTGCATCGCAATTCGAATGGTTCGGATAAAATTTGAGGTGTTAACGGCTATGTTTAGACTTCTCGTAAAAATGGTTGACTCTAGAGAGTCATAACTCTTTCCTCTCTAATACAAATGATACACTGTTTCAGCACTAGCTAGGTGCCATATCCCTATATATATATATATATATATATATATATATGTTTATGTTTTGGTTGAAAAGAAATTATGTGGGATGCCCTAACCTTGAATCGTATGTTGATAACTTCCCAAATCACTTTCATAATGGGTGCTTTTATTTCTATCCATGATTTCTTGTAATTAATCTATGATATTAAGTTAATTTGTGTTGCTTATTCAATAAATCTGCAAGCGTGGATAGACTTACAAAAAAATTTATTGATTTAATTTTTATAAATATTATTTTCTTAATAATTTAATATTAAAATATTTCCTAAATTAATAAGTACATCCACTTTATATAATTCAGTAAATAAAAATATTAAATTCTAAAAAAGTTAAAGTAAAACTATGGTTAGTAAAGGTGTAACGAAAAATAACAAACAACCTCCACCATCACTTCATCTTCTAGCTCTACATTTCTACCCAACAATTTTCGGCATGAACCTTTTTCGATAGGACTTCGTCTTATAGCTTTGCTGAAGTTTGTAATGTTGTAATCGGAATTAACTTTTTCCTCCATTCAATTTTCTTATTATATGGATCTTACCAAGATAACAAATTAGTTTTGGATATAACATTAGAATTTAAGTTTGGTTCCGCTGGGGTTTGTAATGTCATAACCAAAATTAAATTTTTCTACGAAGCAATTCTCGTATCATACAAATATTATAAAGACAACATATTAGTTCCAAATCCATTATTAGATACTAAGTCAGTTTATGTCGAAATTTTAATAATGTATTTGAAATTAAGTTTTTTTTATTAGACTTCAAATAATAATATAATTTCAACTATAAATTCATAAAGAAAACAAAACTACATGAAACACACATTGAAGGTTCAATCTTTTGCTCTATTAGATGATTGCAATGGAAATAAACCATGCTCAACACTAATTCATAGTTTTCTCTCAGCTTCCAATGCCATGTTAATTCATTCTGTTGTGGAATCTTCTTTGTGTTGCAAAGTATTATTCGATTCTCTCATTGACAATAGATCCTTCATTGTTGTACGCTTGCACTAATATGATTTTAGGATTTATATTTTCTTCAATTAAACTACTGATAAGTTAATCTAGTGCTTTTAATAAAAGATTTCAAAAAACGTTAAAGGAAAATAGGAAACAAATTAATATAAAAGTAAATTTGGATTAGGAATCTAAATTAAAACTAAAAAATACGATTATAAATTAATTTTAATTGGTGGATATCCTTCTCAATTTGAAAGGATAATATTATGAAAATTTGTACAAAAATTTCATAAATTAAGGGTGGATTAATTATAAAAAATTACAGATAGAAACAAAATCTACTTTTCGTAATTTGTCTTATTTATTAAGTTGTAGCTTTGGGTAGCCGTTTTTTATTCCGGGTACATTTTGATGAGTCGCACACTTCTCACAAGTCATGTTGGTTATATTACATATGCGTACATGGTTGAAAGGCATTTCACATAGCCGTGGTTGAATTTGACCAGCTAACGGTGAGAATTGAGATTTTGGCGAAATGAGTTTTTTTGGCCAACTTTACAAGGCCATGACTTTTTCGACTGATGTCCAAATAACTCACCGTTTGCAATTTCATATTTTCACCAAACCCCAATTCTAGTTTCTTATTAGTCATAACTGAGTGCAAAGTAAGCCAATTAACTAATTTGCTCATCTCGGAATTTGATATGTTTTGGCAAACTACTATCTTCAATGAAACTCAAAAGAGCAAAGTTTTTGATTTTCGAGCCCACTTTTCGGGGATATAAACATCACCCAAATCCAAATTTTGAGAGAAAAGTCGTGCTCCAAAAACAAACAGTGTGCCATAGACATTTACCCAATCAGGTTTGTTGCACGTTTCTAGTCGTATCAAGATTGCAAACCAAAATCCTTATCTGCAAAAATCTAATTAAGCGTAGTAAAGTGGGAAATAAGGGGTTAATTCAAGTCTTTGAGCAAGGAATTGAAGCTTATAGAAAAAAAGGTGAAATTGCCAAGTTAAAACCAATTTTGATTTAGAAAGTCTTTTGCTTCTCTTTTAATTAAAATTAAAATTGAATAATGCCTAATTATCAAGTACAAAAGAGAATTATCAAATATTGAGAGAATCAAGGGTTAAGAATCCACCACCAATTATTTTGATTTAACTATTTACATTACTACATGAATGTACTAAAGATAAAATATAAATTCTAATTTAACTAAACATCTAAGAGTCACTTATAGTATGTAGCATGATCTTAGTATTCAAATGAACTAGTACTTTCAAGATATAACAATGAAACCAATTTTTATCTTTTAAATCTTATATAAAATCCAATTTTCATCTTTCATAAAAATAATAACATGAATTAAAGTAAGCTTCCAAATAATCACTACTTAAGGAAAACACTACAGTTCAACACCCATCCATATTAATGAACAAACTTTTAGAAGACAATTTGCTAATTAAAATCATTTCAAGGAGATTATATGGTGTGTAGTTTGTTCGTCAAGGAAAAAATAACACTAAATTTGAATGCTTCTTTTGGAGATCAGTCAAAAAGTTCTTTTTGTTTTTTTTATTATTTTATTAAACTAAGCATATGGGTACAATATTGTGAGAATCCGCAAATGCGACCCCATGGGCCTCCTTCCTTATTCGTTCCCGTGCGTCTAATGGCATGTTGATAATTCATATCGGGTGTCCCTCTATCCTATTTCTAGATGCAAGAGGGTTCGTTCAGAGTCGCCAGTACGTTTTACGAGAAAACGGACAAAAAGGGTTGTGTAAGGGGAAAGGCTACAGATAAGCCTTTCTTTACACGTTTGTCTGCAAAACCAGAATTCTATAGGGTTCAAAAACTATATTACGGTTTGGGAAGGTGTTAAGCACCCATTCCTCCCTTTCGGTCTCTAGTGGACTTATATTTTTATTCTATGTTGAAAAACTTGGATGCTTTTACTGACAGTCTATTACTTTTCAAATAAAAACCCTAATTTTAAGGAAAGCGGGAAAGGGATAAAGAACATTTGTGTTCCGAGATCCGATATTTTTATTTATTGAAGGATGTAAATACAAATGACAAAACCTTTTATTTTGAAAGAGTATTCCGCATTATCTTCTCAGATAATGACGGTTTTCTCGTGTTGTGATTACTTTTGTAAAAGCTCGGATCTTGTATCGGGACTAATTTAATGTGGAATCAGAACTCTTGAGAAGAGTTGGATCAGATATATCGCAGTCTATAGAGAAGACGGGATATATTGGTTTCGATTCCTAGGTAAGTCTCATCGATCCGGGTTTTGAAAACAGAATTTTATCCGGATGATAACGTATTTACTCTTCTAGTTTTGCAAATGATTTTATCAGGGTCTTTTATTTTAAAGATGGTAGACTATTTATAACTTGACAATAAGTTTATTTAAATAAAATGTGGACAAAACAACAGAAATAAAACGAGTACACAAATAAACCTGATTTTCGAGCGCATTAGGAATCTAACACAAATAAATTACTAGAAGAGATTTTATTTACCTTCCCGATGAGAATAATAATAAGAAAGAGAATATAATATGGCAGAGAGATCTCTCGCAATAATAATCTTCTCCTTCTTCAGATATTTTCAAGAATTCGATTCCCGAGACTGGACACGTCGAGTGTCGAGAATAGATTTGACTCTTCAGAAATAAGACGATAATCGAAAATGCTTGTTGCTATTTTCTGCACTGTTTTGGCGATTTTCTTGCTGTTTTCAGCTCTAATCTTGCTATGATGTTGCTGTCTAGAACCCATGGGGGTGCTGGCCTATTTATAGTGTCGAAAGGGCATATGTCGTGCGACATTTGGGTGTATGTCGCGCGACAATCTTGACTATCGCGCGACATTCTACTTTAATGATGATTCTGACTCACTGCTGAGTCAGAAAGTGGAGTGGTGGGGTGTTTGTCGCGCGACATGTGCCCATAAAGTTAGGATTGTCGCACGAAAATCCTGTGTATGTCGCACGAAAATCCTGTGTATGTCGCGCGACAATCTTGAATGTCGTGTGACAATCTTAAATGTCGTGCGACATTTCACTTTAAAATATGTTTGTTTGGCCAACAAACGCTTCCAGGGCAGTCTCGGGTGTTCGGGTGGATCCCGGACTCCCGAAACAGCAGTTCTCGAAGGTCGTTAGGGTTCTTGCGGGGGTCACGGATCGGGGTGTCTACAAATACGCAATAACATAAGCTAAATCCACTATTGGGGTTTTATTTCTCCCCTTAGAAGTAGATTAGCATTCCATCACAAATATCAATCACATGAAAGATATTAAATAAAATTACATTACACAATTAAAACATTAATCTCAATATCTAAATTAAAATATATAAAACTCCTATTCAAAGTTAGAACTCTGGTCGTGTGATTCTTTTCACGGTGGTGTGCGCAGCTCCTTGTCTGTCTATTACTCACATGTGTATTTTTCTTATTGTAGTTGTGTGTTTAGAGTGGGGGGCTAAGGGCCTCTATTTATAAGTGTAAGAAGTAATTAAGGCTTAAAGAAAATATTATATAACACTTAGAAAATGAATTAATTTAGATGGAGTGGATAACATGTAATGTGGCCGTGGCTAGGATAAAGAAGAATTGGAGGTGCACATCAAGGGAAACGGTGAAAATGTGCTTGGCTTATTTTTCATTTTTTTTTTATAATGGACCAATGGGTTATTTATGGTTAAAGGGTTAGGATTAATTAAATGGCTAGCTAGGATTTAGTGTATAATGAGCTTAATGATGGGCTTTAAGGGTGCTAGTGAATGGGCTGGTGGATGGTTTAAAATAGGGTTTTAATCAAGTCAAAGGGGGCCCACAAGAGAGAAAAGTACATGCACACATTTTCGCCATTGTACATATGTAGCACGTTTGGAGCCATTTTTGCCATCAACAGCTAGCAACAATTTGATGATCGTCGAAACATAAAAGCTGAATTCTTGCGCACTTTATTTTCAATGCAATGCTTCTTGGATTTGGAATTCCACAACAATTAGAATACGATCAATCATTACTTTCACACTTGCCAAAACACCATAACAACTGCCATTTTGTTTCTTGACACACCTTTGCTATATTTTTAATTAAAATTAGCACAAATTTGTGCTCATTTCACTTATGAAGTAAATAAAAGATGATATTAACACAATTTAGGCAAAAATAACAATCGACTAAGAAGCTTTTGGGTATAACATATAGTATTTTTTTGTGTTTATTAGGATTTTCTCTACCCAACTCGTTTTGACCCGATATCTCCACTAGTAAACCCCAAAACACTTCAATTTTTGTCTTAATACACTTCAGACACACCTAAGAACAATTCTAAATTTAAAGAGGAGAGATTGGTTGGGAATTGTTTTAGATTCCACCTTCGTTTGCAAGATTTGGAATTCCATTTTTTGTCCAATGCACTTCAGACACACCTAAGGACAATTCTAGATTGAAAGAGGAGAGATTGGTGGGGAATTTTTGGAGATTCCACCTTAGTTTGCATGATTTGGAAATGATCACCTTCTTCTTCTTCTTCTTCCATTTGAGCTTGAAAAGCTTGTAATGAAGCTGTCCAGCCATCTCCGATCCCTACACCATTGGGGTTTTAATCTTGTGGATTATCTTCTTAAAATGTGGAAACACTAGTAGTCAAACCCATTTTCAACTTATTTTGGGATGCATGATCTTTTATACTATAAATTGGAGGTTTTTACATAAATTATTGATTAGGCATATGCATGAGGTTTGGGTCGAGTATTTTTGATTCTTTTACTTAATATATATTTATTATCACGCCCTAATTTTTGGGTCGTGAGAGTAATAATTTTAATAAAATAAAAAGATTTTGAGTAGAAAATAAATAATTCTTAAATTTAATTATCCAAATCCAAATTACGAAAATGAATTTGTTTTTGTAGTAATCAATGGATACATAAAACAATATTGGCCAGATCGAAGATCTAAACGTCCTAAACCTAATTAAACCAAATTAGAAAATCTTTAATCCATTGCTTACTTTTTATTAAATTCTTTGCTAGCTAGTATCTTTAAAATTAGTGGGCAAAGTGTATCACAGCGTCTCCATGAGGAGGGATATGGGGTAGATAGTAACAATCAAGTGAGAATCATTTACAAGTTTGTTTGCTTCTTCAATTAGATATATTGGACTAGTGTTTATAATTATATATATTGAATCATGGGCTTCTATTTTTTTTAAAGAATTAGATTTGATCGAAACATGTGGTTTGGCATTGTTGGATTATTTGCGAAAAGCTATGAAATGTTTGATAATATCTGAAGAGAAAAATGATAATGATAAATATTCAGGAAATCGTTTTGGTTATGTGAATTAAGTAGGGACATCACATCCCATTTCTTGGCCAAATTAGTATCCATGTGAGACATGCGAGCTGACTTGTACCACAGTTGAAAGTACGAAGAACGAGTATGTAAGGATATTGCATCCCCTTATTTTAATGTCTTTGTAAGACACACGAGTTTTACTCGTGCCACAGTTGAAAACACCAAGAACAAGGATAAACATGAATGCTTGTTTGTTGGCATTCCTAAATGTTTATTATTTTTGCTCGATTCATTTATTATTAAAAGAAAAATGTTTAATACTCAAATTTTAATTTCAAGGACGAAATCTGTTAAAGGATGGTGTATTGATAGAACCTGAAATTTTTATAATCAAACGAATCCTACTTTACACTAATATTTACTTGGAGCATAAAATTTGTGAAATTAATATTTCGTATTTTAAGCAGCTTGGTGAGTTTGTAGATTGTATTACGAATTGGAATTGTACTCTTTGTTCTTTTATTACGTGGAGTCTCATTTTATTATTTGATAATTTTAAAATTTTAGTTTTGTTATTTCATTTGAGTTTAAATTTTCAAATACGACTTTCATGAACATTTCTAGACGAAATTTATTTAAGGGAGATAGTTGTAAAAACTTTTATTTGAGGAAATTCATCTATTTGTGTATTATTTGTAAATTTTAAAAAGCACATATAAGAATTAGGAAAGAAAGGTTTGAATTTGAGATTCAAATTTTATTAATAAATTTTGGTAATATTTAACCTCTTGCGCACAGTTGTATCTTATTTCTATTTTTCTTGATTATGCTCTATTTTGAATTTTAAAAAACTTATTCGTAGATATACATACATATATTGGTTTATTAAAATTAGTTATGGAATATTCATACGTTGATAGAAGGGGAATGATACGGTCAAAGTGTTGTTTTTGATTTGAGGTTTGGGAGAAATAACCAATTGAAATTCTATTCAATTTTATTATTGTTGTTGGTTTATTTGTATGAATTAATTGTTGTGTGTTTAATGATATGTAATTAGATGAGATCGATTGTTTATTTATTATTTGGCATACGTTAATATTTATATTACTTGTTGTTCATAATTAGTGATTTGAGTAGGAATCATGTATTGTAAATGAACTTACTAGACTATGTGTTTACCTCCATTAGACTTTTGTAGGTTTAATGTTGATTGACGCGCCGGAAATACTTCCGTGCTTAGGTACCCAAGTGCAGGTTGTCAAGCTATAATACTTGGTAAGTCCAAGTGTCGAACCACAAGGATAGTCGGAAAGACGATGTGGTGATTACGAGTCCAAGGTTTTGTTAAGGGAATTTAATTGGTTGATTTTAGTTGTTGATTTTAAAGTCTTGCAATAAAAATTAAAATGATGTAATAATAGATGAGAAAAGGCTAAGGCATTATAGAATTCATTTGTTTTGCAAAGTTAAGTAAAATCAATCTCATTCAAAGTTCTCAATGCAATTCCTAAGTGTTGAATATTTTACCCATTTCTAAGCAAAAGGGTGTGGAGCAAAAGCAACCCATTCCCATATAAATGCCATATAAAGAAAGGGTGTAAGCAAATATCAACACAAGTGTATCTTTCATTTTTATCTTGTGACAAAGGGTGTGAAGCAAGTGCAACCTATTCCCATATAATATCAACCAAGATTCAAACTCAAAATACACAAAAAGAAAAGGCATAAATTTAAACTAGGCATTTAAGAACTCATTGTTAGTTTCCCCTAGGCAAATGACTTGATTATGAAAATGACCAACTACAAGGAGTTTAGCTCGATAAATCATAACATTTCATTTGTCTAAGATTGGGAGGTCTAGGTAGAGGTCAAACCGTCCTATATAGACTTATTTGATAAATACAAATTGAATCCTTAAAATGATTAATGAAGTTGTTTATGACATAAATTTAAAAGATCATCTTTGGCAATACTTTAACTAAGAAGATGATGAGTCTTAAAATCATATAAAGTGTAGAAAGCACTCAACATATCATTAAAGTATTAAAAGAATAAAATCCCAAATTTATGGTGTTTCCATGAATATTCAAAAACTAATCATGCTTGGCAATGAAAAGTATCTCATTCAAAGAAAGAATGGACATAGGCTAGTAAGAAATACACAGGTGTATCATCTCTTCATTAATGCTTGAGATCTAAGTATACAAGGCATACAAAGTCAAATCATCATATGAAAATTATCTTACTAGCTTATGAATGGTTGAAAAAATGGAGAAGATGAAGGATTCAAAAAATATTTAACAATACTAATAATGGAATGAGAATTGAACTTACATAATTAATGCATTGCAAAATTCATCTTTTAGCCTTAGCAAAGAAATTTACTCCATAATAAATGTAGAGACAAGAATTATAAAAGTGAACTCCATTTCTCTCTCTAGAAAATAAAATTATTACAAGCTCTCTATAAATTGAGAAATGAGAAGTAATAAAAGTAAGATCTCCTCTCTAAAGCAGCAATGAAGACTATAAATAGGAGAGTTGTGTTGGATGTTAAAAAATAAACAATGCTTATTTTATTTTTGGTGGAGAATTCCACTATCTTGGATGCTCTTTAATCACATGCACAATTCCACTTTCTTTCTTTAATCACATGGACATGGAGACTTCCACTTTCTTGGATGCTCTTTAATCACATGGAGACTCACTTTCTTGGATTCTTTTTATCCATGGAAAATTCCACTATTGTATTAAATACAACATTTCTTGAAATCTAGAAACACCAAAATAAACATAAAAATGTGCCTTTCCAAGCATTGTTAAATACAAAAGTGCTACGAGACTAATCGCGAAATAAGTTGGCAAACCGAGTAGTTTTAGAGAAATAAACGCGTCAAACAACTCCAAAAATGAGCGTATGAATGACAATATTAAGCGTTTATCATTGATCAAGATTGGTTAGCGGGATGAAGTTCTTAATTATTTCATTAATCATCGTATGAGATTTTCTTATTTGGTTAAACTTAGGTCTGGGACATTTAGTTTCCTTGGCCAATATTTTTTTTATGTATCCATTGATTATTATAAAAAGATTTTAATTTTAGAAATTTGGATTTGGTTAATTGAATTTAAGAATTATTTATTTTCTACTCAAAATTTTTTTATTTTATTAAAGTCATCACTCTCGAGTTCTAAAATTTAGGGCGTGATAACTATTGTAACGATCCAAAATATCCTGCATCGATAGCGTAATAGGAAGTTGCTTGATACATATGCGAGTGCAACAACTTTAATTTAAAACTTAGGCTAGCCATTTTTGGGGAGAACCTAGGTGGTTCCATATGTTATTAAAGCGAACCTAGGACCACAAGCATATGAGGTGCGAATATTATTGGTCAGGTCTGTGCGGCTGACAGCAAGCCAAAATTGATAGATACCGCTAGGACGTCAGGAATTTAATTGGGGCGGGGGATTGTAACGACCCAAAATATATCACATCGGTAATATAATGAGAAATTCCTTGGCACATATATGGGTGTAATAACTTTAATTTACAACTTGGGTTAGTCATTTGGGGGAGAACCTAGGTGGTTACACTTATTATAATTTTAATTTGATATTTCTACAAAAAATTTCCCTTGCATGTATGAGTATCATAAAATTTCACTAAAACCCCCATGAACAGATATAATAGCGGGATAAAATTTTCCCATACATATATTAAATGATTAATTAATGGGTTTATTGCATGTTTTGGTTACAATACTTTATAAATGTAATATTTTGGTTACAATACTTCATAACTCTGATAAGCCTTTTCCTTATACTTTTGTCTACGAAACCATTATTCTATTTATAAGGTTGAAGAACTATATTATACACATCATCCAAACCAATATATCATTTTACCTACTAATTTAACCTCTTCAATCCCGCTTGTCACACCCAAAATTGTACACATAATAGTTTAATTATAATTTGCATTGTAGGGCATAATACTTTATTATCAATGTCTTCTAAATGAATAAATGTTAATTATATTTATTTTATTTTTGCAATTTTTGATATTTAAGTTTGCAAGTACAACGGATTTTGTTTTATAAATCTTAATTTTTATTTTTGAATTAAAAAACTTTTGTGTGCAGCAATTAGCTAGTCTGGTTTGGCACATTCACCAAACACAATCCTAATTCGCCTTAAAACATACACAACGTGAAGAGGATGCTATATATACTAAAAAATCCGGCCTCGCCCTATTTATTTATACACTTGAATCCGAACTGATGGAAACATTTTTAAAGTGGGTCAAAAAAGTAACTTTATTCAAGGGGTTGATAAATGCACCTTCTTTTGTTGTCACCTTACAACTCTCACTTTTAAAAAATTTATCACAAACACCCCCCTCCACCACCCTCTAGATTAAGAATCATAATTATAGTAATACTCTCCTATCATTGGGAGAGTATTTTCATTTTTACTCGCTCGACATTGAGCATCTAGAATTTCAACAATAATTTAAGATACGGCCTAATGTTTGAGATATACTCTTCTGTCATTGGAAGAGGAAATGTGGTTATACTCTCTCGTCATTGGGAGAGTATTTTTATTTTTACTCGCTCGACATTGAGCATCTGGAATTTCCAGTAATAACTTAAGATACGGCCCAATTTTTGAAATGTACTCTCCTATCATTGAGAGAGTAAATGAAGTAATACTCTCACATCACTGGGAGAGTATCTCTATTGTTACTCGCTCAACATTGAGCATCTGAAACTTAAATGGATCTATGGCCTTTTTTTAGAAGATATTTATATATATTCGTTTGTTTTTTCTTTCATTTTAGAATATACATATATGTATATGTGTGTATGTATATATGTATATTTTGAAAAAGAAGAAGAAGAAGAGGAAGAAGGAGGAGGAAGAAGAATCCATATTCTTTTGTTTTCGAATATATATATATATATTTTGTATATATGTATATGTTTTGAAGAGGAGGAGGAGGAGAGGGTGGTGAGGGCATGATAGTATTGTTTTGTTGTGATTAATGATTAATTAATTAAGTTAATTAATAGTTAATCTTTGTATAAAAAAGTGAAATGAGAGGGTGATAGTAATAAAATTTAGTTTAATATTAATAAAAAATTTAGAGATTGTTAGTGATAACAAATGAGGGTGCATTTATCACGGGTGATTTTATTTCCATCCACCAAATCTTTCAGTTAATCCACATTGTTAAGTTAATCCGCATTACATATTAAGTTAATCCACAAACGTGGATGAACTGACAAAAAAATATTATGAAGTTAATTTTATAAATATTTTTTAAATAATAATTTAATATGGAAATATCCACCAAATTAATAAGTATAACCACTTTAAAAATGGGTAAATTTTAATTAACTTTGCAGTAAAATAACAAAAACAAAATTTAACCCCTTCCCCCTTACGGTTTTAACAATTCTCCCATTATCTCTTCTTCTTCTTCTTCTTCTTCTTCTTTTACATCATATCACAAACCCTAGAACTTTAGTTTCATATTCTTTAAATCACCACCAAATCTGTATTCTAACCTTAGAAACCCACACCCACAATTTCGAAAATCTTGAAATAATTTGTTTTTGTACTATTTAAGTCTAACTCATAATACAAAAGATTACAAATTTAAATTATACCAAGTTTCTTATATCATGTCTAACTTTTAGATTAAATAATTATATTATTAATTATAATGTTAGGGGTTCCAAAATATTAATGCATAGAAAAATTGTAAATTATTAATTATAATGTTGGGGGTTCAAAAGATTAATGAATAAAAAAATTGTAAATTACTGGACAAGGATTATTTGCAACGCAAGCTGAAAAAGTTGGTCGTTCCCTTATATATATATATATATATATAATACACACTGTTTATACTTAATCAATATTACACTCTGTTTTCATGTGTGTGTGTGTGTGAGAGAGAGAGAGAGAGAGATCGGTGATGGAATGAGTGATGGAATGTTCGTCAAAATTGAGTTTGAGGGATTTAATATTTTGTAGGGCTAGTCGTATAAAAGCTAGGTTTTGCTCATGAAATATGCCAACGTTTTCTTTTTGTTTCAGTGGTTGCTCCTTTCTATTAATTATTGTGAAGAATCAACATAGTCATTAGTCAATATGTTAAAGCAGTATATTATTGTATATGTTAAAGCAGCGATGAAGCCAGAGGTAATATACTCATTAGTCAATATGAAAAGAGGGACTAGATACTAATTGCCCCATCGATGTCTTTATCTGCTAGCTAGGAAAAAGGCAAAATATTAGTATGTAAAATTAATCACCTAGCCCGGTCTAAAGAACTTGTAAGATTCCAGTATTCCACAATTAGTAATGTAAGTACTTTAGTTTCAAGATTACATATATATTCTTCTTGATTCATCTTTCTTGTCAATTTTAACTTATATGCATGCTACATATTAGTTTCATACTTAGTCCACCCACCTTCCAAACACCTATATATATATATATATATATATTTACCCTGAGGGTGTGTAAGGTGAGGCCATAGGTTGTTACCAGATTTTTTTTTTTTAAAATTTATGCAAGGGGTCTAATATTTTAAACATCCAATTGGAACGAGAGCCCAAGAAGTATATTATTGTATATGTTAAAGCAGCGATGAAGCCAGAGGTAATATAGCATATAGTCAATATATATTTTTCCTGGTCATTATATAAGCAAAAGGTGATGTAATGCTTTAACAAGCATAGTCAATATCCACAACCCAGATTTGATGAATAATACATATATAAACCAAAAATTTCATCAACCATCAAGGTTTATCAAAAAAAAAAAACAAAGAACTAAATATCCAACAAGTTTAAGAAGTTTAACAGTTAAAGAACATCTAAAATTGCTAGCTATCGCTGGAGGACACATTTTCATTGCCTTCACTTTCACTGTCCTCCACTTCTTCTTCTTCTTCTTCTTCTTCTTCTTCAACAATGGGTGCAGTTGATAGGGGAACGGGAGCCTCAATATCATCATCTGAATCAAAGTGAGGAATGTTTAGATGTTTGCCGATCTTGTCAACCTTCTTCATAATCTTCTTCATCAATGCAAACAGGCCTTGTGCATCTCCGAGGGAGCCGGTGGTGGCACGGTACGGCGAGAAGAGCCTTGGATGATTTTTCCTTTGCTTCCGGTGATTTCTCGAGCCTTCATTTGAAGGAAGCGATCATCGGCATCATTTTTAGCCCGCACGTATATAGGAGCTTGAGAGAGAGAACGGTGCCAACTTCCAATATTGTACGTTCCCTTTGAAGGCTTAACCGTGATTTCTTTCTTATAATGGGGAACCTTGTAAAAATGGATAAGAATATGCGTGATCAAGGAACCCATGACAAGTGCGTTATATGAACCCGTCCCATCATGATGAGAGACCAAACAAGCGACAATACCCTCAAAGATTAGGTTGCCTAAATCAATAGACAAACCGGTACCAATGGCATACAAATGTAAAGAGTCAAAGACATAGAACTCCGAATGATGTGTATCCTGACGTATACAATGATGGTAGATGGCATAGAGAACTCTATAGTCAGGAAGAAGGAAACCGGTACTGATTTTTCGAAGATGGTCCCATTTATGTACAGCACCCATCAAAATAGACAAAATATTATATGTACTGATTTCGACAGATGGGTGAAATGGGAATTGAGGATTCTCAATGTGGGGAAGAGAGAAAAACTCGCGTATAGTATAGGCAGAGATAGACACTTCTTGACCCCTCACCCAACTAACAATCCTTTGATCGCTAGAGTTAAAGATTAATTGAATTGAACCTCGAAAATAGAATTCCCGCACAATATGGGGATTGCAAAGATGGTTTTGTAAAATGGGAGTCCAACCCCGAGATACAATTCAATTTCTAACATTGATGGGAGTATTTGGACGTTTTGCGTTTGGTTTAAAATCATCAATTTTGAAATCGCGTTCACAAATGACCTTGAGTTCTGCAAAACGTGACTCATAATCTTTAACATCATCTTGAGATTTAAACCTAGAAAAATATCGACCCGGAATATCATGTCGTTCGAATTCAATTTGATAGACAATTTTTGATGGGTCAGAATGGGGCATATGAGGAATATCATGGGCTTTGCCTTTGCCTTTTGATATTGAAGGCTTTCGGGTCAAAGGACCCTCCTCTTGACGAGGGCGTTTGACAGGAGGTTGTGACGGAGGAGGATTTGGGGGTACTCCAGACCGTTTAAGTTCTCGGTTAGGCCGTTTTGTTTTGGCCATGAACCAACACAACAAGGGCAGCAAAAAGAAAATAACAACACACGTAATGGCCACAATAGCTATATTCATGATGAGATGAAGGGAGACTAACAATTCAATCAGAATAACAACCAAAATATGGAAATATGATACACACTTAACCAATATCTCAATGCAAATAAAATTATCACGCAGAAATCCCCAAATTCAAACCCTACCTAGATAGAATGGAAACACAACAATGGAACAACTAGAAAGATCCTAATTAAAAACCTAATTTGGAAGTTAGACCAGATGAAAAAGAGTGGTTTTGAGAGTCTTACCCGAAATTAGAAAGGCAACTTGAGGAGTATTACCAGTCTTCAATGGTGATTTGGAGATAGAGATAGAAGACGACTTGGTGGGAGATAGGAAGGAGGAGGAATCCAAGTGGGTTTTGGGTTTTAGGGGAGATACGAATGATGAGAGTGATATTGGGGTTGTGACGAGTGAGAAGAGAGAGAAAGAAATAAGGGTTTATGTCGATTGGGTATTTTCCCCTTTTTAAAAAAAAATGCCGGATCGGTATAGAGTAAATGGAGACCAGTCCGCATATAAAATTTAGAAAAAAAAATCTATCGCCGGACCGGTATGGATAATATTGAGACCGGTCCGCATATAAAATTTAGAAAAAAAAATAGCGCCGGACCTGTATGGATAATATTGAGACCGGTCCGCATATAAAATTTGGAAAAAAAAATAACGCCGGACCGGTATGGATAATATTGAGACCGGTCCGCATATAAAATTTGAAAAAAAAAAGTTCCAGACCTGTATAGAGTAATCTGAGACCGGATAGCAGTGCAAGTAAAATTTTTCATCAAGTTTAATATTGAATATCCATTTTGTTTATTTTTAAATGTCCTTAATGTTATTTTATGATAATATAAATTTAACCTTTGGCATTCAAACCAAAGTATTTGTAAAAGATATGAAATAATTCTTAGTTTGAGACAAAATCATAATTTAAAATTGCATTGATAGATAAAGTACATTGATATGAAATAATTCTTAGTTTGGGACAATATTAAAGCATTCATAGTTAAAGTACATTGATAATTTCAAAAGAAGACGGATCCGCTGCAGGGGGGTCACCAACAAGCTTGCGCCACTCAAAAATTCTCAGTTTCACAACTTCAACCCAATGTTCTGCATCTGGGTATCGCTGCTTACGCCAACCAGGGACCACAGGTGGAAGAGGAAATCCAACTTTGAGAATGACTTTCATGAAATGAACGTCATCATACAATACAATTGGAACAATTCGTACGGTGTTAGTTGGGCCCGTCCTTAATGGCAAGTAAGTTAAGTTTTGGCAAGGAGAGAATACGCAAAAAATGCAATTAAATGCTGATGCAAATAAGCAACCCATGTCTGGAAGTTGCATCCAATACTTAACATGGACATTTTGCACATCAAAATAATTTAAAGCTTCCGAAACCTTCTTATAGCCTTCCTCACCACCCAGAATTCCCTTGTATAACTCTTGATTTTCACTTAGCTCAATTAACATGGTTCTTCTGACCACCTTCCACCCATTATGAACGTCAAGATTTAGTAATTCTGCACAACACCTGTACCCACAATGCCCATCTGCGGGAACATCTTCAAAACCTTCGAGGACGTGCTCCTTAATAGTTGGATGGAACAGCTCAAAAACTGAAGAGGAGTACTGATTCTCATTTAAGTCCAAAAGCATTATTTTCTCTTTCTTATTCGTTGCCTTAATCTTTCTCATATGTTTACTTTTTTTACCTTCACTTAAATTTTGTAGCCCAGCAAGCACAACCTCTGTTTGTTCTTCTAAAGTTTTTGAGTACTCAAAACCAGATGGATCCCGCTTTGTACTATTATCTTTCGTACGTGAAATTTTCCTCTTCTTCTTTGTTGGCCTTCCTTTAGGAAACTTGTTCATTGCTGGTGGTGCCATATTTGTTGATGCAGGATTTGTTGCCTAGGAGATAAAATATAATATATATTTATAATGCCAATATAGAAATATGGGTAATACAAGTAATTATAATATTAAAAGAGTAGCACAAGTATAATTACCTCCCGTATAACTTTTAGTAGCTTAATTTTTTGCTCATTGGTTGCCTCGTCAAACTTCATTCTGAAGAAGGATATCTCTTGCTCCGGATCAATTGCATAACGTGGAATCTCTCTAGGTATGTCATTTAGTTTCATCCATCTTTGGTGAATGGCAAATAAGGGAATTACACGACCTTCATATTTGAATTGTAAAATCTCATGAGCACAAGGAAGACCGTACGCAGTTCTAAGTACACAACCACATCGTGAAATATCAACGCCTATATGTTCATTCCTCTTTCTTTCATCATTAATTAACTCTAAAGCATGTGAAGACACAAACCCTCTTAAATTGTCAAAATCGGAAATTTGATGAACATGCAAGTTAGAGCTTAGAGATTTACGAAAAGAAGCTCTAATGACAACATGTTGTGATATAAGGAGGTTGTCAATCATATTCAGATTGTTTACAAGGTCTCCTCGTGATGAACCCAAATATCTTTTCAAACTTGCACGTTGTGATTCGACCCGATTTGTTGTAACATTACCGAAATGTAACATCTTATTTGTCCACGCAGCAACGAACCTCTCTTTGTACTTCAACCAAGTGCGATCAATATAACTTAAAAGATCTTTGTACTTTTCATATTTCTTCCAAAATTTGTCAACGTTCTCATTGTACTCCACTTCAGTATAAGACTTTATCATATTATGAAAATCTTGAATGAATAAGTCCCACGATTTCTTAGTTTTAAAGTTTCCCTTCCCGTGTTGTTCCACATTTTTTGAGATATGAAAGGTACATAACAAATGAGAAGCATCAGGGAATATGATTTTAATGGCATTCATCAATGCCATGTCACAATCGGTCACAATAACCGTAGGATTACCTGGTAGAAGAATATCTCTTAAGCATTCTAAAGCCCATCTATAATTACTTTCCATTTCCTTGCGAAGGTATGAATGTGCAACAATAAATATTTTTGCAGTTGACGTAACACCAACAATCTCTAGTAGAGGTAAGCCGTGTCGGTTTGTCTTATCGGTACAATCCATTATCAGCACATGGGGGAAGCACTTAACAAGTGTCAGAGAATATGGATGACCGAAAAAAATATCCATGATCTCATCTGTGTTCTCATCTCTTCTATGAAATTCTACATACTTCTTTTAATCTAAAATATGCATTAGCTGTTGCATTTGTGTTCTTCCTTGCATTTCGAGCATTCGATGCTTCGCTTTGAAATTGTAAATTGTTGTAATAGTAGAAGCATTGTTGGGATTTTGTTGTTTTAGTACACGAAGTATCTCTCTAGGTTTAACTCCACACACGCACATGTCTGTAACAAGTTGCTCTTCACTTTTTGAGAGTCTACCGACATATGAATGCCCTTCAAAGGTCTTTTGATCATCTATGGGGTGGTTATGGCTACCACATATAACTTTTAACTTCCAATTTTCGGAATCTTCAAGTTTTTCCCCTTTTAGCAGGAATGGACATCCACATTTTTTTGTTCCTGTAATTTTTTGTTGCTTCTTACGGTTGCTTGAACATTTTTTGGGTTTTTCTTTATAAGACCCACCTCTTTCGCACCAATAAATGATTCTGCCTCTACGACCAAACCTTGGAAACTCTGATTTTTTTATGCTAACGACCACCCCACAAGTCCTACCAACAGCTTTACACCAAGACGTTAGATCCTCTCGTGAGTAAAAAATCTGCATTAATTACAATGTAATAAATCTCATGCAATCCTGTTGAGAATACAAGTTATAATTTAACATTTGATTTGAAAAATAATTACCTCTTCTGTAACAAAAAATTGAGTACAATCCCATCCCATAGGTTGACTGTTTTCTACTTCTTGCGCCGGCACATCATCGGCATCACTTTCAACTGATTGTAACACTGATAATGCTTCCGGAATAATCAATTCATTCCGGTTGGATTCCTTAGGATCCTAAAAAAAATTATAATATATGTTTGTAAGTTTAAAAGAATTTAAAAATAATAATACAATTATTATTTTGAGACAAATTAATTTTGGATTCGACATTAGATATTAACTCAGGTTTTGCAAAACTCTGTAATACTATATCAAAAATTAAGTTCTTCTATTATATTTGAGAATAAAATTTAAAGCACAAATTCATAAGCAAAAAAAATAAAAAAAAATAAAAAATGAACACACCATTGAACGTGCAGTCTCTGCTGATTGCGATGGAAATAAACTGTTTTCAACACTAATACCTAATTCTTTCTCAACTTCTAATGCCGCATTAATCCATTCTCCTGCAGGCACTTCTTCGTGTTGCAAAGTATTATTTGATTCTCTCATTGGAAAAAGATTTTCCATTGTTGTATGCTTAAACTATGTAATGATATTAGGGTTTGTATTTTTCTTTGAAAAAATACGTTTTGAGATGTTCTATTCGATCAACACAAGCGCAGATATAAACCTAAATCGTTGAAACCTTTTCAAACGTAAAGATGAAGTTAATTAAAAGGAATTATATTTAGATTAGGAATGTTAATAAAAAAAGGAATCTAAAGTTATACAATTATAATTTAATTAAAATTGGTGGATATACTAATCAATTTAAAAAAGGGTAATTTTGTGAAATTTCATTTAACATTTGCATAATTTAAGGGTGGATTAACTGAAAGATTTGGTGGATGAAAATAAAATCACCCTTTATCACTCCCCTTATTCAAACCTTAATCCACCCAGTATGGGTTCTAATTTGAGAAACCCAGCCTGATTCAAAAATACAACTGCCAAAATCTGCGACATTTCGGTCGGGTTAAAAACTCACATGGTCAAGCTATTTTGTTACCATTAAAAGAAAGAAGATTTACTTTTTGTTGTATACATCATTAATTTAAATGTATATGTAATTATCTTTCTTAAAAAATCATATAAATTACAATCGATTATATTTTACAGAGCTCAATTGGAAGGTTTCAAATATATATATATATATATTTGATTATTGAATTTAAATTTCTAAGAGAGTTTTTGACACTTTAGTCCCTTAAAGTTTCCCCCAATTGTCACTTTCGTTCCTAAACTTCATTTTCCGACTTTCCACTCCCCAATGTTTCCACCGCGCTTCAATTTAGTCCTTCGCTCCACTTTCCGTCAATCAAGTAGACGGAGCACGTTATTTTGATGGGTATTTTGGTCCATCTTGCATTAAACTTTCCCTCCAAAATTAATATGTATGCTCCTTATATTCCCTCCAAACATTTCATTCTACAAAAACAGAGCAAGAAAGAGAGAGATCAGCAAGAGAGAGAGCTAATGTGGACAAAGCAAGTCGGCTGAAGCCTGAAGCGTTCTTTGTCTAAAACTTGTCCATTACTATCTATTTGCAGGAAGATTAAACTCTACAGCATTTGTTGATTGTAATGATGAAGGGGTAGAGTTTTAGGAAATAAATATGATGCTCTTAATGAACATGCGAGCTAATACTTCATGTGAGGATGCACTACTCTCTCCTCATTTCATTTCCCACCCTTCGACAAATGAGGCTCTTAATATGCATGGACATTCATTCATGAAAAAACGCTGGGTCACAAGGAGGTTTGTATTTCCCAACTCAAAAATAGCCAAACTCAGGACAATGGTTAAGGAATCGGGATCAAAAAATATCACTCATGTTGAAGTTCTCAGCGCACTACTTTGGAAATGTGCCATGGCTGCAACTAAGCTCATAATGTATATACTAATTTTTTCTTAGCTCAGAATTGTCTACACTAATTTCAGGTACGTGATGCAAAATCCTCAATCATATATTAATTCCAATAATGCCGGATTCGTGAATCTCCTCAAGATTGCAAAAGCCCCTGATCCACAGCCGTCGATTGTGTGGGCATCATCAAGTTCAGTTTACGGTCTTAATACACAGAATCTGTTCTAGGAGTCTCACAGGACCAACCAGCCGGCAAGTCTATATGCCGCAACGAAGATGTTAACATTTTTAATTTAAATTTTTACAATAAATGTTAACATTTTTCAACTTTTATTAGTATTTTGAGATTTAAAGCAAGAATGAAATAGATATTCTTAATTACATCAAAATGGGTCAAAGTGTCGGTGAATATGCTAAATAATTCCTTTAATAAGTTTAGAGTGATTTTGGACTATTACTACTTACAAATTTAATTTTTTTACTGTCATAACTTTATCATTAATTATTCCTCTAGTTTGTTTTATTTTAGGCCATATTAACGAAAGATGTAAAAGTATGTATAAAGAATTTAGTCTTAACCTTCTTTTTTAACTCTATAGCATAATTTAGCCTTACCACAAGGAGCATATTTTGTTCTCTCTAGAATTTTATCTCTCTCTTGCTGACCTCTCCCTCCCTCTCTCTCTATCACTCTCTCGCTCTGTTTTTGTAAAAGGAAATGATTGGAGGGAATATAAGGAGAAATATATTAATTGTGGAGGGAAAGTTTAATGCAAGATGGACCAAAATACCCATCAACATAACGTGCTCTGTCTACTTGATTGACAGAAAGTGGAGCGAAGGACTAAATTGAAGCGCGGTTGAAACATTGGGGAGTGGAAAGTCGGAAAACGAAGTTGAGGGACGAAAGTGACAATTGGGATAAACTTCAAGGGACTAAAGTGTCGAAAACTCTTTCTAAGATTCAAAAATTATTGAAGAGTTGAAGACAAGTGTAGAGAGGGGTGGGTTCTTTTTATTGGTACAACTTGCTTAGGGGGCAACACGTGATCAGAGACAAGAATAAAGGAGCAAGGTTTGCATTTTGTAGAACCTTGAGCGGAAGTTTTGCAAGTGACCCCCCTCCCCCCCTCCCCAAAACACCCCACGGAGTTTTTTGGATCTTTTTGTAGGTACAACATGCTTAGGGGGCAACGTGATCAGAGGCAAGAATAAAGGAGCAAGGTTTGCAATTTGTAGAACCTTGAGCGGAAGTTTTGCAAGTGCGCCCCCCCCCCCCCCCCCACACACACACACACACACGGAGTTTTTTGGATCTTTTTGTAGGTACAACATGCTTAGGGGGCAACATGTGATCACAGGCAAGAATAAAAGGGCAGGGTTTGCATTTTGTAGAAACTTAAACGGAAGTTTTGCAAGTGGCGGAGGGTGTAAGTGTGGCGCATCCCACATATACAGGATTAGGTTGTATAATTTTATAAATCGTGATGAGTAGAGGGGGAGAGGGGTGAAGGGGTGTAAGTGCAGTGCACAATATAAATACACGGGTAGGTTTTGATTATTAAATTTTTTGATTCAATTAAAGGGCCACTCTCCTTTGTAGTTTGTTTTCAGGATGGCTATCAATTGCACTGTTTTATTTTTGGTACCTTTTCACTTTGTTGGTTATTAAAGTTTATTTGCATATTTGGTTGTTATTAAATATTGAGATTAAATTTTGTTATTGGATAATAGACATAAGGCACTGCAAGACGTTTAATATGATATATTGATCTTGGCCTTGTTTTAACAAATACGAAATCTTTTTAGAAGCTTATTATTTTCATCCCCTGAATTTAATTCTTGGGTCCGCCCTTGAGTGTGATAAAAGAGAGGAAGATATTGGATTAATGTGTATGTTTTACTGTGATTATAAACATAATCCAATGGATCACATATATTAACAGCACAAAGAATCATTTCTAACCTTTACATTAATTTGTAAGTTTCTAATGCTTCATCCCTACATACTATTTACACTAACTTGTAAGTTTTCTCCATAAATTCCAAAAATCTTTTTTATTTCTTTTATAATTTTGCTTTTTCATGTTCTTTTTTTTACTAATGAGCAATATATTTAAAAAAAAAATTCACAAAGTGAATTTCTTAACATTAGAGAAGTGTAATTCTTTCTTTTTCTCCACCAATTCCAAAAATCTTTTTAATTTCTTTTATAATTTTGCTTTTCTCTTGTTCTTTTTTTACTAATGAGCAATATATTTAAAAAAAATTCATAAGGTGAATTAATTTCTAATTGTTAGAGAAGCGTAATTCTTTTTGTTTTCCTTCTTTGCCATGAAATGCCTCCCATTCACATTGGGGTAAGGAGCGGAGCTGTTAAGGGGGCAAGGAGGGTCAATTGAACACCCCCCCTCTTTGCTATGAAATGTCTCCCATTCACATTGGGGTAAGGAGTGGAGCTGTTAAGGGGCAAGGAGGGTCAATTGACCCCCCTCCCCCGAATTTTTTGAATGTGTTTTTATATATAAGATCCTGTGTAAAAGTTTTAATTATTCAAAATGTGTGTAAAAGTTTCAATTTTTCAAGATCCTATATAAACTCGTTAATCATTTAATACCTAACTTTTTTCAAACTCTTTTTGGGTACAAAACAGGGCCAAAGCCCAATTGTTTGATCCCCGAATGCATCATTCTTCTCCCTCCCCCTTCTAACAAACACCCTAATTTTCCAATCCCATCTATCTCTCGTCACAATTTGGCTGTGAATGGTACAAATCTAATCACAATGTTTTGGTGATTTTATTGCAATTTTTTTTCTTTTTTTTTCAACCATAGACTTGTGTACAGTATTAACTTGACCTACTTTATTCAAATCGTGACTTCACTATTTGGAGTGGGACATACTTTCTTCTCATTATTAAAAATAGTCATACCTTTACAGAAGTGCTTCTAACAAGAATCAAACTCGCGCAGCGATAAAACAGCTCGCCTACTAATGGATCATCACAAATTGGGTCGACATCAGTGGGCTCTTCATCTGAAGTTGGAGAAATGTACGTACTTCCAAAATCACAAAAATAATGAAGGTGACAACACCACACATATGACTTCCATTTGTACAAGCTACATAATATCAATTATAGTGGTCCATGTGTCAGATACTGTTTTTTTCTGGAAAAAAAATATTAACATTCACGAGACATAGATTCTTTAGATATTTTCACTATTTTTTCAAATTATATTTGCTATGATGTCGATCGGTATATATAATTTATTTATTTTTATACATGTCGGTATATATATATGTATTTTTATTTTTTATTTCTATTTTGAGTTCAAAAACACCTGTACAAAAATGATATACCAAATCTATTAGCTCCATCCGATTCTTAAACTTTAATAAAAAAAGTCAAAAAACAAAAATCAAACAGATCCTCCTCTCCCTTTCACCCTCTCTATCTCCCTATCCCTCTTGTTATATGCTCTAACTTCATATTGGAAAAAGGGGTGGACACCCAATACACAAGTTCGAGCCACGTAAATTTCATTTTCCTTCCACCCTCCCTCCCCCTTCTTCCGTGGGCGTTTACTATGTGTATTTTTGTAATGTATGCTTATATTAAAAAAAAATATATGCCCTCACCCACCCCTCTCTGGCCGCCCTCCCAATCCCCGCCCCCGCCCCCACCAAACCCAATAAGCTCTAGCATCATGATAGGATTAATGAGAATTTGTCTTGAATTCAAAATATCTCAGATTTTGTGCGTAAATAGGCCAGATTGATTGTGGATAAAAGATTTGAACAAAAGCATACATACCTTTATTTTGCAAATCAAGCGCCGCAACTCCATCATTTACCACAACTACCACAAACTAAATGTAAATAGAGCAGCCAACATCAATTTAAATTACACAGCCAAAAATCAATCTAAATTGAGACAAACCTTCTACTTTGGGATATAATTATGTTAAACATATTGCCCTCTTTTGCCTAGGAACAAAATTAAAAAGAAAAAGGCATCTTTTGAAAAAAAATTTATCTACCTTGCTATGTCATGACATTAATTGGTGTAATCCTTCAACCATTTGAGATATTTTTTAAAAAGGAACATTAGAATGTTGGGGTTTGTAGAAATTTTGAAAAATTACATAGAAATAGGGGTGAAATTGAAGTAGAGCAAGGTAAAAGAAACTGCGTTTAGAAATATTTCGCTGGTGGATGCGACGATATTTGGGTAAGATCCGGCTAGGTGAAATTGAAAGTTGGAAATTAAGTTGCGGGAGGTTGACTTACCGGTAGATGCGAAGATATTTCAGTTAGAAAAAAGAGATAAGGTTAAAAATATTTTGGAGGATCTATTTGGCTTCTACAAAATAAGTGAGGTGGGAAGAAAGGAATTCAAAAATTTTAGTGAGGTGAGTTGAAAGTGGGGTGAGAAGATTGTTTTTATGGTTGGATTTAAAAGCTCCCCATATGCCAAGTTCCATATAACTTTTTTCTTCTTTTAACTAAAAAATCAACTTTTCTTTTTGAGAGAGCAAATGATTGAAATTTTTTGATGAAATTTGGTACAAATTATCTTTATGATGAGTGAGTAATATAAAAAATATATGGTAATGTTTGGTTGATGTTTAGAGTTGAGTTTTTAAATTGAGTTTTTTAAAATATGGTGTTTGGTAGAATTTTGAAGTATGTTGAAAAGTATATTTGGTTTTTTTTTTTTTAGTTTTTTCCAATCAATCAAAAATGTCATAAATTTCTTTTAAAATGTAGTCATAATTAATCTTATTTTATAGATCTCGACGAGTATGTTTTAAATATTTATTTTTATTGAATTTTGATTTTTGAATTTAAAGTTATGGTGTTTTAAAAGTTTTTTTAGAGAGAGAAAGTAAAGTGAAATAAATTTTGAAAGTGTAAAAGTAAAGTTGATTTTAAGTTGAGTTTTTAAAATTTGGAGAAAAAAAAAAAGAGCCACCAAAGAGGCCCTATTTTAACAGTCAGAAATGCATACACATATATTTCAATTTTCAGTACACTTGCTTCCTAGTTAATTGAATATTTTTAAAGAAATTGAGGGAAATTGATTTATTTATAATGAAGATACTATTTACCAAATTTAATCAAAAAATTTAATTATTTACCCTCTTAAAGAAAAAGAAATTTTTTCTAGAATCTGACCGTATGTATATGTCATTTTGTGATTTAAAACGTTTGTGCCATAAAAGCCCATGCCACATGGATATGATAGGACTTTAATAAACACCGGGTATTCAATTATGTATTTATATAATTTAAGCTGTTAATATTGCTTTCTTAAATTAATAATTAAACAATCTAACTATATATTGAATTGAATATACTCTTTATGCATTTTTTTTCTTTTTACAAACAATATTAATAAAAATAAAATAAACATAATGAGTACTGCAATTATTTTTACATATTAGTTGAAGTATGGACACACTAACATAGAACACGGATATAGTATGATACAAAAAAATTGACACGTAAAATCCTACTAATTTAAGATACAAACACAGCGAGAATATGCTAATAAATGTTTAGGAATATATTTATCTTTTTAATGAAACACACAAGCATATATATATATATATATAGATATATACATATTTTAACGTAATAGTTATAATCAAAGTAATATCATATTATTAAAATATATGTAATTAGATATATGTATATGTTAAATAAATTATTAAGATATTTATTCTACTCCTTTAATGATCTTCCATCCCCAATAGTTTACTTTTAATTACCACACGTCTTCTTTTGGGTTTTTTCACATAATTAATAAGTTTTTTTTTACAAAACAAAATAAAGTTGTATCACAAAATAATAAAAGTATATTACATTTATCTAAGAGTGTCCAAGAAATGTCGGACACATATTTTAAACAAAATCTATATATTTAAACTATGACATAGGAAAAGAGGTTGTGACACGTGTTCCACGAGTATATGTAAAGTATTGATTTCCGATACAAATATAACACGGATACATCAACCTCTTAAGATCGGACTATCTGAATTTGGTGGGTGTGAATTGTGGCTCATGTACATTCCATGTCAAAGCTAACAGATTTTGAATTTGAAATAAAGCCACGTACAATACATAAAACAAGAGACTACATATTTTTCTTAATTTGAATTTGAAATAAAGACACGTAAAATACATAAACTTCCAAATTAAGAAAATCACTCTATATGGTGTTACTCAACCGGAAATACAAGGAGAAAAATGCACTAATCTTATCTCAAATCGATAGTCTTATTTTATATTTGATATATCTTAAATTGATATGTCTAATTTGTTTTTGAGACACCACAAACTAAATGTAGATAGTTTCATTTATCTTTGAAACATAATCAATGTATCAAATTTCACAATAAAAAAATAAGTTGTATCCTCGACCATTGATTAAATTGAAATTAATATTTTTTTAAATTAATCAAAATCAAAGTGTGAGACTAATAATTCAAGACACGAAGAGAATAATGTCTTAGAATTTTTATAACTCATTTAGACAATTTGAAACTGATTTACATTCTTAATTTGTTTCTTGATTTGATTCTTTTATCATTTTCCCTTTTTCTTTCCTTACTATTTTTTTCTCAAGATGTATTTAGGAAGACTCGAAATCTTGGCAAGGCAATAATTAAACAGGCAACTAAAGTGAGTACTAAGTAGCGAAATTAAATGTTACAAATTTGTCCATATCTGCATTCAAAATCATAGAGAACATGCTGTACAAACTTACAAAAGCAAACAAATAATACAAGATAATGTATTTCGTCCTGTTTCATGCAATCAAACTCCCTACAGCAACCTTCCAATCTTTTTTTAAATAGGGTACTTCCCACTTCATTCACTACACCACCCATACCCTAAAACCAAAACCCTAGTCTCCACCACCATGGCAATCACCACCTCCACTTCTTTCACCCGCATTTTTTTCTTCTCTCTCATTTTTTGTTTCACATTTTCCAATGCATGCATCCCATGCAACCAGCCTCCAGCAGCCCCTGCTCCGATAATACCGCTTCCGGCAACCCCTGCATTATCACCATCAGTTGCCCTTCCACCGACAATACCGCCTTCCACAACCCCTCCGATGGCAACCCCCCCTATGGCAATACTGCCTCCAACTATGCCACCTTCGGCAACACTTCTTCCAACAGTACCGCCTTCTGCAACCCCTTCTCCAGCTATGTCACCTTCGACAACCCTTCCTCCAACAATACCACCTCCTGAAGTCGGTCCTCCGACGACCCTTCCTCCAACTATACCGCCTTCGTTAGCCCCTCCTCCGAAAATGCCTTATTGCGCAACCCCTCCTCAACCACCTTCGGTAACACTTCCTCCAACAATACCACCTTCAACAACCCTTCCTCCAACTATACCGCCCTCGGCAACCCCCCCTTTAATGGTACCACCTCCAACAACCCTTCCTCCAATAATACCGCCTCCTGAAGTCGGTCCTCCGCCAGCCCTTCCTCCAACTATACCACCTTCAACAGCCCTTCCTCCAACTATACCGCCTTCGGCAACCCCCCCTTTAATGGTACCATCTCCGACGACCCTTCCTCCAACAATACCACCTCCTGAATTCGGTCCTCCAATAGCCCTTCCTCCAACTATACCACCTTCATTAGCCCCTCCTCCGAAAATGCCTTATTGCGCAACCCCTCCTCAACCACCTTCGGTAACACTTCCTCCAACAATACCACCTTTGACAACCCCTCCCCCAGCTATAACACCTTCGACTGCCCTTCCTCCAACATTACCGCCTTCGATAACCCTTCCTCCAACTATGTCTCCTTCGACAATCCTTCTTCCAGCTATACCACCTTCCGCAACCCTTCCTCCAACAATACCTCCTTCAACAACCCTTCCTCCAACAATACCGCCTTCGACAACCCTTCCTCCAATTGTACCACCTCCAGCATCCATTCCTCCAACAATACCGCCTTCAGCAACCCTTCCTCCAGCTATATCACCTCCGGTAACCCTTCCTCCAACAATACCACCTTCGACAACCCTTCCTCCAGCTATATCGCCTCCAACAACCTTGCCTCCAATAATACCACCTTCGACAACCCTTCCTCCAGCTATACCTCCAACAGTACCACCTCCGGCAACCCTTCCTCCGACATTACCGCCTTCAACAAGCCTTCCTCCAGCTATACCACCTTCGTTATCGCCTCATCCGGCTATGCCACCTTCGGCAAGCCTTGCGTGCCCTAGAGACACATTGAAGTTAGGGATATGTTCAAACCTACTTGGAGGGTTAGTTGACGTAGTTGTTGGGTCCCCAGGCTCAAGCGATTGTTGTGCCGTCCTAACTGGCTTGGCTACCTTAGAAGTCTCGGTTTGCCTTTGCACAGCAATTAAGGCAAATGTGCTTGGGATTAACTTGAACATACCACTCACCTTTACCTTGTTGATTAACGCATGTGAGAAAAGTGTCCCTTCCGGTTTTAAGTGTGAGTAGATAAACACAACGGCTCCGAGACCAACTGTTTGCCATATTGCAGATGCTGGACCGAGACAAATAATATTAATAAATAAGTACACAAAATAATGAGCCGGTAATTTGATTGATCAGCTTTAATAAGGTGCGTACCATTCCTCTCACGTACGTAGAACCCTTCATGTAATCAATCAATTTATTGTGTAAAAATTATTTGTGTACATTTGTGTGTTTATAATTATTTTTTAGTTGAAGTGTGTCACACGCATTAATTTGTGTTTTTTCTTCGTCTAATGGTACATTAAATACTTTGGGTGCTCTTGTTTTTCCTTACGTTGTTATTATGTGCCAATAATAAATAGCCAAAGCTTTTTGTCGTGGTGTTATCGTTTTCATTCATGTGGTCATTTATTATCTGGTCTTTCTCTTAGAATTTTTTTTGGATGAAGTCCAGTAATTTTTTTCTTTTAAAAATTGTGGTCCCTCTTAGTTACAATATATGCTTCTATCGAGGATTCAGATACCAAACACAATAATAGAGTATACGTGATTTATTGGTGACAAATACGTACTGTACATGTGACAAAGAAATCTTGATTCAATGTTCACTGTATACAATACCTATTATCGAGATATATATCTAGATCACAGATATTGTATTTGCGATTTCTCACCAAAGATAGTTAATCGAAACCAATGACCGCAAGTTTAGAGAGATCGAGAGAGAAAGAGAGCCGCATCCAAAAAAAACAGTTTAAGAACATGAATCGTATTCTAATTTTTTCAATTTCATGTGTCCTAAGTAGGTTTTAATATATATATATGTATCTATGAACTTCTTAGGGGCATTGTTCACATGGATTGAACTTCTTAAACTCACACAGTATTGTCTCCATGCACGAATTTAAATAAGATTTTATTTTAATAGGCTATTTTATTTCTAATGTGTTACGTTATTTTTAATAACTATTTTTTATACCAGTGGTACACAAATAAACTCATGTTTTAAATAATAATAGTGGGTCTAATATTTTATATTATAATTTTAATAACAAAAAAGTGAATATGTGCTTTGGGCAAACGGTTCCTGCATCATAGAAGGTGGAATCGCACTAAAAACACTTATGACAAGGATCAACCAATTTTTTGAGTGAAAATTAATCGCATCTTAATACGATGTAGGGACACCTCGTGAAAATAACAGAAAAAGTAATATATATATATATATATATTGGAAAGGTTCAAGTTACCGGTGTAAGATTAAGAAGTGTTACATCCATTCATAACTTTTTCTCAAATTTGTAATTTATCAATTCCACAGTTATTTATCAAGCATGCAAAGTTTCAAATCAATCCAATATTTATAACTATATAAGTATGATAGGGATTTGTGTATCTCTAATTAGTTTAATTTTTTGTACACATAGATATCATAATTAACTAATTCAACAACTAAATTGATGAATTATGAGATTGACAAAAAGTTATTAACGGGTGTAAAACTTCATTAATACGTTTACAAGTATAAGTTGAACCCTCCCCTATATTATATATATAACAGCTACGCTTCATAAATGTCTTCTTTCTTTTAACTAAAGTATGGACTTCTCCTTTTGAGAGGGTAAATGATAGAATATATTTTTTTTTGTAAAATTTAGCGGAGATATTCTCCATGGTAAGTAGATCAACTACACCAAATTTCATCAAAAAATTCTCTAGAGAAATGGGTGAACTAAGAATCTAAACTTTCAAAAGCTAGAAATGGACAAATATATATATATATCAATTTTTAGCTATTAGTTAACCCACTTTTCGGTTTAATTTTTTGATAAAATTTAGTTGAGCTGGTTTATTTATCATGAAAATCTTCTCCACCAAATTTTACCAAAAGAAAATTCAATTCTTTACTTGAAGAAACAATAGTTTTTTAGTTCAAAAAAAGAAGAATTTTTTAGAATTTACTTGATTCTAATTAATATTCTTTGTTTAATTAAAACCTAATTATAACTAACTAATTAATTAGGAAGAAAATAATTAGACGTTTCTTTTCTCTCCATCGAAGGTTACCAACAATGGTATTTATGGGACTCTGTTACATATTTAATTAATTTATTTATTTATTTTATAATTTATTACTTATATGAGGAAAAATATGCACCCGTTAATTAGTTAAATTTGTGAGAAACTGTAGGGATTGATATTAGTTGTCTATTTTATTGAAGATATGGGGTATGTTAGTCGATGTTGTTGAGTTTGTCAATAAAGTAGTGGAGTTTAGCTAGTGGAGATAGTGGATTGTGTTTGCTAGTCTACATAAGTTTCTTCAATATTAATAAAATATATGTCGAATATTTAAAATAAAAATATAATAAAACTTTGCTTTAATAGAGGTCGGATTTTCTTTAATTTAAACTACAAGAGGTTTTCATCCCCTTCTAAGCAGATTTTCTTTCACATTCTTATTTTTATTTTTATTTTACAAATGTGTTCCTATCAAACTGAAGTCAAAAAACCAAAGAAAGCACCTTGGTTATTTGATCCTTATTGAGGGGATTATGCC
Organism: Lonicera japonica; assembly: GCA_021464415.1. Classification (NCBI taxonomy): domain Eukaryota; kingdom Viridiplantae; phylum Streptophyta; class Magnoliopsida; order Dipsacales; family Caprifoliaceae; genus Lonicera; species Lonicera japonica. The sequence continues at coordinate 47,304,177 of CM038470.1, forward strand.
TTGGCTCCAAACAAAGAATATATATATATATAATATATAATGACGTCGATGTTTTTGTTAATCATATGCGAGGGTTACCATAGTCCTTTTGTAGGTAAAGTTGGACTCGATCAGGTGTTTGACTGACAACTCAACAAAAAGAACTTTTGGAGTTTAGGGCAAAAAATAAGAAGAATCATTTTCCCCTTTTTTTTTGGTGATTAAAATCGAGAATATTCTTAAGATTTGAACGTATTTATGTCTTTAATCCATCAGATTTGGGGCAAAGATAATGATTAGAGTTTTTAGTCTGTTAATTGTACTGAAGAATGATATTTCTATCTTTATAAAGCATATATACATAATCTTTATATCTTCATTACAAAATAAGAATTTTTTTGCAATAAAATAATAAATCAATCCAATATCTCATATTAATTTGTAATGGTGTTAACACTTTTAGACTATTATATCACTTTTATATTCACAATAAGATTTCAAATCAACTCAATATTTACTCGCACACTAAAAATATATACAAACATAACTCTTATATTTCTCTTTTCTCTACTTTTCAACAATATTTCTCTCTCATCAAATTTTTAAAAAACTTTCAAATGCTATGACTTTAAATTTACAAATCCAACTTTAATAAAATTTATATATTTGAAACATGTTCATCAAGATTTACAAAACAAGATACATTGTGATTATTAAATTATGTATAAAAAAAATTCAAGAAAACTTATAAAATATTACCACTATAAGGGCATACTTAACGTATTTTTAACTCATTAATTATTGAAAATAATACAAAATGAATAAAAGATACTGAAATAAAATTAAAAATAATAAAATATCCTGATCGGATATGTTTCAATCCAAACATAGCCAAATGGGGCGAAAATTTTTTATATTAGGATCCAAACTACCTCAAATATAATATTTTTTTTCTTTTTAATTCACTCATACTACCATTACAATATAAAAGGGTCAATGCAATTTCAAGGCGATAATTTTTTATATTACGGTTCAATCTACCTCGAATATAATATTTTTATCTCTTTTAAATACACTCATAACATCATTATACTATAAAAAGGTCGAGGCAATTTCAAGTATAATTGAACAAGTAAGACATCTCAGGTGAGGACGGCTATATTTTTAAATGGACAAGTTTCATTTTTGCGTATGTTTTCATCCCTAAGTAATATACAATCATACGCATATTCGATCCTCACATTTTTCATGTAATTATATTTTATCTTATTATTATTTTTTGTTCTTTTTATCGTGCTAAACGGTACAAATATACCCTAGTATATATATATATATATATATTGAAGTATTCGAAAGATCTTCGTGATTTTAGAAATCTGACTCCTCTTCATTACCCTTCTTGTTCAATTAAAGCTTAAACAAATTGAAGAGAAAGAAGTCATTTGGTTCTTTTATTAGTGAAGCGATAAATTTGTTGCTGAAACATAAATTTTGTGATTGGATTACGATAGCTCTATTTCCAAAACAATAACGGATTCTGCAAATATGTAATATAACTGTAGAAGCAAAAAGTACAATTGCTTAAAGCTTTGCCTGTAATATACCTTTTGCGTATTGGACTGCATATATCAAACTTATTATATTTAATTCGAGTACTTAAAATTGATTATTAGTGGAAAAGAAGTTAATAACTTTAACAAAAAAAAAATCTGACAGGATGTGTCTATTGGAAAGTGATGTATAATCGAAGCAGCAAAAAGTACTACTGCTTTTAGCACCGCTTGCTTTGGAAATATCAACTCCGTTTAATTAGCGTAGAACGGATTTAAATGCTTTTAAGTTGCATGTTTTAATTTTTAATGTCAAATATGCATGACCAAAACCAAAATAGAGTGGCTCAGTGGTTAGATACTCTGAGTTTAAAAAATCAGGTCCGACCAGAAGCTCGTCGAGTCCTAAACATCCTCAACATAAACCCATAAAAAAAAAAATTATGCATGACTAATGCATTGGTATTTACCATCATTGATCCAGTGCAAGAATTCTATCTTTGGGGTTTTTGTCAGTTTTTAAAAAACTATAAATTGTGTTATACATGCCATAAATAATAGTAGATAAAACTCGTACTCTTTCTTAACTGGTTATTTGCTTTACTATTTCATAAATACCCAAATAGGGTGTGGATTACAACTAATTAAAAAAAAAACACACACACAAAATAATAATAATAGTAATAATAGTAAATCCAACATTTATACTTTGGAGGGATTGGATTTGTAATCCCAATCGATTGTGTTGTATAATAGCATGAATATGAATTGGATTTGTAATCCCAATCGAGTTAGTGCCAAATACTTCAAATGGATTGGGTAATTTTTCAAGTTGAAAGTAAACATGTCAATGATGATAGTTGTACCATGTGCCCATGCTAAGATTGTAGGTTGGAGACATATCCAACTACATTTGGCGACTTATGGGATGTCTAATAATTACACTACATGAACTTGTCATGGTTCTCGTCAAAAAAAAAAAAAACTTGTCATGGTCAACAAGAGAGTGTAACCCCCCCCCCCCCCCCCCCCCCAAAAAAAAAAAAAAAAAACCCCATATGGGATGTGATAATGATAATGTAATGGCTATAATAAATGACCTTCACCCTTGTGCTTCCTCTAGTTACAATGATGTGTTGGGAGGAAGATGATAATGCAATGGGTGATGACCTTTTAAAAAATGATGAGTCCAACATGCATAGGAAAGAGACTGACAACTTTGAAACGTTCTTAGAAGAAGCTCAAGGAGAATTGTTTGCGCATTGCATGTCTAACATACCTAAATTCTTCTTTGATAATTTGGATATAACATTGTATAGGTATCTAAATTAGGATTTTCCCTCTCATCTGCCACCTCAGGCTTGGTCTAGAATCTAGATCCATAAGTGAGACTTCTCTTCCTAATCAATCCCAGGCAATAAAAGTGACCTCTATTCAAGCTAGATTACCACAACTAAGTTGCACGTCTCTCCCCACACAATCCCAGGTGTTGAGTCACACTTATCTCACCACACAACCCAAGTCTTGAGTGAGCCTCCATCTCAATACACTAGTGAGACTATTCTTCCTCAAGCTCGATCTCAATCCACAAGTGGCATAAACGGGACTTCTCTTCACCACAATCAATCTCAATCCACAAGTGGCACAAATGGGATTTTTCTTCACCGCAATCAATCTTAATCCACTAGTGGCACAAATGGGACTTATGTACCTTTCACTCAATCTCAATCCAGGAATGCGACAATTGACACTTCTCTTCTTAAACAGTAGTAACGAATATTGATCATCCCAGTATCTCAACATCGGCATAAGAAATATGATAAAACTAATCTTGTACACTAACTTTGAATGATTTGATAATGGCCAACCAACTAGATCATTAACTTAAAAAAAATTATGCATGGCGTGATCAAATGGAAATGGCGGGCAACTCTCAAACATGCTAGACGAATGACCAACAAGGGGGGCATGTCGAATGGTTTAGACTAGCCGCAATGTTCATCTAACAAAATTGAGGATTACGGTTGTTTTTGAACCAAGCAAAGAATAGCGGTCAATAAACGTGTCCAAAGGTAGTTGGCTCATGATGTTGGGACAGACAGCCCAAATGGACGACAGATATTGGGGACTGAATGTACTCTAATCACAAGACAGCGTATTAAATAGCAGTAATACCAGCCCTCAAAATAGTGTAATTTCCCGAAAAGTGCAGCAGCAAAAGCAAACAAAACCTGCATACAAAGGCAACAAATATGCACCAATAATATTACGAATAACAGCAACAAAACTGGAGCAATTCACCCAAAAACAGTTTCAAAACTGACACCAGTTTTTTGTCAATAAAACAGCCTAAAAATTGGTGCAAAAATTATAAAAACAGCAGAAAAATGTGCTTTAAACAGTGTATATTCACCCTCAAATCTTAGTGAATGTAGAATTTAATAAAGCACCAAATCCAGTTCAATTCAGACCCAAAAACCAAGTCCCATAATAGTGTTAGAACGCCCCAAACCAGAATTCAGTGCAAAAACCCAGAGCAATTTACCAAAAACAGTTTCAAAAGTGTATTCGTTTGGGACTTAGCTCCTCTCCATTACCCCTTTCCCCTAATGCCCACATTTCAAAGGTTAAATGGATGAAATTTTTCATGAAGCTTGGTGGTGATGATCTCTATATTGAGTCGACCGTCTTCACAAAATTTCAACAAGAAACTCAAACTAGAAGTGGGTGTGATAAAATCTGATACAAATATATATATCTATATTCATTATTATCCGTTGAAATTTAAGATGATCACCCACTTCTAAATTGAATCTTTTGATGAAATTTTGTAGATATGATTTACTTCTAATAAAGATTATCTCTACCAAATTTCATGAAAAAAATCATTTGTTTAACCCTTGAAATAGAGGGTATTGAGGGAAATCAGAAGAAATAAGTAATGGAGAGGAGCCAATTCCAATAGTTTGACACCAGTTCTTCAGCAATAAAACAGCCTAAAAATTGGCGCAAACAAACATTATAAAAGCAGCAGAAAAAAGTGTTATAAACAGTTTATATTCACTCAGTTTAAAAAAAAAATGTATATTCACCCTCAAATCTCAGTGAATGTACGACTTAATTAAGCACAAATCCAGTTCAATTCAGACCCAAAAATCAAGTCCCAGAACAGTGTTAAAACACCCCAAACGAGAATTCAGTGCAAAAATCCCAGAACAGTTGTGCCATACTCTTATATCATAATGTAGTGGATAGATAAGTCATATTTCTGATCAGAACGTGACTTTGATCCATTACACGATTGGAAGGAATAGATTGAATCTAGTTATAAAGATTATCTTAGTCTGTTTGTAAGCTAGCCATATTATTCCAAGTAGTCTACCTAGGGGTGGGGTGAATCAAAGACAAGGGGCGGAATGGGTTATGTGAATTTTTGGTTTTTAGTGTGCAACAAATAGCACATATTTTTTTATTTGTGTAAATGTTTTATGCTACTGTAATTAGAAATATACCCCAAGTTTTTTAATTCATATGTTTTTCTTTTTTTTTGGGAGGTAGAGTCACATTCAACTGGTTTCAGATATAATAACAGAAGGTGCAAACAAATCATTAATAATATATATACTCACAGTGATCTATGCTATAAGGCATTTTTTTCTATCTTTTTTTCCAATATCCTTCTTCCACTGGGCAGGTCGGCGGATAACTGCCCCAATGTCATGAGCGAACAAGTTGTGGACAAGTTTATTGGTCACTTTTCTAAGCTTGGGATCAAAAATAACTTGGTCCTAGATTTCGTTAGACGAACAGTGCAGCAAGTCTTAACCATTCAACATGCCCCCCTTTTTAGTCGTTTGTCCGGTGCATTTGGGAGTTGTCCGCCATTTCCAATCCTACCAAGCATAAAATGTTGTAAGTTAATGATATAGCTGGTTGGCCATAAACAGATGTTATAAATTAAACTTCAATCAAAATCATTCAGAGCTGGTGTACAAGATTAGTTACATTATATTTCTTACACCAATGTCAACGAAAAACATTTTTCTTTCTAGGTGCCTAAGGAGGTGACTGGGGAAGAGTGTCATTGTTCCGGCTACTGGGAGGATCAATATCCCTTCTACTGTCTTGGGTAAGAAAAGTGTCAATCGTGGCATTCTTGGATTGAGATCGAGTGAGATACATCAGCCCCATTTGTGCCATTAGAGGACTGAGATTGACTGGGCGAAGAGAAAACCCATTTTTGACCCTTGTGGATGGAGATCGAGCTTGAGGAAGAGCAGTCTCACTGGTGTACTGAGACCGAGTCTCACTCAACACCAGGGATCGTGTGGGGAGAGAAGTGCAACTCAATGATGGTAATCTAGTTAGAATAAGGTCACACTTGTTGCCTGGGATTGATTGGGAAGAGAAGTCTCACTTGTGGATCTAGAATGAATCTGAGGTGTCAGATGAGAGGACAAATCTGTAGACACAAACTACCTTTTCTTCATTTGGTTAATCATTGGTATCTGCACAAACAACAAAATATAAATTAACAAAAAAAAAACATTAAATACATATACAATGTTATATCAAAATTATTAAATAAATATTTAGACATGTTATACATGGGAATCATCGTCTTCCAAAAGGTCATCACCCATTGCATAATCATCTTCCTCTAACACATCCAACACATCATTGTAATTAGAAGAGGCGTAAGGGTGGTGAAGGTCATTGATTATAGCCCTCACATAATCATTATCACATCCTATATAGTTACGATGAAGCAAAATTGGCTAGATGTTGAAGAACTAGAAACATCTCTCTGTTATTCACCAAGATGAGTCGATGTAATATAATTATAAGGCACCCCATTTGTTGCCAAATGCAATCAAATTTGTCTCATTGTATGCAACCAACAATTATTACAATATTGGCATGGGCAACCCCTCCCCCACCCCCCCACCCCAAAAAAAAAAAAAAAACCCCAATCACTCTCAAGTATTCAGCAATAACTCGATTGGGATTACGAATCCAATACGTGTCATGCTATTATACAACACAAGCATTTGGTTATTTTCCATTAGTCTAGTACAAAAGTTATATTTACTATTAATATTTATTTTTTTGAAGTTGTAATCCACATCCTAATTATTAAATAGTAAAGCATATGATTAGTTAGGAAAGCCCACTATATAAGTTTTATCTACTATTATTTAATATTTAACTTCCCTCGCATATATAACACCATTTATAGTTTTCAAAAAACTAACAAAAACCCCAATGATATAATTCTTGCACCTGACCCATGATTGTTAAAAACCAATGTATTAATCATGCAATTGTGATTAAAAATTAAAATATGTAACTTAAAGACTAGGAGGCCTTACCTTTCGGCACTTGACTTGGTTTTTTAGCAAAAGAGAAGAATCCTACAAGAATTTATATGAATTGAAAACAAGCTTAAATTGATAGTGTCATTTCCTTTTGGGGGCATAAACAATGTCGAATTTCACAATAGAAAATAAGTAGAATGCTTGACCGATTATTAGGTTGATATTACTGTTTCCTTAAAAAGCACCAAATTTAAAGTGGAAAGTTAATTTAAACCAAGGTAGGCATAAACTATTCTTGGATTAGCATGTATCCTCGATAAAAAGTCTAGTTTGTTATGGTAGTAGGTGATGGTTGGCAGGGAAAAAAATCTTTTAGGTTGAATTAAACTATATAATATTAATTGGTTATGTATAATCTATTAATCTATCTAACTTTTACGTCTAAATGTGTCGATTGCGGGTGAATTTTGGGTTTGTCGTGCAAGGAGTACTAACTCAAATGCAAACCGTTAATTGAATGGGCTAATCATGTACAACTCGAATTTGACCCGAACATGTTTATAAGTGACACTAACCCACTAATAAACTTTGTGTTGAGTTAGTGCTCGGGTTTGCGAGTCGTGTCAAATATTGCTAGCCCTAGGTTGAATTAGGCAATAATATAATATGGAAAAGTGAGCAGAGGCAAATGCTACAGATTCAAATGGGTTGTGACACTCACGTGCACACTTTCTAAGGCATCTCTTCTTTCTTCAACTCATTCTACATTTATTAATAAACACTCCATTAGAGTACAAACTATCCAATTGTAAAAACATTTAAATCGATTCCATAAAGCACTAATTAAGCGAAGTTAGTGTTCCCAAACCAAGAGGTGCTTTAAGCAGGTACAGTTCCTCCTCCTACAATTATATAGCACTTTCCAATAGACCTATCCTTTCAATACAGCAATCTTTTCTGCTAATAATCAATTTTTAAGTACTCGAATTAAAGAAATCAATCAGATCTACTCAGTCCAATACGCCAAAGGTATATTGCAGGGAGTTAGTATTGCCAAAGCTAGCGATGCTTTAAGCAATTGTACTTTCTGATTCTACAATTATACAGCATTTTCGCATAATCCGTTGTTGCTTTGGAAATAGTGTTAATCCTAATCCTGTCACAAAAATTCCTTTTCAGCAGCAAAATTATCCCTTTACTGAGAAAAGAATCAAATGACTCCTTTCTCTTCAATCTGTTTAAGCTTTAACAATTCGTACAATTATGGAGATAGGAATATATTCTTCAATACAATTAGCAGGGAAAGGACCAGGAATTGGAATTTGGGGGGCGAAAATATATACATATATATTTTGGTGATATTTTGCAACAACAGCAGAAATAAAAAAATTCACTACCATATCGTCGACTTATTTTGTATTGGAAAACATCAATTTCTATTATTTTACAATATAATTGCATTCATAAATTTCTTTACTTTTAAATATTTCGTTATTGAATGTAAATAGATATTGTTATTTTTTTTATTGTAATTAATATTAATACCATAAATTCAGTCGTAATCGTTCAAGAAAATTATACAAGTAAATCATAACTCACAAAAAGGATTCAACAAAGACATTGATAATATATATATATATATATAATTGAAGGAAGGGATTACCAATTTGACAAAAACCTATGTTTGAATAAGCAAACATCAAGCCCTAGCTTTGAATAAAACTCTCCAAACAAATATTGAAGGGGAGGGCGATGGAGGAGGAGGAGAAGAGAGTGCGGAGATGCCGCCAACGTAGGATCCCGGTGATCTCGGAGTGAAAAGTATGCACAAGTCTACGGCGGAGATGATTTTAGGGCGGCGATGGGGTGGGGGTGGGGTTTAGGTTAGGATTGGGTCGGGTCGGTTTGATTTGATGTGGATTTTTGTATAAAAAATGTTGTTCCATACCATACTATAATTAATTTGTACCCAATTTCAATAATAATATGGTACCGATTGATAATATATCATATCAGTTTTGTGTAGTATAATATTGGTAGTAATTTTCTTTACGAGTAGTATAACGTATTGTATCGAAATAATTATATATATTTGATTTTTTTTATTACAGGAGTACCGATATATGTTAAATTATGTCAAACTATCAAAGTAATTATATTAATTACCAATGCTACTAAACTACCAAAGCATCGGAACCAAATACAATTAGGGTGTGTTTGGCAACACAGTTTTAGAATTCTATTAGAATTGGAATTCTATGGTATTGCAATTCTAAGAATTGGAATGCCATAGAATTAGAATACCATTGTTTGGAAATTATATAGTTTTCATTTAGAATTCCATTAGAATTCCAAATTTGATTGTTTGGTTAATTCATAGAATTCATTTGATTTTCAAAAAAATTGTTTTTGACTACATTTGAATGCTTTCTCTAAATGCTATCTAATCCAATAAATAAGGCCATGTTTGTATTAGATTTTGCTCTTCATATATATACATACACACATATTAACAAATCTACATTTTAATTTCAGTTCATATTAAACTAAAATTGTAATTAGATGTAATTTCTAATTCATTCAAAAAATGAAGTTTGTACACTACTTAATGCAACTTTCATGAATAACCTGTAGCATTCCCATGCATCCAGACAAATAAAAAAAACCAAGAAAAATTTCACATATACTCTAAATAAAATAGGTTCAAATATATTATATTTAAGTCAACATTAACTAAAATAAACTATCATAAATCCACATTAACTCAAAAAAACTCCCCGTATTAACTACTCATATAATATACCATAGCTAATCATAACTAGATTATTAGTCAACATGAACAATCATAAACTATAAATTGTATCCGATGTAGAAAACATATCAAATAAAGAGAAATAGAAACTTGGTATCGTCAACTTCCAAGATGCATCAATATCCATGGTTTCTTCAATTCAACAGGAAGACCAGAGAAAGTATCGAATTTCCTTTAATCATGCATTAAGAGGTCGATTGATTTCAAGACTTGTGTTTCATTTAAGCCCGGAACCTTTGACACCTCATCTAACACTGCTTGTGTGGTTGGCTTAGACGGTTCAGCATTCAAGAAACGATCTAGAGAATCAGCTGGGTTCATTAAACTAGCCAACCGTATTTTATACATGGATCAAGCTGGGTTCATTAAACTAGCCAACCGTATTTTATACATGGATCGAGCTGGGTTCATTAAACTAGCCAATCGTATTTTATTTGCAGCCCTACCCGCACAAAAAGGTTGAAAATATGTTTATGAATTCCTAGAAAAAGACGCGCTTACACTATCCAACCCACTGATAAAATCACAAACATAGAGGTTGATGTAGCTGTAGTAGCATAACCCGGAGCAGTAAGAATACAAGTAGAGATCAAAGCTAAAGCTAATAGTAACGATTAATATGGTCACAACACAACACTTTTTCCCTCCATGGAGACCTATCATAAAATATACACCCCCATTTTCTTGATGTTTAAACAGTGAAGTTCAAGTGCAGACCCTTGAGCAACAGCTAGCAATGAATAACAATTTTATTCTTATTACATTGATGGAACAGGGTAAAAGCTTATAAAATTCCAGGCAATGCAAAAGTACAATTTGCATATTCAACTAACATAAGAAAGCTTGTGAACCCACCTTTACCAGCAGGCTACTTGGGCAACGTCTGCGTTCCAATGTACGCTCAGCTCAGCACCAATAACCTTTTACACCTACCCATTTGGAAAACAGCACAGCTCATCAAAAATAGCAAAAAGAACATGAACGATGAGTACGTACGCTCATTTATAGACTTCCAGGATATAAATTACGCAAATGGGATAACAGCGGGGAAAGGGGTTAGTGGATTTACAGACTGGAGACACTTGGGGCATTCGATTGTCGATTTTTTTATCCCATACATTTTTAACATTTAGATTTATTTATTTTTTATGGGAATTTAACCAAAAAAGAAATTTGAAGAACCTAAAAAGTGCGAACAATAAATGGGCAGTTAAAGCCATAGCAGTAAGAACAATTACCAATTTAATGTTAAAGCTATAAGATATAGAATGTGAATTAGTACCCCCACTGTATACATACATAATATGGGTATTAGCCTCATTGATTATGAGGGTCTGCACTTGGTTTCCTAACCATCTTTATCCTATGGTTCTTACAAACTCCTCTCAAATTCGACATTTTTTAAGCACTCATCTCTATCCTATGGTTCTTACAAATTGATTACAATCTAACAGTTATTAGCAGTACCTTAACAAGAGCAATATTTGCAAGAGAATTAATATACACACGAACAAAAAATTGATTGAAAGCTTGTATTAACAAACTAGCTACATTCCCTCTCCACCAATTAAAATATACTCTACTAATCATAATGATTTATAGGGATACACTAATACTTACATACATACATACATACATACGCCAAACAGGAGAATTAAACAAACATAGCAAAGCTTAGTCAAGCAAAACATCAAACACTTAGAATGCACAATATATAAATAGGAGCTTTTAAACATTACAAAATCAAATACAAATGTGCCACAAATTCAAATGCCTTGTATTTCATTCCATTTTTCTTTCAAAAAAAAAATTCATAAATTTAATGTAGAACTGCGTGATTGTATCTGGGATGGACTCACCAGGATAAGCTTTGAAATTGTTGCTGGGATGGACAAATCACTAGAACTGCGTGATTGTATCTCGAAGAAGAGGTGAAAACGAGGTAAAAAAAACCCCAGCTATTGGTGAAGTGTGAAGTAGAGTGTGGAGTAGAGGCGGAAGAAACCCTAGTTTAGAGGAGATGCGGAAGAAACCTAGTGTGGAGGAGAAGGAGGTTGACGAAAGAGAAAGCTAAGATCGACCATGTGTCTTCTTCGTTTTTTTCGTTTCGTTTTGTCGAATTGAGCGAGAATTGGTTTTGAAAAACTTAAGTCACCGTGTAGAATTCTGCCCTTCATAAATTTGTGGTTTTAGAATTCAAGTTGAATTCTAAATTTAGGCATTTTGTAGTATCCAAACAAGAGAATTAGAAAACCACACTCCAATTCCAATTCTATTCTATAGAATTGGGGTATCCAAACACACCCTTATTGTATCATACTAAAATAATTGTACCAAATACCTTATCATATTATAGGATAAAAAATTTGGTAATGTAACATTACCACACTGTACTAAACCAATCTTTGATATACCGAACTTTTGGTACAATAAAGGTGATAGATTTTGATATACTTAAATTTCGGTACAGACAGTTAGACTTGTTGACGGATCAAATTGGGATCGAATTAGGTGAATCAAAATTCATATTTAGAAAAGTTATTGGATTGGATCCAAATAAAATCATTTAACGGATCCGACCAAAAGTATAATGTCAATTTGGTGTCTTGTTATCGTGTCATGTTGTAAATTGATAGGCCTAATGGTGAGGGGGCGTTGTATAGCATGCATCAAGAGTATAAGGTAGATTTTCGTAATTAGAAAATAGGTTAACTATTGTTGGCATTGCAGTTATTTTTTCTTTGTTTCTTCGTTTCTCCATTTTGGCGCTGCAGCTTATTTGTTTCATTTTTTCTATTCTTTCTCTTTTTGAAGTTGATTCAATATTGGTTAGAAAAAAATAAATTTTATATATTTAGAAATTTTTGAGAAAAAAATTGCTTGGAGATTAATATATATATTGAGAAAGATATTTTCAAAGTTATTGATAATGAAGATATCATTCAGTGTTTTCAAACTATGAAGTCTCAAAAATGAATATTGTAACTAAATATGTGATTTTTGATGTATAAGATGTTAAGTATTTTAATATAATATTTTGATTTTAGCCTTATTAAAAGTACATATAACTTTTTTTTAGAGCGTATAAATTTAGCTCCTCTTGGTTTTAATTCCTAGCTTAAAAAAATTAATTAATTAATTATGCATTTTCTAAAGAGGTAATTAGACATAAGGGCTCATTCTAATAATAACATAATTATAAAGGACACTTAAAAATTAGTCGTGTAAATTAAGGATATTGTACAAAAAAGATATTAATATCCTTTTCTTATAACATATCACGTCTCGTTATGACACTAACAGCAAGCAGAATGTGCTAAATGTGTTTAGCATCTTCTGGACAGCAACTAGAAGGTGCTAAACGCGTTTAGCACCACCTGGACAGTAACCAAAAGATGCTAAACGCGTTTAGCACCTTCTGAACCACAACCAAAAGGTATTAAATGCATTTAGCACCTTCTGCTTATTGTTGTTCAGAAGGTGCTAAATGCATTTAGCACTACAACCAGAAGGTGCTAAATGCATTTAGCACCACTTGGACAACAATCAGAAGGTGCTAAAATAATTTTAGCACCATTATAAAACAAAAAATAACAAAATTAATGAGATCAACATCCACTCCATTTATATAATTGTATATATATATATATATATGGATCGACCCAGGGTTCTTAAAAAAAAAAAAAAAGAGGAACGATCAGATTTTTTTTTTCAAAATCCCGCTGGGCTATCGAAATTAGTCAATTTCGATAGCAAAACGACCTCCGATCGTCTTGATTTTTTAAGAAGTTATAGTAATTTTGTCTTCCGAACAACATATCCAAAAATCAGTCAAATCCAACGGTTCGATCAAAAGTTATATATGTTTTATGATTGCACCTCCAGAAAAAAAAATAGACGAAGATGAGAACGGTGCTTTAATTATTGGTGAGACCATTTCTCGTTGTCGGCCTCGTTCTTTTCTCATCTTGAGATTTTTTTCTCCTTTTCCCTTCCCTTGTTTTCTGTTTTCTCTCTCTAAACTATGTGTATGTAAGAGATAGAATAATATGTCTTTTTTATAATTAGAATAAATGATATAGTATGATATTTTTGTCCATCAACATTTATCATTTTCCTTAAAATAAATTAATATTATGAAAAGTGTCCTTATTGTAAAACCAAATTATAAAATTAGTACTACTTCCGTTTATTAAACATGAGTCCGTCCTTAAAGTTATAAAATATTACGGAGCGAGGCCTTACAACCCATTATCTCTTTTCTAAAATAACTTTATTTTTTTGCTTAAATCCGTCCCCTCCTTCATATGCTAAACGTTGGTTTAAAGATGATTATTAAATTAAAATAAAGTAACTAAAAGTTATAAAAATAAATTCAAGTGTCCTGAGCAATTGTGCATCTCGGCCTTGCTCTTAATCAGCCTTGATCTTCTCACTAAAAGGAAATAATAAAGACCTATGTATAGGGAAAAAAATTATATCTAGTTATTGTAATATGAACAAAGTAAAAAAAATTAACATAAAGAAACATATAATGATACTCATGAGCTGCTTTTTATTAGTTTGATACAAGACTGTAATTAGAAATTAATCTAACATTCTAAAAATAATTCAAAAAATAAAAAATAAAAACCAATATAACACTTAGAAATATATCATCACAATGTCCATGCGTTGTATAATATATCTATATCTATATTGTAAAACACCATCTTTAACCAAAATTTTCTCTAAAAAGTATAATAATCTAATGGTTAAAAGTACACATGTTATTGTGTACATTAATTATACACCCTTTGATGAATTTTATATACACATTAAAATATCACATCAAAGTTAAAACACTTATACCAATAATATACACCTAAATAAACTCTTATATACCAATAATTTTGTGTACATTAAAAATATCATAATTTAAAAAATAATTCAAAATTTAATAAAAATTTAATATTTACAATCTACTAATTAAGATCAATTAAACAAGATCCGTCATGCTTATAGAATTATGTAAAAAAAATCAAGAAAAAATTTCAAGTAACATTTAAGAACGTATTTTTAGACTATTTTCAAATCATACTTAGAAATGTGGTTGGACTATTTTCACATATGCCCTTGAGTTTAATTTGTTAAAAAAATATTTTGCCCAGATTAAAATAAGATAAAAAAATATAATTAAAAGATTTTTGGATTAACTATATTTTAGTGCATTGTACTTACATTCATTTTCCTTTCGATACATTGCACTTTTTTTTTCAAATATAACAATTTTCTTCCTGTTTGTTTGCAATTAAGACATCCGTTAGTTTTGCCTTCTAACATCGTTAACTGATAATGACGTGGCATGCGAGTCGGCATTTTTACTTGCCAACTCAGCAGCCACGTTGGCACACAACAGATAAAAAAAGGGAAAAGGAAATGGTTTTCGAATGAAAAATGGGTAAGTTTCTTCCCCAGCGCTTTCTTCTCGATTAAAGAAAAAATAAAAAAATGAATACCCCCAAACCCATTACTTCTCCGGCAGCTTCTTCTCCAGCGCTTTCTTGTCGAATATAGCGACTTTCTTCTTCGGCACCAACGTCTTTCTCTCCTTTTCCTTTTCTTTCGTCCCCTTCCTTCTTTCTCCACCTCTGCCTGAACACTCCCAAACCCATTACTACTACTTCGATATCTTCTCTACCATCTCCGACACCTCTACCATATCTTCTCCAACAACCCTCTCTATTATCTTCCTTCTCTGTCCACCTCACCCTCAATACCCCCTAAAACTTCTCACAAGGGTATTTATTATTAAGCATTTTAAGTGGAAATTTAGGGGAAATGAAGAATGGAAATGGTCGGAACTGAAATTCGTGTCTCGTGGGATGTATAGAATTGGTTATTTGATTTGGGTTGTTTGGGTCATATATAGGTGAAACTCTGTTCCTTTGTTGCTTGATTTGAATTGAAGTTGTTTGATTCAGGGGAAATGGCGATGGAGATGACGATGGTAATTGTGGTCAGCGATGGAGATGACGATGGAGATGAGATGAGGAAGTGTTAGAGATGGAGAGAGAAGGAAGGGGTAGAAAGAGAAGGAAGATGAGAGAGTCACCGGCGCAGGACGAAAAGTGACAGAGGTGCTGGAGATGGTGAATGTGATAATGAGTGAATTATTTACTGAGTTGGCAAGTAAAAACGCCAACTCGTATGCCACGTCATTATCGGTTAGCGGTGTTAGAAGGCAAAGCTAACAGATGTCTCAATTGCAAACAAATAGGAAGAAAGTTGTTATATTTGAAAGAAAAAAAAGTGCAATCTATCAAATGGAAAATGGGCGTAAGTATAATGTACTAAAAAGTAGTTAGTCCAAGATTTTTAAAAAAAATTAAAAATAAGTCAGTCCCATCAGGTATACTTTTAATTTTTCTAACATTAAGATATCTTGAACCTAAATTTTGGTTGTTCAAAATGTTAGGCTAGGCTAAACAATAGATTTAAAATGGACTGAATGATATTTGTCGATTTAGATTCATCACACGTTACCTTTTTTATCCTATTATCAGATCTTATTTATTTTACCGTGCCGGATGGCACGAGTATATCCTAGTATAACTATATAATACTCTGTATAACGTGGGATTATTCTTTCCTTCCACACCACTCCTCTGGAAAAAAATAGGACAAAGGGTAATTGACCTTTTACGTCCCTGTATGTTTCACTATTATATTTTAGTCATTAGAACAACCACAGTAGGTATAGTAAATTGTTAAATTTAACATTTTAATATACCACATGACACAAAGCGGAGAGAACTTAGTAGGTAAACTTAGGTTGTATGGTAGAGAGATGGCAAACTTACCATACAATTAAATTTTACTCATACAATTCTTCTTCACTCCTATGAGTCATACGGATATCCTAAACTCGTATATGAAAAAAAACATACGAATGAAGCACACTCATATGGAACTCTTCAAATATATTTTTTATCTTCCATTATATCTCACAAAAGTCAAATAAATATATAAAAAAACAAAATTGCTCGCACGAGTGACGCACACTTGTATGGCTCATACGAGCGTGACTCATTCATGTGAGGCATTTTCTTTCTTTCTTTCTCTTTGAGCTCAAAATTGATACAGGTTTCACACAATTGTATGATTATATTTTATTCCATAACAGCACTATTCAGATTGAAAACTTAGTAACCAATTTGTAAATTTGGCTCAAAATTTTAGTATCACGTTGTGGATGTTTTTTGAGTAGTATTTCACTTTAATTCAAAATGGATAGAAAATCAATATGCACGTAAATGGACTACATCATATCCGTTTAAAAATTCAACAAAGCGTCCAATTTTGAATAAAAGTACAACTTGGCAAAAACTTTGAGGATCAAAATGTAGCAAATAAAACATTACAGACCAAAGCGAGAAACTAAATAAATTTTAGGGCCGGGCTTAAAATGTCAATTTTCCACTATAAAAGGTTTTATAGGTTATATCTTCTATTCCCAAAATCCAATATTCTATGTAACGTCTGGCTTCCTTTTTCAAATTGAATTCCATCTTATAGAGAAATCAGAGATCTTCAAAAGCTTCATCTCAAATGAAGTTGAGAAGCCAAGTCATGAACTTCAAGAATTGATCATGGCTTATAATAAAGAGAAAAATAGTCTTCTTTCTTTTCACGACAACAGCTTTTGGTGTCCAACAATATTAACAAAGTCTATGGCCTCATTTCAACAACACTTTGAAGTCCGCAACACTGATATACTTGTGGCAACTGCAATAAAATCAGGTACCACTTGGTTAATGGCTGTCACATTCAACATAATGAATTGCAACAAATTATCTCTCTCTCTCTCTCCGAGAGTCCGTTGCTCACAATCAACCTCCATGTGCTTGTTCCTAACCTTGAACTCGAGCTCTACTCTCGAGATGAAAAACCTAATCTCGACGACTTTCCTTTTCCCATACTTTTATCCACCCATGTACCCTATAAATCTCTCCCTGGCTCAATACTTAACTTTAAATGTTGTATTGTGTATTTCGTTAGGAACCCATGCACTGGATTCGTTTCTTACCAGCATTTTTCACTTTCCATAATGAAAAACCTACAAATTGAAGACTGAATCGAAGTTCCTTCACTAGATAAAGCTTTTTAGTTGTTTTGCATTGGTGAACACAGTTTTAGACCCTTTTGGGACCTCACATTGGAGTATTGGAGAGCAAGCATTGAAATCCAACACAAGTTGTTTTTTAAATACGAAGATTTAAGGGACGATATAAACTCCCATGTGAAGAAGATAGCCGAGTTCCTAGGATTTCCTTTTGCATTAGAGGAGGAAAAATAAGGCGTAATCGAGGAAATATCAAACATGTGCAACTTTAAAAGCTTGGTGTAGCGGCCAAAAATATCCCACATTGGTATCAGAGTGAACCTAGACTGAACGCTTGAAAAAAATTGCAAAGAGAAGTTTGACGACTCTGGTAAAATCCTTAAATAGTAATACAGATAAGGAAGTTTTAAAATACACTCATATAATTTCGTTTCTTACCCACTTTTAAAAAATCTCTCATCACCCCACAAATATACATGTTGGAGTTTTTGTGTATTTAAAGAAAAAATAAAACCAAGACAATGTGATTTAATGAAATGTGATGTTATCCCAAGTCCCACATAGGAGAGATATAAAACCTTTCATGGGTTTTTATATGGAAGAATTTGCTTAAGGGCTTGAGCCCTTTGGGCATTACACTTTTGTGCTATTGGGTGAGGGCTTGGATGAGTGTGGTTCTCCACACGCGCGCCGACCGACCTGACCCGGTCCGATCCGGTCTCGGTCTCGGGCTTTGGGCTTGTCTTGCGTAGTGTATTATATTTTTATACAAAATACATTTAAAGAATTTTATTTATTAAATTAAAATTAAAGGGGGACAAGGCTCCCTCATTTTCCTCCGCGATTTCCTCCAACACGCTCCATTATTCCCTCCGTGTTTTCCTGCGGATTTTCCGGAAAGCTGTCTTTTGGTCTCCACACTTTCTCCTTTAAACGGTTCAAAATAGCTTTCAAAAATATACTTTCACAGAACCAAAAACCGACTAAGAGATTAACCAAAAAGGATTTTCCGGCAGTAGAAAATTTTCCGATCCCGAGCAATTAAAAGAGTGTTATTGTCGAGCGATCGAAAACGTGCACATCGATCGTACAGAGAGCTTCTGTACTGTTTCATCCTGGGGACGGCATGGCATATTCAGAACTGCTAGTACAATTCCGGGCAAAGCCGCGAAACGTGTTAAAGAGAGCGACTTAGTCCGTAACTCAACCCGGTGTACTCTCTACCATATTTATTCTTGATTTTGCAGTTTATATATTTACCAACAATTTTAAGACGATTTCTATTCTGCTATTTTTTGTATAACTGTTGTCATGGCTAATGAACATAATCAAGCTGCTGCTTCTGGCTCATTGAATCAACCTTTTAAATTTGAGGGTCTGCACTTTAGGAGGTGGAAACAAAAAATGTTTTTTTACTTAACTCTTAAGAAGGTGGAATCTACTTGTGTTTCTGAAAAACCCACCTTCCCTAGTCCGATTTCTGAGGCAGATCATAAGACTCTCAAAACTTGGGAAGACAATGATTATGCATGCAGAAATCTGATCTTGAATGATCTTCATGATGAGCTTTATGATGTTTACCTCCCGTGCAAATCCGCAAAAGAAATTTGGGATTCACTTCAAAAGAAATATGACACTAAAGAGGCTAGGTCTAAAAAATACGCTGTCAGTCGTTATCTGAAATATCAGATGACGGACGACAAGTCTATTGTTACACAGTCTCACGAACTTCAGAAAATTGCACATGAGATTATTTCTGAAGGAATGAATTTTGATGAACAGTTTCAAGTGGCAGTTTTGATTGATAAATTACCCCGTGGCTGGAAAGATTTTAAAAATAGTTTGCGTCACAAATATAAGGAGTTTTCTTTTGAAAGTTTGATTACAAAATTCAGGATTGAGGAGGAAAACCGTAAGCAAGATCGGAATGATGAGGTTCTGGTTGTTTTTAACAAAAATCAGAACCGTAATCAAAATCAGAATCGCTCGAATAACACCCCTCCTGCTTTGAGGCCGAATCGGAAAAATATGAAAAATCAGAACGGTGGAAATAATGCGATCCGGTTTGGGAACCAGAATAGGAATAACCAAACTCAGAACCAAAACAGAAATGGCCAGGCTAATTATAATAATAATAATAATAATAATAATAATAATAATAATAATAATAATAATAATAATAATAATAATAATAATAACAGTGTGTTCTCTTGCTATCACTGTGGAAAGCCTGGCAAGAAATTGTCGAAACAAACGCCGAGTTCCTCAGGCGAATGTTACTGAAGAAGAGCCCTTAGTGGCTATGATAACAGAAATTAATCTGGTATCGGGTTCTGAAGGCTGGTGGGTAGATACTGGCGCCTCTCGTCATGTCTGCCATGATCGTGCTCTATTTAAGACCTATTCTGATGCTGTTGATAAGAAAGTGTTGTTGGGTGATTCCCACACCACTAATGTTGCGGGGACGGGTAATGTCGAGTTGAAATTCACTTATGGAAAGACTGTTATCCTTAAGGATGTTCTGCATACTCCAGAAATTAGGAAGAATCTTGTTTCGGGCTACATCCTTAATAAAGCTGGATTTGTTCAAACTATTGGGGCATATTTGTTTACTCTTACTAAGAATGGTGTATTTGTGGGGAAGGGTTATGCTTGTGATGGGATGTTTAAGTTGAATGTTGATGCTAATAAAGTTGTTTCTAGTTCTGCTTATATGATTTGTTCATTTAATGTGTGGCATGCTAGACTCTGTCATGTTAATAAGCGCTTTATTAAGAACATGAGTAAAATGGAAATTATTCCCCCCTTATCATTAAATAATTTCGAAAAATGTGAATTCTGTAGCCAAGCAAAGATTACTAAAACACCTCACAAATCTGTTTTAAGAGAAACTGAACCTTTTGAATTAATTCATTCGGATATTTGTGAATTTGATGGTGTTTTAACGAGAAATGGAAAAAGGTATTTTATTACTTTTATTGATGATAATTCGGATTTTTCTTATATTTACCTTATGAAAAATAAAAGTGAAGCAATAGATATGTTTAAAATATTTTCTACAGAAATTGAAAATCAGTTTAATAAGAAAATAAAAAGATTTCGAAGTGACAGAGGAACCGAATATGATTCAACTGATTTTAAAAATCTCTATACTTCACTTGGTATTATTCATGAGACGACTGCTCCATATTCACCTGAAATGAATGGAAAAGCCGAAAGGAAAAATAGAACTTTTGCCGAATTAATTGTTGCTACGCTACTAAATTCAGGGGCTACCTCACATTGGTGGGGAGAGATTTTATTAACCGTTTGTCACATTCTTAATAGGGTGCCTAAGATTAAATCTAATTTATCCCCCTATGAGATTTTAAATAATAAAAGGCCTAATATTTATTATTTACGCGTTTGGGGGTGCCTTTCTTTCGTACGTATTCCTGATCCTAAAAGATCTAAGCTTGCTAGTAGAGCTTATGAATGTGTTTTTATCGGATATGCAATTAATAGTAAGGCCTATAGATTTTATGATTTGAAAAATCATGTTATTATTGAATCTATTGATGTTGACTTTTTTGAAGATAAATTCCCTTTTAAGTTGAAGAATAGTGGGGGTAGTTCACTACACCTACTAGTACTGTGCACCATGATACATCAATTGAACCTAGGAAAAGTAAAAGAGTTAGAACCACTAAAGACTTTGGGCCTGATTTTTATACATACACTTTAGAAGATGATCCATCCACTATTCAAGAAGCGTTATCTTCTTTAGATGCTGACCTTTGGCAAGAAGCCATTAACGATGAAATGGATTCGTTAGAATCAAATAGAACGTGGCATCTAGTAGACCTTCCTCCTGGTTGTAAAACCATAGGTTGTAAGTGGATACTTAAAAAGAAATTAAAACCTGATGGTACTGTTGACAAATACAAAGCACATTTAGTTGTCAAGGGTTATAGACAACGTGAAAATGTAGATTTCTTTGATACTTATTTTCCCGTTACTAGAATAACGTCTATACGTGTTTTGATTGCCCTGGCTTCATTACATGATCTTGTTGTGCATCAAATGGATGTTAAAACCGCTTTCCTTAATGGAGAATTAGAAGAAGAAATTTACATGGAACAACCTGGAGGATTCATTATTACAGGCCAAGAACATAAAGTATGCAAATTAGATAAATCCCTTTATGGTTTGAAACAGGCTCCTAAGCAATGG
The DNA here is from genome assembly GCA_021464415.1 of Lonicera japonica. Lineage (NCBI taxonomy): Eukaryota > Viridiplantae > Streptophyta > Magnoliopsida > Dipsacales > Caprifoliaceae > Lonicera > Lonicera japonica. The sequence continues at coordinate 47,326,152 of CM038470.1, forward strand.
CATGAGAAATTTGAGGAATTGATTATTGCAAATGGATTTAGAATTAATGAAAGTGATAAATGCATTTATTATAAGACTGAGAGTAATGCTTGCACTATTATATGTTTGTATGTTGATGACTTGCTTATTTTTTGTTCTAATATCCATGTCGTTAATAATGTGAAATCCATGCTATGTGCAAATTTTGATATGAAGGATTTGGGAGAAGCCAATGTAATTTTAGGGATTAAAATTACTAGGACGGAAAAGGGACTTTCTTTGGATTAATCTCATTACATTGAGAAGATTCAAAGAAAATATAATTACTCAGATTGTAAACCAGCATGTACACCATATGATCCTAGTGTGAAGTTGTTCAAGAACACTGGAGACAGTGTTAGACAAACTGAGTATGCGAGCATCATTGGTAGCCTTCGATACGCTACTGATTGCACTATGCCCAATATTGCTTATGCAGTGGGGGTACTATGTAGGTTTACTAGCAGTCCTAGTATGGAGCATTGGCATGCTATTGAGAGGGTCATGCGTTATCTAAAAAGAACCATGGACCTAAAGTTACACTATCAAAAGTTTCCTGCTGTCCTAGAAGGATATAGCGATGCTGACTGGAATACCATGTCAGAAGATTCCAAGACCACAAGTGGATATATTTTCAGCATTGCCGGAGGTGCAATTTCTTGGAAATCCAAGAAACAGACCATTTTGGCCCAGTCTACGATGGAGTCTGAGATGATAGCACTAGCTGCTGCTAGTGAATAAGCAAGCTGGCTGAGAAGCTTTCTTGCAGATACCCCTCTATGGGAGAGACCGATACCAGCTGTCCTTATCCACTGCGATAGTACCGCGGCTATTGCAAAAGTTCAGAACCGTTACTACAACGGTAAGAAACGACAGATTCGTCGTAAACACAGCACGGTTAAAGAGTTACTTTCCAAAGGTGCTGTGAGAGTGGATTATGTGCAGTCTGAGAAAAATTTGGCTGATCCTTTGACGAAAGGACTAACGAGAGAGAAGGTGCTTAACACCTCGAAAGGGATGGGATTAACGCCCAATGAAATTTGAGTCACTGTAATGGTAACCCAACCTATGGACTGGAGATCCCAAGAAATAGGTTCAAAGGGTAAACAACAAGTTACAAGTGATACTTTAGAAATCATGTAGTATTATCTCATCCCTATAGAGCATGATATCTTGAAGCGGCGAAAAGGTTGAGCATTTGCTCTTAATGAGTTCTATAGCTCTATGTGGAGTGGTGTACCAATGCTACAAGAGTACTCTTGATAGACTCACCTATGTGAATGTGGAAGAGAGGTCGCTTCCTATGGAATTTTGGGCAAATTCTCTAGAGCATTCACTAACCGGGATATAAGTACATGGCCATAACGTGCTGGCTTTTGGACTACACTCTTGGGGGTAGTGTGTGTTGTGATTGTCAGAGATAGAGTTCAAAACTACGAGTTACTCTAGTATAGTCTGAAACACAAACACTACGTAAAGGTTCAAATTAAAAAATACCTGTACTTATGCACTGTCCTATGGGATATGCTCGATGAAAAAGTTTTTCCTAAAATACAAATGGGAGATTGTTGGAGTTTTTGTGTATTTAAAGAAAAAATAAAACCAAGACAAGGTAATTTAATGAAATGTGATGTTATCCCAAGTCCCACATAGGAGAGATATAAAACCTTTCATGGGTTTTTATATGGAAGAATTTGCTTAAGGGCTTGAGCCCTTTGAGCATTACACTTTTGTGCTATTGGGTGAGGACTTGGATGAGTGTGGTTCTCCACACGCGCGCCGACCGACCGACCCGACCCGGTCCGATCCGGTCTCGGGCTTGTCTTGCGTAGTGTATTATCTTTTTATACAAAATACATTTAAAGAATTTTATTTATTAAATTAAAATTAAAGGGGGACAAGGCTCCCTCATTTTCCTCCGCGATTTCCTCCAACACGCTCCATTATTCCCTCCGTGTTTTCTTGCGGATTTTTCGGAAAACTGTCTTTTGGTCTCCACACTTTCTCCTTTAAACGGTTCAAAATAGCTTTCAAAAATATACTTTCACAGAACCAAAAACCGACTAAGAGATTAACCAAAAAGGATTTTCCGGCAATAGAAAATTTTTCGATCCCGAGCAATTAAAAGAGTGTTATTGTCGAGCAATCGAAAACGTGCACATCGATCGTACAGAGAGTTTCTGGGCTGTTTCATCCTGGGGACGGCGTGGTATATTCAGAACTGCTAACATAATTCCGGGCAGAGCCGCGAAACGTCTTAAAGAGAGCGACTTAGTCCGCGACTCAACCCGGTGTACTCTCTACCATATCTATTCTTGATTTTGCAGTTCATATATTTACCAACAATACATGTAATTTCTCCTTAAACCAAAAATTAACAATAAAAAAGAAAAAAAAAGGACAGGGGTTTAAAAAATCTCTCATCACCCCACAAATATACATGTAATTTCTCCTTAAACCAAAAATTAACAATAAAAAAGAAAAAAAAAAGGACAGGGGTTAAATATGTTTAGTAAAAGCGATTTTACTCACAGAAAATTATTAGCTTTAGCTCAAAAGTCTGACATCCTATACTTAAACATAAAATATTAATGTACCAGCTTGCGGAGTGAGAAGCAAAATTGTATAAATGCATTTAAGAACACCATATATTATGAAATTTTATTGTCAATTTTCATATAGTGGTCAACAAAATTAGAAATCTTTTAGGCTCCGTTTGATTGTAAAGTGGAAAAGAAAAATAAATTGAGTTAGTTTTGGTGAAAAGATGGAAAATAAGTTGAGCGATAGATGTGATATCGTCTTAATTTTTAAGTTTTTCCATGAATAAATTTTATTTGCTTGGTGGTGAGTAAAAATTTTTCACAAAAAATATTAAAGGACGGAAGATATATACTCATAAAATGAGTAATATCTCTCACCTTATTTTTTATCTTTTCATACAAACTAAGTAAATTTATTTTCATTTTTCATCTTTACAATTAAGCGGAGCCTTATTGTAAATTTTACCTTTTGTTTTAAAAGAAAAGGAAAAATTAACTTTTGTCTAGGACTAGAGCAAATAAAAAATATCAAGAAAGGTACTCGGCAACTCAAACGGGGTTAACTCCCGATGGTGTTGGAGGAGGTGCGTTGGTGGTGGCAGGAGGGTTTGTGAGTCTCTCTCTCTCTCTCTCTCCCTTTCTTTTTTTTCTTTTTTCTATATAATATTTTTTTTAAACCAAAATTATAGTTAAAGTAATTATTTTAAAAAAATATATAATTAAAATGATAAAAATGCTCCTGACTACTTAATGAATAATTTACACACCTAAGTGGAGCGTTTTTAGTTTCAGGGCGAAAGTGAGATTAGCTCAATAGTTTAAGGGACATTTTGGTAGTTTACTCTAATAATAATAATAATAATAATAATAATAATTACTGAAATTGAGGTAAATGGTCTTGTGTGACAATATTTTTTGCAAAAAATCAACAAATTAAGAATATTTTTTAGAAATAAGGATCTAGACATCATTATCATTCTGAAATAAGGGTTATTTTATCAATTGTGTTTTAAAATAAAGGCTTTGACCGGGTGCAAACTTAACTTTAATTATATTTTGTGCAAACTTAACTTTGTTATCAAAAAAAATTAATGCAAATTTGTTTTGCACGATGTGTATATATTTTTTAACAAGTATATGATCATATTTCATTTATAAAACTTTAAAACAATATTAAATAAACACAAATATATAGTAATGTTTTAGAAATAAGAAGTGCAAACATAAATTTAAATAGCTTCAAAAAAATCATTATCTGCATTTTATTAATAAATAAGTTTTGAATATGTAATTTGTTAAAATTATTTTAAAGCATTGTCAATTAAACACTTATTTATATTAACATATACCAAAAACATGTAGTACAAACTTAATTTTGCATGATTTCATATAAAATACAATTTAAAAATTTAATGAAAAGTTAACTTTGTACTTCTTATGGAGTTTGGTCAAATATAGGTACTTAATTTACAAAAATATTATTCCCTACTTCTTTTGCAGAAATCTTTTCAAACCAGCCTTATTTTTCAATATGCTATAATAATTACCATTATTTCCAATATAATGGAATTATCATTATACAAAATTTTGTGACGTAAGTATACAGACGACGTGATTGGGACATACCACGAAGTTCTTATAAACATTGCACAAAACTACTTTTTCACAGATATCGTGAATTTTGTGTCATTTGTCAAAGAAAATGTTGTAAGTTTTACGACATTTGTGAGGAAATGTCATAAAAAATCTATTTTTTTTTTTAAAAAATTGGTTTACATAAAGGGTAATGTTATATACACCCCTCTTTTGTAGCCAAGACACCACAAATAACATTCAAAATTTACACGCCCAGTCGGTGGCACACCACCGAAATTGAACATTTGATTCGGTAACGTTTCACCGAATTGACCTAAACGGCAACGTGCCACCGAAATTGAACATTTGATTCGGTAAACTGTCACCGAATATGAACCTTAAAGTCGGTAACTTGCCACCGAATCAAATATCTTCTAATTATGTATCCACAACACCTTTAACACCCTAATTATATGGTGTTTTAGCTACAAAATAGGGGTGCATATAACATCACCCTACATAAAGGGCTTGTGTAATATTTTTGTTTATTTAATGTTTTTGCATTATATTATAGTTATGAATCAAATTAAAATACCATTTTCTATTTAGATTTTGGATATAATTAATGAAATGTCAATTATTGACTAATGCATGATTTTGGTGAAGTAGTTAATAGTTTTGTATAAGATGAAAGGCGTCACATATTATTAAAATTTTGAGCAATTTAGATTTACGCATTTTTTCAAATGTCATGAAGTAGTGTCGTTTGTTATATATACGTGTCACAAATTTGCAATACATTCATAGATGATGCTTGTGAAAAACATCGTACAAACATTACGAAAAGTTATGGCGTCATTTATACGACTTTTTTTTATGTTTAAAAAAGTCGCGATATCCATTTTTTATTGTAATGGTTGTGTTTATTTAATTCAACTTTTGTTCCATGAATTACTTGTTGGTATTATTTTGAAACGATGTTTCTATGGAGAATGAAGAAGCTTGTTTGGTTACTCATTTGCTTTATCAAAAGAGGAGAAAAGTAGACTTAAAGTTGGCAGGTGATCGGAGTTTTCTTTGTACGTGGATAATGGGGTGCATGTTCGAAATTCCGGCGGTGGTGATCCAATAAAATTTGAAACGACAGAGGGAAAGAATTCCGGTATGTTTAAGCAATAGAGGAAGAACGAGAATGCTGGAGAGAGAATGGGAAGAGAAAATTGTTTTTAAGAATCTATTTGGCTTTTGCAAAATACATGTGGTGGCAAAGCCACATGGGGACAAGGGGGGTCAATTGACTCCTACTTCCCCCCTCCCCCTTCTTTTTTTTTTAAATTATATATATTATAAAGTCGTAGGGTCATTGTAACATTTTTTAAAATAGTTTAGGGTTTTTTTTATAATAAATAAAAGTTACAAATTTAAATATACATGTATATATGGATATATATATATACATGTAGTCGTCATTGGAAGCTTCATCGTCGAAGCTGTAGAAATCGGAAGTGGGTTTGGTCTCTTTTGAGAGAGAGAGAGAGAGTGCCAACGTTTCACCAAGTGAAGTAAAGAAAAAAAAAAAAACAGCCCATCGATTTTCCCGTGCGGAAGCACTAGTGCGTATAGGGAGAAGATCTACACACTAGTTTCATTTTGTTCATGTGCTAGTTTCATTTTCTTGTTATATTGTGTCCTCGTCTCTCATATGTGTTGTTGTTGGGATCCAGATACTCGTTGTTGTTGTTTGTGTTGATCGCGTTCTGTTCAATATATAGTTGGTCTATCCAACCTTTGTTACTGTTCAGTCCGTACTCCCCCTATTGGTATCAGAGGAATGAGTAGTGAGTAGTTGTCCTTTAGATTTCTAAGCTAAATCTTCCTTAAAGGTATGAGATTAATTTGAATATTCTTTTGTTTCAAGAGGCTTATTGGTAAGTCATTTTTAAGATAACTATAACAGGATTAGTACGAGATCAAAACTTATGATTAGTATGCTCTATGTCTGCCATACAACAAGGTGTTATGATTAGTATGCTCTGTGATTGCCACCCAGTTGGATCTCTCATATCAGAAAACATAAAGTTTTGTTTGCTCAAAACACAGTTATAGTTCATACGTTTTCATTTGAAAAAAGGCACATATAGACAGGGTGTTTGAGCGTTGGAGTTGTGTTAAGGCAAAAGGCCATGTTAAAACTCAGTTTGCTCGCAAAGTGGTCGAATGTGCTTATTTTCATTTGAAAATAGTATGGTTGTCATTTGTTTTATAACTCATGATAGTAACCCTCTTTTAATTAAAAGAAAATTTGTTTTAATCTCTATCCCTTAAGTTTGATTTAGTCCAAGAACTTTGTATGTCTCTTAATATATTTAAATGATCGTCAAAATCTAATTCTCCTTCGTTAAGTAGATCTATGTCTGCGTCATCATCCTCTTCTATTTTAGACTCTGGTCGTCTGTCTTCCCTATATGAAATAACACATATTTCTGCAGAAGATAAAATTCCAAAAACAAATCTTCCAGTCACAAACCCTTATAATGTTTTTTGCAAAACCAAACACTCAACCTTTTCTCAAACAAGTTCGTCAGCTTGTCCGCAACAAGTCCTCATCCCTCCCTATCAAGGAATATGTCCTAGCAAGCCCATTTGATGATCTGATTGTCCCCTCCGGTGGAAAGGAACATTTCTTCAAGGTTCCTCTCATGAAAGATTTGGCCATAATTGGAATCACGCAAGGCTACACGCATGTTCATTTTGGTGCTATCAGATTTTCCATCACATTCCACAGAAGGAAAGGAATACCGGTAGTTGCCCATATTGCCCTTGTTGATATAAGGTTAAAAGATTACTAGCAAGCTTGTTTCGGAAACGTTCAAGTAACTCTTAATGCTGGGACAGTCTTTTTTACCTTATATCCAAATTTTAATCTCCCACTGTCTAACAAATTCTTGGAAGAAGCTCTGCATATCCAAGTCCAAATTACTGGAGCAGAAATGGTTCCAGGAACGTCAGCGGCAACGATTCATCACCAGATGGTTTACCAACTTCAAAACCATTCATATGATCTAGCAATCCCAGGAAGTAGCACAGCATATGCTTTGTTACTCAAGATTGACTCTAGTGCCACTCCCACAGCTACCTACATCCTTAGGCAGCTTACCAGAACAGAACTGATAAAGCTGTTACCAGAAAGTTGGGTAATGTCTTATGAACAGTTCCACGAGCAAAGTCACCTAGAGTTGATTTAGTCATGCGAGAAAACTTTTCTCAGAAGACCAGGAAAGCAAGTTGAAGTTAGGTTCACTCGAACTCAATCCCTTCCATCAAATCCTTTTACAATGGAACTCAACATGTTTGAGCCCCTTGTGAAAAATCCTACAGATCCAATACTAGAACCATGGCCGATGAAGATTTTGTACTTTGATACAAATGGAAACCCAGTTTTCCAAGGCAAGGATGAAAAAGGCCACATATGGTATGATGTGTGTTATTGTAAAGATTGTGAAGAGCAGGCTTATGAAAATAGCCTTGATCCAAATGAGCTACGCAGATACAGGAAAAAAAGGCAGGGAAACCCTTGAACTCTCAAGAGTCCTTGCAAGAAAGATTTGAGGCAAATGATCCATATGTTGGTTTATTAGGAGAACCGTCAAGAAAGTTTGACTATTTCGTCACCTATGGTGAAATGCAATTACCTATTCCTTCCCTAGAGGAATAATTATGCCAACCATCTCCTACTAACACTACCTCTAAAGGTCACTTAGGCGACATACTCTGTATGTCGCCCAAGTACACAAATACGTTGCCCACTTCTTAAGCGACGTAGGCTACGTCGCCTACGATATGTCGCTTAAACCGCGTCGCCTAAGATAATAGGCGACGTAGTAAAATAACTACGTCGCCTAAGAAATACCTCAGGCAACGTAGGTAAATGTATATGTCGCTCAAGTAAAATACCTTAGAAGACGTAGTTAAATACCTACGTTGCCCAAGTAAGATCTTAGGGGACGTAGTTAAATACGTACGTCGCTCAAGTAAGTACCTTAGGGGGCGTAGGTAAATACCTACGTCGCCCAAGTAATAACATTAGGCGACCTAAATAAATAACTACGTCGCCCAAGTAAGTACGTATGGCGACCTAAGTAAATGCATACGTCGCACAAGTAAGTGTTTGAGGGGACGTAGGTAAATAACTACGTCGCTCAAGTAAGTACCTTAGGGGACGTAGGTAAATACCTACGTCGCCCAAGACGTAACTAAGGGGACATAATTAACTACGTATGTCGCGCAAGTATTATCCTAGGGGACACAGGCATTTATATACGTCGCCCAAGTAGTAACTTAAGGGACGTACAATTATTTCTACGTCGCCTAAGTGTGAAAAAAAATTAACTGAGAATTGCTTTCATTCTGTGCAGCCCACACCTGCACATCTATACAAATAATATGCGTTGGCAACCAATACAACATGTCCCAATCATTCATATTTTCATTATAACAGTTAATTATTCAATCACACAAAAAATAAATGTTCAAAAGGTATAAGATATAAAATGTCATATATATATATATATAACTGTTTTAAAAACTTCACATATATTAAAATGTTCAACAATATTAAACATTAAACTAAGGAGCAGAGTTATTGGAGCCATCGGATGGTGGAGCTCCCATACACATATGCCTCGCCATTTCTTCAAATTGCGTCTGTATCCTAGCCTCCCATGCCAACCGCTCCTTTTCTCGCTCCTAATCAAGATCAATTAAACAAGATCCATCATGACTATATAATTATGCAAAAAAAAAAATTCAAGAAAAATTATTGTGTAACATTTATTGCTTAAGAGAATGCAATCAAAATCAATGTCCCACAAACTTGGAGTAGCAAAATAAAAAATAAATAAGTGTGCATTGGAATTTAGCATATGGGCAGCTATATAGTTCTTAGTTTAATTGCTCTACACCGTTGCCTAGTCATTCTTTTGTTTTTTGGTCCATACCCTAGTCAAAAAAGAAAAAGAAAAAGTGAAAAAGTTCCAAACATAAGGATTGTTTTTATGGTCACTTTGAATTTTTACACCTTTTACACCTTTTTTGTTAGGTAAACAAAAAGTGAAAAAAGTGAAAAAGTGAAAAAAATTTACAATAATCATTTAACTTAATTAATAACGTTTGCAACAATTAATTCAGTTAATTAATAATGTCTACAACGATAGCGAAACCGATCGATTGAATTACAAATAATAACAATACAACATCAATTGTAGTCATCTCACTCTGATCTTGATATAAGATTGCTATAATTATTTTTTTCAATTGCTCATTGGTGAAAAGTTATCATGTCGTGGTATAACTACTTTTAAATTTAGTTATAGTGTAATAATTAGTATTATAAATGATTTATTTTGAAAATTAATATCATATATTTTTAAAAATATTCATTACGAATTTTGTTTTCATAATTGAATCAAATACATAATTAAACACAATATCTATATAAACACAAAAATTAGTAAAAAAATAATATTAATAAGAGATAGAGTACCTAAAAATCAAACGAGCCTTTAATCAGAAAAATAATGTTGATTTTTCAACTTCAAAACCTATAAAATCGAGATGACTTGTTCTTAGGTGACATAGAAACTATACATACGTCGCCTAAGATTTATCTTAGGCAACATAAGTTCAAAGGATACGTCGCCTAAGAATTTCTAGGGTGACATAGGATTTACGTACGTCTCCTCAGAAATTCTAGGGCGACGGATGATATACCTACGTCGCCTAAGAAATTTATAAGGCAACGGAGGATATACCTACGTCGCCTAAGATTTTATAGGGCGATGGAGGATATACGTACGTCGCCTAAGAAAATTTATAGGGCGACGAAATATATACCCACGTCGCCTAAGATTTTATAGGGCGACGGATGATATGCCTACGTCGCCCAAGAAATTTATAGGGCAACGTAAGTATTACCCACGTCGCCTAAGATTTTATAGGGCGACGGATGATATGCCTACGTCGCCCAAGAAATTTATAGGGCAACGTAAGTATTATTACGTCGCCTAAGAATTTCTTAGGCGACGTATGTATATCCTACGTCGCCCAAGAAATTCTTGGGCAACGTAAGTATATCATACGTCGCCTTAGAATTTCTTGGGCAACGTAAGTATTATTACGTCGCCTAGGTTATTCTTAGGCGACGTAGGCTATTGCTTACGTCGCCTAAGGGACATATTGGTGTAGTGTAATCTCCGCAAAGAACCCCCTAAACCTCAAACACAATCCTTTCACCTAAATCCTAGAATTCCTCCATATGATGAAAAAGCACTGAAGGCTCTAAACCTACCTGTCTGCCACCCTTGTGAACAGCCCACAATGTTCCAATCATTCAAACCTCAATAGCCAATCGATTGCTTCATGATCAATAAAGAAATCCATTTCCTGCCTACAGAAGATTATGATGATATGACCAATTGGACTCGTCATCGCTGGAAAATTCCAGATCCCAATTCTGTAGATTTTCATAGTGAGCCTAGAAAAGTTACATCGGCAGAAGCTGCACTTAATTGGCAAGCAGATAATGCTGTAGCACAAAATGCAATTATGTCCTAGATAGCCAAATCCACGCAAAAAAATTGAATCAACAATGGTTCGAGTTAACGATTTGGATGGAATTATTGCGGATATTCAGAATAGGATTCAGGCAATCCATGACCAAATGAATATGGTCTCTCTCACTGTGAAAGATATGCGAGTCACTCAATCATGGTTTGCTGAAAAAGAAAGAGAAAAGAAAGAACTGGGGGGCCTAGTTACGATCCCTTTCTCCTCCACCACAGTCAGTGTCCCTACAAGGATATGGCCAATTTGCCGAGCCAAATGATCCTTTTGGTCCAGTTGGTTTGTACCCAGTACATCCAGCAGCCAGTATAATCACAAATCTGAATAGCATTGATCTATGGGCAGATCCACCAAGAAGAAGGTTACCTAAGTGGCCAGCACCCCAGCCACTTGTTTCTCATGGCAATCCTGTTAAGCCAAAGCAAAAGTACCAACCTCAGATGAATTATCCACGTCCTCGCCCTCCAGGAGATGCTCAAATAGATTACAGGAATTTGTTTCCTGATCACGCTATTGGTCCCCTTGGCTCAGGATACCCCATGAATATTGATTTTGACAAACCTACTACCCCAAACTACCTTCCCCTGGCCTAAACTACAAAAATAACCCCATCTCACCATCTTGAAGCTTATACCAAGCCTGAACCCAATGACCCAACCACAGGCCCCTCTTCAAAATACCCAATGGATTTGAATCCAATGGAGATACCTGAAAATAATCCTTCAAATTATATATCTTCATTCCTAAAGTCTTTGACTTTTGAAGATAGACCCCAGGAACCAACTCAGTCAGATAATTTATTTGGCTCTTTTGAAGAATTATAATCAGCTTAGCCAAACCGGCAGTAGCAGCCGCCACCACCCAGACCTCCTTCACCACATGAAGAACTAATGGTTGAAGATCCACCCAAAGTTGTTGATGTTAACCTCCGGGAATTCTACCATCATGATAACTACCAAAAGTTTTCAATTGAAGATATCCCGGTTGAACAATGGAGTGAACGAATTGTTTTGTTTATCGCATGGATGACAGCTGATCGTGAGTACTATGATTTATCAGATGTGTTCAAAAGATTTGTTGCACGCATTACTGGTAGAATGAAAGAATAGTACGAAGCTCTTGGTCCTTACCATCAGAGACAGCTACATAGTTCAACAACCATTGATGAATTCATCTCATTCTTCTACAACGAGTTTGTTGGAACTCCTGATAAATTGTTGGAAATTTATCGAGAAGAATTCTTAAACTTGAAGTGTTGTTCTCTTATCATCAAAGATCTTGAATGCCACTATGAAAGAATGTCGAAACGGTTCTATTTTATTGGTGGTCTTGATGATCTCAATTTCAAACAAGTGTTCTTCTACTCATTCCTTGACCAGCTAGTTACTGAAGCGCAAAAAGTCCTAAAGCTACAAAACAAAAATCTTGCAGAACTTTCGATAACAAACATTTATGGTTATTTGAAAGATTCGATTGAAAGAATCTGCAACCAGAAAAAGGTTATAGAAAATATTAACAACACTAGCAAAATGCTTAGCGAAGTATGCAATAAGGAACACCTGAATATCAAGTGCTCAACTGAGAAATCGTGTGACTGTCACCCCCATCACAAACGAAGGTCAAAGCATAAGCACTCCAGTTACGCCAAGCATGGTGACCAAGCCAAGCCTTGGAAGGAGCACAAGAAAGGATCCAAGAAAAAATTTCCTAAAAATAAATGGAAATTTATGAGAAGAAAAGCAGTTAGAGGAAATAAAACGGATAGATGCTTCATTTATAAGAATAAAGGACAATATGCAAAGAATTTCCCTAATTCTGCCAAGAAAGCCCAGTTTATGGCCGCTTTGGAGAAATATGCACTCGACATTGCTGAATCAGATATTGAATCAGTTTTGTCTCTTGATGACAATGCCTCTCCAGAAACAATCATGTCTGTTGCATATACAGATGATGAAAGCACTGAAGCCAATTTTGAAGCAGATGGTTTAATCTCAGACTCTGGCACAGAATCCAGCCCTCTGTTATCCTTGGAATCCATGAAAATCTATGATACTGCTTACCAGGAAGAAGATTTATACCTTTCCTCAGCACCAACACCGTTAGTTGTTGTTAAGCTAATCAAGAAGTCGTATGATAAGCCTCAGAAGCTTATAGCATTTTTTGATATTGGTGCAGCACGCTCATTTCTCTCCCCCAAAATGCTACCTGATCGTTACTGGAAAAAATGCTCAATAGGATTCTGAGTAGCTAATGGAGAAATTTTGATGGTTGATAAGATTAGTAAGCCAGTCTAATTCCAAATCTTCGCAGGCCTTACTATTCGCCATCATGTCTTTGGAACCACATTAACCCAAAATAACCTTCTCATAGGATTTGATATCCTCCATAAATTCCATGATCTCAAATGGTCAAAAGAGGGTCTCCGCTACAAAAATTACTTTCTTCCATACGTTAATCCAGACACAGTTGCCCAAATCCTCACTCCACAAATTGAATTCCCACTCTTCCAGGATATTTCTCTTAATACCATTTGCCAGCAAATAACAAACCAGTCTTGTGCTGATTCTCATACCCAATTTATTGAGAAATGCACAAATCCCTTGTGGATGAACCCAAAGTTCTTTGTCAGTCTTCTATTTAAACTGAATGAAGATGTAAATCCTACCAAAGCCACCCATCCAGGCATGAACCCAGAGCACCTTGCACTTGCCCTTGAAGAAGTAAAGTTGTTACAAGACCAGAAGCTGATAGAAGCCACAACATCCCCTTGGGCATGCCAAGCTTTCTACGTTAATAAAAGAACAGAATAAGTATGAGGAAAAATGAGGAAAAATGAGACTTGTCATCAACTACCAGCCTCTCAATCATTTCTTCGCCAATGATAAGTTTCCTCTTCCTAAAAAACAATCGCTCTTTGGCCAGCTTTCACATGCGAAAGTATTCTTAAAATTTGATCTGAAAGCAAGATTTTAGCAGTTAGGCGTCCTCCCAGAAAACCGCCCCAAAACAGCCTTCTGTATCCTAGGACATCATTTCCAATGGACAGTTATACCATTTGGATTAAAGAATGCTCCATCCGTCTTCCAAAAGACAATGATGCAGATTTTTTATCCAATACTCAGTAATGCATTGGTCCACATTGATGACATCCTTTTATTTTCCCCTGATCAAGATTCCCATCTTAAGTTACTACAACAGTTCCACCATATTGTTTGTGAATATAGAATTATGTTATTAGAAAAGAAGATGGTCCTCAGTGTCACATAAATTGATTTCCTTGGCATGAAAATTGCTGATGGAAAAATCCAACTCCAGCAGCATATTGTAAAAGATTTGTTGAAATTCTCAGATGTTCTCACCAGTGTTACCTAGGTTTAACAATTCTTAAGCCTTGTCAACTATATGTCGCAGTTCATATCTAATCTTTTCAAATACACAGCCCCGTTAGCAGCCTTACTACGCAAGACGCCACCTCCTTAGAACAAAGCTCATACTGCCTGTGTAGTTGCTCTAAAAAATCTAACCCATAAACTGCCTCCATTACAAATTCCCTCTACAGGAAAAAGAATTCTACAAACAGATGTAAGTAATGAACATTGGGCGGCAATTCTGTTTGAAGAAATTGATGAAACAAGAAGTGTATGTGGTTACAAATAAGGAAAGTTCACAGCAGCAAAAAGCCACTATCATTCAACCTTCAAAGAAATATTGGCAGTAAAAAGAGGAATTGAGAAGTTTCAGTTTCATCTTATTGGTTACCATTTCTTAATTGAGATGGACATGACCTCATTCCCTAAAATGATCCAGTTCAAACAAAATATGCTATTAAACTCTCAGTTACTCCGATGGTCGAAATGGTTCTCCCAGTGGTCATTTGAAGTCAAGTACTTGAAAGGAAAAGATAACATTCTTGCAGACTTCTTTTCTAGACAAAACCCAGCTTCCCACATCGCCCCTTTTGTTAAACCCTCACCGTGTAAACCACTACATAAACAGCCGAACCTCATTGTGTACCCGTGTGTTTTCCCAATCTCACAATTACCCAACATGAAGCCTTCATCTTCAAAACCCTCTTCATCCTCACCTCATCCAGTCAACCCCTTTTATGATTTTCCCTTTACAGAAGCCATACCCTATCTTCCTTTGGATCTACAAGAAATTTTTTGTGAAATGTCACTCAAATCCCTTGACCATGATATGATCCAAAAATTTCTTGAAATCACTTTGTCTAAATATGGATTAGTTTTTAGAGGAATTAAAATGCATCCCCAGTATCCCTTCTGTAATCTCTTACATATCCATCACCCTAGCCGTTTACCTCTACCAGCCCTTGTCCTACTTTGGTACCTTACTAAAACCTTTACCATCTCCTTCATGTTTGATATTCCTGTCCTATACCAGTACCTCCTATTTGCAGAAGAAGATCATGTCATAGCCTAGCGGTATGATGACATCATTTATGGTGCCTTCAACCTCATCACTTTCCTCAAGCGGTTCAAACCCTTTGCTCGATGGAAAACAATGTTTCTCACTCAGCCTCATCGTTATGCCACCCATGAAAGACCCACATGCTGAAAACCCCAATGTAGAAATTATGGAATGGCACTCTTACAACCTGGCAAAATCAGCCCGTGAACCTTATAATATTAACTGTGCCACATGGTTGAATTATTCGTGTTACTTAAACCAGGTTAAAATAGACACAATCCTAATTTTTGTGAAATATGGCAATGATCCCTGGAATGGACCTAAACAATTCCTTCTTGACCTCCATGTCAACCTCTTTAACTACGCTTATGACCATTTTTGGGAAGAAGGACAACAGAGTTCAGATTCCAATCCTTTTGTCCTTGGTCCACAACCGTCCGATTATGAAGAAGAAGAAATACAGTTTAATCCAGAAAAAACAGTTCTTGACCCAGCCAATGATCCAGAATACTACTCTGATTCCTCTAATCATGAAAATTTGCAGAATTACGAGCACTTTGACCCAAATAGTGAAAACGATACAAACTGAGTAGCTCGCGAGTCGCTCCTTAACTCAATGTCGGCAACCGAGTCCTCCCCAACTTCAACTCCGATCTACTTTATTTTATTTTTAGCTTTTATAAAGTTGTTTGTCTACCAGTATATTTTATTGAAAGGAATCCGATTTGGAATCTCCTTTTCGAAAGATGTAAGCTTTGTGTCTCTGTCCACTTTTACTTTTAAGTTATGTGTGTTTTGTATCTATGTGCTTTGCCCTCTCTATATAAAGAAGCAAGCTGTGTTATGTAAGATAAAGTTGTCTGAGTGAGTTTATATATGTAAGAGTTCCTCTTCTTGTAAAATATCAATTATGCAATGGGAACTTGTCTTTCTAATAATCTTTTGTTCATGTGCTAGTTTCATTTTCTTGTTATATTGTGTCCTCCTCTCTCATATGTGTTGTTCTTGGGATCCAGATACTCATTGTCTTTTGTGTTGATTGCGTTCTGTTAGTATATAATTGGTCTATCCAAACTTTGTTACTGTTCAGTCCATACTCCCCCTATTGGTATCAGTGCGTAGATCTTCTCCCTATACGCACTAGTGCTTCTGCGAGGGAAAATCAATGGGATTTTTTTTATTTACTTCACTTGGTCAAACGTTGGCACTCTCTCTCTCAAAAGAGACCAAACCCACTTCTGATTTCTACAGCTCCGACGATGAAGCTTCCGATGACGACTACATGTATATATATATATATCCATATATACATGTATATTTAAATTTGTAACTTTTATTTATTATAAAAAAGACCCTAAATTATTTTAAAAAATGTTACAATGACCCTACGACTTTATAATATATATAATTTAAAAAAAAGAAGGGGGAGGGGGGAAGTAGGAGTCAATTGAACCTAGGACAAAGCTTCCGATGACGACAACTCGCTCGCTCTCTCTCTATCTCCCCATTCTGACGCCTTCTCACGAAGAGTTGTAACTCAAACTTTCAAACCTTCTCCAATTATGCACCTTCAAACAATTCAAACAGATCCACACCTTCATTATCACAACACCCATCTGTCAGAGCAGCAAAATTTGGCTCAGATTCCTCCGCCGAAGCACTGAGGTCGGCACTATGGAGTACTCAAATCTCATCTTCTCTTAAATGGGTGGAATTTATGTAAGAGATATAACCCTTTGGAATGCTATGATTAGAGGCTATGATTACAATGGTCCACTTCAAAAATGTGTATCTTTCTACAATGAATTACTTCAAAGAGGACTAAAGCCTAATAATTTCATATTATAAAGACTGGGTTTGAATCTGCTTCGTCTATTGCTGAATCTCTTTTTAATTTGTACTTGAAAATGGTTGGTTGTATTGGGAGTTGATAGAATAAATTATGCTAAGAAGATCTTTAATGATATGTTTATTAGGCCAGTGGAATTATGGAACCAAATGATAACTTGGTATGTGAATATTTGTGATATGAAGTCTGCAAGGTAGGTGTTTGATGGAATGCCCGAAAGAGATGTAGTTAGAGTTGGGGATGTAGAAAATGCAAAGGGTTTGTTTGAGCGGATGCCGGAGAAGAACATAGTGTCTCTAAAACATAATCAAATGGTGGCACTAGATTTGTTTATGGCTTCTGATTGTTCAAATATATAGTAAACAATAAGACTGGACAACTAATCCCTTTCTAATTGGTGTTTGATGATACAAACATGTGAAATTATCAGAAACCTTGGTTAGAAATTTTAATCATCATTTGTTTATCTTCAATTACTAAAACAAGAATGGGGATGGATCTACCCTTTTAACTCCCCTAGTTGTGTAGTGGTATATTGCTGATGATCCGTTTGAAAGTTTGAGTTCCAACTCTTCATGAGAAGGCGACGGAATGGGGAGATAGAGAAAGAGAGCGAGCGAGCTTTGTCGTTATCGGAAGCTTCGTCGTCGGAGTTGTAGAAATCGGAAGTGGGTTTGGTCTCTTTTGAGAGAGAGAGAGAGAGCCAACTTTTGACCAAGTCAAGTAAAGAAAAAAAAATAACCCATTGATTTTCCCGCGCGAAAGCACTAGTGTGTATAACATCTTCTCCCTATATATATAGTGCTACCAGTATTCCTTTTCTCCTCTTTTGTTCGGGTAAAAAATTTTCAAGTGCGCTATTCATTTCGTACTCTTCACATCCAGCACTCCAAAACCCCCTATTCATTTGGTTGTTACTTGTTCTTGTTAATTTTGTGCACTTTTTATTGTTTGATACTCTCCATTGTCATTTGTTTTATCTTTAATGCATTTGTTTGTTTGTTATTAGTTGTTTGATCTTTGATTTAATACTCTAATAATTTTAGCTCCAAGTTTGATAAATTTATCCCTAATTTTAGTTATATCCACATGAACTAAGATTGACTCATTTAATTTTGATAAAGACGTTCTAGAATTATGTTTGCATCAAAATGTTTGCCCTATAATTAATTAAAAATTTTCGACTTCTTTTAACTGTTTCAAGAAAATACATTGTATTGCTAACTTTGACAACCCCCTTCCCCCTCCCCCAATTCTAAATCCTGACTTCACCACTATTTGAGAAGAAAGGAAATAAAAATAAGGGGCACTTAGTTTTTGGTCCCCTGATTTCAAAATCTAAAGTATCAAGGACAGTTGACCATGTTCAATAGTATTTAGTCCTCCGGAAATTAACTAGCAAAACTAAATTAAAAAACAAATGTAAAATTCCCAAATAACCCTTTTCCATGCAATTTTTATGCTGCAACTATTTTTAAGAAACTTCCCATTACTTGCTAACTTTTAGAAGCCACTACTTGCTACTTTTCGGGATTAATAAAAAGTAAAATCAATTAGGCAAAACATTTAAAATAACAATTGAAACCATAGGAAACATTTGCTACTCTGACCTAAAATCTATATCTAAAATAACATTTCATAACAATAAATAAATTAACAAACTTCATTCAAAAATTTAGCAGAACAACACACATATAAGAATTTCTTAACATTAAACCATTAAACCATCGAAATTCCATTATAACAGTCATGTATGTAATCTAATATATAAACAACAAAAGTAAACAATATCCATGTTATTTAATACAAAAAAAAAAGTATAAACATCATCGATTACTTAAGACACAGAAAAAACTTAAGTTAAAAAAACCTATATCATTTTGCTGAAAAAAATCATTCTAAAAACATCTTACATGAGCAATGTAATATATATATATATATAAAGAATTACAAAAGAAAAATAAAACAAGGTGTAATACTATAATGTAACCTTAAGAATTTGATTTTAAAATAATAGATCACATTATAACTGACCTGAAAGCCTATGCATATATGCTTAACATTTGTCAAATGATATCCATGATGATCCCTTGTAAATACTACAAACACAACAATGACCACAAAAGAATTCAAACAGTTGCCGAATATCAAAAGACTGCCCATTAAATGCAAGCATCTCCCTTCAACTCATCCATCCATACATTATGTATTCTATATAGACATCACTATATAAAAATCAAATCCTCTACTGATTTGGATGAATGGCCAGATAGCCCCCCACCATGACCAATCCTTTGAATGTAGTGATAAAGGTTATTTGAGGATGATTCTTCGCCCCATTTCTATAGCTCTGTTTTATCCATTTTTTTTGGGCATTTGAGGATATATACATATATATACATGTATTTTATGTTGGAGCCCTTCTATTTAGGCCCACTACCCCCTTTGAAGTTAAAATATAGCTATAAGTGATCCACAAGTTAAAATGGAGATAATTTATCAATATCAATAGCTAATTTTTTCTGCTAGTATTTATACAAAATAAAGTATATATCCATTTTTTTTATAATATGTATCAAGAAAATAGGCAAAAAGGCTACAAAAGCTATATATATAGTAGTGTGATATTTTTAGATTACTAATAATACATACTTTTATCAACTAAAAAAAACTTCAATGTACGTAATATATACAAGACTAATCCTTAAAATTTATACACTCAAAATAATATTTGTCTACCTTAAAAATTTATTTTGGTAGTTAAATAAACATAGAAATTTGTGTACCTTAAAAAAACAGTTATTTATTTTTTGTCAACCTGATTATAAGTCTACCTTGAAAAGTTAAATACTTCGTTACGCTTCAAAAAAATTTTACGACTAACTCAGTGGAATATGTTAGTCAGCCACCAAAGAATATCTAGTTTTAAGAAAGAAAATTGGCTCAAATTGCACCGTTAACTAATTCAATGGAATATGTTAGTCAGCCAACTAGTGTTTTTTTATTTTTTTTCCTATTCCTAATTAGTAATAAAAATGGTTGACAAAATAACTCCTCTTTTAAAATCTTACTTGGTAAAAGTACACTGTTAATTCCGTAAGTGACCAACACTAAAAATCACCTAGAAAATTTTCAAACGTAACTACAAAAAACCCGGCACTACTACTGAGCTTTTGAAGAAACCAATAAAGGACAAAAGAGTCCATCAACTATGCGAATGAAACAACAAAAAATTAAAACCACTCAGTAACCACCCGAAAGGGGTTTTAACAATAAAAGTTTAGCCCATATCCTTAATTCTTTAAACACTTGAAATGAGGGACTAAAACCTAGTTTTCCTTAAAAAGAAAATAAAAAATTGTGGGGTAAGTTGCAAGTGGCGTGAGAAGAATAGATTAGTGGGTGTATTGCTCATACATACTCAGTTTGAGGCAATCTTACAGGACTTGGGTCATCCTCAAACAAGCCACGACAAATCGGCGTCGTCTATAACAATAAAAGTTCTTGAAACCCTAATTTGACCTATGTCATGGAAGACGCCGTGTATGCACAACCATTGCGTACATTTATTTGTTGTGCTTGCAATGTTCCTAACAGATATCCGAAACTGTTTTCAAAACTTAGGCGAGGCTAATCATAACTAGATTATTCGAATGCATCATAGAGCCACCGAGTCAACTTCAAGAGGT
This sequence comes from Lonicera japonica, assembly GCA_021464415.1. Classification (NCBI taxonomy): domain Eukaryota; kingdom Viridiplantae; phylum Streptophyta; class Magnoliopsida; order Dipsacales; family Caprifoliaceae; genus Lonicera; species Lonicera japonica. The sequence goes on from CM038470.1 coordinate 47,346,875, forward strand.
TTGCGAAAAACACAAGGGTTCAGGGGATTAACTTGACAGTTCATAGGCCTTTGAGGCATGAAATACACGATTCATCATAGTCCCCTAGGGCCTACTGATGAACCTTACAGTTCATGGCCACACAAAATTATCCCATCAAATGAACAACATGGTTCATGGACAATGAGGACATGAACCGCAAGGTTCAAATGCTCTCATGCCATGAACCTCATAGATCATGCCCTAATCAGCATTTTCGTCATATAGATAGGACAATGGTGTGACATTTTAGAGGATGAGAAAGTTGTCGTTGTTACTCTGTAAAAATGAACACTCAACCAACCCAGCCTCTTCTCATATCATTCTCAAATCAACACTCTTATACTCGTATGCATGTTTCAAAATAAAGAATCGAGAAGGAGGATTAGAAGGTAAACAAGCACAACAAATCGATGCGAGTCCACCACTACAACGGTTCAAGTCTAAGAGGTACAACTCGTCATTCAATTTCATCACACTTTACAACTCAATTTAATTCAATCCACTTCATATTCTTTTTTTCTTGTCGCGACCCGTGGTCTATTTGAACTGAGTAGGATTCGAACAATTCAACGTACCTACAAAAGGTCCCAAAACAATTTCTGGTCATCGGGGGATTAATTGCACTGTTCATTGAACTCTAGTTAATTAACCACACAGTTCATGTCCTTATTGGGTGACAATTAAGCCTTAAACCCTTGTTGCTGTTTGGTTGAATATTTCATTCACTAAATCACTTTTTCTCCGTTAAAAAATTAATTATATATACAACTAGTATACGTATTGTGCGCGTGTATTATAAAAATTTGTGTGAGAGTATATCTATATTTATTTTTCTTATTTATGATCTTCAATTTCCCTCCCCTCTCCCTCCTATTTCTACATAATCTTCCTTGAATTGCGCCAAGCTAGCTCTATCCATTGATATATCGTTGTAAGAACACTTGTTATTAGAATCGTATGCATGCATAAAATGATGAAATTTTTTACAACACTAGTTAAAATTAATTATCAGCTCTCCATGTTCCACCTAATAATTAATCTCCCAATACTTGAAATGATTGGGTCTTTAATTCATCAAGTGATTGAGGGGTTTCTTCTTTCTTCTTTTTTGAATTGGAAATATATGAGCATTCTTCATGCTCCAAGCAGTAAGGCTTGTGATGGTCACACTTTGTGTGCCATTGTTAAATGCATAAAGGTGGGCCCCTTCATCAATTGCCAACTTTGGATAAACTCTAGCTGTGATACAAGCTCTCCCTTCACCACCAAAACTCTCTACAATTGAATGGTCAATCTGCCAAAAGATAACCCCAAAAAAATTAATATTAAAATGTATATATAAATTACAACATTAATACACTATAGAAGGCTTCAAGTGATATATATACCAAAATCAACATTTTATTATGTTAGAGCATTATAGCATGTTGGTAAAATTTACTCATAAATTTATAAATTTAGTACTAAGTTTCTTGAACGGTTACACCGGATACAACATAAAAAATAGCTATACGGTTGTGCCAAACCCGCATGAATTTTTAGCTTAAAAAAAATTAGAAAAGCTTCATACAAGTGAGGCACATTCGTATGAGAGTGAGGGAAAAGCCTCATACGAGTGTGGCTCACTTGTATGAGCTTTTCTATTTTATTTTTAACTCTTTTTCAAGGATTTTTTAGCATAAAAAAATAGAAAATCCTTATACAGTTGTGGCTCAACCATATGAGTTAAAAAATAAAAAAAAATAGAAAAGCCCAATACGGTTGCGGCTTAACCGTATGAGTAAAAAAATAAAAAATAAAAAAGCCCTATACGGTTGTGGCTCAACCGTATGAATCATTAATTTTATTTTATTTTTTGTACAAGTGAAGGACACTCATGCATTTTACGAGTAAGGCACAGCCGTATGAGAAAAATTTAAGTATATGATAAGTTGTTGTCTTACCACCATACATACATGTTGTAATAGTGGATATGATAAATTTGCCAATTTATCATACCCATTACCAATGCTCTTATATATATATATATATTACTCACTCACTGAAAATTACTTTCGTTTTTGAGGGACTCTTGTCACTAATGACTAAACTGAGACATAAAAATTGACGTGGTACACCTATTTAATGAACTTTTTATTACAAGAACTATATACTAATGTTAGTTTACAAGGAATACATTTGACTATCATTGGTGAAGTCACTTAATTATCCCCCAGATATTTTAGGTTACATGCTCCTAGAATAACATCCGGCCGTATCAAATAATCGCACTCATATGATTTTTAAATACTCTTTTTGCCTTCTGCGTACATGATCAATCCTACCAAGACTTTTACTAGTAGACTGGAATATAACTTCGTGGTACTCTTGAAACATATATATAGTCCGTCTTTGACATGGACCATCCATATACAAATCAAGATTTTAACGAAGGTTATCTATCGCTAACACATATATAGAGAGATGCATTTAGTAATAAAAAATTGTCGCTAAAAATCTAATCCACATATATACTAGACTGTGCGCCTTATATATATATATATATGTTTCTCTACACTTATCATATATATGTAATATAGATATATATGTTACTTCCCGCCCCCCCCCACGCTTTACCTTCTAATTTTGATTTTTGACAAAAAAGACTAGTACCCTAGTGCAGGTATAGAAGTTTATATGTTTAAAAGAAAAAAAGAAAAAAAAAACCAAGTCTTTGCATACATAAGCCAATTAATCCTTTTACTCTGAAAATTAACTTTAAAGCAAGATAGACAAATTACCAAGCTTCTCAATGAAATGCTTTCAATCCGAGGGTCTGCGTCAACAAAAGCACCATATGTGCTTTTAGTAACCTCTGCTCTCAAAGATGACCTGTTAAATAAAACAGTATCAAACATCAATTTCTACCTAATCAATAGTTAAAAACAAAATATATACACGATTAAAGGATATATATATATATATATAATATAGAAGTAGGTTATAAAAAGAAAATTCTCAATTTAATAATAAAAAAAAGACGCTCGTTGGGAAGCGTAAATGAATAAAAAAATTATAAAATTTTGTAAAGATTATCAATATGATGAATAGATTACCTCTATCAAATTTTATATAAAAAAAATTAACCTAGAAGTGTGTGAGATGATCATCACAAATTTTAACAACCGAATAAATACATAAAATTAATTTTTCAAAACACCCACTTCTAGGTTGTGTTTTTCATGAAATTTGGTGGATGTGATTTACTCATTATATTGATATCTGAACAAATTTTCATAAAAAATTCATTTATTTATCCCTCAAAATGTGCATCTTTTTTTTTTTTGTTAAAATGATAGAATCTTTCTTTATAACTTAACTATATATATATTTAAAAAAAAATAAAAAAACCCAAACCTAATTGAATGTATTGCAATATGGCAAATTAATAAAAAGAAAGAAAATGAATTAACCTGGTTTGGTCACTACACATGAGCACAATATAGTTGTCATGTTGACCTTTGAATATCCGAAAAAAGATTGCAGTTTGTTCAGCCAAGTCCTTTGAGGCCAAAACTAGCAATCCAAATGGCCCAATATTCGCCCTCTTTGATGCACCAATTTGGGTGCAGAGGAGTTGTGGGTCCACCTCATCTGGGCTTATCAAATCAGCCTCTTCCAAATTTGTCACATTAAATGAGATTTCCACGTCGGCCTTCAATAAAAATAATAATTCTATGATTTTAGTATTTTTGTTAACTAATAATGCATTAATAGACGTATATTTTTTACTTGAAAAATAAGTTGAAATTAAAAAAAATCCATCATCTAGGAAATGAGCCGTTGAATATCAGGTGTCAAAATCCAGATTCAACATTTTTAAAGTGATTTTCACTTTGAAGTTAAAGTCGGGGGCGTGGTTAGAAAGGGTATTGTGGGATCTTTCGACTCCATTTAATGTATAAAATATAATAAAAATATATTGTATTTTAAAGGATTATGAGATATAATAAACAATTGACTCCATTAAAATTTTAAAAGAACAACAAAATGTGGGGTTAAATAGGGTCAATTTTTAAGCAAAATTAAAGTACAATCATTTTAAGCATGCGTGTGAAGTTAAGGAGTAATAGTTAAGGTGATTTAGTAAGCACTCATAAACAATAATTGTTTATTGATGAATGAACCTACTAAACAAAATTTCTCGCTACGCCACTAGTTAGAGTTACCAAATTTAAACAATTAATTAAATTGGCGGTTCAGATTAGATTCTATTTAATGGAATCTTTGCTAGAGGAAATATTCTTTATCAACCATTCAATGTAAAAATATTGGTTAAGATTTATAACTTTAAACGAACCAGACTTACGAAATTCATGCTTTCAGTTTTTAATTGTAGAATAAAATTTTATGTTTTGATCAGTTCATCTTTTTCATTGAATAGCGCATTAACATGTACATACAATTTTTAATGAAGAATTAGGGATTAAAAAAATTACCTGTGAAGCAGTGATTTCTTCAATTTCATGTACAGATCCACCCTTGAGCTCTTTATTAAAGAGATTCACTTGTTTTGACCGCAGTTGTTCAATTTCTTTGATTGGCCACTGTACTAATTGCCTTCCATTTTCTCCCAACAAAATTCTTCTAGGAAATGACTAAACAAAATAACAAATTAAACTACAATTATATTACTTATTCCAACTACTAAGCAAACATAACCTATTTATTTTTATTTTTATTTTTGAGTGACAAAAAAAAATTTAACTAAATGCATTTAATTAGGACTGATTTTTGAGAATAACCAACAAAATGAGAGAAATCGAATTTTGTCAATAAGTTTAAAGATGATCCAAGTCAATCAGTGACGATTCCAAGATACATAGGGCCTTGTGTAAAGATTGAAATGGGCCAAGGAACTTCGGCCACACAATCTTTAAAATATCAGATGTTTTACATAATTAATAAAAACTTTGCCCATATTTGGTTAGAAAAAAAAAATCAGTTTTTAATTTTTAACAAAAAGTCAACTTTAATTTCTAACAAAAAGTCAACTTTAATTTCATACTTTTCAAAATTTGCTTCACTTTACTTTCTCTCACATAAAATTTTTAAAACACTATAACTTTAAATCTAAAGATCGGAAATAGATTAAACCTACTCATTGAAATGTATAAAATAAAATTCATTATGACTATTTTTTTAGTTTTTTCATGAGTATTTTTATATTGGTCGAAAAAAACTCCAATAAAAAAAATTCACTTTTTAACCTACTTTCACTCTCTCCAACAATTCAATTCAAAAATTCAACCAAACGGGGCATTTTATTTTATTAAGCGTCATATGTAGTTGCTCACCTAATAATAATAATAATAATAATAATAGGGCAATTGCTATTGCCTTGATGCATATTATATATATATATATATGCTTGTATATTGTGCTTCAAAAACAATACATACTTTAGCAATAACAATTTTTGTTCCGACAATACTAATCGCCAAAAATAAAAATAAAAAATTACCATGTAAAAGTTTGAATATATAGGGAGGTGAATGAAAATGACATGTACATTACCTGAAGACCAGACCATCCCTTGTTGATATCATCAGATTTACTATCAGCCTCAAGGATCCACCCCCACAATATCCTCCTCTTTCTACTACCATCATAAAATGTTTTTGAAGCATAAAAATTCCCATAATCATACCTAAACTCCAATCCTTTGTCCATAAAATCAGATTCTACAACAAACCCATCTGTTTTTGGATCATATTTTCCCATTATATAGTGATCATGATCATTAAAACTTGCCTTAAGAACATGCTTTATATCTCCACTTAGCACATTTGTGTCAACCCCATTTTTGCCACCAACACTAACAGGGTAAAAATCAGGACATTCCCACATTTTGGTCTTGTTTGAGTGATGAAGAGGAATTTCAGCTCTAGTCCAATTAACAAAGTCGTCGCTTCGGTATAAAAGGGCTGTACCGTGGCCATTTATCTGACTGCCAATTATAACGCGCCAAAGTTTGTCCGGTCCAAGCCAGCCAGTTGTGGGGTCTCGGAAATTATGTGGGTTGATGCCAACCGGAGACATTAGAGGATTGTTGGTTAATTTTACCCATTCTTTTAAATGTGGGTCCGAGAGATTTTTGGGCACGGCTAGGTTTTGGACCTGATGTTTCTGGGCGTCACCTCCGGTGTATAGAATGACCGGTTTTTCGCCTGGGAGGATCGTGGCGGAGCCGGACCAACAACCATTGATGTCGTATGGTTCAGATGGTGAAATTGCGTCATCGAGATGGACCCAGTTGATGAGATCATATGATATTGAGTGAGCCCATGTAATGTTTCCCCATTCAGCACTATATGGATTGTATTGGTAGAATAGGTGGTAAACTCCTTTGTAGTACATTGGTCCTGTACGTGGTGAATTGTGAATAAGTATCAAATAATATCACCAAATTTCTACATTAATTTTTTCCTTAATAAATATGTAATAGAATTTTATATTATTTTTAGATTAGATATTGGGTTGGAGCATGCACTGCCAAACCGCAATTTTGTTGTGTGTATGATAAAAGTGACAATAATTTGTTTTTAGTCAAAATCGAGTCGACTTGTTTTTAGAGGTTAATTAGGTAATGACCCAAACGACTAAAACCCATAAAAATTACATCCTAACTGCTTTAAGAATTTAATATTACACCAAGATCCACAAACTTAGAGTTCTTGTTAAGAGTTGCCCATTCTTAAATACATAATATTTCCAACAAACTAATTTACATGCTTATAAATCTTCTTGATTAGCCTCTTTTCAAACAGTGGGTGTATTGCTTGTATTGTATCATTTTTATTTATCTGTCATCCCTTCCAATGTAATTTGGCTTTTCTTATTTATCTCTTCGGCACAAATTAAGATTTTATATTTGACTTCGCCTATTATCATGAGATTTTGAAAATCACAAGACGCAAGGGTAGATGGTGGACTCTTACTTTGGGGTAACCCGAATGTTATTATTAGGAAAAAGATATTCTTATCCGTTTCATCAATCGGATACTCATATGGAGTGCATTTCCGATACATATAATCAGGTAGATGAAGCCGGGAACTGTAGGATTGTTCTTATCATTAACCAAATTTTGTAGGCTACAATCTAGTTGGTGGATACAAAATGGTATAACCATGATTAAATAAGATCTGCAACTTCATTTTCCCATAAAAAGAAACATAAATCCATGAGAGGAATTGAAAAGCACAGAAAGAAAATATATATATATATATATAAGATGGAGAAAACTTAGAAATCTTACCATTAGGATCTGCAAGTTCATCAAAACCCAATTCCCATTTTAGCCATCACATGAAACAGAGTAAAAAAAAAAACCCATATAAACAAATTAATTAATCAACACAAAATATTACAAAAATAGAATTAAGAGATTAAAGATTCTTTATAGACTTTACCATTCATCCAGTTCTTGATGGGTTGAAAGTGATAGCCAGTCCTATAAGGCTGCTTTGTTTGGAGAAGAGATTGGTGACTTTTGAATGCCTCATTAGAGGCTTCAACTTCAAATCCATGGCTAAAAAGTACCGCAACAAAGCGCAAGAGTACTACCCAAATAACAGCTTCTTTCTCTTTGCATTTTCCCAAGTACATAGCTTAAAATTTTCAAAGTATAGATTTGTGGGAATGGGTTTCAAATTCAACAGGGCCTTCTTTGTTTTTGATGGGTCTTGGTTGGATTTTTCATATATATTCAATGAAGGGGGAATAAAAAAAGAGAAGTGTCGTATATTTTTATTTTTGAAAGCTGTGTACGTATATTTTGTTGTGTTTGGCTTGTAATCAATGCAAGCAAGTATGGTGCAAAACAGTTTTTGCACCAAAACAGTGCATGCGGATTGGGTGCAAAAAGTGTTTTGCACCAGACAGTTTATCCGTGGATTGGGTGCAAAAGGTCTTTTGCACCAGACAGTGTACTTGGCGGAGGTGCAAAACATGTTTTGCACCAAGTCAGTATACTCGAGAATGGGTGCAAAACGTGTTTTGCACCTGGGCGGGTAAAAACTTTTTACTCTTATTTTCCACTTTGTATAAATAGAATGGTTATTTTCTATTTGTGGTAAAAGAGAGACTTGAAAGAGTTGCAAAAGTGCTTTGTAAGAGTGAAGAGAGAGCTTAGCTTGGATTTAGCTAAGGTGAGAGGTGATCTTTGGAGGTTTGTTCCATTGATCTAGAGCTAGTATTATTGAGAGAGAATTGGTTGTAATTCTTGGTTTATCAATAAAGGAGCTACCTCTTGGTGGAAGACCCAAAGGGTTCCACAAAACTCTCGGTGTGTTCTTTCTCTTTGATTTGCACTTGTTTTTCATTGCTCTTTATCTTCTATCCATTGTTGCTTGTTATTGTGTTGCTATTTCTTGGTTTGTACAACGATCCTATTACTTGTCGGATTCCGCCCGCCAAGTGTTCGTAGAAATTACCGAAAGGGATTTCTCGGGTTTAATTGTGAGTTTGGAACTAGGTTAATTGTTCCACGTTCACAGCAAGTGGTATCAAAGGATTTGGTTGGTGCCTAGTGTTTGGTATCAAGGTTTGGCTATTGGGTGCAAGGTTGTGCGCCAAGTGTTCGATAAATGGCCGAAGGGACTCAAACCGGAGTTGTTGCAACACAAGCTAGTTCTTCTACCATTGTAGGTGTTGGAAGCACTATGGAGGTTAAGATAAAGCCTTATGACGAGGTTATCAATTTCGGTATTTGGCAAAGGCGGATGCGGGGGGTACTCGTCCAATCGAATTTGCAAGTTGCATTGCTTGGACTTGAGAAAAAGCCGCAAGATATGTCCGAAGACCAATGGAATGAGATTGATAAGAAAGCTATGTCCGCTATAGAGATGCATGTGACCGACGAAGTGTTGAGAAACTTGATGTCGGAGAAGAATGCAAAGGATATGTGGACTAGGATGGAGGAGATGTACATAGGGAAGTCTATGTCCAACAAGTTGAACCTCAAGAAGCAACTTTTCAAGTTGGAAATGAAGGAGGGGCAAGATTTGAACAAGCACATCAATGTCTTCAAGGCAATAGTGCATGACCTTGAGAGAATTGATGTTGTATTTGATGAGGAGGACCGCGCCTTATTGTTGCTTGCTTCATTGCCGGACTCCTATGATCACTTTGTTACCACATTGATATTTGGCAAGACAACGCTCAAGTTTAATAAGGTTGTCAAGGACCTCCAATCGCACGTGGCCATGAAAAAGGGAGGTAACGGGGCAAGCTCTTCATCAAGTGAAGGCTTGGTTGCCAAGAGTGGTGGTGGTGAACGAAGTGGGCGGTCAAGGTCACGGGGTGCCAAGAATAGAGGCACGGGTCGGTCTCAATCTCGAGATCGAAGTAATTGGGAGTGCTTTAAGTGTCACAAAGTAGGCCACATCAACAAGAATTGCCCGGAGCTAAAAGGTAAGAGGGCGGACGCGCCAAGGGAGGTTGCGGGAGTTGCGACCCAAGAGGTGGACCAAGAGGTTAACACCGATGTTCTTACTTGTTTTTTAGCGGATCAAAGTAGTGGGTGGATTCTTGATTCCGGATGCTCCTATCACATGTGCCCGAATCGTAATTGGTTCGTTGACTATACGGAATGCAATGGAGGGGAAATCTTCATAGGCAATGATGCTACATGCAAAGTTGTCGGTATAGGCACGGTGAAAATAAAGATGTGGGATGGCGTGACCCGCACGCTAAGTGATGTTAGACACGTACCCTCTCTCAAGAAGAATTTGATCTCCTTAGGCACGCTCGATTCAAAAGGGTGTGTGATTCAAGCCGAAGACGGGGCTATGAAGGTGAAGAAGGGATCAATGGTGATTTTGCGCGGCACAAAGTCACTGAACAACCTTTATAGGTTGAAAGGAAACACGGTGGTTGGTGGAGCGGCGGTTTCCACGGAAGCAGAAAGGGATGAGCTTTTGTTATGGCACATTAGGCTTGGCCACATGAGCCAACGGGGCATGGAGGAGCTTCATCGACGGAAATTGTTGAAGGGGGTCCATGGGTGCAAGCTCGATTTTTGCAAGTATTGTGTGATGGGCAAGCAAACTAGAGTTCGATTTGATACCGCATAACACAAAAGCCGAGGTATGCTTGATTATATTCACTCCGATGTGTGTGGCCCTTTAGAGGTAGTTTCTTTGGGCGGTTTCAAATATTTTATGACTTTTGTTGATGATTTTTCACGACGAGTTTGGGTCTACTACTTGAGGGAAAAATCCGAGATTTTCGAAAAATTCAAGGAGTGGAAGGCTATGGTGGAAAATCAAACGGGTCGGAAAGTAAAGTATTTGAGAAGTGACAACGGAGGGGAGTATAAGGATGGAGAATTCGTGAAGTTTTGCAAGAATGCCGGCATCAAAAGGCACTTTACCGTGAAGAAAACTCCACAACAAAATGGAGTTGCGGAGAGAATGAACCGTACCATTATGGATAGGGCGAGAAGTATGAGGATTCATGCGGGTTTGCCGAAAACATTTTGAGCGGCTTGTGTTGATCATGCCGTATACTTGGTCAATAGGTCACCGAATGTGAATCTTGGTTTGAAATGTCCGGAAGAAGTATGGTCGGGGCGAGAAGTGGACTACTCTAAGTTAAGAGTATTCGGGTGCCCGGTATATGCTCATATTCCTAGCGACGAGAGATCAAAGAATGACCCGAAGGCTCACCGGTGTATCTTTCTCGGTTTTGGGGGAGAGGTGAAAGGGTTCAAACTTTGGGATCTGGTAACGAGAAAGCTTTTATTTAGCCGGGATGTGACATTTGATGAGGGGGCCTTGCTTAAGGAACGGAAATACCAAGAGATCAATGATAACGGTGGGGTTAGTACGGTCAAGATTCCAATTCTAGTTCCAAGTCCGTCGGTTACCGGAAGTGGTGGAGCATCTTCAAGCGGTAGTAAAGATGATTCTCATAAAATTCAACCGAATGACGACGCGGTTGAGGTGGAGCTAGAGGAAGAGGAATCCGAGGAAAGACCGGGTGAGGTGGAGCCGGAACCATCGATAGCACGGGATAGACCACGACGGGAAATCAAACCACCCTCAAGGTTTGGTTGGGAAGACGAGGTCAATTATGCCCTTATTACAAGTGAGGGTGATCCAACTAGTTATAAAGAAGCCATTAGTGTCGAAGACAAGGATAGTTGGATGGGTGCTATGGTAGAGGAGATGGAGGCTTTACGAATGAATTCCGTTTGGGATTTGGTTCCTAGGCCTAAGGACCGGAGTATTATCGGTTCCAAATGGGTATTTAGGAAGAAAGAAGCAATCAACAAAGATGAAGCACCGAAATTCAAGGCACGGTTAATAGCGAAGGGGTTTTCTCAAAAGGAAGGGGTTGATTATGATGAGATTTTTTCCCCGGTTGTGAGACACACTTCGATACGGGTTTTGCTTGCTATGGTAGCTCAATTTGATTTGGAGCTTGAGCAAATGAATGTAAAAACGGATTTTCTTCATGGTGATTTGAAGGAGACGATTTACATGGCGCAACCGGAAGGGTTCAAGGAAGTAGGTAAAGAAAAATTTGTTTGTCGGCTCAAGAAGTCATTGTATGGACTAAAGCAGTCGCCAAGGCAATGGTACCTACGGTTTGATTCATTTATGTTGCGGATTGGTTATCGTCGGTGTGATGGTGATCATTGTGCCTATGTTCGGAACTTTAATGATGGCTCATTTATCTTGTTGATGCTTTATGTGGATGATATGCTTATAGCGTGTCGAGATATGTCAAAGGTGAAGGAGCTCAAGGTGTAATTGGGCCGAAAATTTGACATGAAGGATCTTGGGGCCGCACAAAAGATCCTTGGTATGGAGATTCGGAGAGATAGAAAGGTTGGCAAGTTGTGGCTTTCGCAAAAGAAATATATTTCTCATGTCATTGAGAAATTCAATATGTCGAGTGCGAAACCGGTTTCTACTCCGTTAGCTCCTCATTTTGCTTTGTCCGTAAAGCAATGTCCTTCCTCTCTTGATGAGTGTACCGAGATGTCGACAACACCGTATGCTTGCGCGGTTGGTTGTCTAATGTATGCCATGGTGTGTACAAGGCCAGATCTAGCTCACGCGGTTGGAATGGTTAGTAGGTATATGTCGAATCCGGGCAAAGAGCATTGGAATGCGGTTAAATGGGTTCTTCGATATCTACAGGGTACCAAGTCCTTGGGTATAGTGTTTAAGCGAAAAGATGGGGCTGATAGTGTTGCGGGATTCGTAGACTCCGATTATGCGAGGGACCTTGATAAAAGAAGGTCAACCACGGGTTATGTGTTCACTTTGGCAAGTGGGCCGGTTTCGTGGAGATCTATGTTACAAGCAACAAGCGCTTTGTCTACCACAGAGGCAGAGTATATGGCACTCACGGAGGCGTCGAAGAAGGCGGTATGGTTGAAAGGCTTAGTAGCGAGTTGTGTTTGAAGCATGAGAGTATTTTGCTACGGTGTGATAGTCAAAGTGCGCTTTACTTGGCAAAGAATCAAGTGTATCATGCTCGCACGAAGCACATAGATGTGCGGTATCACCGAGTTCGGGATTGAGTTAATTCCGGGGAAGTCGTCATAGAAAAGGTGAATACGGATGTGAATGCGGCCGATATGCTCACAAAACCGGTAACCGCGGAGAAGTTTAGGCATTGCCTAAAGCTTCTTAATCTCACTTCATGTCGAATGAGGAGGGTGTGACCTTGGAGGTGTCGGGATAATCTCTAAGGGGATGCACGGTTCTTATCCCGAGGTGAAGCAATTGAGGTTGGCTTGGGATTACTCGCCAAGGTGGAGATTGTTGTGTTTGGCTTGTAATCAATGCAAGCAGGTATGGTGCAAAACAGTTTTTGCACCAAAACATTGCATGCTGATTGGGTGCAAAAAGTGTTTTGCACCAGACAGTTTACCCGTGAATTGGGTGCAAAAGGTCTTTTGCACCAGACAGTGTACTCGGCGGAGGTGCAAAACATGTTTTGCACCAAGTCAGTATACTCGAGAATGGGTGCAAAACGTGTTTTGCACCTGCGCGGGTAAAAACTTTTTACTCTTATTTTCCACTTTGTATAAATAGAATGGTTATTTTCTATTTGTGGTAAAAGAGAGACTTGAAAGAGTTGCAAAAGTGCTTTGTAAGAGTGAAGAGAGAGCTTAGCTTGGGTTTAGCTAAGGTGAGAGGTGATCTTTGGAGGTTTGTTCCATTGATCTAGAGCTAGTATTATTGAGAGAGAATTGGTTGTAATTCTTGGTTTATCAATAAAGGAGCTACCTCTTGGTGGAAGACCCAAAGGGTTCCACAAAACTCTCGGTGTGTTCTTTCTCTTTGATTTGCACTTGTTTGTCATTGCTCTTTATCTTCTATCCATTGTTGCTTGTTATTGTGTTGCTCTTTCTTGGTTTGTACAACGATCCTATTGTTTGTCGGATTCCGCCCGCCAAGTGTTCGTAGAAATTACCGAAAGGGATTTCTCGAGTTTAATTGTGAGTTTGGAACTAGGTTAATTATTCCACGTTCACAGCATATTTTAAGTATACAAGTTGGGATTATTTAATTAATAAAAATAGCATTGTATATATATATATGTACTACAAGGGGACTATTTTATCCAAATGAATATTTGTAAAAGAGGATTTGGATAATATTTATAAATATTTGATAGAACAGATAGGGATATGGATAATGATAGTATTTGATCTAAATAATTTGTATCCGATTTCCTACATATCTGTGTCTGCTATAACTTAATATTATATATATAGATATATATATCTCCCCATTTTAAAAAGGAAAAGAAGAGAAAGACGATTTTCAAAAATGTGATTTGTTAAGATGGAAGATTTGAACATATCAAATTTAAAATCGGAATAATTTTCAAGTTTGATTTGTATGGTTATACTATAATTTTAACGTAAATCTTATTCGGTTAAATAAAAGAAATAAAAGAAATTTATTATTTGAGTTAAAAGTTTGATATAAAACGTTATTCATTATTTCAATACGTTTTGCAATGTTTTGTTATACTTCTCGAGTTATAACTTGTATAATCTGTCATTTTAATTAAGAGAATACGAGTTAAATATATTTTTAAGATTGAACTAATCAACATGCATGTATTATGCCAGTTAAATTCATCATTTATGTAAGAGGGTAAAAAAATATATAAATAATGCACCCAACTTATTAGTTCTAAAGTATGTTCACGTAATATTCTATATATATGTGTTATTTGGCACCCAACTTACTAGTTCGAATTGTAAAACAAGAGTACTATATATGTTGATTGTCACTTGACTTATATTTCAAAAACTTAAATAAACAATACGTTAAAAATTAATAGGAGGCGTCATAATTCAAAATTAAATAATAACTAATAAAAAAAGCCCCCCTCAAACTATACTCTAGTTTCGTTTGTCAACCTGGCCTTTATAATTATAGAGTATTATAAAGTTATTTAAAGATAAAAAAATATTATATTCGAGATGCGGCAAGTCAATAAGTTTATTTTATTCAAATTCAACCATGACTAGCACAAATTTTACTTTTAAAACTTGCACCCGCCATCCTGATTCAAAAAAGACCCGCACCATTAAAATCACGTGGAATTAAAAATCCGTCCAGTTGGACCACTTTGCCACCCTTAGGGCATCTACAATACTAACATGGATTGGCTCTACAAAAAATATGGACATGTAAGTATATCTAAAGACATAGTTCCTATGTGACACTAAAAATATTGTTCATTGTCAAATTCTGAAAAAATCATCTCCAATGGTGTTGTCCATAAAATAGCTATTGGCATTATTTGTCAAATTTTTAATAAAAAATTATAAAGTATATGAATTTTGTTTGATAGATCTTGGGGAATATTTTTTAACAATTTAAATTTTATTGAATATAGAATTGTAAATTAAAAGTTAAAATAATTTAAAATTTAAAAAATAAATTATTAAAGTAAAAATGATGACGTGGCATCTAGACATCGTCTAGAAGACCCTCTAAATGTAGAGGGTCACCCTCACAATGTCTTCCCCTCTTTTTGACACATCATCTTCATAGTCATTATACATGGTTGTATTGGAATTTTTTTAACTCATTATCTATTTATCTTACGTGACATTCCATTTTTCTTCAATTAATGGTTGCATTGGAGATGCTCTTGTTTTTAGATAGCGACAGTGTTTTATTCAAACTCCACCATGACTAGTATAAATTTTACTTTTAAAACTTACACCCGCCGTCTTGATTCAAAAGAGACTCACACCATTAAAATCGCGTTGAATTAAAAACCCGTTTGATTGAACCATTTTACCACCCTTATTTCAGAGTGACAGGAATCGTTTGTTTTGTAAGTGACTGAAGTTCACGTGATTGCAACCTTTCAATGGCTCCTGTTCTTTGATATTCTACCAGGGGTTTGTCATTGGTGATATTAACAAATTGGTAATTAAATGCGTGCAAAAATACAAAAGATGAGTATCGTATTTATTTTTTATTTAATATTTGATATACGCGGGTGTTTGAGCCTGCAGAGAAGGGAGATCGTAGAGTAATTAAATTTAGGGCACTTTATTTTTTTTTTTTATCAATAATCTTGTAACATAATAAAAAGTGTCTTAGATGTCGAGTATTTCAATTAAATATACTTTAAATTAAGCGTATTTATGCAATGCATGCTAATGATTGTATCTGGTTAATTTACTTGGTAACAAAATATTTTTCTTGTAATAAATTTTATTTTTTATTATCGGTTAGATTGAAATTATTATTTTAAAAAAAAAATTAAAAATTAAAAATGGGACATTTATATATGAAAAAAAAAACTGAAAGAAGGGAGTATATATAATTCATGTCCCATTTATTCTTGTATGCATGTCCCATCCCATTTGTTCTTGTATAAAAAAATATGAAAAGATGCAGGGCCAGCCTGAGTTTATAGGGCCCTAGGTCAATTTCATTGTGAGACTTTTTTGTGTATACATGAATACAAGAACATCAATGAAAAAATTCTTAATTGCATTAACAAAATTTGACTTGCTTATTCTCCCATATTCTATCTAGAAACTCTAGTTCTCAAGTAATTAATAATTCGTCCCTTTAATTAAAGTTTACCCACTTTTATACATGAAGTTTATTTTGTAACACTCATCTTTAAAATTTGTTCCCGTTTTTACTTTAGTCTGAAACTTCACTCGTCATTAAGCATATGGATGAAAAATACCATGTGTATTGCATGTGGGCATTGTAGCGGAGTAAAATGGTCAAGCGACTACAATGCTCCAATTCCAAACTCATTTTGCCCTAGGTAGAGCCTTCAATGGATGGAAAATGCTTTAATTTGTCACTTTTTTCTCACTGCTGTTTTCCCAACTCCACGCTTTGATTTTGCCCTAATTTAGTCTTGACACTAACATATATGAGAGTATTATAGTGGTTTAACTGTTTTACCCTACTACAGTTCCCACTTCCAACACACATGGTTTTTTCCGTCCAAAAACTTAATAGCATGTGAAGTTTTGGACTAAAGTGAAAACGCAAACAAATTTTAAGGATGAGCGTTATACAAAATGAACATTATGGACGAAAGTGTAAAAGCGGATAAACTTTCAGGAGATAAATTATTAATAACTCCCCGTTGTCATTCCCTCTTCGATCTCTCTCTTTCACTTTTCTTTCCCCTTCTTCTGCACAAGGAATAAATGATACTAGATTTCGGCGTATTTCAATATTTTATCGAATTTGGTGGTCTTCTCTCACTTTCTTTGTGAGAATTTTTTTTTCCTTCCCTCCTTTAAGGCGTGGAAGTGTTCGTAAAGCACCACAAATCGGATATTTATGTATGAAAAAAATAATGAAAGAAGGGAGTATGATTCACGTCCCATTTATTCTTTCCCTCTTTTAATATTAGAATGAAGGTGGGAGGAAAATTATAAAATAAAATTAGTGTATGTTTCTGTAAAAGAAAACTGTAAATTTAAGATACATTAATGCAGGATTCAAACTCAATACCTTTTACTAGGCAAGAGTGAGTTATGCCCACTAAACCAATTCTAATGATTTAATCAAAAGAGAATTTTGTTCAATAACAATAATAAGAGTTCAAATCCTACTAACATAAAATATTTATATTATATGTTTATAAACTAAAAGGCTCTCTTGATCACCAAATTTAATGTTTTTCAATTTTACCCCTTATTTTATAAAGAAACGAAAATATTTTTTTGAGATTTGAACTTGAGATCATTAGATCAAATAAAAGATTACCTTACCATTGGGTTTCTTTCTTATTTACAAAATGTTTTTTTTTTTTTAAATTTAATTTAGATATTTACATGCATAAAAAAACATTGCACATGTATGGCTTGTTTGTGAGTGTCTAGGATTGAATAAAGATCTGTTAAATAGTTATATATAGATATTTGTGTTAAATAGTTATATATAGATATTTGAACTCATGATAATGAGACTGGTCCACGTATGTGTAACTCGTAAAGTAATAAAAGTTGTGTAAATTAATCTTTTTTTTTATTTATTTAGATAGTTCACCTTTTCAATAGAATCTTCCTTTCACTATACAATGCTAAATAGACCTTAAAAATGAAATGGGTGGTGATATTTTCACTTTGCAAAATATTTATTTTACTTGTATTTTTTATTCAGTATTTGAAAATCGACTAAAGTACCTGTTATTCGATTTTTGAAAATCGAATATAAATTTGACAATGCCTTACTTAGTTCCTAAGCGCCAAATATTCAATCCCTAAATATCAAGCATATAAGCTTATACGCCACCGATAACAGGCAATTTACCTAGTTTTCATAGAGCAAATGAAAGTGGAATGGAATCAAGTATTTTGTGGGGTAAAAATATTACCCCTTAAAAATTAAAGACGACCTGAAATAATGTCTAATTATATTTTGTGCGATAAAAATATCACTCCTTAAAAATTAATTAAAGACCGCCTGAAATAATGTCTAATTATATTAAAATAATCTTTTGGTTAAGCCCTTGTTCTTTTAGATACCCTCAACAAGGTAAATAGTGAAAGGACAAATTTTAACAAAATTTTGTGGGCGCATAAAATATTCTAACAAAAAGTGTGGGTGATACTCTGAAAAAGAGAGTTTAATTCTACAAAAAGTAGGAGGAAGAATCAAAAAAAAAAAAAGGACGAATTTGAACAGAATTTTGTGGGCACGTGAAATATTCTGATAAAAAGTATGAGGATCTCATGAAATTATTATTATCAACAATTTTATAATACAATGATAAATACCGATTGACATCTAAAACATGAAGATAAATTTTACAGATTTAAAGTTTAGGCTGCATTTGACGTGCAGGATAAAAGAATAAAATATAATAAATTTATCATATTTCATGTTTAGTATTAGTCGGAATTAGATATTGGAGAAAATTATTTATCCCATTAAAGCTTCTTATTCCACTGACAAAAAAAATTAACAAATTCCACGTAAGAGGTAAAATTGTTTTATTCTACTTAAATAAAATTAAATAATTATATCTGACTCTTTAATTTGGTGCATTAAACATACCTTTATTGAAGTAATTAAAAAAATATTCTCACCCACCCCTCTAATTAGAGCGAGCCCATTTAGACATCTGAGTACGGTCCAAATTAAAATGGGCGCCAAGTAAGTGGAGGAATATGTGTGGGATGCCTCCAACTGTGTTGTGGGAACAAATGTTATTATTAATAATTGCAAATATTAATAATGTTTGTGATAAGTTGAAAAAGAGATGAGTAATTTAGTAAAATATTTTATTATTTTTATTTTTTCTGGAACAAAACTTTTTGTCTACAGTGAAAAAAAAATCTGTAGAAAACACGAGAAATGTCTCACTAAATCATTCATTTTTTTTCAACTAAGGGATTGTATTTTTAATCATTTTTCAACTTCTTATAAAGAGGAAACTAGACTACATAAATAATAAAATTATAAAATAATAAAATAAAAAGACTAGGAAAATATTATAATTTATAGTTAAAAGTAAGTTTCTATAATAATTGTGTAATGTGCATGTGGGTGGATTATATGTAGTGGGTGTAGGAGTTATGAGTAGTTTTGTTAGTGTATAGTTATCACCGTCTCGTATCTATAAATATATCTTTATTGCAGTGGAAAGAAATGGTAGAGAATTGATTAGTATGAATTGTGGTTTGTTTCTACTCTAAAGAAACTTTTGTAGTGTTTTCCTACTCCAAGCTAAGTAGGAATTTCTTGTGGTTCGTTCTTACTCAAAAGGAACAAGTTTTATCATTTGGACATCGAAAAAACTAGACCTAACAATAGCAGTTGTGGGTTCTCTAAGCTGTCAAGATTCAATGACTATCACATTTTCATAACAAACAACCATTGCTGGATCTTTTGAACAAATGTTGCTTAACTATTCCACTACCAAGGTTGAACTTATGAAAGTGGAACTTATGTCCAATAAATGGGTATTCATCGACCAAACTGCTCAAAATTATATGTGCTATGGAGAAAGGAGATTCCAAAATTGGTAATGGTTTAATTGGTGCCCAACATAGATTGTTCTTGGGGCCTGAAGGATCCTTTATTACTTACAATCACATTGAAGACAATTCTTTAATTAAGGCAACTCATCTTCCATTTGGAGTTCCATGCATGAATTATATTACCAAATCAAAAGTCACAACCTTCAGTGAATCTGTTGATAATCAAATGAAATACAGTGACGTGAAGGTGAGGGCAGAAAGGCTTATCAAACTGAGTGATCAATTTTTTTTAATGGTTAATTGGAACTTAAAGTGTCCATATTTCAAAGGCTCATTTTGCGCTTCATCAAAGAAATTTTATTTTATTAAAGGACCTAATTGGGCCCAGGTGGAATTAAATTTTAGTAACCAGACCTTGAGGACAAGGTTCATTCTAGGGCGCGGGGGCAGGGCCGGCTTGAGCAAAAGTGATGCCCCAAGCGAAACTTAATGTTTACGAAAAATGGGGCCCTGTATCATTGTTATCTTCTTCAACAAAATAATCTTAAAATCATAATAATTAATAATTTAAAATCAAATAAATCCAAAAACTAAAACCAATCAATTATCAAATAAAAAATAATAATTAACATAATTAAGACAACAATTAACATAAGATTAATAGATAAATCTTCGAGTTTGTAACAAAAATATACAAAACAATCCCAGTACAATCTAATAGCCTATTCTTCGTGCTTTTTGAAGTGCGAAATTAGTAATTACATCACTACAATCAATGGTACCTAACACTCTTTTTTCAATAGATAACATCGCTAACCCACTTAATCTATCTTCTGACATTGTTGATCGAAGATAATTTTTTATCAACTTCAACTTTGAGAAAATTATCTCTGCAGTAGCAACTGTCACTGGTATAGTCAGTAAAACTCTATAAGCTACCCAAGCATGTGGGAAACAAATATGCATTTCTTTTATATACCCCAAAACTTCAATTGCTTTCGTTGTGCCTTCAGGTAATGATTTTCTTAGCAATTGTAGTTCTGAAAACAACTCGACCGCATCAATATCACCGTCATCTCCATGTTTTAAAAACTTTCCAAGGGTATCGCAAGAACGCATCAAATCCTCATCGCCTAAAGTCTTTAGCTTACTCAAATTAAACAAGAATCCAAAAGTCTCTTCATATTTTTGAAATTGTTCAAATCTACTATTAAGTGAAGAAATAGCATTATCAACAACTAATAAGAAATATGTGATTCTAAATGCATTTTCCACAGACTCTATTTGCTCATCCCTTGTGTTCTCATCAAAAAATTTCTTTTTAGTACGAGTACGTGTCTCACGAAACTGGGATTCAATATTTAATTCAAGGGCAATCTTTTCAGCTTCAATTTTGGCTTTCTCAAACCCTTCTTCTCGATATTCTTCAAAAAAAATAATGAGACCTTTTAAGAGACTTATAGCCACGTCCATATTCATGTCTCTTTGTTGAAGTACTTTGCTAACTTTGTTAACCTTACTTAATATCTCATACCAAATAACCATGCCAACAAGAAAATCAAAGTTCATTTCATATTCAGATAAGGACTTGGCATCACTCACAGTGCTAGCATCATTACTATGTTTCGCCAAATGCTCCAATGCTTGCTTGATTTGTGGTGCTTGAAATTTGATTGCTCTAACACTAGCAATACGACTTTCCCAACGTGTATCCGACCATGACTTAAGAGTGAGACCATTTTCATCACGATCTTTAACATATTGCTTAAAAATCTCCCATCGTTTTGTTGAACCTGAAATTATTGGTAGCCATAAAATTATTAATAAAGTAAATAAATTAAAGTAGATAAATTAATAAAGTAAATAAATTAATAAAGTGAATAAAAGATGGACGAACCTGAAAATAATTTATAAATTCGTTGTACCACGCCAAAAAATGTCTTCGCTTATGGACAACTCATAGCCATATCACAAAGGGCGAGATTAAGAGAATGACAACCGCATGGAGTGTAAAATGCTCTAGGATATTCTCGTAAGACTCTAGCTTGTACACCTTTGTTGTCTCCTTTCATGTTTGAACCATTATCATAACCTTGTCCTCTCACGTTGTTAAAATCAAGCTCATGAGTTTCAAGCAATTTTTTAAGCTCAAGAAATAGGGCTTCTCCAGTTGTCTCAACCACCTTCACAAATGTAATAAAAAACTCTTCCACTCGTATAGGACTTGTAGAAACATTTACACATCTTATTACAAGTGACATTTGCTCCTCATGACTAACATCCGGAGTGCAATCAAGAATAACAGAAAAATACTTCGCATTTTTTACAATTTGAAGGATCTTCTTTTTGACTTCATTTGCTAGCAATTGTATCATCTCATTTTGAATATTATGGCCAAGATAATGGTTTCGAATCTCTTTCTTCCGTATACGCCTAAGGTGTTCTTGCATTATTGGATCAAACTCCGCAATCATATTAATAATCTTTAAAAAGTTTCCATTTTGCTTGTCATCGATCTTCTCATTATCTCCACGAAAAGCTAAGTTACAACTAGCAAGAGTTTTAACAACCACCATAATTCTCTTCAAAACATCTCTCCAATATTCCTTCTCTTTATTAATAGCCCTTTCTTGAGAAGCATCAATTGTAACCCTTTTTTTTAGTCTTACTTCCGCTTCCGTCCAAGATGTCATGCTACGAATATGTTCATTGCTCGTTTCATGCTCCATAAGTCTACAATATATATTATTCCAATCATTATACCCTTGAGCCGCAGTAGTTAAAGGACTTGACAACCCCCCTTTTTTAAATAATACACAACAAAAACAAAATACCTTATTCTTCGACAGTGAGTAAACTAACCACGGCCTATCATATTTTTCCCCATTTGCTAAACACCGAGTATATAATTTGTCACTAAAGCTTCGTTTTTTATCAACCGGATATGTAAGACCACTCACTCTTACAGGACCTCTCTCAACTAGTAAATCTATTTCTTTTTGAGAAATATGTACTTTCCAATTTCCCGGGTCATTTAAATCATCTACATTAATATTTACATTATCATCATTTACATTCTCATTCCTATTTTCACCATCAACATTCACATTATCATCATTTACATTCTCATTCCTATTTTCACCATCAACATTCACATTATCATCATTTACATTCTCATTCCTATTTTCACCATCAACATTCATATTATCATCATTTACATTCTCATTCCTATTTTCACTATCAACATTGACATTTTCATCATTTACATTCCTATTCACATTTTCAATATCAACATTTGCATTCTCATCTAAAATATTCACATATTCATCATTCACAACCATATCCACATTCACATTATCTTCATTTGAAAGTGAAGGAGTAGGTTTTTTTTTAACATACCTATCCATGGAACCGGCAATAGATTGTATAACCAACTCTTTTCTTTTTTGAATTTTTCTCTTTTTTCTTCCCGAATCTTGTATCCGCTTGCCCGACATTGTAAAACTAATCAAAGAAAAAATTTACAATCACCATCAATGAGACAATGATAAATACACCTAATATTATACAAGAAATATCATAAATAATAAATTCTAACTAATCATAAAATCAATATCATAATTCATAAATAATAGTACCTATTGGCAAAACTAGTATAGAACTTGATTAAACTAAAGTCTAAACTAGATTTAGCAAAAATAAACCAACAAATCAATATTATGCTAAATAATTATAAATCAAGAAATATGGAATAAAATCAATAAATAATCAAATAATCAACAATCAACAAGCATCAATATCATACTAATTGCTAAATAATTAAAAATCAAGAAATATGAAAGAAATAGAAAAAGAGAAAATGAAAAATTAAAAATTAAAAAATTAGGGCTTAAGAATCTTAACCTTGGTTGATAAAATTGGTGCCCTTGGTGGACTTTTGAAGGCTTAATCTCGTGGGTAGTGGGTGTGGGTAGAGCCGTGCATAAAGCTTTGGAGGTGAAGAAGAGAAAGAAGGAGCCGTGGACTCGTGGAGAGGAGAAAGGAGCCGTGGGTTTGTGGGAATGGGAAGTGCGAAAATGGAGAGAAAGAACAGAGGCAGAGCAGCAGCGGAAATAAAAGGAGGAAAAGGGGAAATGAAATATCACACTGCCGCTCAGCTGCTCTCTGCCTCCTTTGACATATTTTTTTTTTCAAACTGCCCCCTCAACTTTATTTCCTTACATTTCGCTACCTAAACTTTTTTTTTTTTTTTTTTTTTTTTGGTGCCCCCACCCCATTTGGGGCCCTAGGCAAATGCCTAGGTTGCATGCCATCATAGCCGGCTCTGCGCGGGGGGGGGGGGGGGGGAGATGTTAGGATTTATGGTTAAAAGTGAATTCCTATAATATTTATGTAATATGTGTATAGGTTATAGGTAATCGATGTAAGAGTTATGGTTGTTTTGTTAGTGGCAGAGAATTGATTATTATGAATTGTGGTTTATTTATGCCCTAAATAAACTCTTGTAGTGTGTTCTAACCCGAAGTGGGTCATTTCTTGTGGTTAGTTCCTACTGGAAAGGAACGAGTTCTATTATAGTATATATATTTAAGAAAATACTATTTTGCTTTATGATTAGGTAGAAGGGAAGTCATTTTTCTTACTTTAACACTTGGGTTTAAGTCCTTTTAAAAATATTTGGATGGCAAAACTTGATCTGAAAAAGCTAGCAGGCGCGCGTGAAAGCTAATAAACAAATTAATCCTAGGTTTATTATTTGGAGGATGGATTTTCAAAAATTATTTTTAATCGAATCAAACAGTAAACCCTAAAAGTCCATGGATTTTAATTCTGAAAATTTGTTTAATATTTTCTAACGTGCAACAGTTATTAACGCAATTAAATAAATAAGCAAACACTAGAATTAACGAGATATCCTTGTAGTGCAGGACTAATCCTCAACAATCTATTATATGCACAAAAGTTTACATACTCGATTAATCACAAATCATACAGACTTACAAAACTTGAATTGCACAAGTCGCTTACAAAAGTATCCTCCTTCTGCACGTATAGTCCTCCTATTAGAATCGCACTAACATGTTCACAATGAATCACTCGCCAAGGTTTCACACGCACTTTGGAATCTGATTTGTTCTTTAAATAAAGAATGCTTGCTTTGGCATAAATTAAAAGCCCTAGGGTGGTTTTATGTTTTGAGGTTTTGATCTCTCTTTAAGATGTAAAAAGCTCTCTCAAAACATTTGTGTAAAAAAGGTGTATGTTAAAAGTTTAAATCAACCCATTAAGCGCATTGTTTGAAATTCCTTGCTCGGGCTCTTGTAACTGGGCCTACAAGGACTTAAATTGAATTTGGACATGCTTCAATCCACGAATTAGAACTTGTGCTAGCCTCGTCCCCATCATTCCTCTCCTCTTAAGAATGATTTTTCCTCAAATCATCACCTGCATCAAAAGGACTTTAGTCAAAAACATTAAAGGTAGCACTTACATTATACTCACCTGGTAGTTCAAGCTTATAGGCATTGTCATTGATGCGTTTCAGCATTTAAAATGGCCCATCTCCCTTTGGAAGGAGTTTAGATCGCTGTTGCTTTAGAAAACGATCATTCTTTAAGTGCAACCAAACCCAATCTCCGAGTTCAAACACTACCTTCTTACAACCCTTGTTGGCTTGTTAGGCATATTATTCAGTTCACCTTTCAATGTTCAGCCGTGCCTTCTCATGAATCTGCTTTACAAGTTCAGTTTTCTTTTTGCCATATAAGTTCACACTAGGGGTGTTTTCGGTTTCGATTGAGGTAGAAACTAGGGTACCCCAAACCCTCCCCAAACTTTATAATTCGGTTTCGGTTTTCGTACCTATGAAACCCAAACCCTCCCCAAATTATTCGGTTTCTGTTCGGTTCGGTCTCATTCGGTTTTTTTTGTATTGTTAAAACTTTAGTTCAAAATTACACTAAAAACATAAATTCACTCAAAAGGTGCTACAAAAAAATTATATAATGTATTTATTTTAATAATTAGCTTAAGTAATTATTTATAACTGTAAATAATCCATATGGTTGGGTCATTTATATAATGTAAATGTTGTAAGAAAGTTTCATTTTCTTTTTCAACGTATTGTAAGACAACTTAAGTAATTACATTAAGTTAGCAATTTTTTTTAAAGATTTGGTTTTTTCGGTCAAATTCGAGGACCCCGAATCCCCAACCCATACCGACCCAAATCAATCGGTTTCGGTTTCTTTTTTTTTCGGTTCGGGAAATTTTGAATCGCAACGGATCGGTTCAGTTCTTTCTTTCGGATTTCTGACAACCCTAGTTCACACGTTCACTCAAGGGTAGAGGTGTGAAATCCAAAGGAGAAAAATGATTAAAACCATAAACAATCTCAAATGGTTAATACTTAGTAGCCAAATGAACAAATCGATTATAAGCAAACTCAATGTGTGGCAAACAATACTCCCATGTTTTTAAGTTCTTCTTAATGATAGCACGTAATAAAGTTGACAAAGTTCTATTCACAACTTTAGTTTGACCATTAGTTTTTGGTTGACAAGTAGTAGAAAACAATAACTTGATTCCTAACTTTCTCGACAAAGTCTTCCAAAAATAACTCAAGAATTTTGTATCTCTATCAGAAACAATGGTCCTAGGCATGCCATGCAACCTAACAAGTTCTTTGAAGAACAAATCAGCTATATGCGATGCATCATCGGTTTTGGACATGTAATGAAATGTGCAATTTTTTAAAACCTATCAACCAACACAAAAACTGAATCTTTCCCCTTCTTAGTCCTAGGTAAACCCAAAACAAAATTCATAGAAATTTTAGTCCAAAGTTCACTAGGTATAGGCAACGAGGTATACAAATCATGGGGTTTGAACTTAAACTTAGCTTGTTTATAAGTGATACACCTCTCACAAATTCTCTCCACATCATGTTTCATATGAGGCCAAAAGAAGTGACCATGCAAAGCTTCTAAAGTCTTAGCTACACCAAAATAACCCATCAGACTCGCACCATGAGTTTCTCTAACAAGTAACTCACGCAATGCCTATAGAATGTACTAAAAGCCACTTTTTCACATGCATTAAATACATCACCAAAATTAGCATCACGCACGTACAAATCTTTATGCATTCAAACCCAAGCAATTTAGCATATAACATAGAAAGTAAAGCATACCTTCAAGATAATGCATCAACGACCATATTCTCTTTACCTTGCTTATATTTGATCATATAAGGAAATGTTTCAGCGAATTCCACCCATTTGCTGGCGTTTGTTCAACTTTTGTTGCCCTTTCAAATGCTTTAACGACTCATGATCCATGTAAATCATAAATTCCTTTGGCCATAGATAGTGCTGCCATGTCTCAAAAGCTCAAACCAATGCAAACAACTCCTTATCATAAGTAAGGTAGTTTAAGGCTATCCCGCTTAGTTTCTTGCTAAAGTAAGCAATTGGTTTTTCCATCCTGCATAAGAACAACATTAATACCAATTCATGAAGCATCGCATTATATTTCAAAAGTTTTAGAGAAATTGGGTAGTGATAACAAGGGAGCGTTACTTAGCTTATTTTTGATTAACTAGAATGCCTTCTCCTGCTCTTTTCCCCATCTAAACCCAACATTTTTCTTGATCACTTCAGTAAATGGAACGTCTAGGGTATTAAAGTCTTTCACAAACCGCTAGTAAAAAATAGCAAGTCCATGGAAACTACGAACATTCCTAACACTTGTAGGACTCAGCCACTCTTGTATTGCACGTACTTTCTCTTCATCAACATGTATATCTTGAGCACTATCAACAAAGCCAAAAAAAATAAGTTTATCCGTACAAAAAATACACTTCTTCAAGTTAGCAAACAACTTCTCTTTCTTAAGTACATCCAAAACATATTTCAAATGTACTACATGTTCGTTTAAGTTTTTGCTATAAATGAGTATATCATCAAAATATATTACAACAAATTTGCCTATAAATGCATGCAAAACATGATTCATTAAATGCATAAAAATGCTTGGTGCATTAGTAAGCCCAAACATCATCATTAACCACTTATATAAACCATATTTTGTTTTAAAAATATTTTTTCATTCATCTCATTCTTTCATTCTAATTTGATGATAACCACTTTTTAAATCAATTTTAAAAAACACACAAGCCCCATGCAACTCGTCTAACATATCATCTAAGCAAGAAATTGGATGATGATACTTTACCGTTATATTATTGATAGCTCGACAATCAACGCACATTCTCCACGTTTCATCCTTCTTAGGCATTAAAATTACCGAAACGGTTCACGGACTTATGCTTTATCTTATGTACCAATTCTCCATCAATTCAGACACTTGCCTTTGTAATTCCTTCATCTCATCCAGGTTGCTTCGATAAGCTAGTATGTTTGGAATGGTAATGCTAGGTATAAAATCAATTATATGCTCAATCTATCTAATTGACGATAATCCATGTGGCAACTCATCGAGAAAGACATCCACATAATCTTGAAACAAAGAAACAATACAACGCTCTTTTAATTTCATTATCTCTCGCATAAAAGTTTTTTTGTTTTTTCTCTCATTTTTTTCGCTTCTCTATTTCTTTGTTTTGCTATCTTTCTTTTACTCACTCTCTTTTTTTAGCCCTCTCATTCTTTTGGTCACCATCTCTTTACAATTTCAATTGATCTTCATACACTTGCTTTGGTGATATAGGTACAAGAGTAATCATCTTATAATTGAGCACAAAATAATATTTGTTAGTGAATCCATCATGCTTCACTCGGCGATCAAATTGCCATGGTCGCCCTAACTATAGATGTCCGACTTGCATTGGCATGACGTCGCATAAAACCTCGTCTCCATACTTCCCAATACGGAACGTGACTAACACTTGCTTGTTCACCTTGATTCTTTTCATTATCATTTAGCCATTGCAATTTGTATGGCTTGGGATACTAGGTAGCCCTAGTTTTTCCACCATAGTAGCACTATTACATTCGTACAACTTCCGCCATCAATGATCACACTACACACCTTGTTGTTCATGTGGAATATAGTATGGAAGATATTTTCTCGTTGTATTTTCTTGTCTTTTTAACTCGCACATTAAGAGATTTCCTTGCAACCAATAAATCTCTTTGAACCGAAAGCTCTTTTTCTTCATCCACTTCTCCCACATCATCCAACAGTAACATAGAATCTGAATCAGACTTTTCATCGGTTTTAATTTTGTCGTTGTCTCGAATTACCATAGCTCTTTTGTTGGGACGTGATTTGCCTTGTGACCCCTGCCTTGACATTTATAATATTTAATGTCACTATTTTAAGGTGTATTAGGATCAATTTTACCTTGGTTTCCAAGGCTGATCGCCCCTTGTTTTGGTTCGGTTTTGAACTTCGACGCGGCTGATTTCTCCTCTTTCTTTCAAAAGGGATTTCATTTTCAAAAGGGTGTGCTTAGACTTTGGTTTGGGCGTAGGCTGCCCTTCCTCTTGAGTTGACTATCAATCTTGACCATTATGTACACCATATCTTACAATTCAGCATAATGTTGCAATTCCATCATATTAGTAATTTATCGGTTCAAACCACCCAAAAACCTTACTATAGTAGCCTCTTAACCCTTATCCACATTTGCTCGGATCATTGCTATTTTCATCTCCTTGTAGTAATCCTCTACACTCTAGTTGCCTTGTGCAAGACTTTTTAATTTTTGCTACAGCTCCCAGTAGTAATAGCTAGGTACAAATTGCTTTATCATCACTGTCTTCATATTTCCTATGTCTCGATAGGATGCTCTCTATTTCTCTGCCGGTTCAACACTAGTTGGTTCCACCACATAATTGCGTAATCAAATAACTTAATGGCAGCGAGTTTCACCTTCTTCATCTCGAAGTAGTTGTGGCAATCAAACACTAGCTCAACCTTTTTCTCCCATTCAAAATAAGCTTTAGGATCATTCTTTCCTTGAAACGAAAGAATCTTCATCTTAATACTTCCCATATTGTTATATTCAATTACTACCTTCTTTACTCCGCCCACCGTATATCCTATTGGCAGCTACTAGATATCACTCATCATCATCTTCGAAACCATCATCAAAGTATTCTTCATTTTTAACCAACCTCACTTCTCTACGTTGGGTTCTCCATCTCTTACGTACATTAGGAGCATTATGTGATTGTTCGATTTGTGTGTTTTCTATCGATCTATCCATTCATGAACCAGCTCCATCAATGTTCTCAACATCTTCCTCATCTCCCCCAACAAAGCTTGCACTAGTAGATTCGAAATGGTTGGTTGTCGACCCTCCTCGGTCGAGCCCACCTCTTGGCTATTAGACATTATTTTTAACCTGCAAATAGAATTATGGACCTCACAAGCACTCCCTCACACGTTTCACTCCAACAATGATTCATTCAATTCACTTGTTTATCATTCAATAATTATTGGCTTTTACCCTCTAATGATCTCACAACTTACGCCTTTTTTCACTCAAATTAATGCCCTATACGTTCTTATAGAATTACTTAATTGAATATCAGGATGTGAATTAAAAACTTCATGCGATTAATCAATAAAACATAAGAACCCTAAAGAATACAGACGCAATAAGACACAAAAGAACAAAAAATAGGGGCAAAAATTTGGTCTTGGGGTAAAGTGGTTTTTGGACTCAATAGAAACTGAATCCAAAAGGAAATAGTGACATTTTTTTGAAAATCGTGTTGCGGCATAAAGTGTTTTTTAGACAGTTTGAACCCTATATAACCAAAATCTAGAAATAAATAATGATGAATTTCAAAAAAAATTGTATTCTTTTTTTTTCAACTTTTGCTTTTTCTTCAATTTTACCAAAATTTGCATAAATCAAAACTAAAAAAAATAAAAATAAGCACAATCAAAACTGTTATAGAAATTCAGATTTTAATCGCAGCAACTAGGGTATATGCAATCGAAATTCAAACAGTAACACTTTAGGGTCATGCAATCGAGTTTTACTTAATATTAAATAGGGTTTATGAAATCAAAATTTATAACCCTAACAGATTCAAAATACAGACCCTAGACAAAAACCAAGACAAATTCGCAGTAAAAGCCATAATCAGATATATATATCAATCGCAATTTAAGGCCCTAATAAATTTGGCAATAACAAATTCAAATTATATATATATCGAATTTTTTTAAAAATATATATGACGAAAATCAAAATGAATGAACACGATGAATACGAAGAACAAGGAGAGAATCATGAAGAACAATAATAAAATAATGGATAGACAAAACCTGACAGTTGAAGCTAGCTCTGATATGACCCACGGTGTTATCTCACGAAACTTACAAACACAACGAATTAGTTATACGAACCTCAACATAGATACACACGAAAATCATAGCAAATGAATGAACCTAGACCGTTTCTACAATCAAATTTGGTGGAAATTGAAGACACCATAACCGGGTGCGAAATAGTTCGCGAAGAACCAAAGAGGATTAATCTCACTAAATAGTATTAATGATCAAAGTCTAAGGAATAAAACAACACAATCGACCCTTTAAATAGGGTGTAAAAACAAAATCTACTCAAAACACAATAAGGAAACTAGAACAATTCCTAATTAATAAACATTCATTTTTTGAATAATTAAATAAGTCATATAATTTAAAAGTGTTTAAAAATGACTTATTTGAGCCCACGATCAACACCTCCAAATTCTAGATTATTCTAAGGCTTGTATTATAGAATTCGAGCCTTGCATTTGAGCCCACGATCAACACCTTCAATGGGCCTCCACAAATTAGCTTGAGACTATATTGCATGAAGCAACCTATTAAGCGTTTCTTTGAACTTCTTTACTCGGGCTCTTATAACTGGGCCTATAGGGATATGCTTCAATCTGCGAATTAGAGCTTATGCTAGTCTTATCCCCATCACCTTTCTAACACCAAATAAGAACATAAGCACAACAATCTATGGAGAATCATAATCATTTTTTTGGTTGGTGCTGAGACTATATTAGAACACAAATCTTGGTGGGTTCCAATCAAGAAGGAAATCACTGTAAGTGAAAAACAAATATAGATGAATGAAGTTGATTTGATGAAACGATTCCTAATTATAGTTGTTTGTCAATATTCATAATGATTTCAGTGAAACTATTTCGTAGTTCATACTTCTTCTTTTTTTATAATAAATTTAGTGATTTGTTAAAGTTGAAATTAATGTTATCTTATGATTTACCTCTTTCACTTGATGTATGTGTATACTTTATGATTACTAATAGTTTAATTAAATGGGTGGATGAATTTGTTTATTCCATGATAACCATATGTATAATATTGTATGATTGTAATTCACGGGGGAAATACCTAGATTATCCGAGTGAAAATTTGTATAATAAAGCTTTGAAGGAGTAGGTGACATCACTCTCTGAGTTCAATGTGTTGCAAGTCTTTCCTCGTGATTCCTGGTGAAAGTTTTTATATAATGGACTATATTTATTTTAAGAGCTTAACCCTTGTAGGTTTTGTTTTCTAATTATTAGCTTAATGCTAGCTAGGAAGTTTTGATACTTTCATCCATTTTATTCTCTTGCCACATGTTCGATTAAATGCTTAAATTAATTTAATGGCATGCTACATGAGTTTTGTTATTTCATAAATTTAGTATGTTCCATAATTTTCTCAATTATGGAGTTATTGGGTCTAGAATATTGCTTATAAGATTTATAAAATAGCCTACTAACCTGCAAAAATGATTTTAGAGCGAATAAAATTTACTTCGACAAACGATTCGTAGTAGTAGTTTAGTTCAAACAATTAATGGCAATTGCTATGTTTAATGTTTTTATTTGATCATGAAGTTTGTATTTTGCTATCATCATCAAGAATTTGTATTTTATTTTTCTACAATTGACACTTTTAACTTTTTAACTCCTAAAGCCTCCTCCCATTTGTACTGTTAAGTCACTATACATTTTTTGGGGAGTTGAATCCTTTAGTTTAACTCTAGGATAAACAATACTATTGATTTTCTCTTCTTATTATGATACAAAGTTCTCTTTAAGTACATGTCATTATTGGCAATAAAAGAATAATTTATTACCTTGTGCATGTTTTGAAGGTTTATTTTATTATACCCAAGTTATATGGCCAAGTATAGTACTCCAAGCAAATTTGTAAAGAGAAGAAGTTTTTAACATATAGAGTACTTCTTATGAACTCTTTTTTACCCATGTTCAATATTTTGTCATTTTTAATTAATTTGTTTGATTGTATTATGCTTCATATAATTAACTTAATATGGTAAAACCTGCTTTTGTATTGCTTTGCATATAGTAGATAAAAGTTTTACATGAGCATGCAATATATATGAAATTTATAAACACTCAAAAAACCATTCATTAATTGTATCAAAAAAACTATATATATATATACATTCCTTATTTTTCTATAGTCTTCTCCTTTTTTTTCCTTTCCCTTCTCATATAGTGATAATTTTACTATTAAACTTTGAACTTTAGTTAAGAAAAATAACAAAATAGTTTGTAAAACACACATGCATCGCGTGGACTGCAAACTAGTCTATTACATAATATGGAGAAAGTGTCCAATTTATTAGGGTATTAATTATGCCTTAGTGATGTAGATTGTACAGCTTAATTCCATTTATAATAAGTATGTACAATAATTCATGGAGTGATGTTCTGGCCATTTGGACGATGCTTTGCTTTTCATTATCATGCATAACTGGAGAAGATGAATCATTGTTCTTTACTCTTTGATGTTTGTACAAGCATAAAATAGGTTACACATTGCTTCATCTATTCAATTTTGTTTTTCTTATTATTTATTTATCTCCATCTTATCATGACTGTCCTTCTCGATTTAATAGAATTTTTTTTTCTAAGCCTTTACTCTTCTTATCAATTAGGGATAGAGTGGTAGTTAATTTTTGCTCTTGATTAGGTAGTAAGATCTATCGCATGATTCTATTTTAGTATGAAATTCTTCTACTAAGGCTGATCTTATAAGGAATTGGATATTTTATCTTATCTTCTATACATTATGCATATCCGATATCAATCGATGCTTGTAGATATTTTGAAGGAATGCTAATATTGTATTTGCTATTTAGTTGAAGCATCTGATTCAGTTATTTTTTATAGTATATATAGAATAAATAGGTTAAATGATTATGTTTAGTAGGAAGAAAAATTATTAAAAAAAAAGTATAAGCATGTGGGTATATAAATTCAACATTATCATAAATTGCTATTTATAATTGCTAATTTCTACTTTGTTTTTGCTTTTAATGCTGATATTATATTTTTTTTATGCTTAATTTGATAAGCAAATGGCTTGTGTAGCTAGCTTGTTATGAGGTGTGCTTCAATCTCAAGAACGTTTGCTATTTGATTAAGCTCTTGGTAAGTTCCTTACTCCGCTCTAATTTGATTCTTGTTGAGTAAATATCTAGTTTGGTATTTAATTATAGAAATTAATGAATATTTAAAATAATGTAATTGAACACCGTTCGAATGATTAATATAGGTAGTTCTTTCGGATACTTATCAAATACCGTTCGAGTTATTAATATAGGAAATTCTTAAATGCAATGACCATTTTAATGGGTTTATGGACCGTTTGTTAGGGTTGTTTTAGGTGCTTTAATGATTTTAATATGTTTTTGGGGCTATTTATAAGATATGTATTTGTGTTGTTTATAGGATATCTTCGGGAATTGACAAAAAGTGGATGAAAGATAAAAATCTTAAGAATGAAGCATTTAGGAATGGGGTGATAAACTTTTTAACATTTACTCATGAAAATGTTCCTAAAAATAAACATTCATTTCCTTGTAAGCATTGTAAAAATGGGTTTGCATAGGTTAATGTAGGATATATATTTATTCATTTAATGAAATATGGTATCAGTTAAGAGTAATTTTTGGTGTTTTCACAAGGAGACTTCGGGTGTAACTTTAGTCGATAAACCACAATTAAAGGCAATATAATACTACTCGAGAAGTGGAATAATCAAATTCCCCTAAGTTAAATGATCTAGTGAATGATGTTTATGAGATGTTCATGAGGGAAACGGATCATTCAACTCCTTTTGAGCTTGAAAGAGATGTCGAACCATATAAAAGCAATAAATATGATCATTTACATCGACTACCATCTAAACCCCTCCATCTTTCCAGCAATGCAACACGTCACAAAGTCATGTATGCACTTATGAAATTGAATGATTTAAAGACAATTTAGTTTGTCCAATGGTGCTATAGGAGGAATTCTTAAATTGGTAAAAGAGTTACACCCTGAAGGGAACAACTTGACAGTGAGTTATCTTGAAATGAAGAATATGATTAAGGACATTAGTATGAATTATGTAAAATATGATGTGTGCAATAACAATTGTATATAATTTTGAAAGGAGCATGCGAAAATTACTAAGTGCATTAAATGTGGTGCAAAGCGGTACAAGTTGAGTTCTAAGTTTGATAATAGGGAAAAGATCTTAGATGCGATGGGGAAGGTAAAGTACTGCAAGGTTGCCAAGAAAGTAATGAGGCATTTTCCCTAAATACCTAGGTTAAAGTGGTTGTACACTGTTAAATGGATAACATAAAAAATGACATGGCATTCTGAGGCAAACTATTGTTTGGAGTTTTTAAGGTATCCTCGTGATTCCTCAGATTTGGTTAATGCAAATATATTATGGAAGTAATTTGCTAAAGAGGCGCGAAATGTTCGCCTTGCAATAGCAACAGATGGTTTTAACCTGAATAATATATTTGGACGCAGTTATAGTTGTTGGCCTGTTATTATTCAACCTTTTAACCTTGCACCTTCGTTATGTATGAAAAGTGAGTTCTTAATGTTAACAATTTTGATACCTAAGCCAAAGTCTCCTACGAATAGTATTGATTTTTTCTCTAACCGTTGGTTAATGAGTTTAAGGTGTTAAAGCTTAGGATACAAACAAAAATTAATATTTTAATTTAAAAGCCATGTTAATTTGGGGTATTCACAACTTCCTTATCTATGGGATCTTATATGGCTGCAAAACCCACGGTCATTATGAATGTCTTGTTTGCTCTGAACACACACCATCTAAGTATCTCAAAGGCTTTACAAAATGTTGTTATCAAAGATCTCGAATGTTCCTCCCCAAAGACCATCGATATAGGTTTGATATATCTAAAAAAAATATTTAACGGTAAATTAGAAAAGGGTGTTGCTCCCCACAAATTAACTGGCGATGAAGTTGAATAACTTTTATTAGCCTTTGTTCAGGTTCAACAAAACTCATCGGCTAGCAAAGAAAAAAAGTCTGCATGTAAGAGACAAAAATATAAGGGAAAGGGGAAAGATGTTGTATAGTGGAAGAAAATGAATTTGATGAAGATTTCCCATTAGAAAGTGGTAAAAATGATCTCATATACAAAGGTTTCTCGAGGAGGTCTATCTTGTTTGATTTGGAGTATTGGAAAGATCATGACACTCGTTATAATTTAAACGTTATGCATATTTAAAAAAAATTGATAGAAACTTTGTTAGGCACTATAATGTCGTTGAAGAGGTCTTCTAATAAAGATATAATTAAAGCACGAGAAGAGCTAGATGTCAAAGCATAAAATTTGAATTTGAAGAAACATTTGTGGATGTAAGGCGTTGAAGGTAGTGATAATAAAAGAAAAATGCCACAAGCACCCTTCGCCCTCACCAAGAAAAGAAAATTGAGTTTTTATCAGTCCTTAAAAACATTGAAAGTTCTGGTTGGTTTTTCATCAAGTTTTAACAATAGTGTTAGCCTTGAGCCCGTTGGATTTGTTAATATGAAGTCTCATGACTATCATGTTATTATGCAACACTTGTTTCATGTATAACTTATGCATTCCTTCCCTAATCATAAGCCCTTGTATAAAGCCATACAACGTATTAGCATATTCTTCAATGTCTTGTGTTCTAAAGTTATTTTTAAGGAACATTTAATGAAGGCGAAGAAAGCATTGGTAGAAGCACTCGGTGTTTTGGAAATATATTTTTCACCCTCATTTTTTATGATTATGATCTACCTCATGCGTCATTTAGCCAATGAAGCATTGTCAGCTCGACCTCCTAGGTATCGAGCAATATGATTATTTGACAGAAAGATGACTTTTTTAAAAAAGTGGTCCTGCAATAGAAGGTTCATTGAAGGGAGCATTGCTAATGCATATTTGTTACATGAAGCTTCATTATATACTATAGAATATATTTTAGAGAAAGGTAAAGAAACTCATAAGCGAACCTTCAAGCATTTATTGACGATGAGTTTGATGACTATATTGGTCAACGAGATTTAAGTAAAGGAAGGACATTGATCCTAAGTAAAGTTCAGTACGAGCAAGCAAGAAGATAGGTCTTATTTCAATAACCAAGTGTATATGAATCGAAAAGACCAGTATATAATTTTGAACCCTTTTAATCGTTCAATTTTTTTGGCAATTTCACGTTTCTTACTATACAAATTTATCACGTGTAGCAAATTTGAGTCAATAATACATTTTAAACAAGGGAATACATCAAAGCATAGAATTGATGATTTCATACCTCGGCTTAGAGATGGGGCAAGTATTTTATTTGGTTTTAAAATCTTACTCTTTGTACTACCATTCTAAAGCTTAAAAGTTTATTTATTTCTACTAGGCCTCCAGAGTGAACGATGTGGGAATACCAACTTATGCATATGGTTCACTTTATGAAGTTACAAGGCATAGTAAGTTCCAATGCAATGGATATACATTCTCCACTCTTGCATATGAAGAAAGGGGGTTTGACAACTTATTATGGAGTTCTTTGGGATATTATTGATTTAAATTACACTACTTTTGGGCATATGGTATTCTATCACAATTGGGTTAATGTGAATGAAAAGAATGCTTGTAAAGTTGATCCTACCTCAAAATTGGTGATGCTTAACCTTAGCAAGCTTATGAGTAAAAATGCGATCTAAGACGAGCCATTCATTATTTCATCTCAAACAAGTAAAGTGTTTTATTGTAAAAATGTCAAGCTCGATGGGTAGTCAATTGTTTTGCATACTCCGAAGAGATTAAGCAAAGTAATATATTCATTTGAGATTGATTGTACAATAATGCACACTTCCATCATTGAAGAAAATGATAAGCTGATTACACTTACAGACACCGAAATTAATTAGAATGTTTTGCAAATTAGTTATTGTAAAAGTGTGCAAAATTTCTAATCTTTTTTTTAATATGTAATCTCTACGGTGTTGAATTTGTGTTACTACATTTTAACTATATTTGTGCTTCTGCATTTGCATTGTCAATTTGTATTCTAGCTTTACTTGCAATGAGCGTTTTTTTTTTAATATAAAACATACACTGTGCATAATTTCTATTAAGTTTTTAACATGTAAAGTGATCATGTTTTGCATGAAATCTTAGCAGGTAACCATGGCATCAGTTGTTGATGATACATCAAATTTGATGCCTGATATTAAAACACCAAGGTTGACATCTCGGCCACGCGCAAAAATTGGTTTCTCGGCGACCAATTGAAGTCCAAAATGACTAAAATTCAACGAGAATAGGCTTTTAATAGGCAACAAAGCTCATTCTACTACAAGGTTAGGAAAGCTCGCACGAACTCATATCCTGATCTATTACAAAATGTGGAAACTTGTCCCAAAGCGATATTTGAATACACTATGGTCTATGTTTAAGGTAACTTATAATATTCTATACATTATATTTTGTATAAAGAATTTTTGGAGGTAAAGGATAATTAAAGAGCCATTTTTTTAGCAAAGCTAACGAGGTGTGGAGGAAGTTCAAATTGAAATCAAAAGCAAATTTTGTGGGCAATGATTTTAGCAAATGGAAGGAGAAAGCCCTGGCATTAGTAAAAAGCGAGGATTGGGAGATATTTTGCAATCACGAGGCTACCGAAAATCAAAAGCTAATAAGTTTTTAGAATAAAGCTAACAAAGTGAATAGTGAGCCGAAAGGAACCCACAATACGGGCCATGATGGATACGCCCGATCAACAGAGAAATGAGAGGAGGTAAATGGGTGTCCACCTTGTCGGGCAGAATTGTGGTTGCCTACTCATTCGTTGAAATATGGGACCTACCCACTGTATAATAAAAAAATTGCGGTTTGTAATTTTTAAATAAAATTTATATTCTTTTTAATTATATTTTTTGTTTACTAGTCTAAAAATTGAATTTCTTTATTTGCAGGATCAAATTAAATTTCTTTTAAAGGTTTTTAAGGAGAAGGGCGAGAAGTAAACATTGGATAGTGATCCAATTAATGAAGTGTTTTGAAAAGATTCAAGAGGGCACGCGTACATTATGTAGGCTCACATATTTCTAGAAAAGCTTTGTTGAATTCTGTAATTCTGACAATGGATAATCCAAAAATTGATAAACTAGAAGTTTACTTTTCAAGAGAGTAAAAATTGAATTTTATGAAACACTTATTTAGTTTTTCAAGATTCTTGAAAACCTTTGTGATATTAATGCAATTAATGAACTAATATAGAAAATTAACCAATCAATCACAACAAAGGGGTTTTTTACGTGGTAAACTCTCAAGTGAGAGAAACATCCACGGAGGCACCCTACCTCAGAACAAATCCACTATTTAAAAGGTTTTTACAAGAGTTTTACACGGACAAAAAGAATTACAAGGACCCTAATGCACACACTCGTACAATCCCAAGGGTACACACTTCCCTCACTAAGTCGACTCAACAAAACTCACAAACCAAACCAACAACAGTAGACTTTCCGATATGACCTTAACAAGAATTAATCAACAATAGTAAGCTTAGTCAAGAAAGAATTCCATAAGTTCCAGTTTTGAAAAACTTTAGTTTCCAAAAAAACAAATTTCACACAGCACTAATAGATTCAGCAATGACAGATTTATATGAGTATTTTTCTCAGAAATAATATGCAACAAAAAACATCAATGGTAGCAGCAAAACAGATACACAACAGAACAGCATCAAAACAGCTTATACGCACAGTAGTAGAATCAATAGAGACAGATTTTCTCAGCAGTAAACAACTATATAGGATCTAATTTCTCACAATGTTTCACAGCAATACAATCAAACAGATTCGCAGCAATAGCAACCAAAAAACAACACCAGTGAAAACAAATGTTATAAACTATTTTTGCAACAATAATACTCAACAATAATCAACAAAAACAGTCCTAAAAAATAGATTATATTCAAAAAAAATTAGATCCAAATAGTATCAAATTTGACCACTCAAATCATACCAAACTTCGAGTATAAGAGCAACTAATTCTCAGATCTCAAAATACATTAAGAACATATTCAATGCAACGAAAGTAGCAACAAATTAATCAAATCTTGAATACACAATAACAAGAAGAGAATTAGAAAAATAGTACCCAAAATGATGAAGAAAATTCGTAAGAATGAAGAGATAAAACTCTTTAACCAACACTTAATCAATACACACAGTAGTTCTGAAAATCACACAGCACCACCACAACGAGAGTAGCCAAAATACGCAGCAAACAACCAACAAAAATACACATAAAAATTCGAACAGCAAACAAATACATAGCAGATCCTAAACAACAGATTCAAGGCCAAAAGCTTCGTATCTTGTGTTTCGAAAAACCCCAAAATCCGAACTCTAAAAACTCCAAAAAATTCGAATATCAATACAACCAAAAATCTTTCTCAATATGAGAAAAAATATATCAATCAATCTAAAACAATTTCTAGACTAAAACATGAAAATGCCTAACAAGAACTTGTGTTCTTAATAATTTCCAGAGAGAGACAAAAATGAGAGATGAGAGAAAGCTAGGGCTCGGGGAGATGTGTTTGTCGTGTGCTGCTGTAATATTCTAGAGAAAATGAGAAAAAAAATGAATATATACTCAATCAATTAAAGGCCACGATTCAATCTCATCCAAGGGCTCAAAATAACTAAAGAAGAAAAGTAAAATGCATATATGTGGGTATTGACAATGTTGTCGGCTAAAGGAAAGAAAAAGAAAGAAAGCATGTGGTCCACAAAAAAATATTAGCCAATCACAAATCAATAAACTTTTCACATGGATCAAAGCCTTAGAGCCATTCATACAAAAACTAATCAAGGGGCAAGATCAATTCTAGATAAAAGCACATAAGCACACTAGAAAACACACTTAAGATCAATTAAAATATATTTTAAAAACCATTTTTATTATTCTGGAACTTATGGAAAAAATATAAGTGGATAAAAAAAATTATACCTGAATTTTCATCTCCACAATTCTTGCTTCTCGGACACGGCTTTGACACTAAAAAATAAACCAAGACTCTATAAATAAGATCGAGGGTGTGCAATTCTAGACACTAAAGAAGGAATTTTTTTTAACTCGAAATGCTCCAAATATTGTAGCCAAAGAATGGAACTTACAATTTCATCTTTTGCCTGAGAAATGCTTGCCGAGGTCAAGTCGAAACAGGATAGTTGTGAGGATAAAGTGGTTAAACTCGAGGAAGAAGTGGATGGATTGAAGGTCCTATTCATGCAATTTATTTATGAGTTTAAGGATGGTAAGTTTGTTAGTACTACTGCACTTAATGTTGGAAAAAGTACACATACAACTGAAGCTTATATAAATGAAACTCCTTTTACTGTCCTTCCTAT
Organism: Lonicera japonica; assembly: GCA_021464415.1. NCBI lineage: Eukaryota > Viridiplantae > Streptophyta > Magnoliopsida > Dipsacales > Caprifoliaceae > Lonicera > Lonicera japonica. Next base: position 47,388,123 of record CM038470.1, read on the forward strand.
TAGCTTAGCAACTCTGTCTCAAGTTGGCGATGAAGAGATAAATTGTAAAATATTATCTTATAAGCAGGAGATTGTTGATTATGGTAGAAAATCTAACCTGAAGGATGTCACCAAGAATTATGGCTGCATCTTGGAATTGAGGGAAGTTAAAGTGGTAATCGATAAAATACTTATACCTAACCATTCCTTATGGGGGGACTGTAATACCCCATACTTTAATTTATTTTAAATTGAAGTATATTAGCTTATTTATACTCATTTAAGTAATTGTTTGGTGATTCGGGTGGTTCAAATCGATTTTGTTTGGTAAATAGGAAGTTTTGGTTATTCGCGATTTGTTGATTTTAGCTAACTTTGAGCTATCATAACTTCTTCGTTTCTTATCCGATTAAGATTCCGTTTACGAAAGTGTTTAGGATTCATACCATTTTACAATTTTTGTGTTTTGGTTGAAATCTAATTCACACTCCGAGTTGGTCAAAACAGCATATGAAGTAGGCCGGTTAGTAAATTTTGGTCATTCGGTAGTACTTTGGCAGAGCGCTGTCTTTGGAAAATTTTTGGGAATTATCTATCCATGATTTAGGAAAACTTCCTATTAGGAAGTTGTAAATCTTTGAATTATCTTTCCATGGACATAAAGATCACCCAAATCCGAGTTTCGAGTACGGAGTTATGACCAAAATACCAATAGTGGTCAGTGCTGTGAAATCGGCTTTGGCTGAGAGCTCCCAAGATCGATCTTGGGAGGACCAAGATCGATCTTTGAGCCCTGGAGATGAATTTTCTAGAGTTTTAACCCCATTTTCTCATCATTTATCACCCTAACACACAAAATTCGACCCAAACTCACTCATATCAACTAAAAGGCTCTAGAGATAGATATAGGTGGGTTTTTGAAGGATTCTCACTCAATTTTCAACACCAATCCGAGATAAAAGCTCCAAATCCTCCGAATCATCCTCCTGGCCACTATTCATCATCTTGCTTATGAGCTTTGCTTGGGGAAAGGCCAAAAGCTTAATCTTGTCTCCTTCTTCTTCACTAATAAGGCGAGGTAGGGGTTTATATGCTCTTAAACTTGAAATTTTGGCATTGTTTTATGAATATCATCACAGTTTCACTTTATTTGTCTTATTTATCTAAGGTATGGCCTATAACATGATGTTTTATGATTAATAAAGACCTAAAAGTGAGGTTTGAGGCAATAGATGCTATGTACACTTAATAATATGATTTCATTTGACTAGAAATGGATGATTTATACATGTATGTTAAATATGATTATTTTGCATATTGATATAAATGATATATGATTAATTGGAGTATGAATTCACGAATTTAAGAAAGATATGCCATCTAAATACGATATTGTCCGCTCTGGGTAGCGTCCTAGCCAGGCCTCAGCCCCAGGACATCTACCCTCACGGCTTTGTTTCTGGGAGCTCACGACCAGCTTCCCAGGGGGTCACCCATCCTGGGATTGCTCTGGTCCACTACTCGCTTAACTTCGGAGTTCTCATGGGATCCGAAGCCAGTGAGCTACCCAAAAGGCCTCGTCCCGGTATCAGAGTACGCAGCGGCGATATTGTCCTCTTTGGCGGCTCCACTCGGTTCCCCCGAGCAGCCCTTTTCGCAAGGTTTTGTCCTGGCAACCGATCACACACGGTCCCAAGAGGCCTGGTACTTAATTAGCGACCATATCTTACTTATATGGGTCTCCAAAGATCTCCCAACTTCCGGTGTGGGATGCCCCCTTTGGGCTACCATTCCTCCACACAAGGGAGTACTCATCACTCAGGGCGTCACATAAGCTCTATGATTACATGTTATTGTTTCACATGGATGTCTTTTGGGTATGTACGTGTTGATTTGACAAGAAAAGGGTTTTTTATACACTAAAGGACATGGACATGATTTTGATAGAGTTTATGTGGCATATGTAGTTTCTGTCTTATATATGATGCATGAATTGGAATAAGACGTGCTGCTTGAACTAGATATTTATATAATACAGACTTATAAGTGATGTTCCTTGGATATACATGCTTGGTTGTATCCAAATGGATTTATAAATGGGTTATGTATACGCTAAGGAACCTGGATACATGATGAATGAAATTCAAGTGGCACGTGTGGTTTCTTGTTAGTTGTCACAAAGAGCATGTGTGCATGTTGTACATCACTATTGTGTCAACCGCAATCTTGAAGATTCTTCGGCAAGCTCGAATTCCCTTCTGGCCTATTGAATGGGCGTATATCTCTTATTATGATACTGAAAGATTCATTATATATATATATATGTTCAAAGGCTACATGGGGGTTTATTTCGCATGGCAATTAATGGAAGCTTCAGTTCTATCTTGAGATTGTTTTATCGGATACGATTGGTTGATTGACTTCTTGGCAATGATTGTACCTGGTCATGGATGACCATGGTGATATGAATTCTATATGAATATCTGTTTTCATGATGTTTGCCGGGATGGAAAAATAGGCAGGGCCTGGTGCCCTTGGGTTGAAAAGCCCTAAACCCCTGGGGGATATTATTTGGGCGCCTAAAAGCCATTTGCGAAAGACCCGGGAACCTAGGCATCGACAATGCACCATTTGTTTGATTCTTTTCTACGGAAGATGGACGGGTTGTTGTTCCACTTCCTGGGTATAATGACGGTATGCCATTTTGAGGCAATGGATTCTTTGATGAGATTCTAGTTCATGTTTTCGTCGACAAGAACTATGATTATGTTGTATGCTCTTAGAGCGAATGGATTATATATGGCCATGTTGGCTTGGTTTCTCATCGGTATGTATCGTCAAGATTCGAAAATAGGTTGACACAAAGGGAGGTTACATGCATATGCATGAGCACGCATCATCATGAACTATTATTTTGTGATATGTTATAAATAATGTTTAGATTATATGATGAAAAGGTTTATTTGGTTTATGGTAATATATCAAGGAATTTTTTCAAAACTTCCCTCTTCTACTTTTCGCCTCCTACTGAGTTATGAGCTCACCCCGTGTTTTATTTACAATTACAAGTACACAGGGGGCGAACGATGGTAACGGGACTAAGGGTCTAAGAACGAAATAGATGGCTCTGATACAGATTCATTTTTGTTATGTATATGTGTTATCCCGGGAAGCCACGGCTAGCCTAAAGTGTTATCTACTGACTTGTACATGCTTAGTTTGGTTTTGTATATCGGTTACATGTATGCATGATTATGTATAGTACTATCCTTTTCTATCTTACGGATTGACATGTGTGATATTTACTATTTGAATTTCTTTATGTATTTACATATATACCCATTTCAGTCAATCTAATATGAGTTAGTAGCACTCCATGTCTTAATTACGGGTGTTTTCATATATATTAAGGCGGGGCTGTTACAGGGACAACAATGATGTGAGACTAAGTTACAAAATATTGGTCTTGGTGGGATTATGTATTGGCATGATGATTTTCGTCTTCCCACCGATGATTAACTGTATTAGTAAGAACCTTTAACACTCATGTTTAGCCGTGTTATCATTATATATATTTTATAAATTAGTATGGTCATTCATTTTAATATTAAAACCATACAATCAAATAATTTATGTGTCATATTTATACTTTGATTATTTAGTTTTTGCAGGGACAAAATTTTTTTATTGTAAAGCAAGTTTCTTTGCTTGATCAAGGAAGCCAAGGAAAGCAAAGCGTTTATCAACTTGAATAGGTGAAAAGAATTTACTTGTCCTAATGAAATACAAATTGCATGTGGTTTATGTGTAACTATATTTCCGTGGCATTTATGATTTTGGTTGCATTACTAAGTCTTTTGTTTTTCTTAACTGCTTTAAGAGATTTCTTTTTTAAGCCAGTTCAATCTTCAAACACGAGAACAAAGTTAAATATTTGAGCCCAAATACGGCTTGATTTTACCCTCAGTGGCTGTTCTTGTTACTTGTCTGCACTGCTTTGTTTTATAATTTTATTACAATTGAGCTTTTTGGTTCCATTACTTCTAATGGAATGTCATTGTAATATATTTTTTTTTAATTATACAATTGTAAAAAACTATAAATTGCAAAAAAGGGGAACAAACTCTCTAAGGCTATAAAAAAGTATAAATTGTCCTTTATCTTCAATTCTAACATCGCATAATGATCCTCCATAAGGGCAAGTAATTGGTGATATAGTCCTGTATGTTTTTCTATTTAACTTGTGTTTGGAGAAAGCATGAGTGTGCGAGAAATGTGATGGTTGATTGGTAGTGGGAAAATTGATTAGGGGCTATTGTTGTTTGTTGCAGGAAACAAGTTTTCGTAACTGATAACATTAAGTGGTGAACAGTGAACAAAGTTGAAAAGCAATTTTATTAACTTCAATGATCCTAACTTTTGCGAATGGATGCATAATTTAAAAGTCCTACCTCCCGAACCAAGCTAAGAAAAAATATAGATAAATGGCGATCTTTACCAGTGTTCTACCGCAAGCATTGATTCATATGTGCTAAACATTAACTTTTTTCTTTAGTATTTTTTTGTTATCTCCTTTTTGGTAAGTATAATACGTGTTAGAAAAGTTTAACTTATATTTACATTAACATCAATATTTTGGGCATTGTCGTATTACTAATTACCATTTGGTAATTGTTTTTACGAATTAGATTATCCTTTTTAATTAAAATATATTTGATGGTGTTAGATTTGACTAAATCATGGGATTTTATTTGAGATTTGATGGTAACATGTTGAAAAAAGCCAAAAATATGGCTAGAACAAGAAAAAAAAGGGCAGAAAATTTGCGTTTCCAAATTGGAATGAGTAAAAACCATTCCAAATAAGTGACAAAAATAAAATATCTAACACGAGATTAATTAAAAATGACATGTGCACAAATATGCGTGGATGAATAAAACAATTACACGTGGACGAATAAGAAAATTACATGTGAACAAATCAAAAAATGACATGTAGCAAATGAGTAAGAAATTAGGGCAAAAGAAAAAACAGATCTAGCAAGGTGGTGGCGGTTGGTTCCAAAACCGTTCCAGTTTTGGTTAAAAAAACAAAAAAAAGGTTACGGTTTTGTGAGAATCCGCAAATGCGACCCCCGGGTCTCACTCCCGTCCTTGGGCATTTGAAACGTCGAAAAGGTTTTCGTCGTTTTATTTGTTTCGTTGTGTTAATAATCTCAATATCAGGTGTCTCCCAATCCTATTTCTAGATGCAAAGGGGTTCATTCAGAGTCGCCAATACGTTTTACGAGAAAACGGACAAAAATACTGGTGTAAGAGGAAATGCAATAGATAATCCATTCTTTACACCTTTTGTCTACGAAACCAGGATTCTATAGGGCTCGGAAGCTATGTTACGGATTGGGAAGGTGTTAAGCACCCATTCCTCCCTTTCGGTCTCTAGTGGTCTTATATGTTTATTTTATGTTGAATAACTTGGATGCTTTTACTGACAGTCTACTACTTTCCAAATAAAAAAATCCTAATTTCCGGGAAAAACGGGAAAGGGTAAAAAACCTTTGTGTTATGAGATCCAATGTTTTGAAAGATGTAAATACAGGTGACAAAAGTTGTTTTATTTCATAGGAAGTTTCCCGTTTTATTTCTCAGATAATGACGGTTTTCTTAGTTTTTTAACTTCTTTGAAAAAAGTTCGGATCTTATGTTGGGACTAATTTAATATGGAATTAGAACTCTCGTGGGGAATTCTACCAGACATATCACAGTCTATGGAAGAGACAGGATATACCAGGTTTTTAATTCCTAAGTAAGTTCTACCGGTCCGGGTTTTAAAAATAAAATTTTATTCGGATGATAATGTACTTACTATTCTAGTTTTGCAAATGATTTTATCAGGGTCTTTTGTTTTGAAAACAGTAGACTATTTGTAACTTGGCAATAAGTTCATTAAATAAAACGTGGACAAAACAACAGAAGTAAAACAAGTACACAGATATCTAATTTAAACACTATAAGAGGTTTTCTTTACCTTCCCGACTAGAATAATAATAAGAAAGAAAATATAATACGGCAGAGAGATCTCCAGTGATAATGATCTTTTCCTTCTTCAAATATTTTCGAGAATTCGATTCCAGAGACGGGACACGTTGAGTGTCGAGAATAGATTCGATAATTCTTCAGAAATAAGATTATAACAGAAAATATTTGACGAAAGACTAGAAAATCAGATATAAGCCAATAATTCTTTAATTCCCAATTTCCCTCTTGAACCCTTGCGGGTCTTGGCCTATTTATAGTGCTCGAGTAGGATTATCGCGCGACATGTTAAGCAATGTCGCGCGACAAACGGCTGAAGTGATGTTTCTGACAGACTAATGTGTCAGAGAGTGGATGGTCTGGTGTCAGATAGGTTTGTCGCGCGACACAAGGGAGTTTGTCGCGCGACACAAGGGAGTATGTCACGCGACATTCTCTTTTGTCGTGCGACAATCCTCCTTGAAAATAAGTTTGTTTGGCCAACAAACCCTTTTGGGGCAGTCTCGAGTACTCGGGTGGGTTCCGGACTTCAAAAACACTATTTCTTGAAGGTCGTTAGGGTTCTTGCGGGGGTCACGGATCGGGGTGTCTACAGACCCTCTCGACTAAAGCTCTTTACTTGCAAGGAATTGAGGCGACTGGAAGAGATCGTGGTCCATGGCTTCCGCAAGAACTCTAAGGAAGTGTGTTATGCAAAAACGTGTTCGTGAATACCTTTGGAGAGGGCTTGTGTTTGATTTTGCCTCCAAAGAGAGCTTTTATTACCTCATTGCCTCTTTCGAGGACTTTTATTTGCTCCACTCGCCTCAGATGGGAGGACTACCATTGTTCCACTGTGCCTCTCTGGGAGGGCTTTGATCTTCTCGTCTCAGGTGGGAGGACTACCATTGCTACACTTTGCCTCTCTGGGAGGGCTTTTGATTTTTTCGCCTTAGGTGGGAGGACTACTATTGCTCCACTTTGCCTCTCTGGGAGGGCTTTTGATCTTTTCGCCTCAAGTGGGAGGACTACTATTGCTCCATTGTGCCTCTCTGGGAGGGTTTTGATCTTCTCACCTCAGGTGGGAGGACTACTATTGCTCCACTTTGCCTCTCTAGGAGGGCTTTTGATCTTTTCGCCTCAGGTGGGAGGACTACCATTGGTCCACTGTGCCTCTCTAAGAGGGCTTTTGATCTGTTAAAGAAAGAAAATTGCCTCTGGGGGGCTTTTTTGTGAGTATTTTTGCCTCTGGCGAGGGCTTTGTGCTCGTGATTTGCCTCGAGGAGGGCTTGTGTTGTATTTGGTTGTCTCTCTTAGACTGCTAGAGTGAGAGAGAGAAATTTTGCGAGAGTGAAAAGAACCTCTCGGGGTTTAATCTTTATCCGAATGTCCTTTCCCTGTATCTTTCTGAAATTTTACCCTCATGTTTTCTTCAACTGAGGATACTTCTTTCAGAAAGTAGTTTTCGGATTTCTTCTGTTCTTCGCAGAGTGATGATTTCAAGGTTTTACAAGCCATCTCTTCTGTGTCGTGCTGAAAAGAAAATTTGCATGAAAGATCAATCTCTGATCTCTAGTCTCTTTAGTTCTTAGTTTTTGGTGGGCCCACATTGTTTTCTGTTTTTCGATACCCTTATTTCTCCCTCTTTTGGGGAAAGACTTTTCCCGGCCTTCTCTATTTTTGACCAAGAGTCTTTTTATCCCTTTTTTTGTGATCAGGAGCCTTACTCACCCAAAACGAAGCCCTGAGCCGGTTTTGGCCTAGCTGTCACTTTTGGTGTGGCTCTCCCTGTCACTCTGCATTTCTATTTCTCTCGCTCGCTCTGGGCGCTCATGCGGGTTCCTTTTTTTTTTTTACTTTTTCAATTTTTTCTATTCCCGTCTTATTCTGATATTTTTGCTTTTTCTCATTGATGGTCTTGGTCCTTCTTGGGAGATCAGAGACTACTTTAACCGTTGTATTTTGTTCTTGCATTTTGGAGAGATGATTTGGAAGTTTTTTCTTGAATTTTTATCATGAGTGTGTGGGTTTTCAGAAAGGTTTTTCGAAAACTGTTTCTTTGAAATATTCCTGCAGGAGACAAAATGAGACAAAGGTCAAAAAATCAGGGGAGGGGACCAAATGTCGCGCGACATCTCGGTGGAGAGGTGTTTGTCGCGACAAAGAGCCCATTTATCGCGCGACAAAGAGCCCATTTGTCGCGCGACAAACTGGACCACTATATAAACCCCTTGCTGAGCTCATTCCACCTTATTCTCTCATTTCTCTTTCTCTCTCTAGCTCTCTTTCTTTCTTCTCTCAAGCGCGGAAGCCCTGCCGCTTTTTTTAGTTTTTCGACTTTTTTCTTATTTATCTCATACATGGATGGATCCTGCACAGCCAGATAGACTAGAGGGTGACCAGGAGGAGGTCACCTTTACCGATGCCCAGGGCGTTCTCCGGTGCATCCCTCACCATGATGACTGGACGGACCTCGACTGGTATGGTGAGGACGGGGTGGATCGTAGTCGGGCGGTGGTCTACCGAGATGTTACCCGGGCTGCTCCAGTCCAGATGTTCCTTGGCTCTTGATAGAGCCTGTTTCTCATGAGATCCGTCGACGATCTCTGGTACGTTTTCCTGAAATTCTTTCCTTTCGTGTTTTTGTTCTATTATTTATGTCGTTTCCTGCATATATTTAAACAATTCTTATGTTAGTATGCATCTCTGCCTAGAAATAACGTCCGATTTAGCGAACACATACTTTTACTTATGATACCCTTTAGGTTTTTTTAGAAAATTACATAATTTACCCCCATAACTCTATAACTCTCATAATTACACCAAAGTACCCTCAGGTTTTGGAAAATTACATAATTTACCCTTATAACCCTATGACTCTCATAATTACACCAACGTACCCTTAGGTTTGAAAAATTACATAATTTACCCTTATAACCCTATAACTCTCATAACTACACCAAAGTACCCTCAGGTTTGGAAAATTACATAATTTACTCCTCATAACCGTATAACTTTTATAATTACACCAACATACCCTCAGGTTTGGAAAATTATATAATTTACCCTTATAACCCTATAACTCTCATAATTACACCAAAGTACCCTCAGGTTTTGGAAAATTACATAATTTGTCCTTCTAACCCTATAACTCTTATAATTACACCAAAGTACCCTCAGGTTTGGAAAATTACATAATTTACCCCTCATAACCCTATGACTCTCATAATTACACCAAAGTACCCTCAGGTTTTAAAAAATTACATAATTTGCCCTTATAACCCAATAGCTCTCATAATTACACCAAAGTACCCTCAAGTTTGGAAAATTACATATTTTACCCTTATGGCCCTATAACTCTCATAATTACACCAAAGTACCCTCAGGTTTGGAAAATTACATATTTTACCCTTATGGCCTTAAACTCTCATAATTACACCAAAGTACCCTCAGGTTTGGAAATTACATAATTTTCCCCTTATATTTATATTCCCCTTTTGTCTGCAGTGGGTCGGCCAAGATTGGGGTTCTCCCAACGCTATTTCCTTAGAGTGGCGACAGGCACCGGCCCCTGTCCAGGAGTTGCTCTTTGCGACTCCATTTGGCCCTCTTTTTGACGCCCTTCCGGAGCAGGTGTCTAGGGCGACTGTGTTAGTGTCGGCTATGGATTTTCACTGATGGGACACTACTCATACCTTTTATTGAAGCTGGGGGGAGATGACGATGACACCGTTGGACCTGTTTACTCTGACTGGGATTCTTTCAGGGGGTCCCTATCCAGATCGATGTCCCCCTGCGTCTGACGGCAGAGGTTATTGTTGGCGCACTTGGGTGGTTTCCTGAGCGACGGAGTTCGGGTGATACGATACCCCGAGCGGTCTTGGTCACGCGTCTGGTGATAGAGATAGCTATATTGGTTATTTCAAGAGCTCCGATGACTCGTTAGGAGGCACGTTAGTACGCCCGTGTCCTTCTCTTACTGACGCTCCACGATTTGTTTGAGGCCTGTGGGGGGGGGACACGGCCCATCTCTGATGGCTGCCCTATCTCCGGGATTTCAGTATTATGTTCGACTATGACTGGGGTGGCTTTATTCTTGTTGTCCTTTATGATGCTATGGATCAGGTTTTCCGTAATTTGGCCCTGAACCTCAAGGGCTTTTCTTTGCTGTGGGAGGTATATACTTTTGTCCCTTTATCTTTGCTTTAGTCCTTTACATATTATCTGTTGATTGTTGCTGATATTCTTTATGTCTTCTCTTCAGAGTTGGTTCGTGGCGTATACCCGTCTGGGTCGTGCCCAGGTGGATCTCCTCGTTGAGAACGATGATCAGTTTCCCTTTCTCCGCTGATTCATCGTAACTATAGAGCTCCTTATGTATATCGGACCCGGGAGACCGGAGCTGCTGCGGTCCATGACCTGCTGGAGCAGCAGGTAAATATTTTAGTATTCTTTTATTTCCCATAAATAAATAGTAAAATAGAATAAAATAACTGAAAATAAAAGTTGTTCTTTTATTTAGATTGAGTGGGCCCCCTGGGGTGATCTGGGTCTCCACTTTGGGTATGGTCGGGCTTTGACTGCCTCAAGGATTAGGCGGCTTATCAGGGATAAGTACGGCCTTCACTTCTACTTGGGCGAGAGAGTTATTCGCCAGTATACACCAGCCCAGTGGCCTCGAGTTCCTTTATTTTCGCCAGTTCTGATTAGGCGGACGGGCGAGATCGACCCAGTGACTATGCAGGCTTTGGTTGACGGGCTTGGCTTTCAGACTTTCACCAATGAGGGAGACTATGTTGCTTTTGCGGCCCGTTACTTGATGAGGGAGCGGAAGGGGACTCAAGGGCAGGTCTTCTACGAGAGGTACCGGGCGTTGGGAGGCGATCCCAACTATATACGAGGGTAGACTCATTTGTCCTGGATGGTCCCCGGTCATCTGCTACCTGTCCCTGATCAGAGGGACAATATTTTGGATTCTGATGACGATGACCCTGAGGGAGAGAGGGACGTCCCTGCCGCTGCCGATCGAGGGTGGTGATGATAGACCCGAGGGAGGTGAGGGAGGTGGGGCAGCGGCTGTTCCAGAGCAGCCTCCTCAAACGACACCCATGGTGGAGCAGCGCGCTGAGGGTTTTGGGTTCCCTATTGGTCCGTCGGTATCTCCGGGGGCTATTTTTTATGCTGCTGAGGCTGCTGAGAGAGGGGGAGTAGATTTTTTTGAGCGATCCTGGGAGCCTGCGGACTTCGGGGTTGACTATGAGCAGTTTGGGTGGACCCCTCCTGCCACTGCGACCACTCCTTTAAGCGGGGTCTCGCTTCTGAGAGCGACGGCCGTTGTGGATCCTCCAGGTGTCCGCACTTATGCCACGCTGACTCCTCTTTTGTCGGCTGCCATGGGCCCTCCGGCCTGATCTCTTGGTATTGGTGGCTCATCTTCTCGACCTCCTCTGTTCCCGATTCGCGAGGAGGGTGGGTCCACTTCTGCTGCTATACCGACGGGTTCGTCTGTTCATCTGATAGATCTGCCGCCACTCCCTCAGGACATTTCTTATGTTGGTGCCGGTCTACGTCGATATACGGTGCCCGAGTATCCCATTCCTGAGGATACGTTCGATTACTTGGGTGGTCGTCCTGATGATGAGGTATATGCTTTTTCTTCCCTTAATATCCCTTCATATCCATGTTTATTTATTTTAACTATGCTGATTCCTTTTTTTCTTTTTTTTTTGCAGCGGGTGAGCGTGCGTGTAGCAGATCTGAGAGCTTGGCATTCCCAGTATCTCTATAGCTGAAACCTTCTCCAGTACGTTGATTGAGACCCCACGATATACATGCGCGACTATCAGAAGGCGATCGATATTTCCTTGCGAGCAGATGACCCTATGTCTTCTTCTAGTGCTCGGACGTAGTCTCGGAAGAGCAGTAGCCGGACCTCCAGGCGATCTCGGTCTTTAGTGATTCACCCCCACGGCACCGGTCCAGTCGACGGGGCCTTTTTAGGCAGCAGCTCAGGGCGTCCTAGTGGTTGATCTTACTCCTGAGGAGGGTTCGGGTGACAGTGGGAGCGTGTCGAAGCACGTACGGATAGATTAGCTTTTCTTTCCTGCATTTAGTTAGTTTAGACAGATATGTAGTTTTATTCTTAGACATTTTAGATAGAGATTTAGTTTTAAAAACTGTTCTTTTATTGGATTTATGAAAAATCTTTATTTGTGTCTGATGATATATATTTATTCCTTATTTGTGATAATTTAAATGAATCAGTGATTTAGGAGCCATACCTAGTAACGAGGTGGTACTTAAGGTCCCTGGAAAAGAACAAAGTGAGCACAAAATGCATTCAAAATTGATTCTTTTGGCAAAAATGACTCTTACGTGTAAGAAAGGCCAAAAACAGGGTACATCAAAGAGGATTGTCGCGTGACAATCCCCCCTGGATATGGGTTTGTCGCGCGAAAAACAGGTACAAGACCCTCTTTTTTGCTATAAATACACCCCTCTGCCTTCCTTCATCCCCACACCTTCCCAAAATGTCTTCTTATCGTACAAATTCTGACTTTTCTTATATTGAAGCCCGAGATGCTTTGATATCTTCTGAGAATGGCTTGAACTTTGGTGCATTCAGTCCTTTAGCGGGCTTATGCCATCGTCTTGTAGATTTTTCCTTTTTGTTAGGCGCTTTGTATTTCTGGAGCCCTGCTGATCATCTTTTCCGCTTTGGGCTAGATGAGCTCTGCTCTACTTATGAGGAGTTTTCCTGGCTGTTACGTTCTGACGTTCGTTTCCCGATGGCTGTTCCCATAGAAGAAATTGGTCCTCGAGATATGTTGATCGCTCTGTTAGCCATTCCCCAAGCGGCTTGTGATGGTTTTATTATCGACAGGCTTCTTAACCTCCACAAAATGGTGAGGTTCTTTCATCGTTATGAAGAGAGAGCCTCTTATAGCGTGGGCGTACTGCGGCGGCCTTGATCTGTCTTGTTTCTGATATGCTACTGGTGACGGGCTCTTCTCGTGTTGATCCAACTATTCTGAATTTGATTTACCATGCTAGGAATGGGGAGTCTATAGTGCCCATCGTTCTTGCAGAGACTCTGAACGGCCTAGATGATCTTCAAAGGGGAGCCTCACCCTTCTTCAGGGGAAGTCCGCGTTTGCTATACATGTGGCTGTTGGAGCGTTTCCGATCGGTGGGTTTCAACAGAGTTCGGGTTGACAACCCGATGCACTTTTTTCGTCATCCCCTCTTTGGTGCTTTGACCATGTCTTCCTCTGATTGGACGGTGTGGTTTTTGGAGAATTTTTGGGCTATTCGGTGGAACATTCCTTGGTGAAAACTGAGGGTGATGGTGCTTAGTACCGGGGAGCAGAATTACGTTCGGCTCTGTGGGCTCTAGTTCACTTTCTTTTATTTTCCAGGACGTCTTCTTCGGCAGTTCAACGTTCCTCTTCGGCAGTTCAAAGTTCCTCAGGACATTCTCCTTGGCCTGAACAACTTATCTTCCGAGTCTAAGTTTGTGACCCAGCATGTTTCTTTATTAGTGGAGAGAATGTGGCGTGCTCGACTGACTCGTCAGATCAACTATGCCCGTTTTGGTATTTCTAGGCCCCTCCGGGCTGATATCATTCGTTCTCGTTGGGGGTCTCTGGAAGGGGAGCTGATTGATGATCCCTTCCAAATGGAGTGGTTCCGGTTTATGGATTCTGAGCCCACATAGGAGAGCATTGTCTTTGCGTACCAGATCCTGGATGAGGCTCGAATTGATTTGGCCACGGAGGACCCTGCTTGGCCAACCCCTAGGGATTAGGTTTTTCTGTATGCTGTATCTTCCTTGTAACTTTCGGTGTTTTGAACCACCTTAATAATATACAAAGGACTGTTTGTGAGAAATAAATTTCTTTACAGTGTTTAAACTGAGCCTGAAGTCATTTCTCAGGTTGCTACGTTCCCCTTTTGATTTTTCAAAAACACTATTTTGAGTTGGGGCTCAGGTTTACGTAGTTCTTATCTATACATGTTATATCTATTGGTAATACTTCTTCAGTCGATCCATGTTGACTGATGAATGCAGTAATTGTCCGTCTAAGTCAGCGAGTATGGCGGCACCCCCTGTATCAATCTCTTTGACGATGTATGGCCCTGTCCACTTCTGCCCTAACTTTCCCCTTGGGTCTCTGGCTGGTTCTCGAATTTCTTTCAACACGATGTCATTCTTATTAATACCTCGAGTCTTTACTTTCTGGTTAAATGCTCGAGCGATTCTCTTCTGATACCCTTGGTGGTGGTATGCGGTTTTCAATCTCTTCTCATCTAACAATGCCAGCTCGTTATAACGTGCCTGGACCCACTCCAGCTCATTAACTTGCTTCTCTAGCATTATTCTGAGGGAGGGGACCTCTAATTCAACAGGGAGGACTGCTTCCATCCTGTATATAAGGGAAAATGGGGTTGCCTCGGTAGAGACCCTCTCAGTGGTGCGGTATCCCCACAATGCATATGGTAATTTTTTGGGCCAGTCTCGACAGGTGTCGGTCATCTTTCTTAGGATATTCTTCAGATTCTTGTTGGCAGCCTCAACTGCCCCATTGATTTATGGTTTGTATGACGAAGATCTGTGTCGGGTAATACCGTATTCCTCCATGACTGTATTAGCATCTCCTTCGAAGTGGGTGCCGTTGTCCGAGATGATCTCATGTGGGACCCCATACCGGCAGATGATATTATGTCTGATGAATCGGGCAATTTTCCTGGCGTCAAGAGTTTGAAAAGACTCAGCCTCTACCCATTTGGTGAAGTAGTTGATGGCCACTAGTATGAATTCATGGCCGTTGCTGGCTTTGGGTGAAATCTTCCCAATGATGTCGATTCCCCAGGTTGCGAAAGGCCAGGGAGCAGTCATGTTGTACAATTCTTTCGGAGGAAGTTTCTGAGACTTAGCATAGATTTGGCACTTGTGACAACGGCGTACGTGGTTAATGCAGTCGTTTTGCAGGGTAGACCAGTAATAACCTTGTCTGATGATTTTGCGGGCAAGTGTATGACCGCTCATATGAGGTCCACAATCGCCCCCATGTATCTGATCCATCATTTTGACAGATTCTTCTTCAGTGAGATATTAGAGATGGGTCCCGTCGTAGTTCCTCTTATACAGCCTTCCTGCACAAAGTATGAACCTTGATGCTAATCTCCTGAGTGTGACCCGCGTTCTCTTGTCTATTTGCTCAGGATACCAATGATTTTTCAATAGGTTCCAGATGTCATAAAACCAAGTGGTTGAGTCCCCATTCTTTTAATTCTCTACCTCAAGGGCCATGCAGTGTGTTGGTCCTGATCTTCTTTGTACGGTAAGAGTTATTTCTTCCATCCCCTTCGGGATATCGATCATAGATGCCAGGGTTGCTAGTGCGTCAGCAAAACTGTTTTGTGACCTGGGGACATAGTAAAACTCCGAATGCTCAAATCTTCCTGCGACATTCTCCAGTCGGGCGAGGTATGGTATTAACTTCTCATCTCTGATTTTCCATTCTTTTAGCACTTGGTGGACTACTAATGCCGAATCTCCGTACACTTGTATTCTCCTTATACCCTTTTGGAGCGGGATCTCTAATTCAATTATACAGACTTCATACTCGGCCATATTGTTGGTGTAGAAGAAGTCTAGACGATATGATACCTGTGAGTGAGTTTGGTCTGGAGAGACTAACAGGATGCCTATCCCGTTCCCGTTTCGGTTGGCGGCCCCGTCAAAGTATAATTTCCAGTCTTCATCGATCTTAACATTCATGATAGTTTCATCTGGGAACTCGGCTTCTTTGAACATATCCCCCAATATTGGATTGTGAGCTAGGTAGTCAGCTATGATCTTGCCTTTGACTGCCTTCTGGGTCATGTAGGTGATGTTGAATTCGGAGAGTAGGAATAACCATTTTGCCATACGGTTTAAGAGAGTTGGTTTCTCGAAGAGGTATTTCAGCGGATCTATTTGTGATGCCAGGATGACCGGGAAAACCAACATGTAGTGCCATAATTTTTGTGTTACCCAAACAAGAGCGGTGCATAATTTCTCCAATGGTGTGTAGTTTATCTCAAATGGGGACAGTTTCTTGCTGATGTAGTAAATGGCCTGTTCTTTTCGGGTATCAATCACATGTTGGGCTAGCATGGCTCCTGCAGCCGAATCGATGACTGTTAGGTATAGGATTAGTGGCAGCCCGGTCTGTGATGGGGCTAATACTGGGGGGTTGGAGAGGTAGTCTTTGATTCTATCAAAAGCCTCCTGACACTGATCGTCCCATTCTCCTGGTGAAGACTTCCTCAGGAGTTTGAAGATGGGTTCGCAAGTCTGAGTAAGTTGAGAGATGAACCTACTGATGTACTGTAAATTACCCAAAAATTCTCGGACTTCTTTCTCGGTACGAGGCTCGGGCATTTCTCGGATAGCTCGAACCTTGGCAGGATTTACCTCGATTCCTTTTTTACTGACGACATAGCCCAGGAGTTTTCCCTTGGCTACCCCGAACACATATTTCTGCGGATGGAGTCTCATCTGGTACAGGCGGAGGCGGTCAAAGAAGGCTCGTAAGGCTGGTACATGGCCTTCCCTCTCTTTCGACTTGATTATCATATCGTCCACATATACTTCTACTTCTTTGTGGATCATGTCATAGAAAATAGCTGTAGCTGCCCTCTGATATGTTGCCCCGGCATTCTTCAGCTCGAATGGCATAACGGTGTAGCAATATGTTCCCCA
Organism: Lonicera japonica; assembly: GCA_021464415.1. Taxonomy (NCBI): domain Eukaryota; kingdom Viridiplantae; phylum Streptophyta; class Magnoliopsida; order Dipsacales; family Caprifoliaceae; genus Lonicera; species Lonicera japonica. The sequence goes on from CM038470.1 coordinate 47,404,866, forward strand.
TGACGTGATGAATGTTGTTTTCTCTTAATGATCTGGGTGCATCTTGATCTGATTATACCCGGCGAAAACGTCTACGAACGACTTCAAGGCATGGTTGGCGGTATTATCCACTATCAAATCAATGTTGGGTAATAGGAAATCGTCTTTTGGGTAAGTTTTATTGAGATCTCGATAATCTACACACATGCAGACCTTCCCATTTGCTTTTGGAACAGGCACAATGTTGGCTAACCATGAAGGGTACTCGATCACTCGCAAAAAACCCACACTCAATTGTTTCATCACTTCTTCTTTTACTTTCAAGGACCACTCAGGCGTAAGCTTTCTCAATTTCTGCTTGACGGGCCTGTACTCCGGCCTGGTGTTTATCTCGTGCATGACTATCTGGCTGTTTAAACTTGGCATATCAGCATAGGACCAGGCAAAGATATCCACGTACTCATTCAGAGTTTATGTGAATTCCTCTCTTTCTGTCTCACTTAGACTTGCCCCAATACGGACCTCTTTCCTTTCCTCTTCCGTCCCGAGGTTAAGCACAAGAGTATCTCCCTCCTCGCTTTGTATGCGATGTTCCTCCCGTTCAGGGTGTTCATTTAATCTTTTTATTTCCATATAAGCAATTACAGAATCAGAACTAACAGGATACCGCAAAATAGAATCTTCTTCATTAATAATAGTGCTTACAGGTACAAGTTTAAAAAGTAAATCTAGAAGAGACTCCTCCTTAGCCCTACCCTCGTTCTTATCCCTTACCCTTACAATTTCACTCTTTCCTCCCTTTTCCTGATAATCTGGATCGGCGTGTATTAAGTGTACAGGGTCGTATCTTGGCTCATCATCCCCTAGAGCCATGACATCGAAGAGATCTCCGATCATTTCTTCTTCACCTTCCTCGTCTTCATTTACTTCTCTCGGCCCGATCGTTAACTTGGTAGAGAAGCTGTGTATAACATTTTCCTTCATATAAAGGTCCTTTCCATAAAAGATTTTCCATCCTGGAAGGTTGTCTCCGTCGCTATTTCTCCAAGGCTCCTGAAAGCCGCAAAAAGGGGAAGTCCTCTCCTTTTTTGATAAAAAACCCATTAAGAGAGCTAAAACTCGGATACCGATTCCTTCGATCCCCTTTCTCTTGGTTGTCTTCTTCGGTGTGTTGGTACCCCAACCCTTTTCTTTCACACCTTGTCACTGGTTCTAAGGCCTGAAGTAATCCTGGCTGCCCCATTCCCAGACTGGCTCCAGGTAAGTATTTCATCATTCTCAACATATTTGTGATCTTGGTGCTGAGACTGGAGATATTATCAGGGGAAAGATACTTGATTCTCTGGGTAATGAGAGCTTGTACTTGAGGCTCGTAAGAAAAGCCTCCTAGCTGTATGCTTTGACTCCCGATGCCCAAGACAGGTAATGCTAGATCCGCTAAGGTCCTCTTAGGATCTCCTTGGATGGTGATTATTTTCCCTTCGAATGGTATTTTGATCTTCTGGTGTAAGGAGGAGGGGAGTGCTCCTATGTCGTGTAGCCATGCCCTTCCCAACAGAAGGTTAAAACTGGAGGGAATGTTTATGATTTGAAAGTCAGCTAGGAAGTTTTCGGGACCGACCATGAGGTCGAGCTTTAGAGAGCCCAGAACGGCCCTCCTAGTGTTGTCATAGGCTCTAACGGTTACAGCTGACGGAGAAAGTTCTGAGTCTAAGATACCCAGACATCTGGCGGTCTTCAAAGGGCATACATTTATGATTGACCCATTGTTAATGAGGACTTATGGCAGAATTTTTTCTCGAGTCCGGACAGTAATATGGAGGGCCAGATTGTGTTTCTTTCCTAGTGGAGATAAGTCTTCATCTGAAAATGATAGACTTCTTTGGACTGTAAGTGACCCAATCATGTTTGGCAGTTGTTCTGGCGTAGAATCTGGTGATATGACGGCCTCATCTAGGAGTTTGATGAAGGCGGTTCTGTGAGGTTTGGAGGCAACCAAGAGACCTTAAATAGTGATGTGTGCCTGGGTTTTCTTCAACTGTTCCAGTACTCGATCTTCTCCCACTTCCTTAGAAGGAGGTGATTTCTCTGCATCCATCGGTGGTGGCTGATATACCCTTCCTGAACGGGTAATTTGCTGTATCCAAAGGGATGCTGGGTCTGATCCTTCTGAGGTTTCTGATGATTCTGGTTCTGCCGACCAATTGAAATTCTTAGGGGAGGTCTCTGTCATACATATTGTCTCCTTGGGAAGGCCTCGAGGCTTCCATGGTTGTTTCTTCTTATCCTGGGTCCATCATATCCCAGATTTTTCGGGATTGGTTTTGATTGTATGTGGTTGTGAGATCCCCTGATTGGTCTTTCCTAACCCTTGTCCGGGTAGGAAGTTCATCTTAGCCATCCATTGGTCAATTATTGGATTGAGGCCTGGTGTAACTTTAGTCCTTCCTAGCGGCACAGTAGGTGACTCGTAGGCTGGGTCGTCTCGAATGAGTCTCACGGGATCAAAGCCTTCTTCATCAGTGGTCAAGGCGTTAATTCCCGTAGGTGGAGCATGGTTAGGAAGGGGGTTGTTAGTGACATTGGGCCCGCCGGGTGCGGGAATGGTACCAGTTTTAATTAAGTCTTGTATACGATGGCGGAGAGCTAAACAACGTTCCGTGTCATGGCCCGCGACCTGATGGTATGCACAATTCTCATTCATTCTTCAGGTGCTGGGAATAGGGTTTAGTGGGGGGCGTGGGTTGAGTGGAGTGATTAGTCTGGCCTTTCGGAGTAGTTCCAGGCTTTTGACCAAGGTAGTGGGAAGGGTGCAGAAGTTCATCCTTTTCTTGACCTCGGTGCTTGAAGAGTCTCCTTGTGCGGGCCAACTCATCGGAGGTGCTTATTGTGGCTATTGAAATGGGTTTTGTTGATATGGGTATGAACTTAGTTGATTTACGGTTGAAGTGGCCGTCTTTCTCCTGGTGTACGAGGCTTTCTTGGTGTCGATCTCTGCTTTCTTGGCCAACTCTTCTTCTACTTGTGACCCTATGCTTAATAGGGCTCTGAAGTGTGGGAATACATGCTTTCCCATGCAACTCAATACAACTGGAGTAAAATTCTTCTGTATGATCTCTAACTGCTCCTCTTCATCGGGCCGTTTGGACATTTGGGAGGCCATCTCTCTCCAGCGTGTGACGAAATCGCTGAAACTTTCCTTCTTGCCTTGCTTGGCCATTTTCAGGTGTTTGCGGGTAATTTTCAAATTTTCGTTGGACCCGTATTTATTCATGAATTCCTTGACAATATTTCTCCAAGTCTTTGTGTGGTGTCTTTCCAGATCAAAAAACCATCTCAGGGTGGCCCCCGTGAGAGTCATGTGAAAGGCCTGAGCTAATTCCGGCTCTCCACAACCGGACACTTGCATGGATCTAATGTAGGATTGAAGATGGGTCTTAGGGGGTGTGGTTCCTATGAATTTGGTGATGGAAGGGAGCTTGAATTCCTGGGGCAATCTTGTTTCTGGGTAGAGGGAAAAAGCATTCATATATGTAATCTTGTCTGCTCCTTTTATTAGAGAAATTCCCCTTTGCAGAACCTTCATCTGCTCTTTCAGTTTTTTCATTTCTTCACTCTCTCTTGACACCTCGTCGGGCTATTCCCGAGCTATAACCGATTCTGCATACACTGCCCGGAGTCGGTTGATGTTTGGGTACTCATTAGGAGGGGCTACTGGGGCCGGGGGTGGAATAGGCCTTGCGGGAACTTATGGCCATGGCTGGTATTGGGAATCAAGGCCCAGTTGAGGTTGTGGCCAGATGATGGGTGGCTCTTGTTGTTGATAAGTGGGGCCTGAATCCGGGGCCCGTTTGGGGTGGATTAGTTCCTTGGACTGGGGGAAGTACTCGTGATGACTGCCCTTGATTCTGATCCCGATTTGGTGGTAGTCGCTCAAACCTGGTGGTGCGGTTCGTTCGACTGACAATTCTTCTATTCGGATTCGGGTACCCTGTTGCTCGGTCGTGAGACTTGCTAAATTCATGCTGACGGTCATTAGTAAACGATGCATCTTGGCTAAAGTTGACTGAGCTGCAGACGCCTCAGCTAGGCTCTGATCTGTTTCTTGATTCTCGCGTCCATCGGCCATTGCGAGTGTGCTTGGTCTTACTAATCTTCCGGTATGATCTCGACCGGCCCAACCTTCTAGACTGTCGTCGTATCACGGCTGTAGACGAAACCACGTGGCGAAGATGAAGGAAGACTATGATGCGACTCGATTTTTGCCAAAAGAACCACTAAAAATCACCGAAAAAAGACTCGGGTTTTAAGAAGGTGTTGCAAAGTAAGCCGTAAGGTGGTACATCCCCTACGGCTGTTTGACAAGTGTTTTAGCTGACTCAATCTTATATCCAGCGCAGGTGTACGAACGGTTAAGGTTTCAGGCTCCCTCCTATTTGGCAAGACCTCCCGATATACCCCAAGGGCGGGTACGTGCAAGAGTCTTTTGATATACTTTCCGGATACGTGAGTGTTCTCGTCACTCAATATACCTCGGGGGTGTACTTGGCCAAGGAGAGTGGAAGTAAATGCTTTCGGTTTATGTTGGCCAAGCAAGCCAACTCCCTACTCACTTATAATACTTCCGTGGGTTTGGGGTAAATTCACACTCGTAGAACCAATGCATGTTTTGTGAAAGTGTGTGCAAAGTTCGAAAGGTTAGTTTTACAAATATCATCTTCATTACGTATTTTTGAAAACTTCTATTTTTAGAAAAAGGTTTCTTCTCAATCAATTAACACAAGTAGGGAAAGCAGTAAAAGCCAAATTTCAACAAATAAACAAAAGTCCATATATAAGAGTCTAGTTTTCTAATGTCCCCAGCAGAGTCGCCTCTGTGAGAATCCGCAAATGCGACCCCCGGGTCTCGCTCCCGTCCTTGGGCGTCTGAAACATCGGAAAGGTTTCCATCGTTCCATTTGCTTCGTTGTGTTGATAATCTCAATAGCAGGTGTCTCCCTATCCTATTTTTAGATGCAAAGGAGTTCGTTCAGAATCGCCAGTACGTTTTACGAGAAAACGGACAAAAATAGTGGTGTAAGAGGAAAGGCGACATATAAGCCTTTCTTTACACCTTTTGTCTACGAAACCAGGATTCTATAGGGCTCGGAAGCTATGTTACGGATTGGGAAGGTGTTAAGCACCCATTCCGCCCTTTCGGTCTCTAGTGGTCTTATATGTTTATTTTATGTTGAAAAACTTGATGCTTTTGCTTACAGTCTACTACTTTCCAAATAAAAAACCCTAATTTTCGGGAAAAACGGGAAAGGGTAAAAAACATTTGTGTTTCGAGATCCAATGTTTTGAAAGATGTAAATACAGGTGACAAAAGTTGTTTTATTTCATAGGGAGTTTCCCGTTTTATTTCTCAGATAATGACGATTTTCTCAGTTTTTTAACTTCTTTGGAAAAAGTTCGGATCTTATGTCGGGAGTAATTTAATATGGAATTAAAACTCTCGAGAGGAATTCTACCAGACATATCACAGTCTATGGAAGAGACATGATATACCAGGTTTTTAAATCCTAAGTAAGTTCTACTGGTCCGGTTTTAAAAACAGAATTTTATCCAGATGATAATGTACTTACTCTTCTGGTTTTGCAAATGATTTTATCAGGGTCTTTTGTTTTGAAAACAGTAGACTATTTGTAACTTGGCAATAAGTTCATTCAAATAAAATGTGAACAAAACAACAGAAGTAAAACAAGTACACATATATCTAATTTAAATACTAGAATATGTTTTCCTTACCTTCTCGACGAGAATAATAATAAGAAAGAAAATATAATACGGCAGAGAGATCTCCGGCGATAATGATCTTTTCATTCTTCAGATATTTCCGAGAATTCGATTCTAGAGACGGGATACGTTGAGTGTCGAGAATAGATTCGATAATTCTTCAGAAATAAGATTATAACAGAAAATATTTGATGAAAGACTAGAAAATCAGATATAAGCCAATAATTCTTTAATTCCCAATTGCCCTCTTGAACCCTTGGGGTCTTGGCCTATTTGTAGTGCTCGGGTGGGATTGTCGCGCCACATTTCCCCAAAAAAGGCAAGTGTCGCGCGACATGTTAAACAATGTCGCGCGACAAACGGCTGAAGTGATGTTTCTGACAAACTAATGTGTTAGAGAGTGGATGGTTTGGTGTCAGATAGGTTTGTCGCGTGACACAAGGGAGTATGTCGCGCGACATTCTCTTTTGTCGTGCGACAATCCTCCTTGAAAATAAGTTTGTTTGGCCAACAAACCCTTTTGGGGCAGTCTCGAGTGCTCGGGTGGGTTCCGAACTTCAAAAACACTACTTCTCGAAGGTCGTTAGGGTTCTTGCGGGGGTTACAGATCGGGGTGTCTACAGGTTTGACCAAAATATAGCACATAATGGGAACGAAAATAGCTATTCTAAAAAAAATACCACGCATGTTTTTGACGCGACTTAGAGCCATTCCATATTTGTTTTGGCACAGTGTATAGCTGTACCTGTTTGGTATTTCTAGTGCACTGAAAGGATGTAATAAGTCAACTAGGTATAATAGTCTACTACACAAAATAGCTCCCATAGCCAAGTCCTCTTATAGGACACTTAGTGACAAGCCTATTGTAGACTAATGTATAATGCATTTAAACAATCAAGGTATCATGTTTAATTGGTATAACTATAATGCCTGGTCATAGTGAAACCATATATAAAAGTATTAATATCATATAAGAAATCCCAAACATATGAGATATATAAATAAACCTTCCATATGTGTATAAATCTTATCAAATAGTAAAGTAGTAGTAAAGTCCCATACTTTATGAAAAGTAGCAAGCTAACCGTTACCAGAGTAATGCTAACAATAGCACTCCATAAAATATATAGATATATATATACAAAAATCTCAACAAATATCATTTTATAAGTTCTAGCATCCAAGTCACAAATTAAACCGACCATTGCCATCACTTACAAGTTCTTACATATACATAATCCATAACTTACGAAAAAGTGTGTTTAAGTCATTCTCACATAAATCATGCGTGGACCAAACATTATATAAATCATATTTAGTATAAATTCCACTAATTAGTTACAGCTCAGTGTCATGTAAAAATAATGATTATATAAATCTAATCGGTACAGTTATGGACTAGTGAATTTTTGACAAATTTTCATTATTAGCTAACTAATAGCTCAAGTACAATAATAATATCACATATATGAAGTATTATAACAAAATATGCAATAAACTCATCAATTAATCATTTAATATATGTATAGCAAAAATATATCCATCAATGGGGGGGGGGGGGTTGTGAAATCTTGTGATACTCATACATGCAAAGGGAATTTTTTACAAAAACATCAAATTAAAGTTATAATAAGTATGAATCAACTAAAAGAACCAAGAATACCCAAGCCAAACCCCATGCATGTGTAAAATCAAGATTTTGTACAAAACCCCAAATTTGTAGTATAAAAAATCATGCATCACATAATAAATTGGAAATGGTTTTAAGTACTATTGTTCCCACCTCTATAATGCTCTATCCACATGATTGAGGTGATTTGAAGTGATAATGAAGTCTAGACTAGAACACTCTCTAAGAATTCCGAAGCTTCAAATGATATAAAGCATGATGATGGTGAAGAAGATGAAGAATTTAAGTGTTTGATGACCAAATCTTGATCCAAGGTGTAAAACCCCCAAAATCTACCCACAATTTTCCCCATTCTTTCTATAATTTCTCTTAAATATTTCTTTTAGAGTAACATGGTCGAATTCCCTTGAAAAATGGGTGAAAATTGAATGAAATCAAGTCAAAAATGGGTCAGCCCAAGTAACCAAATGTGCCTAACATATTGTTTGTATTTTGGGCATTACTTTTCAATCGAAACTCCGATTAATGCATCAATTTTTTCTGATTAAGACTAACTCAAAGCTCTACAACTTTTATCTTTCAAATTCTTAATAAATCGATGCTAGAAATTCATCGAAGGTAGCGGTCCGCTAAAACACATTATGCTGCTGTGCTTTTTTAATATGACTAGATTTGGTCGAACAGTTTACCTTGCACTTAGTTTTGACATACGAGAAAAATGAATTTAGTCTCAATCAAAGCACGAAGGTTGCAGATTATAAAGAAACCTATCTAATGATTTAAACGGTGAGTCATTTAGATATTGGAAGAAAAAGTTAGGCCTTTCAAAGTTAGTCAAAAAACTCATTTTGCTAAATACTCAATTCTCATCGTTAGACTACCAAGTTCAAACATGGCTTTTTAAATGCATTCCAATCATTCATGCATATATAATATCATTAATATGACTTGTGTGAAGTGATCGGCTCATCAAAATTGTAACACCCCCACCTTAATTAGTAGGATAACACATGTAATTAAGACCTGGAGCGTTACTAACTCACCTTAGACGAGCTAAAGTAGGTCTAAAATAAATAATGAAATAATAAATTCAAGAAAATCACATCGCATGGAATAAACAATCCTGATACTCATGCCATGGACAATAATATAAAATATGAGTATAATATACATCTATACATATATATAGATTCTGAAAGACATACACACTATGTTAACATGTATTACAGAGTAAACAACAACTCAGGCTAGCCGTGCCTTGCCATGTACACACCTATGCAACAAAAATGAGTCGGTATCAGAGGTCCTCTACTTTGTTCCCGACCTAGTTGCTTTTTCTGTCGTATCCGTCTCCTAGATACCTGAATTTGTTTACATAAAAAGAGGTGAGCTCACAGCTCAGTAGCGGGGGATATAACAGGCAATATTACGTATAAAATGTAATTAACTATTTAATCATAAATCATGGCTCAACCAATAAAACAATGCATGCATGTGCATATGCAGGTTACTTCCCTTGTATCAACCATTATACCGAAAGAATACCAAGACCGAACTGAATCATAATAATGATAATAACAATGGGCTTGACTACCCCCAAGAAATACCGAAGCTGGGTTGAACCATAAGCATAACAAGAAAAATGGGCCTAACCGCCCCAGAGAATAAGTCGAACATAATCACAATATAACATCATCCGGCCCATAAAATATCATCATCATATCATAATAGAATTGAACCACATGTCCATCCATATCATATCACATAATCACCAGTACTTTGCCGAGGTTTAAATTTCTGGGTTACTCACCACTGGCTCTAGACAGTCGACCTCATTATTGTCCCCCGGGGGTCTAGGGATTTTTAACCCAAGGGCACTGAGTCATACTTATTTTCACATCGGCAAGCACTAATCAATACATATTCCCTTCATCATCGAAGGGCCACAGTAACAATCATATCGAACCCATCACAGAACCATATTACGTCCCAGAATAATTCAGCAGATATAAGAAGCTTTCGGCACCATAAATACAAGATATATGCTCATATAATAGGCCATGAAAATAGTCCGAGCTTTCTGAAAGGTTTCCAAGAATCCGGTTGACACAATAACGATGCACAGTATGCATAACATGCTAATAAATGAATATTTAAAACAACTTATGCCATATAACCACAACAAATCGCTATACATGTCCCTTAATGTATATAATTCATCAATTATTAATTTCATAAATATACAATATTTATACATCTAAAGGATATCTCATGTATATCAAATAACACAACCATATCAAGTATAATGGCATATCTTGCTTCAAATCACATGCTCATGGCTTAATAAATCATAAAACATCATCATCTTCATCGTATAATAATTCTTAAAATAAAAACAATTAAAATATGATGATTTATATATAATAAAATCATATTATAAGGTTTTAAAAATAATTAAACCCCTACCTCAAAATATTTAGCCCCAAAGAATGAAATTTGAGTTGATACTCGAACCTCGACTAGCACAACTCTAAAATTATTATATCGTTGCGTAGCCCTCGACGTATATAACAACTTTCTCTTAAGACTCGACTCGATTCGGCGGAGTTTTGATGACCAATTTATAAGACGAAAAGCTTCACACTTATTTCTTTATTTCCTTCTGTTTCTCTCAGCTACGAATGTGGAAAATGAAAGGATGAAATGCAGGAGCTCTTATTTCATCAAGGCTAGGTCGGTTGTTTTTTAAAAAATATAACTTTTGTCTAATTAAGATATTTAACCCTAAAGTTTCATAACTTTATTAATTTTAACCCTAAACTTTTGCAACTTTACAATTTGGTCCATGCTCAACCAAGAAATATGTATCTAATTTACATTAATTACATTATGGGATATTAAAAAAATATAACCGGAATAAAAAAATTCACCAAAAGCTTTGATTTAACAAATAAGGTAAAATAAGAAAATGATTAAGGAAGTAATCCACATGTGATTCAAATCCTGTGGAATTCAATTTTGGAAAAAACATAAACTTGTAGAGGGATATGACACCTAGCTAGGGGCTTTAACGGTCTATCATTTAAATAAGAGATGAAGGAGTTATGACCCTCCAAAGTCAACCAAAATTCCTTTTGACAGAAAGTCCAAATATAGCCGTCAACAACTCAAATTTTATCCAGACCATCCGAATTGTGATGCAACCATGCACGTAATGATAAATATGCTATTGAAATATATTAAAAGTGTTCTAACCATAAAAACTGTCCCGATCCAAAATTCACTACCCAAAACCTCCCTTAAGAAAGAGAGCTACGCTAGTACAAAAGAGTTACCGAGTGGTTAGAGTACGGGTCCTTACAACTTGATAATTTTCTTGAGTGCATGGGACACATTTGTTGATCATGAGGCAACCTAAAAAGCTTGCTCAAAGGTTCAAAGCTAAAGATAATATGAGTAAAAAAACGGATGCACATTATCTTAGCCGAATCTCTTATGCTGAAAAGGAAGATATTTGTATGGTAATAACATTATTATATTTAGATGTGTTTATATCCCTTTTAACTAGTCAAAACTAATATATCCTTATTATTAAATATTTAGAATTATAGTTTGTCGAGAAACGTAAGCCGGACCGTTTTGAATTATATGTGATGCTCGCAAGCTCTCGAAGACAAAGTTATGCCACCATGGTGCTATTTTTGATGTGGTGAGCTTGCCCAACTTAAATTAGCTTCAAAGCATGTGATTTATAAAGTCTTTAATAACACAAATATCAGATGCTCATTCTTTTATTTGTGTTGTAGGAAAAAATTAATGAAATGAGAGATACCTAAGATGAAGCTAGTAAGGGATCCATTAAGACTAATGCATTAACCTAAAATTTTAAAAAGGAAAAAAGAGGTCGTATGGTTTATAGAATAAAGCTAAAGGCTACCTTACCTATCCATAATGAGCTAGGGGTGAAGGCTTATGTACAATCATAGAATGAGACAATGCTAGATCTAAAATCAACCATGGGCCATATATTGAAAGTAGTTCATGTATATTTTAATCAATATTAGCTAGTTATATCACTTTTGAAGTATACTTTAATTATTAAGTATATGCATTGTAGATAATTAATCATTTTAGCAATTTTAAAAGTGGAGGATTGCATAGTAGAACAAATGCAGAAGTAGGTGTCATTCCAACCATATTTTGTACAGGAAAATCAGTAACCGGGAGCCCAACCACTCCTACCTTCGGACCTTTAAAATCCTACAAGCTCCTAGATTTGAGTGGTTCAAATATAATTGCCTAAGTCACAACAGTTAAAACAACCGCTGGGTCATTAGTTCATAGTTATCCAATGCTTTCATTTGAAGTTAAAGTTTATGTTGTTAAAGTATTTCTGGGAATGAGAGATGAGCCCTTATGGAAAGACAATCAAGGAGGAGCTAATAGTTTAGCAAAAACTAAATGAAATTATTTGGTGTGGCCCAAATATCTCATGGAAGAGGCCGTGGGAGAGAATTGCATGGGTAGGCTTTTTGATAATTAAATATTATGATTAAGTACACGTGGTAAAATTGAACTATTAGACTTTGCATATTATTTTGTGGTTTGAAATATGACTCTTTTGAAAAATTTTGGCTTCGAATGCTTTTGATTCCATATACATGCTTTTGATTCCATATGCATGCATTTTTATTTTTTTATTTTGGTTTTATATATGGATACTTATCTTAACTTAGTTTTGTTTCTTAAACAAAAATAAAATAAAAAAATCAATAGGGCAAAAAAGCCCAACTTTTTAACTCCACTAATGCAAAGAACCATTTCTTGCATTGCCGGTCCCAAGCCCGAATATAGGAGGAGGGAAAGTTAGTGTCTAGACTTGCCAAGGTACATAATTAGTATTATGATATATTACTTTCCTGTTTTACTTTCAAGTGCTACTGCTCTTTTGTTTGTTACTGATTGTGGTTACTATTGAATTGCAGAATTTGGGTGCAATATATGCATTGAATTTAGGTATTGTTTTGGAGGATATATAGCTTTAAAAATAGGTAAAAAGTAATATGACAATTTTCCAATCTTAATTTTATTGCTAATCAGTTTTTTTATTTTATTTGAACCTCCAATGTCTTAAATATTGATTATTTTTCGTTGTATAATTAAGGTTCTTCCTTGTTTGCCATTAATTGTGGTTACTGTCTTTGGAGGATATATGCTGCAATATACTACTAATTATTTAAGGTTTTTGTTTGTGTTTTAATTTTTAACCAAATGTATGTTGCAATACTTTGTTCTTCAGCAATTGTTTTGGAGGATATGCATTGTTTTAATCATAATTGATTGCTTCATTGAGGATATACATGCACTATTTTAATTTCCAGCCATTGTAATACACTAAAACACCTTTTTTTTCAAACGGTATACTCACAGTTTTATTACTCTACATTTTGGTTTGAAGTATGCATCTTTTCCAAAATTTGTTTTATAATGCTTTTGATTCCATTATTATATAAAATTCAATCCATTTATGCTCTTCCATTCTAATGTAGAAATTTTAATTAATTTTTGGTGCAGAACTATAGTTAATAAGGAATATGGATTTGTAAATTTTACTCATTGAAAAGATGTTTATGGGATTTACGATGCATGTAACAGAAAATGGCTTATGTTTGTGAAAGGAATATAGAACACAATAATGTCGTGTGCATAATTTGTTTAATTTAGATGATTTTTAGAGTAATTTTTTTTATTGTGGCTGATGATTAGAATGAAGAAATTAATGAGGTCATTTGTTAGCTACTGATCAAGGTAATAGAATAAAGAAATTAAGAGCAGTATTAAATTGAACTTAAATCAAAAGCTATTAGCTTGCCTGTAATCTCCTATCACCTAAAAGATCTATTGTGTGGGTTGCCTTATGTAATGAAAAACTTTTGGGTGTATGGTGGAATGGGTGGTTGGAATTTAGATCTGCCATCTATATTCTCAGAAAGGGTTTGAGGAGCTGAAGGTATTACAGTGTGTTAAATACGATTTATAAGGCTATTTGATTTTTAATTTTTACATATGTTCTCACTTATATATTTTTCTGCTTTTGATGATGCTCTAATAAAAACAAGATTTGACTGAGAATATATTACCATGTGTTTGATGGCAATAGCCGTTCCAAGGAAATTTATCTACAGTTTCAACTTTGAGATCATTTTGAACATTTGCATTATACTTAAATATTCTAAGTTATAATAATTCATTATTGGATATCCAATAACAGTACAATTTATATTTCTTGTTTTAGTGTCAAATAGGGATAAAGATGAATGACTTGCAATCTTAATATTGCTCAGAATGACAAATTAAACTTAAATCTTAGTTTGACATTTTCAAGGTCCTCAAAAAATGGTAAATTTACTAGATTTAACACATGCTCATAATGATAAATTGAACTCAAGTCTTGATTAGATAACTTTCTACAATTGGGGATTCTCACACATATTAGCTAGCACTTTGCATTATAATATTTTGACATAGAGAAACATTTGAGTACTATATAGGTAGATAATTTAGGTAATATGATATATAATATAATTCGTAATGTGATGTAAAGTGAATTTAAAGCGGATGTTGATGTAATATGAATTTGGTGTGTATTTCTTAGTCTTGGGATTGTAATTGTGGGTATATATGAGAAATCTTTTAGGAAATTCGATATTTTAATGATATTTTAAAAAAAAATCATATACAAATTGTCACGGTTTTGAACTGTCATGACCATAAACATTTGTTTCCACTTTTGTTTGAAACAAGTGCAGAGAAAAAAAGGGTATGTAATTTACTTCTTTCCCAGTTTTAAAACTCATTGTATTAGTTTGAAACTTTGACAACCGTTACAGATAGTTTCGGTCCACGTAAACATTATTTCAATTTGGATCTGTGCGAAACCCTAGACATTGTTTATGTTTTGAACCGTCATAAAACTTTAAGGTTGTTTCGGTCCCAAACTGTCGCAATTTTACCCATTTACCGTGAGAAACATCATTTTAAACGATTTTCACAAAGCCTTCTTTGGCATGATTTAGAACCGTCACAATTTTCTTTGTCACCACTTTGTTCGTAATTGTTTAAAATTGTGACAAATGTCAAAACCATAACTTTTCAGGAATTTTGATGTAATGATTGTAAATATTCCTCATCATTACGAGTTTTGAGTCCACAAAGAACGTCTTTTACAATTGTCATTTCACAAAGACACTTCTTTTTATGTTTGCTCAATCTTCCAGCATATGGATGCCTCATTAAAGTTTTTAGTAACTCATGCTTATAAACTCAGCGTATGACTTGTACCTTCCATTAATCCCCACTGAGATTCAAACCATGAATTGAAAACGGGCAATTACACTTCCTTGTAGCACCATCTCTCTTTTACCTCTTTTTGCGGGCATACCTCTTTGCGGTTATTACTTTATCTACCTCTCTTTCACAACCGAAAAAGAGCCTTGGCGTCCTTTTACTAGTACCATGATCCGACTTTCGGGTCATAACTATAGTTTTGATCTACTTTCCTTTAGTTTGACACCAATTTATTAGAGCATGCCAATATTCAAATATCTAAAAAAACCAAAATTATGAAATGTTAGTTGTTTAAATTTTGTAAGGAAATAGCTACTACAAAATTGCGACTCAAGTACTCATTATACTTCATTTGTAAACACATGAGTCACGCCAATAGATTTGTTAGATTATAGTCATCGTTCTCTATAGAATCCAAAATATGGCAACTAGTTGAGACACTAAGCTAAAACGATTGTTCATCACAACATGATTGAAATGCTCACCATCATTGATAGTCTGACCTCCACTGAGATTATCTCCTTCATCGCGTTAACACAATTTATTTGAGAAAGAGGCACTATTTTCATAGGTTGTTCATCAACATCAACATCGGGATAAGGGCCTTTAAGATCCTCTTTTTCAATGATAGGCTTGGTATAATGGTAATTTCCATTAACTTTAGAAGTTTCTTGTAATTTAATTACGGTGAAATCATTATCTTCAAGAAAAGAAATATCTTTCCGCATGGAAGAATTGAGGGAGTTTGGGTCATCGAATTAACAATTATATAAGTAAGAAAATATATTAAAAATTTCACTCACTTAGCTTATGACAGCCGACTCTTTTGACCTACACTTGACCCATGTCAACCGAGTTAAGCTAAATTCATAAATTCATCATACTTGTCCAATACCAACTGAGTATAGTGGCATATTACTCGGCTGTTTTGAATTGAGTGAAATTCAAACACAGTCCTCTATTCAGCTTTATTTCCTTTTTCTTCACAAAACTTGGTTTTTTGCGTTGGAATCAATGGAGAAAGGAAACACATATATTAAGGTAACAATGAAATAAATATACCTCTTTTTGCTTGTCTTTATCTTCTAAATTACCACCATCTTTGACTTCTAAGCTGTTGTCCTTCTTGAAAATCTCTATTTCTTTCTCACTACACTCCCTACCCATGATTCTTAATGCTTTGTCAATTCAAAAAAGATTGTTTGCTTATTGGTGGGAGATGATGGATGTAGCAATAAAATACGTTCTCTCTCGTTTGAGCTTTGTGAATGGGGGGGGGGGGGGGGAAGGGAGGGGGGGGGAGTGAAGGATGGTGTAATGTTTTGATATTTTATGGGTTAATTAAGTTAATCAAATTATTATTTAAAAGTTGTTTGCTTTTAACCATTGGGTAAAGAAGTGAATGGAGAGGGTGGTAAAGATAAAATTTTGTTTTAATAGTAGAAAAAAAAATTCCTAGGTGGGTGTTAGTGACAAATATTGGGGGGGGGGGGGGGGTCCATTTATCAACACCCAATTTTAATTGCTAATATAGATTGCATCTTTTTATGGTCCATTTCACTCGTCTGATTAG
Organism: Lonicera japonica; assembly: GCA_021464415.1. NCBI lineage: Eukaryota > Viridiplantae > Streptophyta > Magnoliopsida > Dipsacales > Caprifoliaceae > Lonicera > Lonicera japonica. The sequence continues at coordinate 47,421,173 of CM038470.1, forward strand.
AAGAGCGGATATAATTGTTTAATCTCATCAGACTAAATTAATTATTCCCACCTTCCAATTAAAATTCTTTTATCTCTTTTCTTAGGGATAAGAAGCTCTACAAAATAAATAATATAGTATGATATCCAATCTCTACAGAATAAATAATCCAGTATGATATCCTATTATGTCCTCTCATTTTATGTATTAAACACAAAGTTAAGCTTTTATGTTAAGGGAGTTTTTTTATTTTTATATGTTTAATTAAAAGGCAATAGCTCCCTCCATAATTATATCTAAAAGAAATATATGTTACCCTTTCATTTCAAAATAAATACACAAATTTTTCTTTACTTAAAATACCTTTTTTCCCATTTTTTTTATCTAAATAAAAATATTTAATTAACACTAGTCACTGCCATCCTTTGCCACCACTGCTGGAGCTATTGCGAACTCAACGGAGCTTCGACAACTATTGTCGAAGACCTCTCCGGAACTCCAGCGAACACTACCTAGAGCTCTGAGATCTCACCAAAGCTCAGTCATAAATAATTCAAATCCATTTTTGAACTCGCAAGCAACTTAAAATATAGATTTTAGTGTAAATTTATTTTTGCACTAAATCTATTTATACTACAAATATGTTTTTGCACTAAATGCGCAAGCAACTAATGATAAAGATTTTAGTACAATATTTTTGCAATAAATCTATAGATAATTTATAAATTTTGGTGCCCATCTATTTTTGCAATAAATTTGTAGACAATTAAATATGTAAATTTGATTGCAAATTTGTTTTTATACTAAATAGAAATTATTGCCGAAGCTCTAATAGTGCATGTCAATGGTGGTTGTCGAGTCCTAGTGATAACTAATAGAAATAAAGAAATAAAATATTTTAGTAAGAGTATAACTGACCATTCAAAAAAACGTATCCTTTTTATGGACAAAAATTAAATAATGTTGTGATAGCTAAAACAAATTGTAAAAGAGGTTCATATAATATAAAATGAGGTGTCTTTGACTTTAATATCAGCCTGCTATATTGCCAAAAGGCCCAAAACAATGATCTCTTTGCGAGAGAATAATACTATTTTGATAAGTTCTCCTATTTATTTTTAAAATTGTACATTGATGTAACAATAAGTATAATTACTTTAGCAATAGTACCACCTAATATAATTGGGATGGAGAGAATTACAATTGATTTTCTCTAGACAAACCTTTAAAGGAAAAAAGACTAAAGGTTCATCGTTGTTTGAATCTGAATGCTGAATCTGAAAACTAAAAGTTGGTTTTGAAGTCTGAAAATTGAAAATGAAAAATATTTTTTGTTTTGTTTATGAATGTGAATAGGTATTCTTTGTTTGAACATATAACATCTTAATGCTGAATAAATATTATTTAGACAAATTTGTCATTATTCACTTGTTTTTGTAAAAATGACTATATTTAAAAGGATAAAGACAAGAGATATATTTTATCTCTTTAAAAATTAAAATTTCACACTTAAGAGATAAGACAGCTTAAAAAGTAAAACAAGGCTAACAAGATGAAAAATGGTAGGAAAAACAATGTATTTTTGTGAGAAGTTCAAAAATAAGTTGAGGGATATAGTGAAATACTCTTTCATGTTCATTTTTATATGTCCTCCATGCTCTTTTATTTTGTGTGGAAATTTTATCTAGGCTACTATACAAAGAAAAATTGTCCATATAAAAGAGAATGGATACATATACTTATTAAAAATAAACATGAAATGAAGAGCATTTTCCCACGTCCCTCAACTTATTTTTTAAGTTTTCACACAATAATTAATTTTGCTATGACTTTTTATTTCATTATCAAACAAATGCTAAGTGTTCAAATTCAATTTTTAAACAAGCTAAACAAAAATAAAACCTCTTAAATGTGAACATAAACCTTAGACATGAGAGAAACAAAGAAAACAACACCTTGGAGGCCTCTAGACGAAGAGGTTTTGCATCAACACACATCATCCGTGTGCTTGGTTAATAGTTCACCAAATCATACATAATACAACCATCTAGTGGTGTGCACAGTCCGATCGTTCACCTTGGGTTTGGACCGAACCGGTCACTTCCGTCCCAAAATATTATGTACTTGACTGAGCCGAATTATAGTATAAGACCGAACTAGTTTAAATGGTCTGATTTCGGTCTGTCCAAACTATTTGGGCTTTTTTAATGGGCTAATTCTATTTTAGGCTTATTGGCTATTTTTTCACACCTATTCAACTCATTTTCTTTGACCTATTTATACGTATGTTAAACCCATTTGTCAATAGCTCATATTTCACAACAATTCAACCAATTTATCACAAAATCCATAATCAAACTAAGTAATAAAATAAAACAGTGGGCCAGTGGGCGACTACCGAAATAAAAAAAAGTTGCCAAGAATAAGATTACAAAAAACATATTACAAACAAAAACCATATTACAAAAACAGAAAAGAGCTTATATATATTTTGAAAAACAAAAAAATTACGGTTAGGAAAAAGGAAAAGAGCTTTTATATATTTTTAAAAATAAAAATTTATACATATATACCAGTCTGGTGCAACTTTTTTGTAACTCTTCTTTTTAAGACTGGAGATTGGACCAGTTGAAATTAGTCCATAAAAACACAGTCCAGACCAGATCGGACCATTGTAAAAATAAAATCTTAAAAAAATTCTACTTTTTAGTTCGATTTGGTTGATCCATTCAATTCGATGCAGTTTTTGCACACTCTTAAAACCATCAGACATAGCGTTATTGTCCCAAACTCAGTTCTAAAATCGACTGAGAATATTTTATTGCCAGTAGTTAATATAATATAAATTACGGAAGAAAAATAATCGAAATACACAAAAACCGTCGGCTTGAACACGGTTTAAAAACGGGGCAATTAAAAAAAAGGGCTTATTAGAGAAAGATTTTCACAGTAAGGCCAAGGAATAATTTTTTTTAAAATAAAGGGCCTATTTTTTATTTTATTGATAATATGACATGTGTCTTCTTTTTTCATTATAAAATGACATCCCAACCCTTAAAATAAACTAAAAAAATATCAATATGCATTAAAATATGGACTGCAATATGAACTTTGCAGTCCATATTTCACTGCAATGTGAACTTTGCAGTCCATATTTTTAGTGCAAAGTTCATATTGCAGTCCATATTTTACTGCAATGTGAACTTTGCAGTCCATATTTTTAGTGCAAAGTTCATATTGCAGTACATATTTCACTGCAATATGAACTTTGCAGTTCATATTTTATTGCAATATGAACTTTGCAGTCCATATTTTTTGTGAAAATTTCATAAAAAGGGGTAATTTAGGTAATACATAACATGTTTTTATTAATTAAATGATATTTAAATTTATTCAAATACATTCATTTAAAATATAAAACAAAATAGGCCTCTTACACTAATTACCAATTAAAAATAGGCCCTTCATTCAAATTACCAATTAAAAATAGGCCCTTCATTCAAAAAAATATTATTCATTGGATTTTTGGTAAAAATCAATGTATAATAAGCCCTTCTACCTAATTTCTAGGTTTAAAAACTACTAAAAAATAAAATAAAATAGAAGTCATACATAACACCTGACCCATCGAGACAATTCTAGCTTCTGTTCCCCCTTTCAAATTCATCTTTCTCGTCAATTTCATCATCTTTTTCCTCAATTTCATTTTGCCCTTTTTCCTTCAGAAAAAATCGACCGGAGCTTTCTCTCCCTCTTCATACTCCATTCTCTCACCATTTCCGATCATCATCATCAATACAAACTCCATATTCACCCATAAACTATATATATATACACACAATTTCCAGAGCGAGAAAGAGAGGAAGTTTTAGAGAGAGAGGAAGAAAGATCGGGATACTTCAAAACTCTCGCTTTTAGACAGAGATGAGTCTAAAGCGCCTTCTCACGGAGGTCAGTAAGTTCAAATTTCATTCTTTGTAATAGGAATTCATGTTTAGTAATTGTGTTCTTTTTATGAATTTGTTTTCTTCGGAGAATCATCTTCTTAAATGATTGTTGATTAGTCTTAGGAGAACCCTATCCGTGTAGTTTTCTAGGGTTTTTTCCACAAAAATAATGTCTAATTAGCAGTCGCGGCAAACTTCGATTGGTTCGTTCATCAAATCCTAAATTGGTAAATTCACGAAGGAAAGTCTCTTTATGCAACGAGGTTGAATAGGTTGAATAATGAATCTTAACTTTCCACGTGAAATTACATGTTTAAGTTATAGGAACAAATAAAAACTCGAACCAAACGAGACTGAATGTCAGCTCTAGAAAAATTAAAAATATGTATGACTATTTGGCTGTGAAGTCTGAATAGAGGTATTTTACTATTAAACCGTTACTATTAATATACATATATATATATATAGCTAATGAAGGAAAAAAAAAGGGCACCATTAGAATAAAATGTAATTAAAGTTAAATTAAGCATTCACGAATTAAAGTTAAATTAAGCATTCACATTTTCTTCGTCAAAAGCTGAACTTTAATCTAATTCTCGAGTTACCTCTGTTACTGCATCTTTTTATGTGCATTTTTCGTTGCCTATTGTGATTATTCTTTAGTGGAGAATTTGTGAAATTTTACATTACGCAACCCCGTTTAGCTGCTGCTTGTAAATTATCTTTACAAAATAAAAAAAATAGGCTAATTTTAGCTACGCCCAACAAAATTCTTGGCTCCGCTCCTGCTTGCAAGAATGATCTTGTAGCTTCGTAAATGTTTGAATTAGGATTAGTTGGTGAGCATTCAAGTTTTCGATTGTTGTTCCTGTTTTTTTTTTTTGATAAGAAACCATTTATATTAAAATAGAAAAGTTTACAGAAGAAGGGACAAGATGTCCCCTACAGATACCCCACAAGCACACCAGCGCCACTAAAACAACACCACTAAGGCTCTAAAAATCAAAACACAAAAAACAGCCAGAGAATCATAAGCTAAAGATAATTAATATAAACAAATCTCCGCCCAGTTCCGCGTAATGATGTCAACTCCCAACCCTGAAAATTCCTTAGAAAGAGACGCCCACAAAGATGCTAAATAAATCACCCTATCCCAAATGCCTTCCTTATCGCATTCCTTATCTTCAAAAATGCGAGCATTTCTTTGCAGCCAAATACACCACATTGCTGCCATAAAAATACATCTCCATAGCCGTTTAAGCCTTTTTTTGTTGCCCGAGGGGAACCACGCAACTCTCGAAAAATCCCTCCAACTCCGAGGAACTGCACCTATCACCGAAAGGTATAAAACACTTTTTGCCAAATGAAAGAAGTGAAAGAGCAATGAAGGAACAAGTGATCCAGATCCTCCCCGGCTGATTTACAAAGAACACACCAATGAGGAGATAAACATATTGAAGGCCTCCTTTTTTGTAGCAAATCACAAGTATTTAGCTTCCTCTTAAAAGCCACCCAAACTAAAACTTTGACTTTTGAAGGAATGCCCTCCTTCCAAATAAATTTCCAGTCTTCATTCTGAGCATAGGGCCTTGAAACTAAAATATATTTGAAAAAGGATTGACAAGAGAAAAGCCCCGAAGAATCGACCAACCAAACCCTATAATCTGACCCATTATCAAGGAGCATAATATTTTCAATTAAGGTCATAAGAGAAACGAATTCTGTAAGTTCAAAATCATTAAGGTTTCTAATCCCATAATGTTATGCTTTTCAGTATGGGGATTCAATATATATTTTGATAACCGGTGATTTTATCTAATATTTGTCTCTTAACTTTCCTTTCCCTTGCATCAGGTTTCTAGACGGCAATCACAGTTTAAGAGATTAAACAATTTGGTTGGTACGCCATATTTTATTCCACCAAAGGTCGGAGGTGGTGAAGGTATGTAGTTTAGTGTTGGCAACTCCTTGCTTGTTCCTTTGTCACAGCTTTTCAACTTTCTTGATCTATAATTCTATATAATGTTATATGTAACTTGGAGAGTTTGATTTCGCAAATTTTATCATACCATTTAATACTGTTAATCATGCTGGTTGTTCGTAAAAACATGCAATTACAGTCCTTTATATTCTAAATTTTCATCTGTTTTAGGAGGAATTTAGAAGTCAAGTCTCAATATTGTATACCTTTGCACATTTGATGTTTTTGCTTTTATGACTAGAATTTTGAAGTCATTTGCAGCAGGATTTACTAGTGTGTCTTTGTTCCTCGGAAATTGCTACCTCCAACTTTCAGTAAGACCTTGTGGGTGGTTTTTGCCCAAGATTGGAGTTCACGGTCGTAGGAATTTGGTTAACTGCATACTTTGGTCTGAATAAAAAATGCCTGCACTTCCAAACCCTTTGATTCTTATTAGTGGAGTTCCTTTTCTAGTTAGTATGTAGTCTTGCTGATAAATTACTTTTTTTTTGTCTATTTGATTCGGGACTGGGAAAAGGAATATGGATAGCCCAACTTTTTTAGTGATTTTGTCAAAGAAGACTGATCATTACTTTGATCTAGCGTAAATAGAGTCTCTTTAGAGGAGAATGTTCATTTTTATGCTCCAAGAACAAATAAATGGAAGCCTCAGTCTTGTGGTTAACTTAACATACTGCACTAGACAGCAGAATGGTGACATGGGGTTCATGAGCAAGTGGTCGGACTAGAGAAAAGACTGTTGCTTTGAGTTAAAATATTCACTGATTGTGGAATGAAAGTTACCGTTGCCATATCTTCCTATCCATCTAAGGGGTTGAATATCTTGACCAAGATTTGTAACAACCCAAGTTCTCCTCCAAAATGGCTAAGCCCAAGTTGTATTATAAGTTATTTGAACTCTATATAAGCCAAGGATCTCCCCATTATGCTACCGATATGGGATGTGGGTCGTTATGGCGCTGTAATGACCTCGGTAGGGTTGGTCACACACCAACAATTCCGGCTCGTTGTCTGCCACGCATACCATATGAAACAACTTGGGTTCTCCCCCAAAATGGCTAGCCCAAGCTGTATTTTGGGTTCATTGAACCCACATATAAGCCAAGGATCTCCCCATTACAATACCGATATGGGTGTGGGTCGTCACAAGATGACCCTCGGTAAGAAGATTATGGACGCGGTGGACTTTTTCAGTTTGATACACAGACTTGCTGAGATAAATAATGCAAGCTATGCCAAGTATACCGTTCACGTGAGCGATTAATTTAAAAATGGCTCGGGGCAGAACAAAACCATGCATGTTGCACAAAAACTAGTGAGATGTAGGTTTAACAAGGGCAGTAGATCGGTTGCTTTACACCTGGTTGTAGATGCAGTGCATCCTTAATCACGTTGTTATTGAATTTGGGGAAATGGAGTTTTCAGATGCAACCAATTGGTGAAAAATAAAACAGATGTACTTGAATATGCATTTTAAAACCAAGGTTAGTAAAACTACTGCTGTGGGAAAAAAGGGAAGGGAAAAAAAGGAGATATAGTGATGCAACACATCACTTCTAACAGCCCTTTGCTTTCGAAAGATAATTTCCTTTAAATACGATCAAAAGCAACTCCACATTAGAAAGAGTTCGATGTTGCTGCCCTTATAGATGCTGAAACTTCATGCCCCCTCCAAAAAAGGAAATAATAAATAAATGAAATTCCTTATCCATTTCTCTCTTGTTAGAAACTCTCTCTCCTAAAAGCTAAGTATTAGAAAGTGAGCCAGCAATGTTATCATTTTCTCCAACATCAAAAGACGTTGGGGCATTCGTCCCCCCCATCCGCCATCCCAAGCTAAAATTATGTATCTCCATAGACACTCAATTTCCATTTGTTTAAAAATCTTATGGCAAAAGAACTTTGGTAAAATGCAATTGAAGCAAATATTATCAGTAGTGCCCCCCATGTTGCACAAAAATACACTAGAAATGGGAGAAAAATTTGGCTTCTCATGTTGGAATAATTAACAAATGTTTGTTTGTTTTTCCTGGAGTGGGGGATGGAATCACCAATGGTGCCGAATTTGTTGTTAAAAGAACCATTTATCAAGATGGGTCTAGGCCTTTACGTAACCTAGGTGGCTAGGCCTTCTATACAGCCCCCAAACAAGGGCAGATAAACCCAGTCAAACCAATTTTATGAAAACTTAATATTCGGCAATTCAAGTTTCTCCAATCTAGTAATGCATTTTAGCGTTTACGCAATTGAGAATCCTGCATAGGGCATAACCAGTCAAGCAATCATAATTAGTTACGCCTGCAGTTTTGGATGACAACAGAGCAGCACTTCAGGAGTTAATCATTCTTCTTATCTTATACAAAGTAGGTAATGGGTTTAAAGGGTATATTAATTTTTCAGTTCAAAATAAGGACACTTTTTTTCTTTTCATAAAATGTCGTCCTCCATTGGGGAAAAAAAAAGAAGAGAAAAGGAAAGGAAAAACTCCTTCCATTTCCCCCACCCCCGCCCCAACACCTGTACAACAGCCCCCATCTGCTCCGCACCCTCCAAAACCGTGAGTTGTCAATTTTTCTACCTTTAGTTTTGTTTTGTTTTTGTTTTCTCTTCTTTTTTTCTTTATTCAATTTATAAATCTATGTATATATGCATACATAGTATATATCTGCACACAAATAAATTCTCTGTGCATATACCTATATATTTCTACATATACACATAAGTGGATGTACGATAGGGTACGATAGGGTACGATAGGGTACGAAATGGAGGAAAGCTTCGGGTGTGTTATGTGATCAAAAGGACCTACACATGGTTTTCATTGACTTGGAGAAGGCGTACGATAGGGTACCCAGAGAGATTTTGTGGAAAGCTCTGGAGAAGAAAGGGGTTAGAATTGCCTATATTCGTGTTATCAAGGACATGTATGAAGGAGCTATGACTAGTGTGAGAACACATAGTGGATCCACAGAAGATTTTCCTATAACTATAGGACTACACCAAGGGTCAGCTTTGAGCCCTTATCTGTTTACCTTGGTCTTAGATGTACTCACGGAACACATTCAAGAGCCAGCACCGCGATGTATGCTGTTTGCAGATGATATTGTCCTAGTGGGTGAGTCCAGAGAAGAGCTAAATGGGAAGGTGGAAACTTGGAGACAAAATTTAGAAGCGCATGGCTTTCGTTTAAGCAGAAGTAAGACAGAATATATGGAGTGCAAGTTCAGTAAAAGGCGGAGCACTACTAACTTAGAGGTAAAAGTTGGGGACAATGTCATACCACAAGTTACTCGGTTTAAGTATCTTGGATCCATTATACAAGAAGATGGGGAGATAGAGGGAGATGTAAACCACCGGATTCAAGCAGGATGGTTGAAATGGAGGAAAGCTTCGGGTGTGTTATGTGATAAAAAGGTACCACTCAAGTTAAAAGGAAAATTCTATCGTACCGCGGTTAGACCAGCGATGTTGTATGGGACTGAGTGTTGGGCGGTCAAAAGCCAACACGAGAATAAACTAAGTGTAGCTGAGATGAGAATGTTGAGATGGATGAGTGGCAAGACTAGGAAAGATAAGATCAGGAATGTTACCATCAGAGAGGGAGTTGGGGTGGCACCTATTCCAGAAAAGATGGTTGAATCTCGACTTAGATGGTTTGGGCATGTATGGAGGAGACCTGTAGATGCCGTGGTAATGAGAGTTGATCATATGGAGGGAAGCCTGGTTGTTAGAGGCAGAGGAAGACCTAGAAAAACTATAGGTGAAACTATTAAGAAGGATTTAGAGGTGAATGGTTTCACTATAGATATGATTCACGACAGACCACTATGGCGTCGTTTGATCCATGTAGCCGACCCCACCTAGTGGGATAAAGGCTTGTTGTTGTTGTTGTTGTTGTTGTATACACATAAGTGGATGAAGAGAGTGACGATTGGAGTTTCATGTTGGGTTGGGTGGTTGCTGGAGTTCCGATGTAGTCACCAGAACTTTGGTGTTGGAAGGCAGTGGTGGTTGGAGAGGCCTGGTGGCTACTCGTCAGTGAGAAGGAAATAAAAAGTTTGGTAAGGAAATAAAAAGATTTTAGAAAGGTATAGTTGACCATTCCATAAAAAGGGGTGCATCCTTGTAATGGACAAATATTGAAAATGTCTATGTGCCTAAAACAAATTGTGTAGGAAAGCTGCATGTGTTAGGGAGAAGCACGTTGTCCTTTCGTTGCATTTAATTATGAAAGAGGACTTATAACCCATTTTCTCTAAAAAATGCGCCAAGGAATAACAGAAGAGAGGCCATTGGGTACATTAGCCATCACTAATGAAACTCAACTGTCAGTTAATTCTTTTTTGCATCCAAAATCCATGCATAAACTGAATATACATTGCAACAAGGGAAAAGATGGATTAAACAAGGTAAAGCTTGTCCTTCTAAGCAGCCAGCCCGTTACTTTCATAGTCAGATGTCATTCTTGGAATTTAATAGCACATAAGATGGCAAAGTAAATTCCATACCGCTGAAGCCATAGGGCCAATACAGACAATATGCTGAAGAGTATCAAAGAATACATTAGAATAGCAATTAATTTTATTTATTTGGGCTTTTTTCACTCTGCCCGCATGCAGGGAATCTCAAAGACTTCTGTATAAATGAGGTCAATTTCTAATTTTTTTAACTTAATCCTTTACTTAACCTCTGCTTTTTATTTAATTCTTTGAAATTCCCCAAGATGTAGGGGTCAAAGTTTAACGATTAAGATTTTTTTTTGTTTTTTTTTTTTTTTGGGGGGGGAATTATTCTCATATAAAATGGTGGGCAAAGTGAAAAACGCCCTATCCATTTTTGATAACGTAGGGGTATCCAAGCTTCTTAGAGCACCTGACTAATCCGTGAGGGTGTATTTAGATCTTCCCTTCTTCATGCACCAGTCACCAGGACACAGAATTCAGTAAATCATGAGATCAGATTTATATCCAGGATTTCTACTCTATTATATCCTGTGATTTATGTATCATTCTCATATTATAAATACTAGGGGTAACCTGTGCTTACGGCACTTCGGTGTTAGTTGTTTAATTAAGCAGGATGAACTCCACTTAATATTATGTTTATGCATCAAAACATCGCAAATAATATCCATTGTTCTTTTTTCTACTCCAAACTCCTTTTGACTCTATGCAGATTTGATTAACCAAAAATTCTTTCTGGAAATAATTGATGTACCAAAAAGTCCTAGTTTTTGAAAAATGTCAAAAGGTTTTTAAGACCCATGTTAAGAATCTTATAAATTGAAATGATATGTATTGAATGAGAATCAATTTTCCCGTTTAATGCTTGTTAATACTTTATTCTTTTCATACGCATGGTTTTAACATATGTCCTTAGGTCACACATTAAGATGATCAATCAATTTTTGTTCTTGACTACAAATTACGTTCAAATGGATGATATTATTATAACAAAATTCAAAGACAGATTATTAATTTTTAGACAGAAGCAATATACATTAAAAAATATTATATCTAAAACATTTCCCAATCAACTTCACATATTCAAACATTGAAAGATAAACTTTTAAATTATGAAGACCGAAACAATATATCGTTGCAGAAAAAATCAAAATGAAGAAGTTCACCTATAAAATGGTATTCAAACATATTTCCACTATTTAAAAATCTCATGATTTCATTCTCATCAGAGTAAAAAAAATGAGAAAAATAAAAGCAATGACATTAAGAAACTTGTATATATCAAGTTCTATTTAGGGGTGTGCAGAATCCATTCCAAACTGCTCAAACTGATCAACCGATTCGATTAGATCCAATCCATTTTTTATTGGATTCGGTGAAACTAACGAATGCACACCCCTAGTTCTAGTGATTGAATCCCGTGGAACTTTTTCACTTCAAGATTGATCATGACCCATAAGACATTTTCATATCATCATCCAAGATAACATCTTAGAACTCAACATTAATAGTAAGTTTCACTTTAAAAGCAGCCTTGCTTCTACAATATGTAGACCATCCCTGCGCTTCATTTGTTGTGAGATAATGTGTGAACTATCCCTGAACAATCTTGGGCATTTAGTAGCTCAAGAAGAAAATGATTATGCTGGTCTTTAGAAAAGTTTATATGAAGGAAAAAAATATGTTGTGTTAAACATAAACCATTCAAAATTTTGCCTAACTTATATTATTCAAATTGACCATCAAGAGAGGTACCAACAAATTAAAACCACCTACGTTTTCAGAATGTAAAACCCCAATATATTATTCAAACGGTTAACTAAGCTTTTTGCCCAAATTCAACAATGTAGATTCAGTAATCAAATATTAAAAGAAAAGCATTGCCCATATTGAATCAAAGTACTTGAATTTAGGTCAAAATTTTAAGTTTGAAGCCACAAATCTAAAATGCAAACCTGAAACAGAGGGCGAGGTAGCTTAAAGATTGCTATTCATGGGTTCAACGGCTTGTTGTAGAAAGGGGGGAGAGAGAGAAAGAGATGGGTACAGTCGTCGATGGTGTGCATTGGTCGTTCCAGGTGGGGAGGAGACCGTCGCCTATGCAACGGAGCAGTGAAGACCTGTCGGCAGAGAAAAAACTTGATAGCTGATTGTGAGATTATGAGAAGGTTTCACAAGAGAATGGGTATAAAAGAAAACAAAAAGTTACGAATATCCAAAAAATTAAATGGCCAAGATTATGTTTTAGGTTTTGGTGGGATATTAGAGGGGTTCAAAAACCACTCTCTTTTTTTAGTATAGATGTGTAGTTGTGTTAGAATAGAATCAACTTATTCCAATCTTCCATAAATTTCATTCCATCCTTTTCTTCCTTTAGCTTCAACACATGCTTCGTAACGTTTTCCCTGCTCTGTTCTCAGTTCTCGCAGTAATAGATATATTATTATGACTTGGGTTTTTGCTGAATGTTTATGCAATGTGCCCCATAACAACAATTTCAATATCATGTGGTTCCTATTTTGTCTATAATCTATATTTAAATATATTACTCGAATGGCGCTCAATAAGGTGTCATTCTAGGATATAAATTTGACTCTTAAGAGGGAAGATTATTTCTACATTATATAATGCTACGAATAGATGATACTGTTTGCTGTTTATCAGTTCTAGTAGTCATAACAAATATTGAAGTATGAGGTCAAGAACAATCTTAAATTTTCACTCTGAAATTAGGAAAGTAGTTATTTTGCCAAATGTTGTGTAGTTTGAGCTTATTTAGATAATCATCTAGGGCACTTCTTTTTGTTTTTGAGTTACTAAATTCTAAAATTAGTCAAACCTGATTTGAAGTGGAGCACTCCGCGGTTATGATTAAGCATCACTGAGAACACCTTTTCTTTTTTTGTTTAATGGTTATATATTTCCCTTGGCCCATTAACTATGAAAGATATTTGTTTAGTGTAGCTTTAATGTACTTTGCTAAAATAGACTTTGTAGGATGTCCTCTGTGGTCCACAGGAAGTATTGTGTTTGTTGATGCATATTGTGGATCCAGGCACTCACTACTCAACTGGCTTCTTGAGAGATCAAAGGCTTCCTTGACTAGCTTCTTCGGAAAGACCTTTTAGATTGTTGCCTTCTTCTAAAAGCCCATTTTTGGACAATTTAGAAAGTTTTCCGGCTTGGAAGCCCTAAGCTCCTTCTCGTACAATGCTAGGGCTCTAATACGTGATTCTAAATAATTGAGGGTTTTAGCTACATGTAATTTTGATTGCGGTTTTGCACTGTTGAGTCGGAATTCAAATTTATTTGGGGTACATTGAGATGCATGATAACTTTTCTTGCTATGATATCCAAGGGTGTTGTTTTAAGGGCTTTTTTGACTTTGCCCCCATTTTATGTGCAAAAGTAGACTTACCCCTTGTTTTCCTAATCGTTAGACTTCCTCAAATATTTACCTAAAAACAGGGTGTTACGTCAAAAGATTACGTTACAAAAATTAGAACGGGGGTAAATTTAATTTCGCATCATGAACTGGGGGCAAAGTAATAAAAGCCTTGTTTTAATTCTTTATTGGTAATCCTTTGACAAAGTACTACCAAAGGTAAAGTTGCTATTATCTTCTTTGATACAAAAAAGCAAATATCTGATTCCAGCCCCCGTACTTTTCTTGCAGTTTATAGGCTTCCAAGTTCTCAAGGAAGGTTTTTCTCAAGTTACGTTGGCAGTTTTGCTCGCAGAGTACGAGATGCAAATGGATCGAGTGATGTTGCATATCTTAAGGAGCTTTATCGCCGTAATGATCCTGAGGCAGTGATAAGATTGTTTGAAAACCAGCCTTCATTACATTCTAACCCTAGAGCACTTGCTGAATATGTGAAGGCGTTGATCAAAGTCGATAGACTGGATGAAAGTGAATTGCTTAAGACATTGCAGAGAGGTAAGGGCAGAAGGGTCACAGATTAACCTTTTATAAAGTACCTTATTGTGTTTATTATTTATATTATTGTTTGGTTCGGAGTTATACTTCTGATGTGTAAAGAAATTGCTCTTTGGGTTGTAATTTTATGTCATCTTACTTTTCAGCTCCTCCTTTGAATTTTCAATTTATAGTGTTACTTCAACTTGCAATTGGCACTTTCTTTCCCACAGTGATGAAATCACTTCACTAGCTTTCTTAAAAGAACTTTGTCGGATAGGATATGTTATGGAAATGTAAAATGATATATACGTGTGTATATAATATGCATTAGAAAAATATAAAGCCAAATGATAGAAAGTGATTTATGTGCTTTAAGTTAGTTTGTTACGGAAGTTAGATAATGACAATGGGAAAACATGGATTGATCAAATCGTGAGTTTTGGTATGCTGATTATGTCCTGAAAAGGAAAGTGGACTCTTCATTTGGGACATCCAAAGAATTTTCCCTTATTTTGGAATGGAGGTAGTATTATTGTTATGGTTATCATTAATATGTTTATTGGAAATCCCCCCCCCCCCCCCCCCCCCCCCCCCCCCCCCCTCTTATAATTTAACCAAGTTGACAAAGGTTTTAAACAGGAATGGCAAGTTCTGGTAATTCATCATTGGAGGAAGAAAGTATTGGTGGTCTTTCAGCTTTTAGGAATGTGGGAAAATCTACGAAAGAAGGTGTACTAGGAACTCCTAGTGCTCCCATACATATGGTGACTGCCGAAGGCGCACATTTCAAAGAACAGTTGTGGCGTACATTCCGTGCTCTAGGCCTGGCCTTTCTCTTGATTTCAGGTGTTGGAGCCCTCATTGAGGATCGGGGTATCAGTAAAGGTAATTACTATTTGTAAATCCTAGGGCTTTTTTGACTTCGCCCTGCATTTTATAGGTGTATTAGACTTGCCCCCTGTTTTCGTATGCGGTAGACTTTGCCCCTTGGCATGCGGGGGAATCTCGAAGGATTACGTGTAGAGAGGTGTTTAAATCAAAGGAGTACGTTAAGAAGAGTTGGACATTGCTCCCCATTTTTATGTAATTCTTTGAGATTACCACGCATGTAGGGGGCAAAGTCCTATCGATTATGAGCATATGTTTTTTTTTTTTTTTTTTTTGGGTTTGGTTGGGGGGGGTGGGTGGGTTGTGGTAAGTCTAATTTTGCATTAAGAAGAAAGCGCTTTGTAATATTGCTTATATCTTCATGGCCTTTTTCATTGTGTTTGCAAGAGACATGAAACTTTTCGTCTCGGTGTTTTCACAATTTCAGGACTTGGTCTTAGTGAAGAGGTGCAACCCATCATTGAAACTAACACAAAATTCAATGATGTAAAGGGTGTTGATGAAGCGAAAGCAGAGCTAGAAGAAATTGTTCACTACCTTAGAGACCCTAAGGTACCTAACTTCACCGTGTTGACTGTATTTGGAAACCTGATATGATTGGTGCTATGCGGTAATATTTTGATAACCCTATACGGGAATATGAAAAATGTAAAATGAATGAGTTCGATACAACCAGGATATAGATAAAAATAATGCCATATAATATTTATATACTTGGTTATTAATAAGAATATTGATGTCTAAGGCACCATTTGATAACAAGATGGAAAATAGTAAGAAAAACAATGTATTTTTGTGAGAAGTTGGAAAATAAGTTGAGGGATGTGGTGAGATTAACTCTTGCCTTTTGTTTTCTTCCATGGAAATTTTTTCTTTGGGCGGTGGTGAAGAAATTTTTTCCACAAAATATAGAGGATGGAGGACATATACTCACAAAAATGAGCATGAGATGGAGAGCATCTTACCACATCCCTAAGCTTATTTTCCATCTCCTCACCCAAATTTGTTGTTTTCCTTATCGTTTTCCATGTTGTTATCAAACGGAGCCTAAATGATATCTTTTATGAAAGACAAAATTTTGCAGGTTACCTTCCATATGTTCTTCAATAGCTTTGTTTTGAATATATCCATTTAGGCTCCGTTTGATAACATGGAAAATGAAAAGAAAAACACTTAATTTGAGTGAGAGGTAGGAAAATAAGTTGAGGCATGTGATGAGATATCTTCTTACTTTTTTAATTTTTCCATGCAAAATATTTCTTTGGGGGGTTGAGGAAGAAAATTTTTCCACAAAAAATAATGAAGGATGGAGGACCATCTACTCATAAAATGACCATGAGAGTATCTCATATCCCTCTACATGCAGTATCCATGAGTCGTAAGTTGTCAATTAAGTTAACTGATACTTATTTGAGGTGTTGTATATTTTTTAGAACTATTGAGATTTTGAAGTGTAGTCTTTAGTTAAGATTTTATCTGTCTGATTCAGTACCACCTTCTCCAATTCAACGCTATGTGTGAATATTCTATTTATGATGGGGCACAACCTTGACTGAAATTAACTGTTAAGATTGTGAGGCAATATCTATTTTTTTTTTTAAAAAGGAAGGTCTAAGTCTCTCCCTTGAACTACAAACAACTAAAATCCCCCCAACCCCTCTTTGGTGAGACTCGAACCTGGGATCTCTTCCAGGTCCGAGTGGGTGCCTCCTCAACTAGTTACGAAGTGTGCCATAATCGTAAAGAAACCTTATACAATTTCTCACTTTATGGTGTTTTTGATTGCTTTACTGTGAAAAGTTGCATGGAAATCTTTTACTTGAAAAAATTCTCTTTCCCACTATTTTCCTTGTTTTTGCATGTTTGATTTGGTTCTTTTTGTTGGTGGGAAATATGTGAAAATCTCTCACCCAGTGGACAAACTACCCACTTTTTAAGATGCATGTGTACATCCGTTCGGACCATCCCTAATTAAGAGTTCATGTTTGACTTCCATATTTTTTTACGTATACACTAATTCATCACAACCAATGGTTTAGAACAAAACATGTATTCTACTGTGAGTGTTGGTATGTTGATTATATTTTGAAAAGCAAAGTGTACTCTTAATTTGGGATGGAGGGGGTAATGCGCATGGAAATTGTTCTATTTGGGGAGACCAAAGTTTTCAAAGAGTTGGGTTTATTTGGAGCTCTGCCTTGGTGTTCTTTCGGGATTAAGAAAAAATTCAAATGTCCATGGAGATGGATCATAATGAGCATTGCTTGGGGAATCTGATCGGAGAGAAACAGGAGAATTATTGAAGACAAAGCTGCTAACAAGGAAGAACTTTGGGTGAAATGTAAAGTTTCTGGCATCTCTTTGGGCCTCCCTCTGAAATATTTAGGGACAGTCTCAACGTTCTTTTGCTAATTGGAAGGAGATTATATTGCTGTATTATCTCAGGTTTTGAATGGGTTTGTTTGTTCTCATATTTTGATCCTCATTTAGTTGGACTCTTGGTGGACATCTTGTCCTCTACTGCTGTATCATTTCCTGTTTATCGATAAAGTTCTTTGTTTCTTATTAAAATAGAAAAGCTGTTCTCTAGAATAAATAAATTTTTCCGCTGGAAAAAAAAAATTAGCATCTAGTTGTCCATAAGCTAGGAAACTTTTTCCATCAAAAAAATAGGTATTATCAAGCACTACCCAAGGTTGTAAAGTTGAGATTTGTTTATACTTTCCACAAAAATTATGAACAATGTAACGCTATCTTTATTTTTTTTTTCTTACACTTTTACAGCGTTTCACACGTCTTGGTGGGAAGCTCCCAAAGGGTGTTTTGCTAGTGGGCCCACCTGGGACGGGCAAGACTATGTTAGCAAGGGCTATAGCGGGAGAAGCTGGTGTACCTTTCTTTTCATGCAGCGGCAGTGAGTTTGAAGAGATGTTTGTTGGCGTTGGGGCCCGGAGAGTGAGAGATCTATTTTCGGCGGCAAAGAAGCGATCACCGTGTATAATATTCATTGACGAGATAGATGCCATAGGAGGAAGCCGTAATCCAAAGGACCAGCAATACATGAAGATGACTTTGAATCAATTGCTTGTTGAATTGGACGGCTTCAAACAAAACGAAGGGATTATTGTAATCGCCGCAACTAACTTCCCTGAGTCGTTGGATAAGGCATTGGTGAGACCTGGACGGTTTGATCGTCACATTGTTGTTCCGAATCCTGATGTTGAAGGGCGGAGGCAAATCATGGAATCCCACATGTCTAAGGTATTCTCTTCTCTCTCGTTAGGAAACAAAACTTAGCGTCTTTGGCGCAAAGTTTTTCATGGAAAACTTGGAAAAATATCTACTTTTCATTTTTTGTTCTGATTGATCGCTTAATTTTCTAGATTTTGAATTCCACATGATTCCATGGTACAAGTAAATGATGCATAATTTAGGAGATTGAATGCATTCACTCTCCCATGGAGAAGGAATTGTAGATAAGGTGGAAAAGATCTTGAAGGCAAAAACGTTTCATCATTGCATTAAGAAAGTACATTTTCCACCTGGAAAATAACTAACAATCAAACCACTTTCGGGTGTGTTTGATAGCAAGAATGAAATTAGGGTAGAAAAATATTAAATTATTGGCTATTCAATTCCATAGAAAAGCATTTAAAAGTGTTTGATTGTATTTATTTTCTAGGTGGAAAATATGTACTTTTTCCTTGTAATGGTGACATATTTTCCTACTTTTGGTGTTTGGTTGTCCATATTTAACTTAGAATTGAACCTTTAGCTTTTGTGCCGGAACTTATTTTCTTTGGGGGAGGCTCAGAATTAAAGTTCCTACTTTTGTGCGTCATGCACTTGTACCATGGAACTAGATGGAACTATGGAACTAGAATTGTGTAGAAAATTAGGTAATCAAAAACCACCAAATTACCAGAAGAGGGAAAAGTACACATTTTCCACCTTTTGCCAAGTTTTCCATGGAAAAGTTTGCCAATCAAACATACACTTAGGGTGTGTTTGACAACTCCAATTCTATGAGGAATTCCGATAGAATTTTAAAACTATAAGCATTTAACTTATCCAAACAATGAAATTCTAAAACTATGCTCCAATTCCAATTCTATGTGGTTTTAGAATTTCATTGTTTGGATAAGTTAAATGCTTATAGTTTTGAAATTCTATCTGAATTCCAAAACCACAAATTCTAAAAGAT
Organism: Lonicera japonica; assembly: GCA_021464415.1. NCBI lineage: Eukaryota > Viridiplantae > Streptophyta > Magnoliopsida > Dipsacales > Caprifoliaceae > Lonicera > Lonicera japonica. The sequence goes on from CM038470.1 coordinate 47,440,557, forward strand.
TGAATTCCACGAAGATTGTAGAGTTTTCTAATTCCATTTTCCATTGAATTCTAAATAAAATAAAATAAAATAAAAAATAAATCACCATCAATCACCACTCGTATCACTCCCCCCATATACCCACCATCCTCCCGTCACCCCTAGTCCCCACCTCCCCTCACCAGCCTCTACCTCCTCCCCCCAAGCCCCCACCCTTCACACCACCCTTTGTTTAACAGAAAAATAAAATAAGATAAAATAAAATATGTATATATACATATATGTTTATGCGTAGTGGAATGGTAGGCACTTTTCACCATAGGCTATGGTGGGTACTTCTCTAAATTAACACATTTTTAGGATTCAAGCTGGTGATTTAACATTTTAATTATCTTTACATGATGTTAAAAAGACTAACCGTTCAATTTGAGATTTTTTCAGAATTGAAACTATTTATTTTGATTTTTTTAAGTAATATAGAGTATTCACTATGGTGTGTGCATGCATACCATAATAAGTTACACTACACCATTATTTACCACAAATTAGTAAGAATACCAAGTGTTTATCATATTAATCATCGTATATATAGTTAATATAACAATATTTGATAGATCATCGCCCCTAAATACAACAAAAATGTACAAATTTAGAGAGGTACCCACCATAGCTTACGGTGGAAAGTACCTACCATTCCGCTACCCTATATATATATATGTAAATTACAAATGTACTGCAAACCCCACCCCACCTGTTTCGCCTTTCTCATTATAGAAGACTTTTGCATTTACAAGCGTGTATATATATTATGTATATGTACGTATACAATAAATATAATGTGTATATACACAGTAAATAAATTTTGAATTCTATTAGAATTTCAAATGAAAACTACATAAAATCCAATTGTAATTCAATGGCATTGCAATTCTTGGAATTATAATACTATAGAATTACAATTCTAATAGAATTCTAAAACCACATATCCAAACACACCATAATGCTTTTCCATAGAATTCTGTTGTCTAGAAATTACACATTTTCTATCCTAATTTCATGCTTGCTATCAAACACACTATAGGTTTGAAGATTAAGTGCTTGTTTGCTTAGACCTTTCCTCTTCTCTTGTAATTTCTAAATTGTAATTTCACATACAAAGTCTGAGTTTATCTTCTCGTTCAAGCATTTGACATGAACTTCGAGACTGTGAATTTCACAGTTTAGGATCCAATGAAGGAAAAAAAGAAGGAAAACTTGAATCAACAGAGCACTATCCTCTGTTTGGGACCTTGGGTATTGGTGAATGTCCTCGCCAAAATTCAAGGTTGGTTTTGGCCCTTGAAAGGGTTTAAAAAAATTAGGATCTGGTCCCAGATTTCAAAACCTTTTAGGATGCGGTTCTCCAATATTTTTTTAGGGATGCAGTCCCTGTATGTACTGTTCTGGAGATATCATTTTTGGTATCTCCAGGCGCAGCCACACGGGTAATAGCATATGTGCCAAGAAAGAAAATTAGTATCTACTCCGTAGGAGCTATGTATTTGAGTCCTCGCCAGAGGCATACCAAGAAAGAGTATGTCTGCATACTTTAAAAGAATCTGAGGGACCGCGTCCTAAAAAGTTTCAAAGTCAAGGACCAGAGACTAAAGGCCCCAAAGGGTCTTTGGTCATGCGTACGATCATGGGCCATATTTTCCTATTTCTGAATCAATGCTAGAATTTCTATCATCATGATTAGGTGCATATGCTACAAGTATACAAATAAATAATTAGTTTATCATAAACATCCAAGCACATTCACATACGCAGTTTTTGGTATGTTTGCCTCTATGACTTGGGTAAATATTGTTACTCAATGTTTGTTATTGCCATATTATTTCAATTTATTATATGATGGATATACACTTTTGAACTCCCTCCCTCCCCAATTAATAGTCCAGTATTATTTTTTTGGGATGTCCCAAATCAAATCAAACATTCCAAAATGCATAATAGGAAACAAGTTTGGTTCTAAACCATTAATGCGTTCTTAGAAAATGTGAAGGTCAAATGTGGACTCTTAGTGAGGGACGGTGGGAGTATATTGTATACTGCCAAAACCCCATTGCAGGAAGGATACATTTGAGAGAACCAGGAAAGATAATCCAACAAATATGGGATTAAAAATTGTACCATTCTCCTTTTGTTCTTATTTTAATAAATTTAATAAAGAATTGTTTAACTATCATTTTCATAAAGAAGCTTTTATGCCTATCCTGCGTTCTTGTCTCAGAAAGACAGACAACATATCTGTGTCATACCATTTTTGGACCTACTCCTTGCGGCCCAAATCAGGAGTCTACTATTCCCTTTTAGGATGTCCGAAATTAAGAGTCCACTTTCCTTTTCAAAATATAATCAATGTACCAAAACACAAGATTGGAAACAACTTTTGTTCTAAACCATTGGTTGTGATGACATTTATGATACGTGAAAGTTAAATATGGACTCTTAATAAGGGACGAAAAGAGTGAAAAATAAGATTAGGACTACTGTCCTGCCTACTTTCTTGTGAAAAGATTTAACTCCACCCCCCACTCCCAACACGCACAGAGGAAAAAGAAAGAAAAAACTTGTAGATTAACTTATAGCCTACTATTCAAAATCCCATTTGACAGGTTCTAAAGGGAGATGACGTAGATCTGATGATAATTGCAAGAGGAACTCCTGGTTTCTCAGGCGCCGATCTTGCAAACCTGGTCAACATCGCTGCACTCAAGGCTGCAATGGACGGTGCAAAATCAGTGAGCATGGACGATCTAGAATACGCAAAGGACAAGATCATGATGGGCAGTGAACGAAAGTCTGCTGTCATATCGGATGAGTCCCGAAAGCTAACTGCCTTTCATGAGGGGGGGCACGCCCTTGTGGCCATCCACACTGATGGTGCCCTCCCAGTTCATAAGGCCACGATCGTGCCACGTGGCATGTCCCTTGGCATGGTTGCCCAATTGCCTGATAAAGACGAAACAAGTGTGTCCCGCAAACAAATGCTTGCTCGGCTTGACGTATGTATGGGCGGTCGAGTGGCTGAAGAGCTTATTTTTGGAGAAAGCGAGGTCACTTCGGGTGCATCATCGGATTTACAAAATGCAACTGAGTTGGCTAGGGCGATGGTTACTAAATATGGTATGAGCAAGCAAGTCGGTGTGGTGACCCATAACTATGACGATAATGGGAAGAGCATGAGCACCGAGACCCGGCTCCTGATTGAGCAAGAGGTGCGGGAGTTACTGGAAAGGGCTTATAACAACGCAAAAACAATCTTGACTGTCCATCACAAGGAGCTACACGCGCTCGCTAATGCGTTACTCGAGCACGAGACACTTTCCGGGAGTCAAATCAAGGCTTTGCTCGCTCGGGTCAACTCTGGTCAACCACAGCAGCATCTAGCTGTACCTCAGAGTACTTCCCAGTCCAGCCTGGTTCCCCCCTCGACGCCCAATGCAGCAGCATCAGCGGCAGCAGCAGCAGGGGCAGCAGCAGCTGCAGCCGCTGCCAGTGCTGCAGCCAAGGCGAAAGGTGTTGCCCCGGTAGGATCATAGTTGATGGTACACGACTTGGGGAATTAAGGTAGTAATTTGAGTTTGATGTGCATATAGTATATTCACGGACTATTATAGTTTGATTGCTGTTGCTGAGGGTCTGATTTCTGTACAATTGTGTATGCGGAAGTGAAAGCAAAGCTGTAGAAGTTTAGCTATATGAAGGTGTAGCAGTTATGTTGAGGTCAGTTGGACAAAATTTATGGTCCCTTTCTAATTTTTTTTTCTTTTAATTGTTGAATTACCTTCGATGAAATGGGGATCCTTTTACCAAATTCTCTCTTTAGTTTCCAATAAAATACACTGGATTGGGTGGATTTGAGTGTTTAGTTAGCTTATTACCGGTTAAGAAACACACACCAATCTCTCCACGATTTTGCGAAAAAGGAGGCACCAAATGTGTTTCTCCAACTTGGCAACCCAATTATGAACATTGGAATTGGAGCAAAAGTTAGCGTTGGAATTGTGTAGGCTAAGTATTACTCCAATTTTAAAGCTCGGAATTGGATATCCAAATGAACCAAATGCTGCGGAAAGTGCAGGTACACTAGTGGAGTTTCTCTCAAGTACACAACCAGGCATGTCTAAGGTGTCATTTGCATATGGACTTGCAATTGTTCTCGGTGGTGCTTTTGTTTTTTCTTTCTCAACATTCATATTGTGATGGCTAGTCTTGATTAAGGGATACAGTGTTTTTCTTTTAGGTTTAAGCATACGTATAGAAACCACCTTTACAAGCTAAGCATCCTCTTTGTTGTCTTGAGTTTGATCTACATAGATGTGGTTATCGAACCCTTCTGGGGTGCTTGTACTACCAAAAAGAAAGAAAAACGTCTGCGAAAATGATCCTTATACAATTCTTTATTGACTTGCTAAAATAAGAACAAAAATGAGAATTGTACAATTCTAATCCTAATTGTTGGATTATCTTTCATGATATTCTCAAATATTTCTTGTCTATATTGTGTTCACGTGCTATCATTAAAAATGATGGACTAAAAATATAAAATTTTAACGTGCACTTGTTAACAAGACATAATATACACACAAACCTACATAAAGGTCTTAACGATAAAATTAGAGCGTGATAAAAAAACATTACTAGAATCCGGAGCACGGGATAATGTTCCTAGAGTCCACAACACATACGATGAGTTTACAATTTACTAGATAGTAAACCCATGCGATGCACGGTCATATTGCTAAATTAGATTATTTTTTTATTTTTTTATAATGTTTTTTATTGTTGTATTTTACAAAAAAATAAATAAAATATTACAAATTTATAGACTTACAACAATAGTTGACAAATCTCAAAACAATATTTTTAGATTTTTCATAAACTTTAAAAATAGATTAATGCAAAACTATGTTACATTAACAAATAGAATAGTTTATGTCAATGCACTTTTTGTTGACACACATAGAGAGACTTGAAAAGATAGAACCAATTCTTCATTATACATAGAGTTATTACCACGTGGAAGATAGAGCTCGTTATAGAAATAATTGAAAGTATTAATCGCAAGACACATGGCATTCAAATGAAGGTCTTCTCTCACTTCCATTTTATATATGTATATATATATGCTAGATAGATACTTGATACTACATAGACTTTTAAAAGACTTTAAAGACGTGATTATGTGATAAAAGGACACAAAAGAAAAACCTATCATGCGGGGTTTTTTTTTTTTTTTATAGATAGTTTTAACCAATTTTTGTCTATTAATATTAAAGTGATTACTTCAAAAAGGGTCATCTTTAATTTTTCCTTTAAATTGGTGAGTAAGTAAAAAATAAATCAACCTAAAACTTAAAAGACATTATATACTTTTCGGTTATTTAGTAAATAAAGAAACAGAATGAAATACTAGTATATATATACTAGTAAATAAAGAAACAGAAAGAAACATTATATACTTTTCGGTTATTAATTACCTAGTTGCACTGAACTTTTGAAAAGAAAATAATGATAAGAGTTGGCATATTAACGTCTTTTAATAATAAGTAGATTTTAAACAAATTGTAAAATCATGTGCTAGAGTTTGATTCGGGTGTTAATATGCATGTATTTATAATAAAAGTTGCTGAGTTTGAATTTTATTTGAAGTAGTACAATGTTTATTTTTAAATTAACGAAAAATATTTTTTTTTAGTTTCACGTAAACACAAATTCGTAATTTCAGGAGTACAAAACAAAATAACCGTCCTTGCCTTCTGTCAATATAGTACATTCTCTTTTTATCACTCTTCTAGTACTCTCTTTATGGTTTTGGATGGAAATCTAAAACCTTCTATTCTTTTCATGGGAAACTATGTTTGAGTGGAGACTGTTAGAAATATGATGCAAAAAGATCCTGTTTTATAGACTGTATGAACGCGGAACTAAATCGGCACCGAGTCTTGTGATATCCACAATCTCCTTAAAACAGTTATGCCGCTTCTCGGTTGTGCTTTGAGGCTGCTAATCGGCATCTGTTTCCCAGGATGAAACGGTACTTCAGTGTTAACTAAACACTTTGGTACACTGATCGGACTGAGTTTGTTTGAATCTGACTACCGGAGAAGAAAAACCTATGAACTAGAGCAGAGATGAATCAGGTTCAATGGAGAGGAGATTTCGAGTTTGATAATATTTTTTTTTGTGTATTGGAATAAGCCACAAGTCTCCTTTTAATTCAATTGGGGAATGATGACCATTAACATGGCCATTCATCCCTGGAAAATGGTACTTTAGTGTTACCTAAGCACCTTGGTACACTGATTGAACTGAGTTTGTTTGAATCTGACCACCGGAGAAGAAAAACCTATGAACTAGAGCAGAGATGAATCGGTTCAATGGAGAGGAGATTTCGAGTTTGATAATATATTTTTTTTTGTGTATTGGAATAAGCCACAAGTCTCCTTTTAATTTAATTGAGGAATAATGACCATTAACATGGCCATTAATCTAAATCAGTTTCTCAAAATTCACCATTAAGTGGCAATTTAATTGAGATAAAAGCAATGAGTTCAAAATTCAAATTGGAAAAAATTAGTTTTTCGGGTGCAAAACTTAACCCGCGCAAGGCTCGCTTTTCGGTCCAACATTTGTGTTCGCTGGTGCGGGCAAACACGAGCCGCAATGGTTTTAGGTTTATTTCGGTCTGTGATTTGCAGCCCCTCCTGCACGCCTGTATCTGTGAGAGAGAACCTCTTATCTTGTATCATTCAATAAGGTATTCACTTGGGCTTAGTTATAAACCCATACAATTTTTTCCATTTTTCCAATGTGGGACTACCCACTTTCATTTGCATTTGTCCATTTGAATTTGCTCACTTTGGGTGACAATTTCTCATTCACCCCTTAACCATTTTGAGCTTATAAATACACGATTTCGATGTATTCACATAGGAGAACCCGAATATATTAAGAATTTTAACAACCGAGTGTAAAGTCTTATTGCAAATTTGCCCTCAAAATGGTGGAAAATGTGTTTCTTATACCCATTTTTTAACAATTCCCCCCATGAATGAAAATTAGCTACCAATGGCTTGAAAGAGATGGTGGTAAGACTTGACGGTCGAAACCTGCATAAGATAGTTAGGTTTTACCATTTGAACCCTCCCTTGTGATACTATGTTTACTTTACTAACCAAACAGTGGACGCGATATCCTTGAACTGTTCTGTCATTTATGTAAACAATGACATAACTCACACAGAAATCTTCCTCAAACATTTCAGTTCTCACTATTATGTTCGTTAATGGCCATGAACATACGCTTGGTTCTGCAAGAGTTTTACAAGAACTGTGCCCTAAACAATTCTCTTGGAAGCGACCCTTCTTCCTTCTTACATAGGTGATCTCTTAACTAAGGGTAACCCGCCTTACCCAGGTTGATTTGTCGACGTATAAGAATCATTAAAAGCTTAGCTTAAGCTTCATCCATACGGGCATCACTGTTTAATCATAGGAATGGGTTTACCAAAAATCCCCACAGTGATTCAACATCGTCTTTATAATTTAGTTGTCCCTTTTGAACCTACGTCGTGGGATCTCTAGTCACGTAGGTTGGGTATCCATTATAAAGACTTATTAATTCATAGGCTTTAGCCCCATTCCTCTCAATGATTTCCCAACTAGCTCTCAATTTAACCCTTTGGTTAACGGATCCGCAATATTATCCTTAGACTTTATATAGTCTATAAAGATAACACCAGTTGAGAGTAATTGTTTAATGGTATTATGTCATCGACAAATATGTCTCGACTTACCATTATACATATTATTCTGGGCTTTACCAATTATAGATTGACTATCTTAACGAATGCAAATTGGAGGCACATGCTTCGTCCATATTGGAATATCTTTTAGGAAGTTGCGCAGCCATTCAGCCTCTTTCCCACATTTATCTAGTGCGATAAACTCAGATTCCATGGTGAATCTGGCTATCACAGTTTGTTTTGAGAATTTCCATGAAACGGCTCCTCCTCTTAATGTAAATACATATCCACTAGTGGATTTGTAATCTTTCGCACTAGATATCCAATTTGCATCACTGTATCCTTCAACCACAGCAGGATATCTAGAATAGTGCAGTCTATAATCATGAGTAAGTCGCAAGTATTTTAATACTCTCACAATTGCTTGCCAATGCTCAGCTGCGGGATTACTCGTATACCTGCTTAGTTTGCACACTGCATAAGCTATGTTAGGTTTCGTATAACTCATTAAGTACATTAGACTGCTTATCACCTTAGAGTATTTTATTTGAGAAATACTATCTCCTTTATTCTTAGGTAAATGTAAAAATAAATTTATTGGTGTTCTTGTAACTCCGGAATTATCTTTATTAAATTTTCTAAGAATATTATCGATATAATGAGTTTGACTCAATATAAGCTCATTTAGAGCTCTTGTGATTTTAATCCCTAGGATGACATCCACTAAACCCATGTCTTTCATTTCGAAACTTGAATTCAACATGTTTTTCGTAGATTGAATCATCTTATCATTGCTCCTAATAATAAGCATATCATCTACGTACAAGCACACTACGACATATCCACCTTCAGTGTTTTTAACATATATGCATTTGTTACACTAATTTATTTTGAAATCATTAGCAATTATAGCGTGTTCAAACTTCTCAAGCCATTGTTTTGGTGCTTGCTTCAACCCATATAGAGATTTTACCAATTTACACACTTTCTTTCCTTGCCCAAGGGCAGAAAACCCTTCGGGTTGATCCATGTAAATTCTTCTTCTAAATCTCCATTTAAGAAAGCAGTTTTTACATCCATTTAATGTACTTGGAGATTACGTAAGGCTGCAATTACAAGTACCATTCTAATGAAATTTATTCTCGTCACTAGAGAATAAGTATTAAAATAGTATAGGCCTTCCTTTTGCCTATAACCTTTGATTATAAGTCTCGCCTTGTATTTATCAATTGAACCATTCGCTTTCTTTTTCCTCTTAAAAATCCACTTAAATCCTAGTGTTTTACAACCTGGTGGAAGATCCACTAGTTCCCAATTATGATTTTGTAGAATGGAGTTAATTTCACTACCAATGGCCTCTTTCCAAAAAGGGCCTTCTGTAGAGCTCGCGGCTTGTTTATAAGTTTGAGGTTCACCTTCCAACATAAAGGTCAAAAAATCTGGACCAAACCATTTTTTCGTCCTAGCTCTTTTGCTACGTTTAGGTTCTTCCTCGATTTGCTTATCTTGTCCATGAGAATCTTCTTGTTCAAGAGAACCCTCATTAATGATCTCGTGGGGTCGTTTTAAAGAACTTTCATATTCTTTTGGCTTGCATGGGAATACATGTTCGAAGAACGATGCATTTCTTGATTCCATAATCATGTATTTGTGTATATCATGTACATTAGATTCATGCATAAGAAACCTATATGCAGTGCTATGTTATACATATCCAATAAAGATGCAATCAACGGTTTTTGGTCATATTTTCATCTTTTTAGGTGGAGGCACTGCCACTTTAACTAAATATCCCCCACACTCGCAAGTAATTATACGATGGCTTCCTTCCTTTCCATAACTCACATGGGGTTTTCTCTTCTTTCTTTTTAAATACCTTATTTAAAAGGTAGTTAGCCGAAAGAATGGCTTCTCCCCACATGTTTGTTGGTAAACCTGAACTTATTAACATAGCATTCATCATTTTTTTTAAAGTTTGGTTTTTCCGTTTTGTAATGCCATTAGATTGAGGCGAATAAGGTGCCGTCATTTCATGTATAATTGCATTTTTTGAACAAAATTCAGCAAATGGTGATTCATATTCACCTCCACGGTTACTCCTTATTGTTTTAATTTTTTATTGAGTTGATTTTCAACTTCATTTTTATAGAGAATAAATTTCTCTATTGCCTCATCTTTACTTTTAAGCAGATACATATAGCACTATTTTGTGCTATCATCAACAAAAATAATAAAATATTTATTCCCACATCTGGTTTGTGTCATTTTTAAATCACATATATCACTATGAATTAAATCAAGAGGTTGAGTGTTTTTTTCAATACTTTGGAAAGATGATCTTGTTAGTTTTGCCTTAGTAAAAGTTTCACATTTATGTTTAGAGTCAATTTAGAATGTTGGTATATGATTCATCTTAATTAATTTGCGTAAAGTATCATAATTAACATGTCCTAGTCTACCATGCCATAAATCGGAAGACTCAAGCATATAAGTAGAAGTGCTAGCTTTATTCTTATTCTTTTCAACCATGGTCATTACATTCATTTTGAACATTCCATCACCCATATACCCCTTACCAACAAATATTCCACTCTTAGACAAAACAATTATCACTCTAAAAAACAAGATGGAAATCGTGCTTGCTAAGCAACGAACCAGACACTGAGTTCTTGCGAATTTTGGGCACATAAAACATATTGTTGAGAGTTAATTCTTTGCCCGAAGTCATCTTTAAGATCACCTTCCCCTGCCCCTTGACTTCCGAGGTAGTAGAATTTTCCATGTACATCTTCTCTCCATTTTCCACCGGCTCAAATGAAGAGAACATTTTCTTATCAAAGCTCACATGACGAGTTCACCCGTATCAATCCACCATTCCTTAGGATTTGAACCCACCAAGTTCACTTCAGAAATGACCGCTGACAAATTGATGTCACCCACATCACGAGCTATGTTCTCCACCACATTAACTTGATGATTCTTCTTCGGGAACCTGCAATCCGAAGACTTATGACCTATTTTACCACAATTAAAATAGTTTCCTTGAAATTTAGGCTTAGAGATTCCTCCCTTAGGACCCATATGGATCCCTTTTCCTTTTGGCTTTTTCTTTGAGCTTTGGCCATGTTCAACCACATTAGCTTAGCCCCAAAATCGTTACCATTATTACCATTACCATTGCCATTGCCATTTCCTCCACCATTTCTAGCATTTTTCTGTTTTAATTTATTTTCTTCTTTAATTCTGAGTTTAAGAATAATATCTTCAACTGACATTTCCTTTCGTTTATGTTTTAAATAATTTTTAAATTCAGTCCATGATGGTGGAAATTTTTCAATGATACAAGCTATTTGAAAGATTTCACTTAGATTCATTCCTTTAGAATGTATCTCATGCAAAATCAGTTATAGCTCTTCAGCTTGGCTCACAACAATTTTGGAATTGCCCATCTTAAATTCAAGAAACTGGCTAATAATGAACTTTTTGGCACCGGCATCCTCAACTTTATACTTGTGGTCTAATGCTTCCCACAGTTCTTTAGTCGTTTTCTTATCACGATACATATCATACAATGAATCAGACAAGCCGTTCATTATTGTGTTTTTGGCCAGGTAATCAGAATAGTTCCAAGCATCTGCCGCGCTGACTACTTGAACGTCTTGGGAACCTTCCTCAACAACAGGTTTTTCCTCGATCAAGAACCGAGCCGGATTCAGTGTCGTCAGGTAGAACATCATCTTTTGCTGCCAATGCTTGAAATTCTGCCCAACGAATTTCTCAGGTTTTTCGCCCTTGACTGGAGTAGTCGGTGGTTTGGTAGCAATAGCAACAACATTGGTTGGTTTAGTCATCTTGTTTACAAAGAGCATATTAACAATTAGTTTCAACAAGAATAATAAAATAATTTAGCTCTAACTGTTTTAAAATTATTAGACATATGATGTAAATAGATCCTGTTTTATAGACTGTATGAAAGCAGAATTGAATCGGCAGCGAGTCTTGTGATATCCACAGTCACCTTAAAATAATTATGCCGCCTCTCGGTTGTGCTTTGAGGCATCTAATCGGCGTCTGTTTCCTTAGATGAAACGGTACTTCAATGTTACCTAAGCACCTTGGTACATTGATCGAATTGAGTTAGTTTGAATCTTACCATCGGAGAAGAAGAACCTATGAACTAGAGCAGAGATGAATTAGGTTCAATGGAGAGGAGATTTTGAGGTTGATAATATTTTTTTTGTGTATTGGAATAAGCCACAAGTCTCCTTTTAATTCAATTGGGGAATAATGACCATTAAAATGGCCATTAATCCAAATCAATTTCTCAAAACTGACCATTAAGTGGCAATTTAATTGAGATAAATGCAATGAGTTCAAAATTCAAATTAGAAAAAAATAATTTTTCGGGTACAAAACTTAGCCCGCGCAATGCATGCTTTTCGGTCCGGCATTCGTGTCATCTAGGTGCGGGCACACACGAGCCGCAATGGTTTCAGGTTTATTTCGGTCTATGATTTGCAGCGCCCTTGCACGCTTGTATGTGCGAGAGAGAGTCTTTTATCTTGAATCATTCAATAAGGCATTCACTTTGGCTTAGTTATAAACCCATACAATTGTTTCCATTTTTCTAATGTGGGACTACCCACTTTTATTTGTATTTGTTCATTTCAATTTGCTCACTTTGGGTGACAATATCTTATTCACCCCTTAACCATTTTGAGCATATAAACACACAATTTTGATGTACTCACGTAGGAGAACACGAATATATTAAGAACTTTCATTACCGAGTGCAAAGTCTTATTACAAATTTTCCCTCAAAATGGTGGAAAATGAGTTTCTTATACCCATTTTCTAACAAAGACAAAGCTCAAACTGACAATTTTATTATTTTAGATTGAGATTATACAAAAAAGGAAAGAGAGTACAGGAGAGAAAAGAAAGAAAAGGAAAATTTCAAGCCTAGCGATACATTGAATTTACATCCCTATTTATACAAATTACAAAGGGATAGACTTCAAACTAATTCAAGTTCGTAGTGGAGGGTGACCTAAGGGCATGCATGTGCTGAATTGTCTGCAGTCATGCAATTCTTGTTCACCTTTTGACAAAGTTTAAAAGTCTTTTGTTTTCTTGTGTCGGCTGAATCTTGCTTTTTAGAAAGATGTCGGCTACTTTAAATTGAGATTATACAAAGGAGGAAAGGGAGTACAAAAGAGAAAATAAAGAAAAGAAAATTTTCAAGCCTGGCTATACATTGATTTTACATCCCTATTTATACAAATTACAAAGGGACGAAATTCAAACTAATTCAAGTCCATAGTGGAGGGTGACCTAAGGGCGTGCGTGTGTTGAATTGTCTGCAGTCGTGCAATCCCTGTTCACCTTTTGACAAAGTTTAAAAGTCTTTTGTTTTCTTGTGTCGGCGGAATCTTTCTTTTTAAAAAGATGTCGACATAGAATTATTTTATATGTCTTTTACCTCTATCTTATCTTTTGTCTTTGGGACCATTACCTTTAGAATCCTTATTAGAATTATTTTCTTCTTTTTCTTCTTCTACGGGACTATCAATCCATTGTCCTAAATTAGGTCCATAGTCCTCAATATCTTCATTTAGGTTTATATCATCCAAGTTTCCATCCTCTTCTCCATTAGAGGACGCAGGTTTAATCGACTGGGCTTTAGAAGAAGTGGACATATCGTCATCATCTTTTAAAAGTTCTAATCGTGATGCCAAAGCCTTTAGCATTCTCGTTTAATTTGTTGTGCTGAGGCATTCGGATATCTTTTTTTTTGAAATGCAATTGAAGGAGTTTTAAATTCTTGGTTTACAAACTTATCATGCTTTTGAGCTTTTCTCTCTGCCTCCACATATCGATGATAGTCGTTATAATTAGTAATGTCTTTGTTTATTTTGGCCAGCAAGTCCAGGTATTCAAATCGTGGCCACCATTTATAATATAAATCTCCGGCAAGTATAAAAAGATTGTGTTTATTTCCAAGGGAGAAAGTCCACTAGAAAATCCATGGTATAGAATAATGTCCCAAAAGTCATAATAAAATTGCATTGGTGATAGGGTGAGTTTCACCAATATGCTTGGGATGTATAGAAGAGTGTTCTTTAAAAGCGGGCTATAAGTTTTCTAGCAAATAATCAGCCTCGGGACCATATTTAATAAACCAGTTATAAAAACCAATGAGGAAGAGCCTTTAGGTCCACTGATGGTTCTCGTAATGCTTCAAAACAAAACCACCAAGTACGAGTATTATAAGAATTTCGATAGAAAAAAGCTTTGGGCCATGCCTCAATATAATCCCAATATTTATATTCATTATATTCTCTTCTATAAAATTGCAAAGTCCTTGCTTTATTAGGATTAACTACCCAATCATGAAGGCTAAGGACTCCAATAATAAAAGCTTTAGAAAATTGGATCTCGGATTTACGAGCTCTAGGGTTTAAATTTATATGTATAATTTTAACATATTGTGTTTCTTTTAAAATAGCCTCGTAATATTTGCGGGTTTTTTGGTTTATAATGGGAAACTCTTGATCTAGTTCCAAGTACTGTTTAGAAAGAGCAATAGGATTAGAAAACATTATTTTATCACCATCCTTTAGAAAAATCATGAAACCCTGAAATGATTTCTTTAATGGAGTGATTGGAGTGGTCTTTAAAACTTCAATAAAGGATGAAGAAGATCTTTCCGGTTTATAGGAATATTTTGAGAGAAAACCAAAATATCATCAATACAGACTATGGTAAAAGTCGTGTATGGATGAAAAGTATGATTCATAATATTTTGAAATTTGGATGGTACATTTTTTAGTCCGAAAGGCATAACATTCCATTCATAATGTCCAAACAGGACAGTAAAAGCCGTTTTATATTTATCTTGTTCAGCTATTTGAATTTGCCAATAGCATGACTTTAAATCAAATTTAAAAAATACTTTAGCCATTTGTACTCTAGCTAATAAATCTTTTTTATTAGGAAGTGGATATCTAATCCATCGAAGGGCTTTATTAAGAGGTTTATAGTTTATAACAAGTATTGGAGCTCCACGTTTAATTTTAGAAGCTTTATTAACATAAAAGGCAGCACAACTCTAGGGAGAATAGCTTTTTCAAATAAGTTTCTTATATAATAAAGACTAAATTTAATTTTTACAATATTCCAGCAACTCAGAATTCATTTGTGCTGCCTAGCTTTAGTAGGGATTTTACTTTCTAATATTTTTTTTCATAGGAAAAAGTCACAATATGATGCTTCCTATCCCGAAAAACATTAGGGTGTTCATTACAAATCTCACTAAGAATATGATTAGAAATTTTGTCTATACCACTTTTAACTTTTGGGGAATTAAGTTGGGAAGAAATGTTTAAAATTTGAATATCCTATTTCAAATAGTTTATTCGTTTTTCCTTAAAAAATAAATGTCTTCATAACATTAATATCTTTAGTTTGAAGAGTAGTTATAAATTCAAAAATAATTTCTCTACCCTCAAACTGGGTTAAAATACCTTTGGAATTGATTATAAAAGGTTGGATAAGGCTTAAAAAATGGGTTCCTAGGATTATTCTTTGGGAAATATTTTTTACAAGAATAAACGTAGAAGGAACACATAATCCATCATTACAAATATAAGTATTAGATAATTTAAATTTAATTTTTAGTTTATAATTGTTTGCAGCAGTGAGGGTTTGAGTAGTTTTTTCAAAATAATGTGTAGGAATTAAACCTTCACAAATACAATTAATATCGGCTCCACTATCTACAAGAGCTATATCTTTTAAAACAATGTTTTCATTAATAACAATAGTAATATTAATATACCATTTTTAGAAAGTAACTTGATCAATAATTTGCCAAAAAAAAATTGTTTTTCACCAGGGACTGGAACCATTGAAGAAGAGGCATTAGAAGGCATGGATTTAGAAGTTTTAAGAATAGATACACGATCTTTTATCTCTTGATCTCTTTTTTTAAAATATTTATTTCTGATTTTAAATCAGAAAGAGAACATTCCTTTTCAGGAGTATCAGCTTCTATCATGTACAAAAGGCTCATAAATAGTAACAACATTTATAGAAGTAGTGTCTATACCTAATCCTGCCATGTTAACACCAAGTTCAGACATATTATCTGGCTCATTTTTATTAACTTGGTTTTCATCACTATTGCTAGCAGGATGATAAACGCCATGGGGAATATTTTGTTCGAATTTATAATCCCTTCAAATATAAGGTTATTTGCTTTAGAAGTGGTATTTGCAACCGAAAGAATATGAATATAAAATTCACTATGTTTAGAAAATCCAACAGTACTATTAGTAGTATTAGCAGGAGTATAAATCTATCTGAACTTGATTTAAAAGATTGTCTAGAGCTAGTAGAAAGCCTAGCATTTTTATTTTTGTCAAATTTAATTATAACGTCTCTATCATCAAACTAAAGAATCTCTTCAACCTTTTTATTCTCAACGGGTTTAAAAGGAAAAGCTTCTTCGATAAGCAAGGAAGAGGGAGGAGTAATATCCTTCCACATAATAGTTCTTGGGACAGCAATATCAGACTTTAAAAGATTCGTTTCCAGAAATATAGTTTTATCTTTACAACCAAAAAGGTGAGCTCTAGGACTCAAAGTATTCATAACTTTATAATATGTTCGATAAGTAAGGTTTACTGGTTCATAACCTATTTTCATATCATATCCTAATAATTGAAGATTTAAAGTTAAAATATCAAGAATATTTTTATCTGTTGAAGATATAGAAAGATTAGGATGACAATCAAAATAAACAGGACCATTACAAAGGCTTGACTGTATAATTCCTAACAGGGAATCAACAAATTTATTATGTCTACAATCATGTAGGGCGATTAAAAGTGAAGTGTTTAATCCTTCAGCCATTAAAGGCTTCAGGTCAACATGTACTAAAGCAATATGTATATACTTATAACTATCTTTATAACGAGTAACCTCTGGATCAGTTAATAATTGTATACAGTCAAATGAACTACCAATAGGAATGGTTTGTTCAATAGTCTTAATGGACATAGAAGTGAATAGTTTAAACATTCCGATATCATCTATTTTATCCGGAATAACTTTAGGGATATTCCAGTTTAAAAGCTGAGTTTCAATTCTAAATCTTTTTTATTCTTATATATAAGGATCAGCCATCATGTATATATAAAACTATATAAGGACTTATATATATATAAACTAGTTATTTATTAGGATATTATATATATATATATATATAAAGTTCAAATCTAATATATTTATTGGTTAAGTAAAATCCTTGATTTTTTTATGAAAGTGTTGATTTTTTTTATATATATGTAATCATTTTTCATAAGGATATGGACATGTAATTTATTTTTCTAGTGAGAGAGTATACTGAGTCTCTTTAAAAAAATAATTCAAAGTGATTAAATATATTTAATTCACTAATCGATTCTCAAAATTGATTTTAAGGCGGCAAAAGAGAATAGAACTTTTTATTATTGACTTTGTTTTCAAAATAAAAAATTGATTATTACGATGTCTGGTTATCCTGATTCTTCTAGGACTTTTATGGTAAATAAAGTAAAGAGACAAACAAACACACAATGCCATTAAGTAATGTGGTTTGACAATTGTCATACTCTACAGAATATTTTATTATCAGAGCTTTAGATGCCCCTGTGATGGGCTACGCTTGGAGTCTTGGTCGATTGGCTTAGAGTATTTTTTGTTTATTATTCTGAATCTCTAGGGTTGAAATACAATAGCCTTTATATAGTAGGTTGATTGTAGATTGTTGTAACGGAACGTATACAAATTAGCTAGGCTAGGGGATTTGCAAAAGGAATATAATTTCTTGATAAGAATAAATATTCTTCTACCTTATCTTCTTGAATTGTCTTGCTTGGTGAAAGACTTACTTGATTTATCTTGAAGATACATCTAATGTGGTTATGGATTAAGCCTAAATTTTGGGCTTGTTCAGCTTGAGTGGCCCAAGTGGGCCTATTTTCCATTCAATTGGTACATAGGCTTCTCTCTTGGTCCAACTTGGTGGACTTCATTAGATCTTCATGTATATCCGGTGGTCCACATGCCATAACTCACTTTTAATTAGTTTCTAGACGTGGACCCTGTTGTACTGATATATCCAGGTCACTGAAAGACATCAAATATAGCAATAATTATAACATCAAAGTGGGCCATATCTTGTATGGCCACTATATATTAAGTAGAATTTGGGCTCATATCACATCCATTATATTCCAACTAACAAATTGTGTGTATTAAAAAGTTTACAAACCCAAAATAGAAAGCTTACACAACTCAAAATGGAAGTTCCACCACCAAGTAGGTAACATAAATAGAGATTATCCATTGTAACACCACCATAAGACCTAAAATTATCGTATAAGTATGTTCCTTAGGTTAGTTTGGCTACCAATATAGTAATAAGTTATCCTTGTATGTGAGTGTGCTATATTTTCTTAAGGCAGATGATAGATTTAGTTACAAGATAACTTGAATAAGATTTCTATAGAGGTTTTGACATAGTTTAGGCTAGGAGCTAGGAAGAAGAAGAAGAAGAAGAAGAAGAAGAAGAAGAAGAAGATATCATTTCGGTGGGGATAATCCTTTCTATTTTTAAGTATAGGACATAGTTTACACTAGGGTTTTTACACAAGATAAATTACTATGAAGGGTAAACTTGAGCACTACTCCAAGATCAAAATTGTCCCAATTCTTATCCATTTTACTCATTGAACAATGTCGTTGTTCACACATGTAAAAGTGGTTATTTCCCTTAGTGAGTCATCCTCTAGCTTGGCTACTTTTTGTCTATTGGTTGACCAAATTGGCCGGTCAATTTTATTAATGCAATGTTATGCTTGTCCATGTATGTGGTCGGATAATCTGCTTGGTGTTGTCAATGGTCAACCAATATAAATGATCCATATGGTCAACGAAGAAAAAGTCATTTGAACTGTTCCAGCCAATTTTGGTATTTATCTGTACAAAATTTGAAGAAAACTCTAGAAATAGAAGTTGGAGAACTTTGAGTTAGTTACGTGTAGGCAAAACCTTACAACAATCAGAGTTTGAAGTGCAAAATTATAATAGAAATACAATTAGTGCACTAGAGGATCAGATTTGAGCACAAAAGAATACATAAAATGATGGTGCAAATATTAATTGAATGGGGTCTTTAGCCTAGATTGTAAGTGGTTAGCTCTTTATTTATTCACTGAACCATTTTTCAAATCCCATGCCTAGTCAGTTTATGCTCTCTTTTTAATTATTTTTCAAGCCAAGTAATTAATTAGCTTAATCGAGCCATAGACTCAGTCTCCTAAGACAACAGCTTGATATATGATAAAATCTATTTTTAGGTTTGGAATTTAAATTATTTTATTTTAATTTTAATTGAATTGGGAAATTAGTTAGGTTTTCAAATTTTGGAATTTGGATCGATTTGGTTTGTCTTTTATTTTGTTTCAAGCCAAGTAATTAATTGGTTTAATGGACCCGTAGACTCAGTCTCCTAAGCCAATAGCTTGATAGATGATAAAATATATTTTTAGCTTTGGAATTTAAATTATTTTATTTCTATTTTAAATGAATTTGGAAATTAGTTAGGTTTTCAAAATTTAGAATTATGATCGATTTGGTTTGTCATTCATTTTTGGGAGGAAACAAAGTCGACATTATTATTATTCATTCGTGTATTATCATAGAACAATCGGAGAGAGTTAGAAAATTTCATTTTTCCTTTTTGGCTTGTATTGAATGAGAACAGAGTTAATTAATACGATCATCTATTTCTCTTTCAATTTAGTGCACCCATTTTTCATCATTAATCTTTCAATTTCTATGTATATGTATGATTTCTTTCGATTTTCTTTTTAATTTATTATAATTAATGCTCATTAATGCTTAGATTGTTGTTTAATTACATGTTTGAATGCAATTAATTGTTGAAATCCATGCTTCAATTCGGAGTTATATTGCTTGAAATTCGCAAGAAACCCCAGAATTCATGTTTTTGTAATTTAATCGTAACATTTTCATTTCTTATCCGTTTTTAATGATCCACATATCAAAACAACCGTATTTTATTTATCTACAAAACCCTACTGATTTTTAGATTTAAATACCAAGATCTTCATAATTCAGTAGGCCATTTATGTTGCTGGCAGATTGCATAGTTTCAAAAATTGTTCAACCTATGATTTCTCTTTAGCGCATGTTCTTAATTTTTGATTGCTTTGAAATTTTGCGTATTTATTTGTTACATTTCAGACACAAGTTTGGGTAGTTTGTGTATGATTTGAACATGTCTTGCTTATTTTTCATCAAAATATTAGTGTGAACGCATAGTCAGGAGTCCGTAAGGACCAGGAATGCCGACGTGGTAATTTTTCGGACCTGAATTCAATTTTAATTAATTTTATATTCGTCAAAAGATCATTTTAAATCAGAATTTTTATTAAATTACTATCCTAGTATGTTAATAACATACTCTTACAAGAAATTTAATAAAATCTTTTCGACAAAAGAACCAAACTAGTTTGAATCATTGTTTTGGCCATAAATTCTAACCGGTCGAGTTAGAGAGTGGTCTATACTCTTTAAATTAGTTAGTTATGTATCCTTTTAGATATCAAACTTTAATAAGCTATTTTTGGTCTTTGTATTAAACCTTATCTTTTAGTACCGAAATTGTCAATTTTATGTTTCCACCACCCCTTTTAGTTGAAATTTGATTATAATCATGTTTTAATATATTTGAATTAAATTGTTGTTTTTACTTAATATTTCTAAACTCACTTTTAATAAAAGGTTTTATAATATTAAGAACTACTTCACTTTAATAAAAAAATATTTTTGATAAAATTAAGTAATGTGAATTGATTCCATAATTAATATTGGTAAGTATAGTTTATGTCACGCATACGTAAATACGAGTTTATGAGGTTAATTCCTTGGTGGAATGTAGGCTAATTTTTAAGGAAAAATTAATTAGAAAAGAATTTCCGATCTACTGAATTGCCCGTTGTGTAGCCTGGAACTTATGGATACCCTCCCGCTTTTTATTTTTAATTTTAGTTAAATTTTTTCACACATTTAATTAATTTAGCACGTTATTTTTAGTGTTTATTTTATTTAGCTTTATTCCATGTTCTTGTTATACTAATTTAGTTTCCTTTAGCATAGTAGTGTTTCACTACCTTTAGGATTAGTTTTAGTTGTTTGTTCTATTTAGTTTTATTGCCACTAGTTATTATAGTTATCAATCTACATTTCATTTTTTCTTTATTTTTCTTATCTTCCTCTTGAAAAAAATATTCCTAACTTAAAGAACTACCCTCCTCCCCGTGGATCGACCTCAGACTTACCGAGTATTTATTACTTAACTAACCACTTGTACTTGGGTGTAATAACTCATGTTGTTTTCAGTGAGTCAAGTTTTTGGCGCCGTTGCCGAGGAAGACGGTTTGTTAGTTTTTAATTTAGGAAAGTTTTTTTTTCTTTATTTTTCTTGGAATTTGCACTACGTACCTGTTTACTGTATGAAACCTTGGATTCACGATCCACTTTTTTACTTCCATCCCACAAGTTCCACTCTACTTGTGACGCCCCCGAATCCCGTTCTGAGACTTTCACCTTCGGGACCCAGTTAATCACGGATACCGTGCACGAGGGAGGGCGGTTTAAAATGTAAAAATCACAACTTTTAAAAACTTTTCTTAAATAAGATATAATCCCATCTAAAATCTCATTTTACAAAATCCCGGCTTATGGAGTTTGTTTAAAAGACAAGGCAACATGTATTACTCAAAACCATTTCATACAAATACATCCACAGCCAATTACTTTTAAAATCCACTTCACATCCAGAAACATTCACACCACTTTACATACAATAATGTTTATACAATAAAACCGAAGTGGATACTTTATAAAAAGTCTTATATACAATACGATGAAGGCAAAACAATTGTACAATATAGTCCTTCCTGTGGAAGGACTAGAAATTAGTCTGGGGACGTCAGAGGCTTCTAGACTCGTAAACCGTGCTCCAACCCCGAAGTCTATCTTACAAAACTGTTAAAAAATAATGAATGAGCCAAATTTGGGCTCAGTGGGAACTATATAGTTTTTATATAGAAAATACATACAACATACAAAGGCACGTGCAATTTTGTATATAAAATAAATACTTTACTTACTAAAATGGTTTAAAAACTATACAATGTAGTCCGCAAGCAAATACATGCTGAACCCTGTCAAGACCCCTATCCTAGCCACCGGAAGCTCTATCTGACTGACTAATCCCATCCATAAATAATGCATAAAGTGAATCGGTCCTAAAGCTTGTATCGTTTCTATTCCCCAACTATCTCGTGACTACATCGGAGATCATTAACTATAAGCCAAGCATTCATCATTTTCTCTTTGTAGTTAGTGCATTATGACTGTCCATGCTTGGCCAATTAATAGGCTCTACATCCTATTGTCTTTCTAAGTCATTATATTACGGTTTTCCTCAATTAGCTATAATTACCGTTGTGGTTATTAATATATTATGTTCATTATGAAAAGACCATCCAAACTCGTAAACCTTACGTGTTCTCACACTTATCTATTGTATCTCTAAGGCCAATGGCTAAGAACACTTTCCGCTTTTAACATTAGTACATTATGAATGGCCATTGCTTCCTAAGTATGTTATGTCTCGTTGCCTACTATCCGTGACGTTCTTACCAAGTGCACAACTCTTTCGAAGCAATATATAATCAACAGCACCATACGAGATATGATATAATACAATAATAATAATAACATCAATAATAATAATAACACACATCACGTCATATTGGTCCGTATCATATCTCTTGTATAATGCCTTAGTTTCACTCCGCGGTCTGACCAGGCCCAGAACAACGAATCCAGTGAGTCCCGCATGGATCCAAGGCTCTTATCCATGTCTCCTCCAGGTGGGGTAGTGGCTCAGGGATTTGGTTCTCCAAGAAATTCATTTGGAGATAACCATGCAAGATTTTTTCCCAAGAATAAACTCCGAATAATTAACGAGGAGAACACCCATACAAGCTTCCAACGACACCCGCGAGGAACTACACCAAGAGACACCCTAGCAGGGTGATGTCCATTAGTAGCCCAACTACCTCCCGGGGACTCACCATTGGGTAGGTAGTGGCACACGAGACCTGCTCCACTTGCCGGGAAAACTCATCTAACCCAGAACACATAGTCTTGTGGGAAGGCAAGATACCAAGAGTGGGCTCTCCTTTGTGGGCAACCACAACCACCAGCGGAGTTACCGACTTCATTTTTCCCATGCACGGTTTAGGAAATTTCACCCAGGGGCGGCAATAGGCAACCCGTTTTCGAGCCACACGAGAGCTACCCGGTGCTCGGTCCATCATATCCAGCCCATATGTGTGATTGAGTCAATAACATAATATATCATATCCATTCATTCATATAATGAATATTATCAATCACATCATCATCACATATATAGATATCATATACATATATATATATATATATACGATACAAGCGCCCATTATACAATTTTCATCATTGTAAGCGTTGTCATCACACTTATATTCCACAGGCCAGTCAAGCCACGATTATTCTCATACTACGAAAAACTAGCTCATTAATGGTGCCATGTATGCAAAGCTAGGGCCGTTTGTGTTTAATGGTAGCGTTCTAGTCACAATGTGAAGTTAAACCATAACTATCGTATTTTTAGTCCAATCGGTGTTCATACAGTGCACTAAGCTAAGTATGCACGTATGGCCTTGGCAACCTAGGCCTTACCCAAGTGTGTTTATTATATTATCAACGAGTATTAGGGTAGTATTCTCGCTACTAGTACCTCTCATACTTCACACAAGGCGCTAGACTCAAAGTACGTTGAGTATTACTCCGCCCTAATGGATTTTTAGTGTGAATACCATAGATGTTACCCTACAATCGCAACTACAGGCATATCTATGTATTTATAACCTTAATAACCCTTAATCATCCATTACATATGCACAAAACCCAAAACCCCCACTTTCTAGGTTAAGCATGTGAGTATAAGATGGGTTTTTGATTAATCATGTGATGTAAAAGTGAAAACACGTGTTTAATGCTTCAATCGTGTAATACAAGTGATACTCTATCAATATCTAACACTAATTGAAGATTAATCAACCCCAACCCATTATAACGCAAATAGCCTAAGATTTATGAAGAAATCCCTAATTTCTTTTTAAAGCACTAATGCAACAATCAAGGGTTTGAAAAGGAGTTTTAGTAATAGTGCTCCCACCTTAGAGAAATCAATTCCGCGATTAGATGAAGCGTAGAGGCCGTCTTGCGAAACCCTAGCCCAAGCTCGAGCTCCAATGGAAGGAAACAAGGTTGGGGATGATGAATAGTGTTTTGGGAGAAGGTTTGTGTGATTTGGAACTTCAATCTTTGATGGTTGATGAAAAATGAATAGAAACCTCTCAAGAAACTCTCTCCCACGAGGTCTCACCTCTCTCTAGAGTTGTGGATCAAAAATAGGGAAGGAGGAGGCTTAAAATGACGTAAAAATGGTGAAAATTGAGTTTCTAGTGTACTATGGTCGATCATGGAGTCCACTGCCCATATAGGCATTTTGGATCCAGAGCACTGTTCATAATTTGGCCATAACTTCTTCCTTGAAACTCCGATTTGGGTGATCTTTATGTCCACGGAAAGATAACTCAAAGATCTACAACTTCCTAATTGGAAGTTTTCCTAAATTATGGCTAGATAATTCTAAGAAATTCTCTGAAGATAGGGCTCTGCCGAAACGCTACCGAACGATTAGAATTTACTTACCGGCCTACTTTGCATGAGGTTTTGACCAACAAGGAGTATGAATTGGCTCTCGGTCAAAACAAGAAAGTTGTAGAATGTTATAAAATTTAGACATATGATAAAACAAAAACCAAATCGAATAAAAGACGAGGAATTTACGATGCTCCAAAGTTAGCTAAAAACAAGAAATCGCGTAAGACCAAAACTTATGAATTACAAATCGGGATTGATTCGGACCACTCAAATCACCAAACGATCACTCACATGAGTGTAAGGAGACTAACATAACTAGTACAAGGGATTAGAATGCTATGAGGCTCCATGAATCGAGATTTCACTACCTGAGGTGAAACGAACGGATAAACGAAGGTGAATACGGTGTAATGAAAGTACGGGGTGTTACACTGCTAATTACCTTCACACCAAAGAGACTAGTTCTTCTTAATCCATAAATATGAGTAGTTTCATTTCTATAATGAATGAGAATAAGTAAACTTGTCTTTTAGCTCAATCATGGATAATCAGAACCAAACTCTTCATAAGTTACTACAGTCAACATGAAATGCTAATCTAACATGAGAATATGGAAGCTTGCTCTGTTTTTTCAGAATGAAAATGATGGAGAATTGATAAAAAAAAAGGCCTTAGATGCCTTAAAAATTGTGTCACCGACTGAGCAACAGGCACCTGTTAAGGCCAACAGTCGCCTGTTTGGATTATAACAGGCGCTTATTGAGCCTTAATAAGCCCCTGTCCAACTACGTGATTTTTTCTTTCTCTCAGGCCTTCCCCAATAGTTGCCTGTTCTTGTAAATAGGCGCTTGTTGACTCAAAAGTTGCAGACCTTAAATTTAAGATACCAAGACCATTTATTAACAATTTTCACACAAAACACACTAAATAAAACATAATTTACATTAATATAAACACAGGGTGATACAAGGGAGATTTTGGGTCAATTTTCTTTTTCTTTTTTTCGAAAAGCCTATATGCGAGTAATTTAGGTTAGTCCTTTTCCTTTCTAAAAAAAAATTGAAAAAAATTGAAAATTTTTAAAAATAAATAAATAAATGAGATTGCAAGTTTAAGTCATCCCGTCTAGTTTTTTTCTGCTTCTCTTTTTTCGGGTGACGACGCATTCGTGGATTGACTTAGTATGTGGTGTAGTATTAGATAAACTAAAGAAGTTTTATAATCTTCTTGTAGTCAGAAGGATGCATGCAAATTTGAAACTATTTGAGTATGCACCTTGATTAGTAAGTACTCTGTTCAAAATTAAAATGGAGATTGTATAATCTCTAAGTTTTTAAGCCATTCTTTTTAATCAAAGAGCTAATGTACTAACTCTTATTCCTGATAAGCATTTTCTATAATGATTAAGTCTTTTAAACAATAATTTATATTCAATTTTATAAAGGTAAGTCCATGAGATGCTAAAATTATAAAATGCCTTGTAATTGTCTGAATTTAAAGACTATAAACTAGGGAAATGATATATGCCATCTTTGTTTTAGTCACTAGCCTTTGGCTGCCTTTACATTTTATCCTTAGTAACCCTTTTGAATCTTAAAGCCTTGTTTTCATTGATATACCTAAAATAAACCCAGCCCAGTACCATAAATCATATATTCCTTAGCTCATTTATACGATTAGGCTAAAAAACAGAGGCATAGTAAAGTTGAATTGAAAAAAAAAATAGCATTGAAAGAAAGGAAAGAAAAGAAGAAGCAAAGAAAAAATATCATTGAAGAAAAACCAATCAATGAAAAGAACAAATTGAAGGTTGAATGTAAAAAAATGAGAATATGGGTATGTGATGTAAAGATAAAGAGCTGAAAAGCCTCAGAACACTACAAATATGAGCCAATGAGTTATTTGAATCCTTAGTTGACTCGTTCATTTCATAACCACTACCCCCTAGCCCCATTACAACCTAGTAAAGTCTACTTGATCCTTAGTGGCTTAGTCACGAGGTCTCGACAATGAAAGGGTATACAAAAGCATTCTCGTCTTTTAAAACTTGAATATATTTCCTGGAGACTCCTATTCTTTCATGATTAGCGTTCTTTCTTATAAACATACTTGAGGCACTTGTTCTTGATTACATTTACTCTTTATAGCCCGTATGTAGAGCGATACACCTACTTCGGAGTGATACTTTTGTTGAATGTATGCCGGTGAGAGTTATAAGTTGAGGCTTATCATGAACATATTATAAATCTATTATTAGTTTTGAAAGTTGAAAGTCAGTACACTTGCCAACGCATGCACATGTAGTATTCATCATTATGCTAAGTCATGCTTTTGATTACAATGAGATTGTGATTTTTCTTGTATATCGTTTGTTAATGCATTGCTAAGTCAATTTGAGTCCTTGTTGAGCTACTTAAGTAAGAATATAAGCATGACAGACAATTGAGGGTCTTGAATTGAATCCACAATCTAGAATTTTGTGGGTATATTGACTGTATATTCTCACGAGACACAACTCGTCATGTAAAACCTCCATCTTAATATGGAGCGTTACTAACCCGTCCTGGATTGACCAAAATGGGGATTAACGAAATTAAAAAAAAATCAAGGCTGCATGCATATTACAAGTAAGTTAAGCATGGGGTATACGACGATAATATGACCTTCATATATGCACATATTAGTTCTACAAAATTAACTATATAAGAGCATAACATATACAACTATCGGGCTAGCCGTGGCTTCCTGTAAAAGTGTACACATCACAAAAATGATCGTATCAGAGCTTCTACTTCGTCCCCGATCCCATAGCTTTTTTATCCACGTTCGATTCTTGAGTACCTGTTTATTTTAAGGAAAAACATGGGTGAGCTATTTGCCAAGTATATGGAGAAATTACATGACATGGTGTTTATAAAACAAATTTAGTGATATATTATCACATCATATCTTTGTTTAACAATGTACATTAGAATCATCATTATTAAACAACCAAATGAGTATACATGCTAATGCAAATTACCTCTCGTGTCAACCATTTACCACATGGAGAAGAATCCGAGACGTGATTATAATCTATTGTTGCAAAAAGTGCCTTATTATCACATTGAACCCATGGGATTAACCGTCCCCAATTCACATGAACATAGATATCGATAGAATCCATAGTGCCTTGCCAATTGCCTATGTTCCTAAGCTCCTCACCGGTAGCTTATAAGCGGGCAAACTTTGCTCCCACAAGTGTTTAGGGATTTTTAACCCAAGGGCGCCTGGCCCTACTTATTTTTTCCATTCCGGTAAGCACTATACAGTTAAGGACATTTCGTCCATGAGATACAAGCATCCCACATCACAAATGAAGATATATGCTCTTTCAAGAGATAAGTAATTAAGCCATGAATCGTAGTAATGCTCCCAAGCTTTTCGAGTGGTTTCCAAGCTCCCGGTTTACACAATGATAATGCAAACATGTATGTATGCTAGCAAATGAGTAATTGGAGCAATCTATGCCACACATACTTTAATAAACTTCAACACATATTCCAAGTTATTTTTATTCATCAACAAATCTGTTCTTTCAACATATGGCATCCATATCATCATGAAATATGTCACATGATTCCAATATAACATATATTTCGTATGTAAATGGCATATATTGCTCCAAAACACATACTTAAGCCCTCATATATCATAAATCATTGATTCAATATTCATATAACAATCTTTTTGGAAGAAATATAATATGAACTTAGTAATCTCTACCAAACCAAGGCATAATTCAAGTTTTAAGGAAATTAAACCCTTACCTCAAGTTAAATAATGAAAAGGAAGAGAGAAAAGCGGAAACCAAAGCCTATGCTATGAAATCCCCAAAACCCTTGAGCTCTTGAGAAGGGTGACCGAGGTGGAAGATGGTGAATAGTGAAGAAGAAGAGGATTTTAGTGATTTGAAGCTTTAATCTTTGATTGAGAGTGAAAAATATGTAGGAATCGTTCACTTTCTCTCTCTAGAACTTCCTAGAAACTTCCTTTAGTGTTTTATGGGTTTTGGGTTAAAAATAGGTGAAAAGTATGGATAAAGGTACTTTAAAACAGGTATAGTCAGTGCCCAGGTTTAACTGGCGGACCGGTATGCTATAAATAGGAGACCGGTCCACAGGTTTCTTTCCCCTAAAATTTTAAACGCATGACCGGTATGCAAAAACCTCATACCAGTCCATAGTCCAAAAGTTCCCCAAAATTTAAATGCCGGACCGGTATGCCAAAATCTCCATACCGGTCTGAGGTCACTTATCTGGCATGCTACCTTGTTTTTATTTCGGCCATAACTTCTTGCTCAGGACTCCAATTGGAATGATCTTTATATCCCTGTAAAGGTAATTCAAATATCTATAACTTCCATATGGAAATTTTTTTTCCAAATTATGGATAGAAAATTTTCAAAAATTCAGCGAATACAGCTTTCGGCCACAATGTTACCGAACAATCAAATTTTTTCGTTAACTGGCTACCAAAACCATTCTTCAACAATTTTCACACAATATATACTTAATACAACATAATTAATATCAAAATAAACACAGGGTATTCACATCATACTAGGGGTGATCTAGAGGTTTAAAGACTTATTGCATATGCTTAATGCAATTGTTTAGTTTAAGATTATGTGCTTTTCTTTCTTTCTTTTACATGATTATTTTTAGAGTTTGATTTTATTCTATCACTTCATTACTAAGGGACTAACAATACGTTAGTTGGGGAATGTGATTAAGGAAAAATATGTCATTTTTATACCTATTTAGTTAGCTTAATATGCATGAATTTGATTATAATTATTCGAAATTGTTAAGATTTGAGTTTTAATCATGATATAGGATAATATGTTTATTTTTAGTGCATTTAAACCTTTTTACAGGTTAACAATGAACAAGAACAAATCCGAAAGAAAATTCCCCAAAAATTAGTCATTGCTGGTCAAGTTCGAAGTTAAATTAAGTTCAAGAAGTGAACCGAAAGCAAATATCAAGCCCAAAAATGAATCAAGTGAATGAAAGAAACCAATAGAAGCCAATAAAGTAATCCCCAGCGAAGAAAAAGTCATTTGAATCAAATCGGGAAATTTTAGGATGAAGAAGAGATCCACCGCGTGCAATGCTTATATTCCAGCCAATTCTATTATTTATCCATATAGAATTTGAAGAATACTCTACAAATAAAAGTTGGAGGGCTCTGAGTTAGCTACGTTTAAGAGAAACCTTATAACAATCGGAGTTCGGAGCGCAACATTATGGCAGAAATACAAATAGTGGGCCAGAGGATCAACTTTGAGCGGAAATAATACATAAATTCATGGCGCACATATCAACTGAATAGGGTCTTTAACCTAGACTCTGAACCAGTGTTTAAATCCCATGCCTAATCAGTTTATGCTCCCTTTTTGATTATTTCTCAAGCCAAGCAATTAATTGGCTTAATGGACCTGTAACTACTTGTTTTCGACCCAAACTTGACCCAAAAGACCAGTCTCCCAAGACAACAACTTGATAAATGATAAAATCTATTTTTAGCTTTAGAATTTAAATTGTTTTATTTTTATTTTAAATTAATTAAGAAATTAGTTAGGTTTTCAAATTTTGGAATTAGGCTCGATTTGGTTTGTCTTTTATTTTTGGGAGGAGACGCAGTCGACATTATTATTATTCATTCGTGTAGTATCGGAGAATGATCCAAGAAAGTTATAAAGTTTTCATTTTTCCTTTTTGGCTTGTATTGAATGAGAATAGAGTTAATTAATACGATCGTCTATTTCTTCTTCAATTGAGTGCACCCATTTCTCATTACTAGTCTTTCAATTTCTACGTATATGTAAGTTTTATTTCGATCTTCTTTTTAATTTATTGCAAATAATGCTCACTAATGCGTAAATTGTTGCTTAATTACATGTTCAAATGCGATTAATTGTTGAAATTCATGTTTAAATTCGGAGTTATATTACTTGAAATTCACAAGAAACCCCAGAATTCAAGTTTTCATAATTTAATCATAACTTTTTCGTTTCTTATTGGTTTTTAACGATCTACATATCAAAACGTCTGCCTTTAAATTCTCTTCAAAACCTTACTAATTTGGAGAAGTTTCTTTGATTATCTTCTTTATTTTCTCCAGATTGTTGCAGCTCTCGAAAAGAGGTATGGCTTATTTAAATTCCAAGATCTTCATAAGGCAATAGGCCATTTGTGTTGCTGGCAGATTGCATAGTTTCAAAAATTTTCAACCTATGATTTCTTTTTAGCACATGTTCTTAATTTTCGATTGTTTTAAAATTTTGCGTATTTATTTGTTACATTTCAGAGAGATGTTTAGGTAGTTTGTGTATGATTTAAACATGTCTTGCTTATTTTTCAATCTAATGTTAATGTAAACGCATAGTTAGGGGTCCGCAAGGACCGGGTATGCCGACATGGTAATTTTTCGGACCCGAATTCAATTATAATTAATTTTTTATTTGTTAAAAGGTCATTATAAATGTATTTTTTTAAAATTATTATCATAGTATGTTAATCACATACTTTTATAAGAAATTTAATAAAAAAAATTCGACAAAAGAATCAAAATAGTTTGAATCGTTGTTTTTGCGCTAAATCATAACCCGTCGAGTTAGAAAGCGATCTATCCTCTCTAAATTAATTGTTTATGTATCATTTTAGATATCAAACTTTAATACGCTCTTTTTGGTATTTGTGTTAAACCTTACCTTTTGGTACCGAAATTTTCAATTTTGTGTTTCCACCACCCTTTTTAGTTCAAATTTGATTATAATCATGTTTTGACATATTTGAATTAAATTGTAGTTTTTATTTCACTTTAATAAACAAGTGTTTTCGGTAAAATTAAGTAAAGGGAATTAATTACATAATTAGTATTGGTACGTATAGTTCATGTCACACATGAATTATTGCGTAAAATACTACTTTATGAGGTCAATTACTTGGTGGAATGTAAGCTGATTTTTAAGGAAAAGTTAATTAGAAAAGGATTCTCAGTCTACCAAATTGCCCGTTGTGTAGCCTGGAACTTATTGATACCCCTAACACTTTTTATTCTTAATTTTAGTTAAATTTTTTCACGCATTTAATTAATTTAGCACGCTATTTTTAGTGTTTATTTTATTTAGCTTTATTCCATGCTCTTGTTATGCTAGTTTAGTTTCCTTTAGCATAGTAATATTTCACTATCTTTAGGATTAGTTTTAGTTGTATGTTTTATTTACTTTTATTGCCGCTAGTTCTTGTAGTTATCAATCTACATTCCATTCTCTCCATATTTCATCTTTTATTTATTTTTCTCATCTTCCTCTTAAAAGAAACATTCTTCACTTAAAGAACTACCCTACTCACCGTGGATCAACCTTGAAGTTATTGAGTATTTATTACTTGATCGACCACCTGCACTTGGGTGTAAAAACTCGCGTTGTTTGCGGCAAGTCTCTTGGCCATAAGCCCACTCATAATTTTTACCTCCCACAACTGCCCCATCAGCTTTTAAACTCCGCTTGTTAGTTGAGGTTGGATGCTCGGCTTTCATGTTGACATCGGTCATATAGGAGATATACTAGGGAGTTGTCAGTACTTGTAGTTATCCATACCTTTGAGGAATTTCAAACGTTTTCGGCTTCCAAAGGAAAATATATATATATATATATATCCACAGTGGGTGCCTTGTGCATGCTAGCTATGTGTGAGTTGTGATTTGTTGGTTTTCTTTTTAAATATTGCCGGGATGCACGCATGGGTCCTCTGCAATAAATGCTATGGCGGTTCCCAAGGCTGGGAACCGTCATATGAAGAGAGAGAAACTGATAGATGGCTATAAAATCATCCATTCTTCTTTTCACCCTTATTCTTACTTTCTCTCTATAGTACCCAAAATTCCTGCTGTTTGAAATTTCTTCACCTGAAAACTCATAAACCCACCAAAATCTTCAAAATCCTAGCATTTTTCCAGTTTTTTCATTGTTTATTCCTTTTTCCAAATTCGAATATTCAATTATTCAAGATCTTCAAGAACAAGTAAGTTTGTTCAACATCTTTCCTTTTTCTTCAAGTTTCTTCTCCGTGTTCTTCATTTTTTTTCCTTCCCCAAGTTCATAAGTGTTATGCCACTAGCACATGGGGTCGAGCTCAGGGCGCCAACCAGGCCTGCTGGTCCGCAAACATAGTAATGATATTGTCCCAAACATAAACACCTTTGAACCACAGGTGTGGGTTTTTGTCTTAAAAGGCCTCGTTGCTATGTGGTGACTCTCTCCCACTTAAATATCATGTTGAGTTCTACAATTTTTTCATGTGGGATCAATGATTTGTGCTAACCATTTTTAACAATAAGTAGGGTCTAAATCTTCAATTTTTTTGTTATGGGTAAGCGTGCTTTAGTTTTTAATGCCCAAAAAATTGAATTCACCATCAAATATATTCCCTAAGGCATTAGTTGAAGACCCCTCAAGGATAATGAAAATCCTTTTGTTGAGGATTATAAATTAGGGCCTAAGAATTACCTTGTTCATACTTATTTTTTCAAATAGGTAGGCCTTTGTTTGCTGTTTTGGCCTCTTTTTATAGATTTCATTAAGTGCATACATCTTACATTTGGCTATTTAAGTCCTAATGTTATTATAATAATTGGAGGCAAGGTGGCCTTGAATAAAATTCATGGGGCCAATTTAGTGCTGGATGAGCTTAAATTCTACAATTCCTTAAGTCCGGGCACTTATGGATTCAACCTCAGGACCACACATACTACCCCCAGCTTAATTAATTCATGCCTGACCAGACTCCCATAAAGTGAGTGATGATGATGCCATAATCCAAACTGGTAATGTAGAGCCTAATTCGACACAAAACTAGTTTCTCGAAAGGTTCAGGACCTAGCCTGTCCTTTTCTTATTTTGTCATGCATTTATTCATTTTTGTCTAAATCTTTTATTGCCGACCTAACACTTGATGAAAAATTATGCAGAAACCTCCAAAGTCTTTGAAAAGCCCGACAAGTTTCAAGATAAAGTTGATTAGAGTAATGCTTTGGCTAGTCAAAATGGTGGCTGTTTGAACACTGAGGTTGACCATCCCTGAGCTACCCATAAACTACTCAGCTACCACAACATTGAATCATCATTTGCTAAGAGGAACAAGAAAAAAAGGGCAAGAAGAGGACGAATATGATGTGGTTCACAACCTTTGGATCAGACTAGAGCCCTTATTCAAAGAAAAGGACTTCTTACTCATAATAAAATTGTAAATTTATGTTTGAGAGGCAAAGAGAATACGAGCATAATAAGGATAAGAAAGGCGGCCCTCCACATTTCATAAAGCGTCATATCTGTAGACTAGACAGAAAAGTCTAGAAACTTGGAGGAGATTCATTAGGAGGAGCTTGACCGGGTTGAGATGGGTTTTGTTAGGGTAAGGGAGAGGCTAGCGATCTCTGAGGCCGAATAGTTGGGCCCGACGATTCCATTCTTTCCCTCTTGACGCGAAAAAGGGAGGAGAAGAAGAAAAATAAGACAACCTTTTTATCGACTAAAGGTGTCCCTAAGCCTAACCTTGAACGTTAACTCTATTTAAGGGACAAAGTCATAGACAGTGAAGGGGAGCAACCTTCCACCTTCGGATAATCAAACTGAGAAGAAGAGGAAGTCATGGCGATTGACTTCTAAGCTTCTTTGAACAAGAGTAGAAGGAAGGCCCAAGGTAGGGCCAAAGCTGATAAGCCTTAGTAGGATTCAAAAAGGCTTCAAGCTATCACCTCTAAACCAACTAAACTAATTGAGCTAATTTACTCATACAAAGGGGAAAATCACCAAGTTTTTAAGTCTCCTATCCAAGGAGAAACAATAAATGTTGAAGAAGACCAGTCCATTAAGCTGGTCGGAATAGCTGGAAGGATATCTCCTTATCTTCTTGTTGCACCTATGTAGACACCCTATTTTGCGACTCTTCCAGACAAGACATAACTCGCTTTCCGATTGAAAAAAATCAGACTTAGCGATTCATAATTTCAAGAGATACATGCCCGAACAAAATTGGACTTGGCCAATGCAAGGTTGAAGATCATCATGGGCCTATACAAAAGAGCCTCACACTAAACAGTAAGACGAAGGCCTTTTTGAACTCCGATTACTCTCAAATTTGGAGAGAAGCTACAAGCCATCTTAGGAAACATAGTATTAAAAATTCATCTTGATCCAACGGTGGGATGCCCACCGTACGGGCTATTTGTAAGTTCGTGATCTCGACCAAGTGTAGTCAAATAATCAAATGGAGGCCTTTTCGAACTCCAATCGCCCTCAGATTTGGACAAAAGATGCATAACATCTTGGGGAAAAACATATCCAAAAATTAGCTTAATCCACCTGTTAAAACTCTATTTATTGTACGGTCAATCCAAAAGACCAATTTTGACAGCAAGTAGATGATATCCTGGGGAACAACATATCCAAAAATCAACTTAATCCAACGGTTAGAACTCTATTGATCTTATGGTCAATTTAGAAGCATGTATGGAAGATCTGATTTTGCACCCGAAATAGGCTATACGGCGACCGAAATGGTTTATTGGATAGCCCGTACGGGCAATCTGATCCTTTGTACGGTATATCAAGTGCTGAAGGCTAAATCAAGTGCTATATAAGCCAGAGCCAACTTCTCAACAGGGGTTCGAGATTATTGGGCAAAAAAGCCCACTACAAAGGTAGAGCAGATTGAAAAACTTGTATTTTTATTATATCTTCATTTTGAGATAAGGGAAGCTTAGTGTAGAGAGAGAAAACACTGTAATAGAATAGGTATGCGAGTAAAAACTCTGTAACTCGTTTATAGTATTTGTATTATGACTGCTTGACGAAGCAAAGCTTGTAACACATATATATTCTTCCGAAACAAAGTTTTGCATTCGCGAAAGTATCATCAAAATTCTACTACGATGTAAATATCCTGCAAATAAAGCATATGTGTATATAATTATTTATATCCTGTATATAAATTATATAAACTGTCAAAGTATGCTTAACTGCTTTCCATTTCATCATTCCCGCACCAACTATGTATAAAATAGATCAGTATTGTAGGTCGGAAAATACCCTAGAGGGGGGCTGAATAGGGTTTTTAAAACTCAAAGGGATTTTTAAAATCAATTTAAAAATATTTGAAGTCTATATCAATCAAGCAAACTAGAAACAAAGATAATTACAATCACAAGAGGCAAATAATACAATAAAAGAGTTCAAGAGATAGAAAGATTAAACCGATCAAAGTCAAAGACTTTTTGTCCACACGGTTCGGCTTGGTAGCCCCTACTTCCACGCTCGGTTAGTACCCCGAGAATTTCCACTATAACTAATATTTTTCCGAGTGAAGATCAAACATCTACAAGTGTATTTTTCTTACACACTCTTACAAGCATTGAATTTCTCTCAATGCTCACACAAGATTTTCACTCTTGCTATCTTAAGAGATAAACCTCTCTTAATGTTTAAAAGAAATGATTTGGTGATCAACACCAATGTACAATAGCTCTATAGTGTATGAATATTACAACTTAAGCTCACACTA
This sequence comes from Lonicera japonica, assembly GCA_021464415.1. Taxonomy (NCBI): domain Eukaryota; kingdom Viridiplantae; phylum Streptophyta; class Magnoliopsida; order Dipsacales; family Caprifoliaceae; genus Lonicera; species Lonicera japonica. The sequence continues at coordinate 47,476,794 of CM038470.1, forward strand.
AGAGATATCAAATTTGATCAATGAAATATAGCTCAAAATAAAGATGATTGATCAAAAGAAATGTTCTTGAATCTTTGAATATTGAATGCAGATGAATAGAATAGTGTAGGAATGACTCAAGAGTGTTTAAATAAGTCTTAGATGGTGTACAATAGCTCTATAGTGTATGAAGATTACAACTTAAGCTCACACTAAGAGATATCAAATTTGATCAATGAAATATAGCTCAAAATAAAGATGATTGATCAAAAGAAATGTTCTTGAATCTTTGAATATTGAATGCAGATGAATAGAATAGTGTAGGAATGATTCAAGAGTGTTTAAATAAGTCTTAGATGGTGTATATATAGTCTAGGAAACCATATGGCCATTTGGAAGGAGTTGGTAGAAGTTTGGTACCAAAAGTGGTAAAAAATCTAAAGTCCAACGGCTAGTTTCTGGGCCATCAGTCGACTGAGCAAAGCCCATCAGTCGACTGATGGAGTCCACTAGTCTAAGGCCAGATTTGCCAAAAATCCCATTTTTCATACTTTTGCAATTTAACTCAAAAGTCAATTTTGAGGCTAGGGGATGTTTAAAAAAGAGTTTCTAAGACTTCTATCATGTAAAGAACTCCGTAATTAGTTCGTTTAATATTTAAAAGAATTTGTTCCAAAACGGTTTTTCCCAAAAAAATAAGGTTTTTGAAGGAAACTTGATTCAACTTTTCTTTATCTTTTACTTGGACTTTTTACTAAATTAGCTCAAGGTGGTTTGCATCTCTATGGAGGGCAGCGGTCTCACTTTGTGATTTTGCATTTATAGCTTCTTTTCTTTTATTAATTTTTTTTTTTTTATGCACAAAGGAAGCTATTCACCCTTTTTCCATATGGTAACCTTTGCCTATCCTTAATATTAGACAAAATGACTTATGAATTTAGTCAAGTGAAGCTTAAAGTCAATATTAAGTTTAAAAGTCATCCAAGTTTTCAAATTTTTTGTAAGTGCCATGCATGTGTCCCCTCTAAGGAGGATCTTTTCGAAAGAGCTTTTATTGCATTTGAACATTACTTCTCTCTACACAAGATGAAAATCACTCTATGTGATACCAAAGACTAAATCAAGCCACAACATTATGCATATTCATAGAAAACTACAAGGCTCAAGAATCTAAATGAAGCAATGCCATAGAGATTATCACTCAACTACCTATCCAAATCAAGAATTTCATGCCAAAAACCATCAATCCATGGACAATTCTAAAAAAATTGATCATCATTTTTCAAACTTCGATAAAATGGTGAAATCGATCCTAGCATGGAGAAAATTAACATGGAAGAAGGCATGCTTGAGAATTTGAGATTTGAAAGTGCTCACCCCCCAACTTAAAGTTGGCATTGTCCTCAATGCTCTTGAGGTCGACGAAACAATGGGCGAATGCTTGGAAAATTGCTTTCCAATTTCTCCAAAAATAAGCTAGGATCAATTTCAAAGCTACAATATATACAAAAATCTAAACAAAGTGGGTTAGCATTAGTCAAACATAACATGCAAAATTAAAGCTCAAGCCATCACAAGTAGTTATGTTTAGATAATCCAATAACCCAAAAAGAAAATAAAGCAAAAAATAAAAATAAAATAATAAATAAAATAAAAAAATGGAGTTTTCAAAGTTAGGAGGAGTGACCATGCTTCTTCTTGGACTTGGGTTGGTAGAGGATGATGCCATTGGAGCTTGGGACAAGTGGGTTTCGAAATTGGGGATCTATGGGGTCAAAATTCAAGATTTGGGTGGATTTGGGTGGAAATTAATGGATGAGAGTGAAGGTTATGTGCTTGAGATGATAAATGGGTAGAATAGAAGGCACAAATCTGAATTTTTGGTGAGGATTTCGAAAATGGAGGTGGGGTGAAGGGTTTGAATTTTTAGTGAGAGAAAGTGATGGGTTTGATGATTTTTGGGTAAAAATGGAGAAAGTGGTGAAAGATTAGAAGGATTTAGATGGTGTATGGTCTTCAATGGAGGATTTAGTAGAGTAATTTTGGTGTTTGAAGTGATGAAGAAGGGGTTAATGGAGGATGGGAGAAGAGGAAGCTCGAAATGGGGAAGAAAGGGGCTAAAAAAAAATTTTATTTTATTTTTTTTTTTTTTTTGAGAAACAAGTCCCCTCTGATCGATCAGCCATCACCTCTGATCGATCAGAGGCACGGCAGAACACTCCCATTTTTTTTTCAACTTTTCTGTTTTGCGTTTTGGTCCATTCTCCCTTGTTCCCTCAAGTTTGCAGCTTTTACAAAATGGTCCCTGAACTTTCCCGAAGTGTGACGATACTCCTAAAACTCCAGAAAATAAACAAAAATTATATACAAACATGACCTACGCTTGTTAGGCGTAGGTCGGGTCGCTTAGAGGGGTGGACTCCTCTAGCGTTGGAATTTCCAAAAACAATTTCAATCTTTGCCCGTTAACTTTAAATTCGAAATTCGTTTTCGGATCAACCACCGTCACGGCCCCAAATGGAAATACATTCTTGACAATGTAGGGGCCGGTCCAACGAGACTTTAATTTTCCGGGAAAAAGGTGGAGACGCGTATCATAAACAAGGACTTTTTGACCAAGTTTGAAATCTTTTCTCAAAATCGATTTATCATGAAATTTTTTCGCCCTTTCCTTGCTTAATTTTGAATTTTGATACGCATCCCTCATCAATTCCTCCAATTCCTCTATTTGCAACATCCGGTTTTTACCGGATTCCTCAAAACCACTATTCAACAATTTTATTGCCCAAAACGATTTATGTTCCAATTCAACGGGCAAGTGACAAGGCTTGCCATACACAATGCGATATGGCGACATCCCGAGAGTTGTTTTGAAAGAGGTTCGGTAAGCCCAAAGAGCATCGTTTAGTCGCAATGACCAATCTTTGCGATTCGGATTTACCGTTTTTTCTAAGATTTGTTTTATCTCTCGGTTTGCAAGCTCCGCTTGCCCGTTTGTTTGTGGATGATAAGCGAGGGACACTTTATGGTTTACACCATATTTTTGCATTAATGATTCAAAAGGTTTGTTGCAAAAATGTGAGCCTCCATCACTTATTATTGCCTTTGGGGTGCCAAATCTTGCAAGAATATTATCTTTTAAAAATCGGATCACAACTTTGTGATCATTTGTTTTGCAAGCTAAGGCCTCCACCTATTTAGAAACATAATCAACCGCAAGAAGGATATAGAGATTACCAAAAGAAGATGGGAACGGTCCCATGAAGTCAATGCCCCAACAATCGAAGATTTCAACCACGAGGATCGGGTTGAGAGGCATCATGCTTTTTCTTGTGATTCCTCCAAGCATTTGGCATCTCGGGCAAGCTTTGCAAAAGGCATGGGCATCCTTGAACATTGTTGGCCAATAAAGGCCACATTGTAAGATCTTGGCGGCCGTCTTCTTGGCCGAGAAGTGTCCACCACAAGCTTCATTATGGCAAAAGCTTAGAACTCTTTCGAACTCGTCATTGGGAATACATCGGCGAATGATTTGATCCACCCCATACTTGAACAAATACGGGTCATCCCAATAGAACCGGTTGACCTCGAACAAGAATTTTCTTCGATCTTGGGCATTCCAATGGCTTGGCAACTTTTCGGTGACAAGACAATTCACAATATCGGCATACCATGGTGAAGAGGAGATTGTGAATAGTTGCTCATCCGGAAAAGAGTCTTTAATAGCATTCTCTTCAATGTGGTCGGTGAATGAAAGGCGAGATAAATGATCCGCCACCACATTTTCGACACCCTTCTTATCCTTTATGAAAAGATTGAATTCTTGTAGGAGAAGAATCCATCTTAGAAGCCTTGGCTTTGCATCTTTCTTTGTGAAGAGATACTTGAGGGCCGCATGATCGGTGAAAATGACAATAGGTGACCCTATGAGGTAAGACCGAAATTTGTCGAGGGCAAAGACAATAGCCAAGAGTTCTTTCTCGGTGGTGGTGTAGTTCATTTGAGCCTCATTGAGAGTTCGGCTTGCATAGTAAATGACTCCGGGCTTTTTGTCTTTTCTTTGACCGAGGACCGCCCCAACGGCATAGTCACTTGCGTCGCACATGAGTTCAAATGGCAAACTCCAATCGGGGGTTTGCATGATGGGTGCGGTAGTGAGCATGTGTTTGAGTTTTATGAAGGCTTCTTCACATTCCTTGGTCCATTCAAATGGGGCATCCTTCAAGAGCAACTTGCACATGAGTTTAGCAATGGTGCTAAAATTTTGAATGAACCTTCGGTAGAATCCGGCATGCCCCAAGAATGAACGAACATCCTTGATTGACTTGGGGGTGGGGAGCTTTAAGATGAGCTCGATTTTTGCCTTGTCTACTTCAATGCCTTTGCCCGATACAACATGGCCCAATACAATGCCCTTTGTCACCATGAAGTGGCATTTCTCCCAATTGAGGACGAGTTGCTTCTCGACGCACCTTTCTAAAACATGTTCAACATTGAGCAAACAATTATCGAACGACTTACCGTAAACGGTAAAGTCGTCCATAAAAACCTCTAGAGTTTTTTCTACCATATCACTAAATATGCTCAACATACATCTTTGAAAAGTAGCCGGTGCATTGCACAAACCAAAAGGCATTTTTCGATAAGCAAAAGTACCAAACGGACATGTGAAGGTTGTTTTTTCTTGGTCCTCAAGATCAATTTCGATTTGGTTGTACCCGAAAAATCCGTCTAAGAAAGAATAGAACTCATGACCCGCTACTCTTTCAAGTGTTTGATCTAAAAACGGGAGAGGAAAATGGTCCTTTCTAGTGACTTCATTTAACTTACGGTAGTCTATGCACATTCGCCACCCGGTGGTGACTCTTTGGGGTATCAACTCATCATTTTCATTCTTTACTACCGTAAGCCCGGATTTTTTAGGTACAACTTGGGTCGGACTCACCCATTTGCTATCCGAAATTGGATAGATGATCTTGGCATCAAGCAATTTCAACACCTCGGTTCTTACTACTTCTTGCATGTGAGGGTTTAACCGGCGTTGAAATTGTCTTGATGGCTTTGCACCTTCCTCCAAGTGAATTTTGTGAGTGCAAATCAATGGACTAATTCCTTGGAGGTCGGCCAACTTCCACCCAAAAGCTTTTCGATACTTACTTAGCATACTTACCAACCGTTCTTCTTGATCATTTGAGAGTTCGGAAGAAATTACCACGGGGTAAGTTTCAAAAGCACCTAGGAAAGCGTACTTTAAATTGCTAGGAAGGGGCTTGAGCTCCATCTTTCCTTCAAGCTTTGGCGGTTCCACTTGTGCATTTTCTTCATTCTTCAAGAGTTCTTCCTTGTTCCTATCATCCAAAGAAAACACATGTACACATTCCTCGGGATCATTGGGAGTGGTTAGCACATCCTCCAATGATTCCGATTCATAAGTGAAAGAAAAATGGTCTTGTATTAATGACTCTATCATGTTGACATGTTCAATTTCATCATCAAAATCTTCTTGTTTGTTACTTATTGAAAACACGTTGAGCTCAAGAGTCATATTTCCAAAGGCCAATTTTACAATCCCATTCTTGCAATTGATGATAGCATTTGATGTTGCAAGAAAGGGTCTCCCTAAAATTACGGGAATCTCATTTCCGGGATTGGATACCGGTTGCATGTCAAGAACTATGAAATCCACGGGAAAATAGAATTTATCAATTTGAACTAGCACGTCTTCTACAATTCCCCTTGGAATCTTGACCGATCGATCCGCCAATTGGATCGTGACTTTCGTGGGTTTCAACTCTCCTAAACCCAATTGTTGGTAGACCGAAAATGGAAGTACATTGACACTAGCTCCCAAATCAAGCAAGGCATTCTTTATACGATAATTACCAATCAAACATGAAATTGTTGGGCAACCGGGATCTTTAAATTTTGGAATGCGAGTGCCTTGCATGATCGAGCTCGCTTGCTCCATCATAAACGCCTTTTTCTTAACATTCAACCTTCTTTTGGTGGTACACAAATCCTTGAGAAATTTAGCATATGAAGGTATTTGCTTGACCGCATCAAGCAAAGGAATGTTGATCTTGACTTGCCTAAACACATCAAGAATTTCGGCATTTCGGGTCTCCTTAAAAGGTTGAGATAACCTCTTCGGAAAAGGGACTTTGACACTATTCTTGATTTTCTCTAAATCCTCTTTTCCAACTTTCTCTTCTTCCCTCATTCTCTCCTCTAAGGTGATCTCCTCAACTGGACTTGACTCGGCTATGTCCACCGGCTTTTTGGCCTTAGGAACTATAGTTTTGTCAATCTCTTTCCCACTCCTAAGGATGGTGATGGATTTCAACTCCTCAATATTTCCACTCGATTCACCCTCATTGATCACTAAAGCTTGGCCTCGGGGATTGGCTAAGGGTTGGGATGGAAATTTTCCTTTTTCTTGGGTGGACAACGCGGTTGTGAGTTTGGACATTTGGGTTTTCAAATCACTAACCTCTCTATCGGTCTTGTCTATAAATTGCCGCAAAAGAGACTCCAAATTTGAATTTGGGTTTGGGTTAGTTTGACCAAAAGAGTTGTTTTGGGGTGGAGGTGGTCTTTGTTGGTAGGAATTTGAATTCGCATGAGCATTTTGGTTTCCCCCCCAACTAAAGTTAGGATGATTTCTCCACCCTTCATTGTACCTTTGAGAAAATGGGTCATTGTGTGGCCTAGGGTATGAGTTCATAGCATTGACTTGTGAAGGACTTTGAAGGACCTCTTTGAAGGCCGGAATTGTGTGACACTCCTCCGTGGAATGTCCCACCTTCTCACAAATGACACAAACGGTACTAGTACCTACACTACCTTCTCTCATTTTACTAGACTCCATGGCTTCGACCTTCTTTGACAATTGCATAAATTTTAACTCAATGTCATCACCTTTTGACAATTGGTACAAACCCCCTCTCTCGGAAACTTTACCCTTAACCTCATCCGTGTAGGTGTTCCAATTTTGGGCACCTTCGGCTATTTCATCAAAGTACAACAAAGCTTCCTCCGGACTTTTGCTCAAAAAATTTCCATTACACATCGTTTCCACAAACGTGCGCATGGCGGGAGTGAGTGATTCGTAAAAATAGCTCACAATACTCCATGTCTCATGTCCATGATGAGGGCAAGAATTCAAAAGTTCTTTGTATCTTTCCCAACACTTGTAAAAACTTTCATGTTCTTTAGGAGAAAAATTTGAAATTTGTCTTCTCAAAGCATTGGTTCGATGAACGGGAAAGAATTTCTTTAAAAATTCGGTTTGTAATTCTTGCCAAGTTCGAATGGAATTGGGACGTAGAGAATTGAGCCATATTTTGCCTTTGTCCTTTAAAGAGAATGGAAAAGGTTTTAACCTCATTACTTCCTCATTTGTGTTAGCATCTCTAAAAGTAGAGCAAACTTCCTCAAAATCTTTTAAATGCAAGTAAGGGTTTTCGGAATCCATACCATGAAATGATGGTATATGTTGCAACATGCCCGGTTTGAGATTAAATGTTCCGGCTTGTCCCGCGGGAATGACAATGCAAGAGTTTGAAGTGCCTCGAGGAGGTTGAAGGTAATCTCGCATTGTGCGGACCGGACGATTGTGATCATTGTTCTCTCCGGCATTTGACTCAATGTCTTCGTTATCCATCTCGGATGGAGTGGGTGATGGAGAAGGATGCCTTGGTGGTGGTTGGCCTCTTGGTGGACTTATTCGAAGATCAATGTACAAGTCCCCGAGCATAAGCCCGGGAAGGTGATCTTAAAGAAAATTGCCACCTATAAAAGAATAAAATAATAAGCAAGAAAAACTTATTCACAAAGGGAGAAGAAATACTTACAAAGCGGATTTTTGTACAAAACCCGTAATCCGTCTTTCGCCGTATCCCCGGCAACGGCGCCAAAAACTTGACGCGCCCGAAATACTTCCGCGCTTAGGAACCCAAGTGTAGGTCGTCAAGTTATAATACTTGGTAAGTCCAAGTGTCGAACCACAAGGATAGTCGGAAAGACGATGTGGTGATTACGAGTCCAAGGCTTTGTTCAAGAGAATTTGATTGGTTGATTTTAGTTGTTGATTTTAAAGTCTTGCGATAAAAATTAAAGTGATGTATCAATTGATAAGAAAAGGCCAAGGCATTATAGAATTCATTTGCTTTGCAATGTTATGTAAAATAAATCTCATTCAAAATTCTCAATGCAATTCCTAAGTGTTGAGTACCTTACACTTTTCTAAGCAAAAGGGTGTGAAGCAAGAGCAACCCATTCCCATATAAATGCCTTATAAAGAAAGGGTGTAAGTAAAACTCAACACAAATGTATCTCTCATTTTTATCTTGTAACAAAGGGTGTGAAGCAAGTGCAACCCATTCCCATATAATGTCCAACCAAGATGCAAACTTGAGATACACCAAAAGAAAAGGCATAAAATTAAACTAGGCATTGAGAATTCATTGTTAGTTTCCCCTAGGCAATTGACTTGATTATGAAAATGGCCAACTAAAAAGTTTAGCACAATAAATCATAACATTTCATTTGTCTAAGATTGGGAGGTCTAGGTGGAGATTAAATCATCCGATTTAGACACATTTGATAAATACAAATTGAATCCTTAAGGTGATTAGTGTAGTTGATTATGGCATAAACTTAAGAGATCCTCCTTGGCAACACTCTAACTAAGAAAATATTGAGTCTCAAAATCACATGAAGTGTAGAAAGCACTCAACATATCATTAAAGCATTCAAGGATTGGAATCTCAAATTTATGGTATTTCTATGAATATTCAAAGACTAAACATGCTTGGCAATGTAAAGTATCTCAATCATAGAAGGAATGGACATAGGCTAATAAGAAATACACAAGTGCATCATCTCCTCATTAATGCTTGAGATCTATGTATACAAGGCATACAAAGTCAAATCACCTTATGAGGATTATCTTACTAGCTTATGAATGGTTGATTGAATGGAGAAGATGAAGGATTCAAGAAGTATTTAACAACACTAACAATGGAATAAGAAACAAACTTACATAATTAATGCAATGCAAACTTCATCTTCTAGCCTTAGCAATGAAACTACTCCATGATAGTTGTATAAACAAAAACCATTAAAGGGATTTCCATTTCTCTCAAGAGTTTCTCTCTCTAGATTTCTTACAAGTGATAGATGATAAACAAAGTGCAGGAAAATAATACTTATGCTCCTTGAATCTAGATCTAGAAATTACCTCTATTACATGAGGGACAAAGAGCAATTAAATAATGGGAGAGCAATGCCCAAAAATGGGTATTCTAGCACACTTTCTAAGAGACCCCTGGGTAAACACCTGAGCCTAGAACAAAAATAGAAAGTCCAGCACTTGTTGGTGAGTTTCAATGCATCAAAATGGGAGAAAAGCTGCTTTTGGGGGCTGTGTTGTGCATTCTGGGAGGTCTCTGATCGATCAGAGGCTCCTCTGATCGATCAGAGGGGAGATTTTGGCTTGTAAAGTGGGCTCTGATCGATCAGAGCACCCTCTGATCGATCAGAGGGCATGTTTGCATTAAAAGGTGGCCTCTGATCAATCAGAGGCTCCTCTGATTGATCAGAGGACACTTCGGGAGACTTTTTTTCTTCTCTTTTGGCTTCTATCTCTCTTGAATCCTTCCCAAAGCTTCCCAACTTGCTTCCAAAATCTATGAGCACAATCAAGACACTAGAAAAAGGCTACTTTGAGCCATGTTAAAGCAATTCTTGATATTTTGAGTGTGTGTGCAAAAGTGGGTTAATTTAATTAATCTAGGCTAAAATAAACGCGATAAACACAATCAAAAGAGCGTTAGCGACTACAAAATTACGCGTTTATCAATATTGTCCCAAACATAAACACCTTTGAACCACAGGTGTGGGTTTTTGTCTTAAAAGGCCTCGTTACTATGTGGTGACTCTCTCCCACTTAAATATCATGTTGAGTTCTACAATTTTTTCATGTGGGATCAATGATTTGTGCTAACCATTTTTAACAATAAGTAGGGTCTAAATCTTCAATTTTTTTGTTATGGGTAAGCGTGCTTTAGTTTTTAATGCCCAAAAAATTGAATTCACCATCAAATATATTCCCTAAGGCATTAGTTGAAGACCCCTCAAGGATAATGAAAATCCTTTTGTTGAGGATTATAAATTAGGGCCTAAGAATTACCTTGTTCATACTTATTTTTTCAAATAGGTAGGCCTTTGTTTGCTGTTTTGGCCTCTTTTTATAGATTTCATTAAGTGCATACATCTTACATTTGGCTATTTAAGTCCTAATGTTATTATAATAATTGGAGGCAAGGTGGCCTTGAATAAAATTCATGGGGCCAATTTAGTGCTGGATGAGCTTAAATTCTACAATTCCTTAAGTCCGGGCACTTATGGATTCAACCTCAGGACCACACATACTACCCCCAGCTTAATTAATTCATGCCTGACCAGACTCCCATAAAGTGAGTGATGATGATGCCATAATCCAAACTGGTAATGTAGAGCCTAATTCGACACAAAACTAGTTTCTCGAAAGGTTCAGGACCTAGCCTGTCCTTTTCTTATTTTGTCATGCATTTATTCATTTTTGTCTAAATCTTTTATTGCCGACCTAACACTTGATGAAAAATTATGCAGAAACCTCCAAAGTCTTTGAAAAGCCCGACAAGTTTCAAGATAAAGTTGATTAGAGTAATGCTTTGGCTAGTCAAAATGGTGGCTGTTTGAACACTGAGGTTGACCATCCCTGAGCTACCCATAAACTACTCAGCTACCACAACATTGAATCATCATTTGCTAAGAGGAACAAGAAAAAAAGGGCAAGAAGAGGACGAATATGATGTGGTTCACAACCTTTGGATCAGACTAGAGCCCTTATTCAAAGAAAAGGACTTCTTACTCATAATAAAATTGTAAATTTATGTTTGAGAGGCAAAGAGAATACGAGCATAATAAGGATAAGAAAGGCGGCCCTCCACATTTCATAAAGCGTCATATCTGTAGATTAGACAGAAAAGTCTAGAAACTTGGAGGAGATTCATTAGGAGGAGCTTGACCGGGTTGAGATGGGTTTTGTTAGGGTAAGGGAGAGGCTAGCGATCTCTGAGGCCGAATAGTTGGGCCCGACGATTCCATTCTTTCCCTCTTGACGCGAAAAAGGGAGGAGAAGAAGAAAAATAAGACAACCTTTTTATCGACTAAAGGTGTCCCTAAGCCTAACCTTGAACGTTAGCTCTATTTAAGGGACAAAGTCAAAGACAGTGAAGGGGAGCAACCTTCCACCTTCGGATAATCAAACTGAGAAGAAGAGGAAGTCATGGCGATTGACTTCTAAGCTTCTTTGAACAAGAGTAGAAGGAAGGCCCAAGGTAGGGCCAAAGCTGATAAGCCTTAGTAGGATTCAAAAAGGCTTCAAGCTATCACCTCTAAACCAACTAAACTAATTGAGCTAATTTACTCATACAAAGGGGAAAATCACCAAGTTTTTAAGTCTCCTATCCAAGGAGAAACAATAAATGTTGAAGAAGACCAGTCCATTAAGCTGGTCGGAATAGCTGGAAGGATATCTCCTTATCTTCTTGTTGCACCTATGTAGACACCCTATTTTGCGACTCTTCCAGACAAGACATAACTCGCTTTCCGATTGAAAAAAATCAGACTTAGCGATTCATAATTTCAAGAGATACATGCCCGAACAAAATTGGACTTGGCCAATGCAAGGTTGAAGATCATCATGGGCCTATACAAAAGAGCCTCACACTAAACAGTAAGACGAAGGCCTTTTTGAACTCCGATTACTCTCAAATTTGGAGAGAAGCTACAAGCCATCTTAGGAAACATAGTATTAAAAATTCATCTTGATCCAACGGTGGGATGCCCACCGTACGGGCTATTTGTAAGTTCGTGATCTCGACCAAGTGTAGTCAAATAATCAAATGGAGGCCTTTTCGAACTCCAATCGCCCTCAGATTTGGACAAAAGATGCATAACATCTTGGGGAAAAACATATCCAAAAATTAGCTTAATCCACCTGTTAAAACTCTATTTATTGTACGGTCAATCCAAAAGACCAATTTTGACAGCAAGTAGATGATATCCTGGGGAACAACATATCCAAAAATCAACTTAATCCAACGGTTAGAACTCTATTGATCTTATGGTCAATTTAGAAGCATGTATGGAAGATCTGATTTTGCACCCGAAATAGGCTATACGGCGACCGAAATGGTTTATTGGATAGCCCGTACGGGCAATCTGATCCTTTGTACGGTATATCAAGTGCTGAAGGCTAAATCAAGTGCTATATAAGCCAGAGCCAACTTCTCAACAGGGGTTCGAGATTATTGGGCAAAAAAGCCCACTACAAAGGTAGAGCAGATTGAAAAACTTGTATTTTTATTATATCTTCATTTTGAGATAAGGGAAGCTTAGTGTAGAGAGAGAAAACACTGTAATAGAATAGGTATGCGAGTAAAAACTCTGTAACTCGTTTATAGTATTTGTATTATGACTGCTTGACGAAGCAAAGCTTGTAACACATATATATTCTTCCGAAACAAAGTTTTGCATTCGCGAAAGTATCATCAAAATTCTACTACGATGTAAATATCCTGCAAATAAAGCATATGTGTATATAATTATTTATATCCTGTATATAAATTATATAAACTGTCAAAGTATGCTTAACTGCTTTCCATTTCATCATTCCCGCACCAACTATGTATAAAATAGATCAGTATTGTAGGTCGGAAAATACCCTAGAGGGGGGCTGAATAGGGTTTTTAAAACTCAAAGGGATTTTTAAAATCAATTTAAAAATATTTGAAGTCTATATCAATCAAGCAAACTAGAAACAAAGATAATTACAATCACAAGAGGCAAATAATACAATAAAAGAGTTCAAGAGATAGAAAGATTAAACCGATCAAAGTCAAAGACTTTTTGTCCACACGGTTCGGCTTGGTAGCCCCTACTTCCACGCTCGGTTAGTACCCCGAGAATTTCCACTATAACTAATATTTTTCCGAGTGAAGATCAAACATCTACAAGTGTATTTTTCTTACACACTCTTACAAGCATTGAATTTCTCTCAATGCTCACACAAGATTTTCACTCTTGCTATCTTAAGAGATAAACCTCTCTTAATGTTTAAAAGAAATGATTTGGTGATCAACACCAATGTACAATAGCTCTATAGTGTATGAATATTACAACTTAAGCTCACACTAAGAGATATCAAATTTGATCAATGAAATATAGCTCAAAATAAAGATGATTGATCAAAAGAAATGTTCTTGAATCTTTGAATATTGAATGCAGATGAATAGAATAGTGTAGGAATGACTCAAGAGTGTTTAAATAAGTCTTAGATGGTGTACAATAGCTCTATAGTGTATGAAGATTACAACTTAAGCTCACACTAAGAGATATCAAATTTGATCAATGAAATATAGCTCAAAATAAAGATGATTGATCAAAAGAAATATTCTTGAATCTTTGAATATTGAATGCAGATGAATAGAATAGTGTAGGAATGATTCAAGAGTGTTTAAATAAGTCTTAGATGGTGTATATATAGTCTAGGAAACCATATGGCCATTTGGAAGGAGTTGGTAGAAGTTTGGTACCAAAAGTGGTAAAAAATCTAAAGTCCAACGGCTAGTTTCTGGGCCATCAGTCGACTGAGCAAAGCCCATCAGTCGACTGATGGAGTCCACTAGTCTAAGGCCAGATTTGCCAAAAATCCCATTTTTCATACTTTTGCAATTTAACTCAAAAGTCAATTTTGAGGCTAGGGGATGTTTAAAAAAGAGTTTCTAAGACTTCTATCATGTAAAGAACTCCGTAATTAGTTCGTTTAATATTTAAAAGAATTTGTTCCAAAACGGTTTTTCCCAAAAAAATAAGGTTTTTGAAGGAAACTTGATTCAACTTTTGATTTGATCAATCTTATAAAATAGAAACATTGTATGAGCTATTATGATGATCAAATAAGTATCTTTACAAGAAAACTAAAGCGCTCACTCAAATGTGCAGTAACGAGTCTCCGAGGGCTTTGTTTGATTCTTCATTTCTTTTCTTCCTTGGCTCATTGTACTTTAGAAATCTCATTGAAGATGTATTGACAAGAGTTGTGTGAGATGTAAGACTTTGATTGCAATGCTTTGTAGTTGAATGATCTTGATTCCGGCTTTTCGGTTAAGTCCACATGTGATCAATTTATTGTGGCTATAGCTTAAAATATCAACTAAGTTAAATTACACAAGATTAAGTTTATTGTTATTATCAAAACAAGATTAGTGACTTTCAAGTCAACAAGTACTATCCAAAAAACCTCCCCTGCATGCCTAAAATACTTGTACATGTTATGTTCCATATTGTTCTTTAAGCAATTGGAGGAAGGCAACCCACTCCATTTTGACCTTGGCTAACTCACTTCGCAAATCAGCATCGTTGGGCTGTGACTGGGATAATGACATCATATAGATCATCATTAATGGCTATAGCACCCTAATGGTTAAATGCATTACCCCCTAGAGGCTCTAAGGCCTTTTGGGTGGGGTTCACTAATCTGTTCGCCCATGATTTGAACCACTAGTTTACTTTGGGGCTAAAAAAGTTGATAAATGCAGGAAAATAAACTGTAGAGTTAAAAATAAAATCTAGTTACTGGAAAATAGAGCAATGGTGCCTTTTTGTTAATGATTTCCATAGACAGCGCCAATTGAGTTTGTTAAAAAGTTAATAAGCCCAAAATAAAAGGCTAGCTTAGCCCAAAATGGAAGTTCCATCTCCAAGTAACATAAATATAGATTATCCACCAAAACACAACCACAAGGCCAAAAATTATTGTATAGGTAGGTTCCTCTGGTTGGTTTGGCTACCAATCTAGCAGTATGTCCTCCTTTTGTGCGTGTGCACTATATTTGGTCAAGGCAGATGATAGATTTGGTTACAAGATAGATTAAATAAGATTTTTAGAGAAGTTTTGACAGAGTTTAGGCTAGGAGGAAGAAGAAGAAGATATATATTCTATGGTTATAATCCCGTCTTATTTATAGGTATATAATATGATTTACATTAGGGTTTTTGCACAAGGTAAATTATAATAAAGGGTAAACTTGAGCACTACTCCAAGATCACAATTGTCCCAATTCTTAACCATATTGCTCATTGAACATTGTCCCTGTTCATATGCAAAAATGGTTGTTTTCTTTAATGAGTCATACTACAACTTAGCTACTTTTCATTTTTTGGACGCCCAAATTGGCCGGTCAATGTTATCATTGTCGATGAATATAGTTGGATAATTTGCTTGGTGTTGTCAATGGTTGGCCAATATAAATGATCCATATGGTTGGCCAATACACCTCTTATCAGATATAAATGGGTCATTAAGGTAATCCAAATGGTGGGCCTGTATGCTTTAGGTCGTTGGGTCGAACATAACACGAGCCTTTAGTGTTAGGCCTGGCCACAACCCCACTCATAATTTTTATCTCTCACAATCCCCCCCCCCCCCCACCAAGCATTTAAACTTGGCTTGTTGGTTGAGGTTGGATGCTCGGCTTTAATGTTGACATTGGTCTGTAGTAGATATGCCGGGGAGTAGTCTGTACTTGTAATAAATAATTGATTTGTGTGACAAGTTAGAAAGTAAGTTGATGGATGTAGTGCTTACTTTTTTACTTTGTCTATAGAAAAAATTTATCTCGATTGAAAGACCAATATTTTTTCATTAAAAAATAAAGATTGATATGATGGAGGATATCTACTAATAGAAAATTTAAAACATCTCAACGTATCACTCAATTTATTTTTTATATTTTCATACAAATTAATTGTTTTTCCTACTATTTTTCATCTTGTTATCACAAAGCCTAATTTTCGTAGTTTAGTATTCAATTTTCATCAACCAAATGTTCAAAACAGACGAAAAATATCCTTTTTACCAAAACACAAACACACTTCTTGGAATGTCCATAGCAAAAGTGGACCAAGTACGTCTTGGTTTATAACTAGACACTTCCAAGTTCGAGTCGTGAATTCCCTGTTCCCTCCACCTTTCCCATGCCTGAACACCATGTTTACCTATCATCTCCTTTACTAAAAAAAAATTGCACAAAAACACATTTCAAACTATGTCAAAAAATTCAAAAGGAAATGCTAGTATTAGTTTTACAAATTAAAGGAGAGCAGGTAGAGTTACACAGTGAATTGAAGATTAAGAATTTCACTAGTCCACAGCTCTGTCTAGGAAGGTAGACTTCTTTTTCCTCTCCTGACACAACCAATATTCACTATTTGCACTAAACACAACCTTCATGAGCCTTCTTTTGCTTTTTGAAAATAATAACACCAGTATAGCTTCTTGATTACCTTATATTTCTTCTAATTCTTCATTTTGTATTATAATCTTGTATTATTTTGTCAAACAATAAAATGACAATCCTATAAATACCCAAAAAAGTCATATAATATTAGTCTTTCATCCTTCTCAAAATAAATTTATTTTGATGTCATCTATTATTTTATTTTTATTTTTTAAGTTTATGGTCCTTCATGTAACGTATTTGTCTCGGGCAAGAACTTAAATATTGATGTTCAATATCTCTATGGTTTTTTAATCATAGAAAGTAAATACTTTATATGTGAACAAAAAATCTGAATTCAATAGTCACATGTATAAAACC